>BTHU01000020.1:54236804-55436804 GCA_036184795.1 Tokudaia tokunoshimensis | reverse complement strand
ACAGGAGGATTTTAGATGAATCTGACACTGGGACTTGCGGGTTTTGTAAGCTTATGCAAGTTTACCATTTTTTGGAGTCTCAGATTCTTCCCCCCACCCCAAAAAAAGAAACATTTGGTTTGGCTTAGAAGCTGTCTAAGACCCCGAGTCCTAGGCAATATAAACAGAGTATCTGACAAGGGATCTTCCCAGCACCTCATTCCTAAGACCTATCTTCTTAGTCTCACTGTGCAGTGTAATGTTCACTGGCTATAGCCATGTAGGCCAGAGGTAGACCCTGGAGTCTTCCTAGAATGAGCTCACTGCTTCTGCTTGTCCTCTGTTACTAGACATCAGGGCTTGCCAATCAGAATCTGTTTGTGTGTACCTGTGGACAATGGGTAGAAAGGCATTTATAGAGTCAAGCAGAAAGACCAAATAGAACATTCTGGCAACTCCATGTTGAAGCTCAAGGGACCCCTGATCTTGTAGTCCTTAAGCGACTTATATTCTAGGAGTAAATTTTCTTTCTAGCCTTTTCTGGATGGCATGCAAGTCTAAATTAGTTTTCTTATTTGCAGTGAAAAATCCAGGTAATATGTAACCATTGTCAATATTAGGCTTTAAGAGGGTCTTATGTATCCCAGTTTGGCCTACAACTCACTATGGAGCTAAAGATGTCCTTGATTCCCCACCTTGCCTTCATCTGTGGGTACTGGGATCATAGTCTCTCACTGCCTCTCTTGGTTTATGTGGAGCTGGAACCCAGGGCTTTGGACACACTCCACTACTGAGCTATTCTGTCAATAATTAAATGACTGGATAGATTTATCATGTGGAATCTCCTAGAATTTTCTGGTCTACATGCATAGAAACCCCCAGGCAGTGATCACTAGCCCTTCTCCCATGAGGAAATACCAAATCAAAGTCATCTTTGTGTTTCTACCCAGAGGAACCCCACTAAGTAGGGCACATAGACAGCCTCTGACCCTGTGCATAAATGATCTACTCATACACATGTGTGCTGGACATCTTGGCCCCACCTGCTCTGGAATGTCACTGTGGTCCAAGAACACTGGCAAGGCTCAGCTCTTTCTGCACCTGTCCCAGACTCCCTTACTGCAGAGATGCCACCTCTCCAAGGGACATCAGTACAAACCTTCCTCTACCCTGGGGCTCCTCTGAGCTGCCCCATCTTCTTGTCACGCACATCCTGACTTCATATTTCCTTTCGTGATCTCATTGAGAAATAAGAAATTGGGTTACAAGCAACCTAATTCCATTTGCTCATTATTCCTCAGAAATCTGAGTCCCGGGGAGGGAGTGTAATGGAAGGAGTCTGAAGACAGGGAGGCTACGGTGACTATGCCATTTTGAATAAATTTCTGTTCTTCCTTATTTGCAAATCTAGAAGCAAACTGACAGGATTTTTCTGGGACACTGTCTCCTTCCCAGAAGGGAAGTATCAGTTCCTCAAGTCCTACTAGGCATACTCTTGGTAGGAGGAGTCTGGGCTTGCTCAGACAAGGACTTTCTCTTAGTTTCATGGTAGATGCCTTAAAAGTTCCAATGAAATCAACTTTAAACAAGAGGCACCCCACAGGTGGGGATTAGGGGACATGAGGCACTGACTTTTAACTTGGAAAAACTTGGAATCCCTATACATTTTTTTTCTACTCAGCAGTGTCTCTGACCTCCACATATTTTTTTCAGTCTCCCCCTCCATTAGCAGCATCATGAATATATAAGTAGAATAATTTTTTTCTCGTTAACATCAATTGTTTTTCCTTTATCCATACGTTCATATGAAGTTTTTTCTTTATGCTCAAACTCAACTATTATTTAATCTTGCAAGGGATTAGAATTCTTGACACTGCCCCCCTACAACATGTGTGTGGGGTGGGTGTTCAGCTTGCCTGGGTACCTGTGTGTACCTGTGTGTATATGTTTACATGTGTGTACCTGTGTGTACATGTGTGTACATGTGTATACCTGTGTGTACATGTGTGTACCTGTGTACATGTGTGTACCTGTGTGTCTATGCATGCAAGCACACAGAGGTCAACCTGGAGTATCTTTCTTCAGGGAGTTGTCTGTTTTTCTTTGAGACAATGTCTCCTACTAGCTGTCTTGGCTAGTTTTATGTCAACTTGATACAAGCTAGAGTCATCAGAGAGGAGGAAGCCTAAATTGAGAAAATGCCTCCATAAAAGATTGGGGTTTAGGCAGTCCTGTGGGGGCATTTTCTTAATTAGTGATCACAGGGCAAGGGCTCAGCCCATTATGGTTGGGGCCATCTGTGGGATGGTGGTCCTGGGTTCAGTAAGAAAATAAACTGAACAAGCAGTGGGGAGCATGTTAGACAATAAACAGCACTTCTCTGTGTCCTCTGCATCAGCTCCTGCCCACCAGATTCTTGCCATGTTCTAAGTTCCTATCCTGACTTTCTTCAGTGATGTACTACAGATAAACCCTTTCCTCCCCAACTTGCTTTTGGTAATAGTGTTTCATCATAGCAACCCAAACCAAGGCACTAGCCTAAAGCTTGCTGAGTAGGCGAGGCTGGCTGACTAGCCCACCTCAGGGATCCTCCTATCTCTCTCCCCCAGTGCTAGATTTACAGATATATGTCATGACACCTGGCATTTTACATGGGTTCTAGGGATCAGACTCAGGTTCTCAATTTGCAAGGAAGCACTTTCCTGACTGAACTTTATCCTCAGTCTTTGAAGGTTCTTTTAAACTAACTTTTCCTGAGCCACTGGCAAAGCAGCAAGGTTGAGTGGTTGCCAGGACTCTGAGGTGAATGTGAGGACTCTACAAAGTTGTTTCACTTCCAATGTTGCTGATTTTATTTTACTTTTGTAGTGCTGGAGATTGAATCGAGGTCCTCTTGCATATGGAGCAAACAGTACCAATGAGCCATCTGCCTGGTCTGATATTACTGTATTCATGTGACCCAATCCTTCTTCCAGACTAGCCATCACAAGGTGGACTGACATAGTACATGGGCATGTTAGGCTTCATGGGAGTGGTTGCCTGAAGTACTAGAGAGAGGGGGGAGGGGACAGGATTAGAGGAGGTGCCCACTGGAATGTGCAGTAATCTGTGGGGGAGGAGGCAAGGAGGGATTTCTTTATCTTTAATACCAACCCTGGAGCAGGCTGTTAGGAATAACATCACAGAAGACATTAACAAACCATGGTTATATGTGTTCTGCAACTTCTCAGAGCCTCTCTACTCACTTCTATTCATCCTTGGCAACTCCCTTCCTCAACCCTAGTCCCTGGAGCTGATGTCACACCATGGAGAGACAGAAAATGCTGCACTCATGTGCGTAGAACTCTCAGTTTGCCAAAAACAAAATTAAAGATCACCCAGGTTCAAGCATCGTCTTGATGATGAGCACTTCCACTGCTGCTGGGAGAGCAGCTTCACTGCTTTCTTGAAAACAAGCCAAGAGGTCATTGGGTTTCTACAGCTTTCATAACGGAGGATTTTATGATCTTCTAAGGAGCAGTCTGACAAAATGCAAGACTTGTGGTTCAGATAAAAATGCCATTCTTTGTTAAAATCTTTAGGCTTATTTCTTATGCTTTAATTTTTAAATTCAAAACTCATTTCTCTGAGTTTAGTCTTTACCAATTTGCTTCTTTTGTCGCACAAAACCCATAACATTTGCCCTTGAAGTGGCCATTCTTTTTACACTGGGTGATCTCAGCCTGGTGTCTCTTCTTAACTTTTGCTAGAGCTTTTGGGGACAGATGCATTTAGTCTTGGCAATTACTGAGTCTTTTTTCCTTTGCAGTTTCAGCTTGTCTTGAGTTGCCAGAAAGGAGAGGGCATCACTGTGCTGTTGAATACAGAAGTTGACTTCTGTTGGCGGGGAGGGGGGGGAGGGGGGTGGGGAGGTGGGGGTAGGGGGGTGAGGGGGTGTCACTGTAGGAACTATGCAAACAGCTGGAGAACACTTCAAGCCACTGTCACCTCCTCCTCCTCTTCCTCCTCCTGCTCATCTTCCTCCTCCTCCTCCTCCTCCTCCTCCTCCTCCTCCTCCTCCCCCTTCCTCTCCCTCTCCCTCTTTCTCATGCTTCAGATGAAACCCAGGGTCTTGCAACATGCTAGGCAAGTGTCCTACCATTGAGTTTTGCCCTCAGCCTGAGTTTCCTCTTTGACTTACTGTAAATGCTATGCTAATATTACAAACTAAGCCCCTTTCTTTGCTGTGCTCTATACCACTAAGTTAAACAATGAGCTTGAGACAAAAAGAATTTGTTTATCACCTGGTTACATTAAGCAATGTTCCCTAGAGGTACAGAATTGATGGAATGAATATTATTACAAAGGGGATTTATCAAATTGGCTTACATAATATAGCTGGGCACTCCAACAACTACAATCTATACACTAGAAAGGCTGAGAACCTGGTAGCTGTTTATTTCAAGAGGTAGACACCCCAGCAGTCCTATTCTGTCCCTGACCTGGGGAGTTGCTGGTTTTTAGTTCTTTCAGGAGGATGAAGAAACCAGTTCTGATGCCAGGGAAGAATGACAGCAACAGAATATGTACTCTCACTAGCAAGCAGCATGGGCTAGCTGGGGAAGCAGGGATTCCTCACACTGACCTCTTTGTACATAGTTCTCTAGGCAACTCTTCAAGGCAGTCTTTCCTGGTGTAGTTAGTATGTCCAAAAATACCCTCACAGATCAGCCCAGACATGTTTCCCTTAGTTAATCTGATATCCAGTCAAGTTGATAACTGAGATTAATCATCAGATCAGGCTAGTGTTAGGGCTAGAAACTGGGGTCTTTTTTTTTTAGATTTATTTATTTATTATATGTAAGTACACTGTAGCTGTCTTCAGACACTCCAGAAGAGGCCGTTAGATCTCATTACAGATGGTTGTGAGTCACCATGTGGTTGCTGGGATTTGAACTCAGGACCTTCGGAAGAGCAGTCAGTGCTCTTGACTACTGAGACATCTCTCCAGTCCCACTAGGGTCCTTCTTGAGAACAGGGTTTGGTGGTATATAATGGGAGCAGCAGAATGACTTCAAGTGTGGAAGAAAGGCAATCAGGCTGGACACTGACAGCAGCTCATACTGGTGTGATCTGTCTCTACTGCTTTTTATAGAAGGTACATTCAAAAAATGGCCACGTCTTTGGGTGAGTTTGAAGACTCCATAAAGGTCACACCATTCAACATATCTTCAGCTCAAATAGACAGTTGCTGCTGTCCCTTAAGCCCATGAAAATGGACCTAAGCAGCTGTTATCATCATCACAAACCAGAGGTATTATCATCAACAAAGCTAGTGGGGGAGGGGATCTTGTGATCTCCAAAAGTTAAAATAAGAGGAGTGGGGGATATGGCTCAGCTGTAAAACACTTGTTGTATAAACATAAAATCCAGAGTTTGGGTCCCCCAAATCTGTGTATAAGCTGTGTGGGTGGCCCTCTTGAAATTCCAGTGCTTGGTAGGTGGAGAGACAGGTGGGCCTTCAAGTTGGATGGCTAGTCAGACTAACCTAAACTGAAAATTCATTGTATAGCAAAAGAATCTGCATGTGTATGTGTGTGTGTATGTGTATGCATATATGTATATATGTTTATATATAGTGCATATGTATGGAGGGTGATGGAGACACTCAGTATCAGCATGCCCTTCACATACACGTATTCCCACACACATGTGAATAGACATGTATACATGCATGCACACATAGGAGAGAGGGAGAAAGAGAACTGAGACTATTGCTCAATGCAGAACATGTACCTAGCATGATAGACTATAGCCAATCTCCAGTACAACTAAATATAAATAAATAAAAACTCATAAATAAAAATAACTAAAAGCAAGAAACTGAGAGCCAGTGAAAGAATAGTTTCCCAGATGTCCTCAAGTTTCACTAGAATCCACTGTGATGTGAGGAGACATTCACATCACTGCCTGTCATACCCAGGATCAATACAAATGTAGTTTAACCAAACAGCCTTACTTTACTGTGTCACAATACTAAAAGGAGAAGAGGGCCACCAACAGAGGATGTCTCCTGGGGTCACACGTGTGGTTACCACCCACAGAGCAGCCAGGAGGAGAGGAGACTCAGTAAGGTACTCTGTCTTGGCTATACTAACCTCTCTGGGAAGGAGGGAAGAGACATCTTCTGAAGTAGGAAGTGAGGCAGATGGCCACCTGGGAATATCCAAGAATGAAATTAAGCAGGCCACAACTCCAGGTCTGCCATGCTTTGGACAGGAGTGTGGAACTGGACAATCTGATAGGCTCTGGACAGGAGTGTATATGTGTGGTGCTTGGGACAGGGGTATAGAGGTGTGGAGTATGGAGTGGCTAGGTTTGGGAAAGAGACCACCAGGCTTGGGTCATGAACAGGAGGCTGGGCATCCTTGGGAGTTAAGGCTTCTGTGTACCCACCCAACGTGGGACAGAGCTTGGGTAGTTGCAGGGCCTCTACCCTATGTTTTGCCCATGGGTAGCAGTGATTGAGGGTAGTGGGATAACTTCTGGAAGGAGCACAAAGATAATGATCCTGTTCAAGCCTCGGGGTGTGTGTGTGTGTGTGTGTAGATATGTGTGTGTGTAGATATATGTGCGTGTCTATGAATGCATGCGCATATGTATGTGTGTCTGTGTCTGTGTGTGCATGCTTGTGTGTATGTGTATATTTATGTCTATAATGGGTATGTGTGCATGTGGAGCCATGAAGAGTATCCCTGCTCTCACAGCTTCTTTATCTGGGATTTAGGAACAGCCTCACTTAGTAAAGGTTGTGTTGCATTAGTGGTCAATGTCCAGAACTCGTGTATACAGCCAGTGTGGTGGAATGTGCTTGTGAGGTGGAGACATACAGGTTCTTAGAGCTCACTGGTTAGATAGTCTAATTAATTCAGTGAGCTCCAGGTTCCAGTGAGAGACCTTGTTTTAAAAAAGTAAGTGTGTGGTACCTGAGAAAACACAGAGAGAGAGAGAGAGAGAGAGAGAGAGAGAGAGAGAGAGAGAGAGAGAGAGAGAAGAGGAGAGGAGAGGAGAGGAGAGGAGAGGAGAGGAGAGGAGAGGAGAGGAGAGGAGAGGAGAGGAGAGGAGAGGAGAGGAGAGAGAACACCAAACAAAAATAAAAACAAACAAAACAAAACCAAGAAAGCAAACCTCCAAACCCCAGCTCTATTTATATTCTCAGTTCAACCTGTGTAAGTGCATGGACATCATGTGAGCAAGTAGACAAAAAAAAAAAAAAAAAAACCTAGGTCACTGGGTCCATCTTGCTTTTCACTCTCTTCCTTAACCTCCATTAATGAAGAAGGGGGGCAGCCAAGATACCTGCTCAACACCCACAGGTCAACTGAAGGATCTGGTAGAATGCTAACCTCAGTCATTTTTGATTTAGTGAGGGGAAGAAACATGGACCCCTTTTCTGCTGTTAAATAATGATAATATATGCTCCAAAAACTCATTACGACCATAATCATGAATAGCTAGTGATTTAGAATTTGAGTTAAATAGTTAGGCTGCTACATTTGTGCTCTTTGGGTGTTTGAATATAATTATTTGAGGATTAAATTGAGAGACATCGATCAGTCCCAGGAATAAATAGCAGGCTTGCTTGCAAAGCCCAAATTGGAAGGGAGAAATGAGAGTTTGCAGAGAGGTCTGTTGTCTGAATGAATGAATAAGAAGCAAATACTCCACACCTAATTACAGAAAGGATTCAGGAAAGGAATTGATTGGGGTTTTCAAGAAGATACCTGAATAATGAAAGGTGATTTTAGGAAATGGTTTTGTTTTTGTTTCACCTTTAATGGACTCTAAGACTGGAGAAGGGATTTATTAAAGGAGCAAAAATGATAACTATAATTATATCATTTAGTAATCTCAATTTGGACAAAAGCTTGGCAGTAGGATAGCTTTCTTGGGATAAAAGGAGTATGGAGGTCCAATTAAATACTACCTCACATGGCACATATATTAGATTCACACAAACCCATTACACCATCCTTGCTTGCTGATAGACACATCCCCAGAAGTTTATCACACCTGAAAAAAATGGAATTCATCACAAGAGCTAAACAAACTAGTAGCCTGTCACTTTGTACTGAGGGTAACCTTAAATCAAGGGTATTCTGTATAGTTATACCTCCAGGTCAATTGACTGTACATATTTTTGAAAAAAAAAAAGAAAATCCTTTCAATTAATTTTTTCAGTGTAAATCTGTTTCAAGTGACTTAATCTAGACCCTAGAGTCTGGTTTTAATGTACTTCTGTGGAGGATTTCATGACATGCAGTTTGGAGTACTTTTGCCTGAAAGTCTGAGCTGTTATCTCAATGTAAAGCAAGGTGAATGAAAACACTCACGCAAAGGTGTTCTGAAGCTCCCGCTGAAATCAAACTAGAGAAGACAAGTCTGTGAAGCCAGGAGAGCAGCAAGCAAGGGTGTGTGTTCAAAGACTCTCTTGCCTTTGGGCTTACAGCCAGCGGACTATCCTCCTTCTGAGTCTACCAGGGTGGGAATGTGGGGAAGGTGCTGGGCTCTCTCAATACTCAGAGACCCCAAAAGACAAAGAAAATTCAAACCATTAGATAGTTTCATAACACACAGGAGAGAAGCCCAATCCACACATTCTTACAGTTTCATAAACCAGCAAACACAGGCCAGCATGGTGTTTTGTAATACTATGGAGCAATGTATCACACAAATTACCTCTGGGCTCTGGCCAAGAAGAGCTTTAAGGAAACCAATGGATCTCCTGCTCTTTCACCACAATGAACTCACATCCTCCCTGTCTGCAACTATCCAAAAGAAACAACCATTTTACCCAAAATAAGACTGTAAAGTAAGGAAAGGACAGAGCTCAGGACAAGATTCAGCAAGATAGGGGAAGGACCAGTGGTCACAGCCTTTCCTCTTTGAGAGTCACTCACCCACCAGCACTAACTGGGCTTTGAAGTCCTGGGCTGGATTGGCAAATTATATTTCAAAGGAGCAGGAGGACATGATTAGGAAGATTGGTGTGTAAAAACAGCACCTGGGGCTCTGATTGGGAATGTGAAAGAAACTGTGCTGGGGATTTAGGGGTGGCGAAATATAGCTTGTGTGAGTGCCTGTGCACAGGTTGCACACACATTTAGAAGCCAAAGGGGGACCTTGGTATTCCTCAGGTGCTGCCCATCTTGTGTTTTTGAGACAGAGTGTCTGATTGGTCTGAAACTTGCATGCTAGCAAGCCCCAACATTGGAATTACAAGTGTGCACCATCACACCTGGGTTTTTAATGTGGGTTATAGGGACCAAATTCAGGACCTCATCTGGTGCTTCAAGCATTTTATCAACTGAGTCATATAACTATCCCTAAATGTTAAGGTGTTTGTTTGATGATGCTACTTCACCAGAATCCTTAGCTCCTGTCAAGAAGTCGCCTATTGGTACCTTCCCTATCCTTCACTATTCATCTTGCCCTTCTAGCAAACCCACCTCCATACCCTTGCATATATTACCCCCTCAAACTTCCCCATGCTGGTGGGGCATATGCTTCTTATTGACACTTACACTGCAACACTGCTTGAACTGGTAATCCAAAGAACTCTGAGACCCAGCCAATGCCTTCAAAGATGTTACAATCTCCTTAAAATGATGAGAATAATAGACAACTGCAAACATAAAACTACCCAACTTGTGAGGGTAAATGCAAGACCTTGAAGAAAAAAGGGTGTGTTGTGATCTGGGTCAGTAAGGGTAAGTAAGGTGGGGTTTCAGCAGCTGGAGGGAAGGAAGATGTCAGGAAGGGAACCCAGGAAGGGTCAGGGCTGAGGTTGACAGGATCAAAGACAGCCAACAGTATCAGGAACAGACACGGATGAGATGTGGGAGGGGCTCCCATGCCAGAGCAGGGAAAGGTCTGTGCTGGACCAAATGCTGGCAGGTGTGTGCACCCAGGCAACCCTAGGGAGGGAACTTGGGAGTGTTGGGAAGTTGAGGGTTAGTTTGCAGGGCTGGTGGTAAGTAGAAAGTGGAGGCCAATTGAGTCCAGAACCCAGGGAATTTTAGGAAAAGAGGGCATGGGAATAATTATTAGAATCTTCCATGGTCCAGTGGCTTAATTAAGTGGCATACTCAATGAAGGGCAGCATGTAAATCAGGAATTCCTGGGACAGAGTTTGAGAAGAGTTCTTGAAGATAAAGCATCAGGTTTAAAGTATTAGATAGGATACTTCCTCTTTTCCCCCCTTCCTACCTCCTTTTCATGCTTGGGGATAGTGTGCTCTCACGTGTGTATGCTAGTGTGAATGCATGCATGTATGTTTCACTTAAGACAGTTTGCTGACCTATTTGAGATGGTGTTACAGAAATAAAGTAGGAGATAGGTTCTGAAGTATGTACAATAAGCAGAACTTAGTGTGGAAGAGGAAGAAGGAGGGACACAGAGTATGATGGTAAACCTCTTCCCATTTCTTGAGTCCCCCATCTAAAACTTGCTCTCCCAAGGATGAGCATGACTCAGAAGCACATGCTTGTTAATCTAAGACTAGATCATAGCCAGCCACAGCTTGAACACGATGTTCTGGGATGAGCTTGTCATTTTGAGATGACTGTGGAACCCCAGGCAGTTTATTGTAAAAAATGAAGTGATCCTGTTTATGTTCAACCCCCACTGTACTCAACAGGATTGAGAAATGAATACTGATACCCTTCCACGACCTTGTTCAGAGCTTCACCTTATGTGTGAATACTTGCTCATGTGCACACTGAATTCTGTGGAATTCTATTCCACGTGCATGCTGGTGTGCCCCCTTCTCCCTGTCAAGATGGCAGTCTCATGACAAGGACACACCATTGGGGAGTCTGTAGCCATGGCCACTCCCATTCCTTTCCTTGCTTCCTAGCTCTTGGCATTATGCCTGTTTACTTATTTGCTTTTGCTCATGTGCACACTGAATTCTGTGGAATTCTATTCCACATGCATGCTGGTGTGCCCCCTTCTCCCTGTCAAGATGGCAGTCTCATGACAAGGACACACCATTGGGGAGTCTGTAGCCATGGCCACTCCCATTCCTTTCCTTGCTTCCTAGCTCTTGGCATTATGCCTGTTTACTTATTTGCTTTTGCAGAGCTGGCTGGTGGACCTCAGGATTTTCAGTATTCTAGGTAAATGCTCTACCACTGAGCTATACTCCCAATCCCCTCTTTATGTGTTACTTATTTCCATCATTTGATTATTATAGACTTTTCCTGAGAATAGAGTCATGGCACATATAAAGTGTGATATCAGCTTTTCCATTTTGAACAATGGAAAATGAAAATCCATCAGACTTGTATGTGCACTAACAAGTGTAGAGGAGTGTAGTTCACTTTATATCTACCCTTTGAAAAACATTTGCTCACAGGCTTAGAATTAATCAGTCTCAGCAAATACTTGTGCGCAGGTTTTTGTATGAACCTGCCCTTTGATTTCTCCAGAATAAAGTTCTTATTCTGCTGGACCTTATGTGTGTGTTTAGTTTTATAGTAAATCATAATTTTTCCCATAATGACTCTGCTATTTTGCATTCCCAATGAAGATGAATGTTCCTTGGTATTCTTTGTCAGCCTGGGGTATCTGTATATATAATTTCAGCCACTACTACTGGTGTGTAGAGATGGCTAAGGTGATTTGAAGAGTGTCATGGCACATTTTATGTCAACTTAACACAAGCTAGAGTCATCTGAAAGGTGGGACCCTCAATTGAGAGAAAAATGCCCCATAAGATTCGGTTGTAGGGTATTTTCTTAATTAGTGGTAAACAGGGGAGGGCCCAGATCATTGTGGGTGGTGCTATCCCTGGGCTGGCATTCCTGGGTTCTATAAGAAAGTTGGTTGAGCTAGCCATGAGAAGCAAGCCAGTAAGCAGTACTCCTCCATGGCCTCTGCATCAGCTCCTGTCTCTAGGTTCCTGTCCTGTTTGAGTTCTGCCTGACTTCCTTTACTGATGAACAGCAATATGGAAGTATAAACTGAATAAAAGCTCTCCTCCACAACTTGCCTTTGGCAATGGTGTTTTGTTGAAACAATAGAAACCTTAACTAAGACAAGCATTATGTTAATTACTTTTCTGTTGCTGTGATAAAACACCATGACCAAGACATCTTACAGAAGAAAAAAGTTTATTTTGGCTTATGGTTCCTGGGGTCTAGAATCCATAATGGTGGGAACAGCTTGGTGGCAGAGAATGGGTGGCAAGCATAAAGGCATAACAGCTAAAACAGGAAACTGAAAGCTGAAAGTTCTCGTCTTGAACTACAAGCATGAAGCAGAGGAGGTGGGAGCACATGTACACACTAGTAATGACATGAAGCCCTGAAACCTCAAGGTCTACCCCTGGTGATAGTCCTCATCTGGACATAGGTTGGTGATAAATCTTCAGTGGTGACCAATGGTAGAACATCTCTCCTCATTGGAGCCTTCTGCAGTAAAGCATCTTTTTCCTCCATTTTAAACTTAAGATTATTATGGTCTAGCACATTTTTATTTCTGCTTGTAAAGGTCGCCATTCTCAAACTCAAAATGTAGCCAAGGATAACTTTGAACTTATGATTCCTTCTTTTCACCTCCCAGATGCTGGGATTATAAATCATGTGTCACCATGTGTGCTTTATGTGGTGCTGGGAACTGACAAAGTCATAGAATAGGGCAGGTTTGTAACTGGAAAATCTCGTTCAGGTCAAAGAGGTTCTCAACTCCTGATCCTCCTCTCTGTTGTGCTTCTAGTTGAGCATATCCTAGATTTACCACTCATGTACTGTGTTCAAGACGGACATCAAAGCATGCATCTTTAGGAAATCCTAACTGCCAACTCAGCACTGGTACTTACCACTAAGCACAAGCTTTAGGAATCACAGTTTGGGAGAGAGAGGGTAATTACTGAAGACTTTTAGAAATGGTCCTATGTCTCTACTTTCTTGACTCTAGCTTGATAAACCCTTCTCTATAGACCATCTCCAGGGTAAGCCCTTGAAGGAACTGTTAAATAATTGCTATTTAGTGTTTTCAAGCAAAAGCAATCATGTTAAATATACAGCAGAAACTTAGTAACAATTCATCTGGAAGAATAAGCACAGATTTTTTTTTTTTCATAAGGAAGGTTAAAAAAAAAAAGTATTCCGCAGAACAAAGTCAGTGGGTTGCAATAGATAGCAAATTCAGAAGTCAGCTTCAGTCAAGAACAAATGATTGGAGAGAACTGGGGTGCCCTAAAATATGGGTAAATCCACAGAGTGCTTCTGGATGAAAAAACAAAACAATAAACAAATGATTGTTTATATTGCTTCACATTTTTGTAAATGATTGATTAAAGTGCAAACAGAGTTAAGAAATTCAAGTATCTCTCATCAATCAGAGACTGAAATCTAGCTTTTGAGCTGAAGGCTGCTTTAGAGAGTTCACAGGGTAGTTCTGGGCTGTTTTCCTGGGTGTGTCATTTCTACATTTGAGGACTCTCTCAGCTCTTTGTCATGTAGCTATGACAAAGATACTTGACAAAAGCTCACAGTTTGAGGGTGCAGTTAATTATGTGGTGAAGGCATGGTGACAGGATCAGGAAGCAGCTGGTCACATCAGCAGCCAGGAAGCAGAGAGAGATGGATGGTTGAGCTCAGCTTTCTTCATCCTTTTTTTATGCAGCCCCAGTCCTCAGTCTATGTGATGATACCAGCTACATTTTAGGATTCTGGACTACATAGCTTACAAGATCCGTGTCATTTTATATAAGAAGCTGAGCACATAGGATTTCTGTCATGTACATTGTTTCCGGTTGCTGCTGTAAGAACTGAGACCAACTTTAAGACCCAGAGTCTTAAAACAAGGTAACTTGTTCTTTTCTATTTCAGGAAGTCAAATCTACATTTTCATTGGGCTGAATCAAGGTGCTATCAGAGATTGTAAACCTTCAGACTCTGCAAGGAGACAGTCTTTGCCTTTTCCCTGTGTAGACACCAGCCCTGACCCTCAGCTTGTGGCCCCTCTGCCCCTCTTCAGATAGCAACACCCCAGCCTTTGCTTTCATCTGTATTTCACTTTGTTCTCTGTTGTCAAATCTCCCTCTTTCTCCTTCTTACAGCACTATCATCAGCAAAGCTCACACTCTAGGACTCTGCAACATAGTTACCAAAACATCAGGCAAAGGCCCTAACAATATTTGAAGAAAGTTTACAGTTTTGTGTTGGGTTGCATTCATAGTTATCTTTGGCAGGATACAGTTGTATACATCTGTGGGGAATCTTGGGTCAGCCTTCCTCTGAGTGTAAAGGGTTAGGGTACTTCTCCTAGGTTGGAGACCTTTCTCCTGACTCAGGGCAATCTTCCCTAAGGAGAATTCTAGTCCCTCAGCCACTCAAGACAGATTCTATTAAAGCTATTCTCCATCCCGTGCATTACTGATAAAACAAGAACAGTCCCCGAGGGGGAACAAAAGAGCACTCTAACTTATCTGTCCTTACAAAGGATGGGATAAATAAAATATATGCCTGGCACCAAAGTCTCAGGAGGCAGACGAGACACTGAAGTACAAGAATAACCAGAACGGTAAGACAGGAGGCATTCAAAGACCACGCTCCACCATTGTTGCACCATTTCCCTAACTGTCAGATGCAGGGATTTAGAGGACCAGGAATAGGAAGCACAGAGGGAGGGGCTGAGAATTTCCTAGATATGGATGTTGTGACACTTGCTAATCCAACTGGCAAAAGTAGTACATTTCAGAGCTTTGTGCCTGATAACAGGACATCACTGGTGCCCCTGATGGGCAGTCTCTGTCTTGTGTCAGGCTGAAGGACCAAGACAATTCTTAAATTCACCACATGGGAGTCTGGAAAGGCCACTTATGCAGCAAGAAAGTGTTGAAGATCTAAGTGTATATCTAACCTCATACAAAGGACAGAATCAGGTACTACACAAGTAGAAAAGAGAGCTGTCTCTGAAGGGCTGTGGGATACACTCAAACATTACAGCCCAAACAGCAGAGGCTCATAACAGTGCCTGGGTCTCCGTGTCCTAAGATTCTACTGCTTTTTGGTCATGGACCAAATGAACAGTCTTCATAAGTGTTCTAGCTTGTTTTCCTATTGATATGTTAAAGACCATGACCAAATTCAACTCAGGGAGGAAAGTCTGGTGATATGTGACAAAACTTTTGCTGAGGAGATGGCACACACATGTCTAGTCACCCCAGATAGGGAGCCCACAACAGACTAAAGTACTGATACTACGGAAGTTCAACCTGATGAGTCTAAGAGTTTTATTTGGGTTACTTACAGTAGTATGAGCAAGAGGTCACTTATAAGAGCAGGATGGACTCAAAGATAGCCGTATCACCAAGGTCCACCCCAGAATGGATGATAGCTGACAAAACTGGGAACCTGGAGCACACTGCATAGCCTGCAGGCCGCTCAACAGGTTGGAGAGTGCCCTTTCCAAGTGATTCAACTGCTTTAAACATCCTCTATGTGGTTTGGCTGGTTTCTGTTTCTACCAGGCAGTGGGACTGGATTCGGTATTTGAAGCTCAGCCTGTCTAAGTCTTCTTTGTACCTTAGTTTATTAGACAGGTATAATCTTTTTGGCAATTCTGTTCAGCTATTCTCAGAAAGACTCTTAGTTTTTATTGCTTACTCAGGTAGGGAGGAGCCTAGTGAACCTGGTCAGTTTCAGGGACTTCCTTAAGCTATTTTGAGTTGTTTAACCTTCCTGAAGCTATTTTGAGTAGTTTACTCTCCTACTTAAGGAACTTCCCTGGAGGCTAGAATGTTTCGATCTCAGAGGAAGGTATTACATAACACTTGGTTTCCAACATCCCTATTTAGTCCATCAATGAGGGAATCCAATGCAGGAACTCAAGCAGGACAGGAACCTGGAGGAAGGAATTGAAGCAGAGGCCATAGAGGAATGCTGCTCAATGGCTTGCTTTTTATGGCTCATTCAGCCTGCTTTTTTATACAGCCCAGGACCACCTGCCCAGGAGCAATACTGTCTATAGAGGGCTGAGTCCTCCCACACCAACAATTAATCAATAGAATGCCCTACAGACTTGGTACAGACCAATTTTGGAGGCATTTTTCTCAGTTAATGTTCCGTCTTCGAAGATGTCCCTGGATTATGTCAAGTTAAAAAACAAGCAAACAAGCAAACAAACAAAACCTAAAGAATACTTCCGGTGACCAGAGTCTTCTACCTAACTCTACAATATATGTTCAAGATAAGATTGAAGGAAATAGAATTTTTGGAGCAGTAGAGCAAAACAAATAAAAATTTTGAGTGCCACAGTCTGTCCCCTCTGGGTGGCATAGACAGATTACACTGGACCCCTGTTTTCCAGACCTTGCAGGACATTTTTCATCTATAAAGAGAACTAAAATCATGAATGAAACCATTAAGTAAATCAGAGAGCTAAGCTGCAGGCACTGAACAGTGCTTCTTATGAATAAGTGCTTAACAGTGATGAATGATGTGTCTAGATTCTCTTAAACATCCCAAACTTGAAATAACTTGAAAACACTCCTTGGAAAATGCTATTCCTTTCTTTTTTAAAAATTTCTGTAAGATATAATGGAAAAGCACAATGATTTTACTTAAATGAAAACGTATGCAAGTACAGAACCAAACATGGAATGACTATTTTAGTTATGACTTTTTCTTGTTGCTGTGTCAGAATATCTGACAAAAGCAACTTCTGAAAGGAAGAGTTTATCCCAGGTCACAGTTTGAGGGCCTAAGCTTGGCAGCAGGAGTGTGAGGTCAATAGTTACATTGTATCTGCAGGGCCTAAGCTTGACAGTAGGAGTGTGTGGTCAATAGTTACATTGTATCTACAGAGGCAGACGGTGATAGATGCTGGTGGTCACTAGGCTTTCTCCTTTTTATCAATCATAAACCCCAGACCCAGGAAGATCTTCCATCTCAGCTAATGACATCTAGAACACCATTGCCCGATATGCCCAGAAATTCGTCTATGAGATGATTCTAAATCAATGATAGAGTGTAAATTAAAAATTCCAGAAAAGGTTGTCTATACATGAATGATAGCAAAACACATAGCTGAAGGATAATCAATAATTGTCATTGTGATTTTCAAACCCAGGCAAGCTATCATCCACAAGGGAAGACATTTAAAAATACAGAGGGGTTTAGGATGTAGTTTGTTTGGCAGACTGCTCGCACAAAGCCTGGGTTAGATCTTCAGCAGCACATAAACCACTCCAGGGCTCAGGAGATGGAGGAAGGAAGCTCTGGAGTTAAAAATCATCCATGGCTACACAGAGAGTTTGAGGTCAGCATGGACTACATGGAACCCTTCCTCAAAAGCTAGCAAACAAGCAAACTAAGTAACATATAAACTAACAGCACATTAAAAGTTAAGAACTAATAAGAAATGACTCTTCTACAGGGAGAAATAGCTGCTGTGGATAGTTTAAATATATTATAACAATGAATTTAAGAGACAAAACCATTTCATTTTTACTAAGAAATCATCTTGAAAAATTTAAGAGTCTAAGGAGGACACACTGCATAAGAGAGTGTCACTCTTCATAGAGTTGCTGAGCCACAGACATGGTGTCATGTTCAAGAGAGGTATACTGAGTGTTAAAGGATAGGATGTACATTTTTAAAAAACATTAACAGCTAGCCTGGTATGGTGGCACATGCCTATAATCCCAGATTCTGGGAGGCACAGTTAGAAAGATTTAACAATTCCAAAGTCAGTCTCGGCTGCAGAACAAATTCCAGGTTAGCCAGAGCTACAAAAACAAAAGCAGAAACAAAACTAGCAAGCAAGCAAACAAACCAGGAAGCAAGCTAAGAAATGGAAAACACAACCTAGTAAACAGTTAAGGAACAGGGTGTGCTTTCAGACACAGGAATAAATGTGTCTGTACATCCCATCTTAGCAAAAGTTCAAAACACAGAAAGTTGGAGAGAATGGTAGCCACACAGATAGAGATCAGTCTGAATGTGTGTGATTAATGTGAAGAACTGTGTACCTACTGGAGGGAGAAGCCATTTGATTGCATGTAATGAAAAGTCTGGGTACATGTTTATTCAAAGAAGCAATATAAAGACACTCATGGAAATTAAGTACAGGGGTTAAGGATTCAGCTCAGAGACCCTAGGAAAGAACCCTGACAGGTGTGCAGCAGAGAGGATGCTGACCTACTCTAAGAATTGGGAGAGAAAAGGACAAGTTCCCATAGTCTATGGCTTTCCAGAACATTCTGAGATCTGTGAAGATAAACATAGGAACATAACTCAAGCTCTTGGTGGATTTGGCTCATGACTGCTGTGGTTTCTTTTTTTTTATCATGAAGTCATAATCAGATAATTTAAAAAATGTGTCCTAAATACATTTCTATTACCCAGTTTGCTATTTTTCAAATAAAAATAGTGAGTCTATCAGTCCAGTCCAGAGTGATGGTTTAGATAAAAGAGAAATGCTATGCTCCTAAACTCTGGTCATCTGTGGGATCTTACACTTTTGTGTGTGTTCCCTTCCTGTGAATGGAGGAGGAACATGGACCAAGCTTGAATGGGTGTTCTCCACAGGGAAGAACAAGATAAGGGGGTCAGCTTTAACAACCTCAGTGCTATGTGTGAGTTGGAGGTAGGGGCTCCACAGAGGTAGTTTGGGCCTTGGGAAGAAAGTTCTGGAAGAGTGCAGACAGAAAAATCTTCATGGGGTTTGCACAGAACATGTTGGGGGATGCTACTGGTATCAGGATAAGCCAGCCATAGCCAGAGACTTCAGGAGGGTAATTAATGCTTGAGAGGACAGAAAGGAGGGAGATATAACAAGGATGGGACCCATTGGCTTTAGAGGTTGAAGTATCTATTGCCTGGAGAAGTGAAGTATTCATTGTTCTGAGGAGAATCTGGGTGGCTGAGGGAAGAGATTGCTAAGGGAAGGATCAATGGGAAGTAAGTGGGCCTGCCAGAAGGAGGACAAACCCTGCTCCATCACCAGGATGAAGCTCAATTCTGAGGACAGTGGCTGCCCACACTAACATGCTGTGACTCACAAGCATTTCAGTTGTGATTCAGATTCCACAGTTGAGAGAAGACAAAATAAACAGTGGACCTGGGGCCCCTTATGCCTCACTCAGGGGGTGAGACGAGAGAAGAGTTGGCTGGAGGCAGCCCTGGTAAGTGGGCCAAGGAGCAGAGCAGGGAGTGAGCTGTGTGAACCCTCTGACTGAAGGTGACTTGGCTGGAGACAAAGGCAGCTCTGCTGCAGATTACTGAAAGGATGTGGGGGTGGAACTAGGAATGTGAATGGCACTAGGAAGTGGCCTGCAGCTTTAAACTAAATCTCTGTTAGGGAAAGGAGTGCACCCATAGGCAGGCCACAGAGCTGTGTGCTCACACCCTTTGTATTTGGGGAACCCCTTGGCTATTTTCTCAGATTCCTATGGAGCTTTGTGACCCAGAGGGTAGGAAAGGAGGAGCCACTGGGAGGGACCTTCCTGAGATGCAGCTTTTATGGACTTTCAAATTCCAGAGAGTATGCATTCTCCAGTAATTCCACAAATGCATGCTGGTTAGACACTATGGTGTGCTAAGAGATGGCCCAGTGAACAAAGCACTTGTGCTTAGGGGGCACAAGAATGAGCCTGATACAGAAGAAAACCGTAATGCATTTCTACAAATCTCATGTAGAAGGTGGAGGCCATGCCAATAGAAATGTCACTCATGCAGCCAGTATGTTCACAACATCAGAGCATCAGTTAAGTGGCTTTCTGTGAACTTGGGCTTGGTTTGTACTTTATGAGTAAGGTGACTTCTTGGGCATTTTCTTTAGAAACACAAACCTTGATATTATATCCTTCACACACATGCACACACACACACACACACACACACACACACACAAACTTAGACACACAGGCACATACCCCCACTGGCACACACAGACACATATAAACACAATCTCAATCATATAGATATAGCCACACACACAGATACACAGATATGCAAACACATGTGTGCATGAATTTAGACACACAGAGACATACATACACAGTCACACATGGATAGAAAAACACACAGATACAGACACATACTGACACACACGTGGGCATACCCACGCACTGCCATACACACACACACACACACAAACTTAGACACACAGGCACATACCCCCACTGGCACACACAGACACAAATAAACACAATCTCAATCATATAGATATAGCCACACACACAGATATACAGATATGCACACACATGTGTGCATGAATTTAGACACACAGAGACATACATACACAGTCACACATGTATAGAAAAACACACAGATACAGACACATACTGACACATACGTGGGCATACCCACGCACTGCCATACACACACACACACACACACACACACACACACACACACACACAGGTAAATTCCCAGACACATATGTACAAATGCACAGATACTGACACATACTGGCATACACACACAGACACACACCCACTGGCACATACACAGATACACATATATGCACATACATGCAATGGCACGCACATGCAGAAGCATAGACATGTACACAGAGGAACATACAAGGCTGTGACAGCATATTCTAAAGTAAGCAAATATCTTTATTAGACTATTCTGTGCTGACGGTTTCATTTATTTTGAGTAACCATAAAGAGTGGCCTATACAATGAGGTCAATTTTGCTTATGCTCAAAGGCAAATGAAGGATGAGGACAGTGTAAGGCTTTATAATAAGACTGTGGTTATGAGGATTGGAGCTGTGCAAAGCAGCTGAGGGAGTAGCAGTGAAGCTTCCAGAATGGCACATGGGAGACTCCAGAAAGAAAGCAGCTAGCAGGGACAGAGCCAGCTCAGCAGAGCAGAGCTGAGGTCCTGAGTAAGTACTTCTGAAATCTAGGCGATGCATTTTTTTGTCCACATGGAGATTAAGGGGTTCGTGGTACCCATTCCAAAATTAACACAGCGTTGATAAGAAACATGGAGTCTAATGAAGGGAAAGGGGTACATAAAATGAATGAATGAATGAATGAATCAATGCATGCATGCATGCATGCATGCATGTGCCTCTGTACTTTCCAGTGGAGGGTCAGAATGACTTGCATACTGAGTATAAATCCAAAGAAAGCAACTGACAGAAAAAGGCGTCTCCCTTCAGACCTGTGTTAGCACTCAGGTTGCTATGAAAGCTTGTTCATTCAAATAAAAATCTGATGGATGCATATAGTTGTGTGTGTGTGTGTGTGTGTGTGTGTGAGAGAGAGAGAGATGTATTTTATAACATGCTATTAGAATTTTAAGTCTGATTGTCTTGCTTCCATTAGCTAATATAACTGACCACAGATTCTTAGGGGAAAGCCAGATATAATCTTGAAGTTCACTACAAGATATAGCAGCTAAAGGAGATACAGAGGGGCATCCAACAAGGTTGTGAACCCCTCGATGGCTGGATAGGAAGAAGGATGAAAAAGATGGATGGTTCTCAAACACAGATGAAGAAGGGATGTATGGGTTTTCTTGTTGTGATCAAGCACACTGCAAAACAACCTTAGGAAGAAAGGTTCATCTCACAGTTGAAGACTGCAGTCCAACAGAGAGGGGAAAGCATGGTACCTGCAGACTCACAGAGGCAAGACTGGAACTCCTGAAGCTTTGACAACCTGACAAAAGAACGCCACCACTTGGGGGACTTTTCACATTTTCAAGTCACAAAGTGTTTAACATGAACTCAATACAAGGTTGAGAAAAAAATAAGATGGAAATGAGCTAAAAGGGAAACTCATTGGAAAACTGGGAATGAGGGAAAGGAGCTCACTGTACACCAAAGACAGTCTAAGATTGCCTGAGCACTAGGTCCAGTTCACATTCAAGAAAGAATTTCACACCCACCAGGCCACACCTAACTTCCCTTCCTCTTTTCCAGACCCTGTGTCCACAACAGTACGGACAAACATGTCTCCTCCAAAGCCAGCTTCTGCATGTTCCCTTTCCACCACACAGAGAAATAAAATGTATTTCTAATTGGCTAATATCACTAATTAGCTCAGGCCTTCGTGATTCATAAAGAACAGAGGGTGCTTCCATCTTTCTATCACACTGCTGGGCTGGGGCCGCTGGGGGCTGCTGGGGGGTAACTGGGGGGGCTGCTGGGGGGTAACTGGGGGGGCTGCTGGGGCCACTGAGGGCTGCTGGGGCCTCTGGGGGGCCTGCTGGGGGGTAACTTGGGGGGCTGCTGGGGCCTCTGGGGGGCCACTGGGGGACTACTGGGGGGCTTCTGGGGCCTCTGGGGAGCCGCTGGGGGGTAACTGGGGAGTCCACTGGAGCCTCTGGGGGGCCACTGGGGGATAACTGGGGAGTCCACTGGAGCCTCTGGGGGGGCCGCTGGGGGATAACTGGGGGGGGCTGCTGGGGCCGCTGGGGCTGAGCATCATGCTGCCCCCTGCTGTCTTAGAGGAGACTCTGAAACTGCCTCTGAAAAATCTCTCTTTTGCTACTACATATTCAAACCCAAGGTGTCAAACAGTGAAAGGGGATATGACAGAGTTCTAAGGGACATTCCAGAAAGAAGGGATAGGGGTATATCAGAACAGGAATCAATCTCTAGAATAGCATGGAGTTGTAATAGTTGGACTCCATTGGCCATTTCTACCCATCTTTGTACTGACCAGTTCTGGGAGGAACCAAAGAGAAAGTCTTCCTTTGTCTGAATCTTAAATGTCTCTGGGAGGCCCATAAATTGAAGGCTAGATCACCCCTTGAGAGGTGGTCAGAAATGAAGATGAGAAAAGTGGTAGGAAGTCTTCTAGCTGTTAGGGGTTCACCCTTTAAGGACAATATAGGATCTCTGCCCTTTATCTTGTTCATTTCCTGGCCACCCGGGGAGCTGCTCTGCTCTTGGTACTTTCCATGCTACAGCTCTGAAGCAACAAGACAACATGATCAGGCATAGAAGCCTATAAAACTGAGTTGCAAGTGAACATTGCAAGTATCTGAGACAGTAAGAGAAAGACCTTCTGCAGTGCCACAAAGGGACCGATGAGCTTTTGACCAGAGGAAACAGGAACTTCTGTGGAACCCAGAAGGATCTTCCACCAGAAACATTACTGCAAACACCATAGTGGAGGGACTCAGGTGCAAGGAAGAGAACTCAAAGAGCCCACTGTAATGTACTTACAATAGGCACCAAGCCAGTTCCCTCACTTAACTTTAGACAAATCACTCCCCAGTTCTCAGGTCCTGCCATTAAATAAACAGAATGGCATTTTGCAGTTTGTATGAATACTCCCTGTGAAGCAGCTGAGACAGGTTTCCTCTGCTCCTGCATCTACCTGGGTTAGGAAATGGCCCATGTTATCCCCACAGTAGTTTCTGTAACACAGTATTTCCTTAAAGCTATTCTAGGGCTGCCCACTTCCCATTTCCTGTCTAAGGTCAGGAAGTGTTCTTAAAGAAAATAGCAGTGATCACATCTTGTGACATGCTTGTTGTGATTCAAAACAATCAGTGTTTAGAAACCATTTACAACTTAGCAACAAAATAAGTCTTTGTTGTATATAAAGAAACAGTTATAGAAGAGGATATGGTACAGTATGTGTGAGTGTGTATGTGTGTGTGTATGCTACAAGGCAAAGAATCCTGAATTGTAAGGAAGAACTTACATAGAGCTGTGGTATTGGGGCCAGCCATTCATATAAGGGGCAACATGGAATTTAGGAAAAGGAAATGATGAACTAAAAAAAAAAAGATAAGACATATTATGAAATACTAATTTTATTTAAAAGGAAGGTCCTATACATATTGTTAGATGATTGAGAAGTGAGAAACCAATCTAGGAATATAAAAGAAAAACAATCCCCCATGGATAGAACGCATCTGGGGTTGGGAACATGAGAAACTGAGAAAATAAGACATTTTTGTTAGTAAAATCTTAGGTTCCCAGGAGTGAAGAGATAAGCAGGAGAGTTGGGAGTAGGGAGGTAAGATTCTCCACAGTTTCAGCAGGAAATTACTTTAGGCTAAACTCGAGACACTGCGGGAAGTGAGAAAGAAAACGCTGGGTTTGTGGGACTGCTGTTCAGGAAGTGGAGTGGGGAGCCCCTTGGGAATGAACAGGGACTGAGGAGGAAGTGGAATAATGGATGATTGCTGCTCCTGAGCCTGGGAAGAGGGGAGGTGTTACTGACAGCTGAGAAGGAATCAGAGGAAATAAACAGGGTTCACGTTTAGGTTGTTTGTATGATATATGTTTGGGCTGTTTATGTGACGATAAATAATTAAAAGTGAAGTTTTGAGGGATGGTGTTTCTAGGAATCAGGAGGCTGAGGGGACGGCTGCCAGTTGACTCCAACTGCTCCATCAGCTCTGAAGAAATGCCTTCAGTGTGTCCCCCACATCGGGTCTTCTGCATATGTCCATGCTGTTCAGTGCATTTGGATGATTCACGAAGCTTGGGGCATCTGCTGATTCTAACTTCATGGGATGAGGAGCTGGGAGTATGGTTCAGTAGATAGAGTATATGCAGGAATCCCTGGGGTTCCACCCCAGAACCCCAGGATTCCCCTAGCATGGTGGTGAACACCTGTGATCCTGATCCTCAGAAGGGGGAGGTAAGATGATCACCAGCTGTGTCACTGTTGGTTATATGCTGAGTTCTAGGCCACCTGGGGTACATGAGACCCAGTCTAAAATTTGGTTTTTGAAAGAATGAATCTTTGTGATTTTGGAGATGAGGAGGGAAGAGAAATGCTTGTGGATGAGTGAAGAACAAATGCCAGAATCCTCACATCAGAGGAAACACAGCTTTATGAAAATAGCTATTCTGTCTGGCAGAGTGGACAAGAATGACTTTGAAAGTAGAGAGGGAGTACTAAGGATAGGGCAGTCTTGGCTGAGGAGAGTAAGCAAACAGGTGCCATTAGACAGACTTTGGGAGCTTCTGGGGATGCACAGCAAAGTCTGCAGTGAGGTCAGAAGGAGGGGCCGCCCACTCTTTCCCAGAGAAACAAAAGCAGCTAAAGCCAGAAGCACCACTTGAGGCATCCACACAGAGGGGAGCTGTTGACTAGGGCTGCTGAACCAGCTAAGAGGTCTGGGCTGAGCTCTGAAACAGTGATAGGCAATCTAGAAGTGAACTCAGGGGAAGGATGCCTTTTAGAGGCCAATGTTCACAAAACTAGCGCTAAGCCTGTGTGCAAAGCTTTTGTGAGTCAAGGCAATAAACTTGTGGGATGGGGGGTATTGCCCAGTTGGTGAAGCAGCTCACCTTACAAGCCTGAGGATCATGGTTTAAGGACTCATGTACAAACCTGGCCATGGTGGTACATGCTTGTGTAATATCAACAGATGTGAGGCAGAGACAAATGTGTAACTGTGGTTCACTGGCCAGTAGTCGACCCTACTTGGTGAGTTCTGGGTCAGTGAGAAACCTGTCTCAAAAAACCAAGGTGGACAGTGTCTAAGGAATAGCATCTGATCTTGACCACACACACACACACACACACACACACACACACACACAGAGAGAGAGAGAGAGAGAGAGAGAGAGAGAGAGAGAGAGGTATAAATGGAGGAAAACTTGAAGGAGATTGAAGGAGATTGTCTGTAGGTATCAATTTCTCAAACAGCACTCACTCTCTATTTTTAAGATTTTATAATTACTTAAATTTTCCATTCCTCTATAATGAAAAAAAAACCTTTTTTTTTAAATCTTTGAGAGAGCCAGATAACCTTGAAAATTAAGTAAAATGAAAGTGTAAGCCCTCTTAATACACAAATATTTAAGAAGTTAATCCCTTAAAAATCCTTTTAATTCAGTTCCATGAGAGGTGGAGCAGGCCAGGAGGTAAGAATTCTCGATGTTATAATCTCAAAATACTAAGACCCAGTGCAGTCTGATGTTGAAGCCTCCCCCCCCCAAACCATAATTAAGCGCAGGTCTAGGACAAAAGAAGTACTTAATAGGGACTTGTTGACTCGAGTGAAATCATGAGTGGCGTTAAATTGTATAGGTGCACCCTGTATGGTAAGAAGTCCAGAAAACACTGGAAAATCCAGTGAGTGATCAAAGGGCTTATCTCTATGACAACATGCTGCTCAGAAAAGCCTCTGTGTGGAACCTTTTTGGGCACACATACCTTCTGCGTTTTCTGAGGCTTACTTAATTTCAAAATGGATTATCTAAGTGTCCCACGAACCATCAGAATATTCCAGCAAGTACATCATTGTTCATGTATGTGCAAGTGTATATGTGTGTGTGTGTGTGTGTGTGTGTGTGTGTGTGTGTGTGTGTGTGTGTATGTGTGTGTATGCAGGCCACAGGGCAGCCCCAGACACTGTCCCTCACCAGTTAGTCACTTTTGTTTGTTTAGGTGGTCTGTTTTGTTTTGCTTTGTTTTTCAGTTCTAATCTCTTGTTGGCTTAGAGCTCATTGAGTAGGACAGGCTGGGTGTCTAGCAAGCCCTGGGGACTCTCCTCTGTCACCATCTCCCCAGTGCAGGGATTTCAAGTCCACATCACTATGCCCAGCCTATTATGGAATAACTCAATAGGCACTTTACTGCCTGAGACATCTTCCCAATTCCACATTTTCCTCTCCTCCCCTCCCCTCCCCCTCTCCTCCCCTCCCCTCCCTCTCTCCCCCCTCCCCTCCTTTCCCCTCCCCTCCTCTCCTCTCCTCTCCTCTCTTCTCTCTTCTCCTCTCCTCTTTCTTTTCTTTTCATTGGACTGGAACTTCCTATGTAGTCCAGGGTGGCCTCAGACTCACAGAGATAGAGCTGCCTGTCTCTCTCTCTCTCCCAAATTCTGGGATTAAAGGCACACATCATCATATAGAAGTGATCAGCATTTTTAACTGGAGCTCTGAGACTCAGATTACTTTGAGATTTTGGATCAATGCCTAAGCCCTCTATGGAGCAGGTAGGTGTTTGGAGTTCTATAGAACATGGTGGCTGTCTTAGGGTTTCTATTGCTGTGAAAAGATGCCATGACCACAGTAACTCTTATAAAGGAAAACATTTCATCAGGGCTGACTTACAGGTTCAGAGATTTAGTCTGTTATCTTCATGACGGGATGCACACAGTCAGACAGATGTGGGAAGTAGCTGAGAGTTCTGATCCACAGGCAGCGCGCTCGTGCGGGCGAGAGAGAAAGAGAGAGAGAGAGAGAGAGAGAGAGAGAGAGAGAGAGAGAGAGAGAGAGAGAGAGAGAGAGAGCGAGCCTGGTTTGAGCATTTGAAACCCTAAAACCAGTAACACACTACCTCCGACAAGGCCGCACCTACTCCAACAAAGCAATAACTATTCCAACAAGGCCTACCTACTCCAACAAGGTCACACCTACTGATGGTGCTCCTCCTTGGGGCCCAAGCTTCAAATATATTGGGGGTCATTCCTATTCAAACTAACACAGTGGCTTTCTGGTGTGTCTGCTCTTTCTTGGCTGGACAATCTTTTACTACTCTCCTTGGATCCATACTACAGTAGAGGAGGGCCTTTCAATGGTTGGGTAGGGTGTGTAGAAACTGTGGTCAGAAGCCATTCCTAGATATAGACCTTTGTGTCACACTGCTTTGGGGTGGGAAGTAAGTCACAGGAGATGGCTCAGAGGCAGACATGGGGAATATTCTCTTCCACTACAGAATTCATAAGGGGCTGTTTATCCATCTCTACACCTCTCTGGCTGTGACCCTTCATGCTCAAGCCTGTGGGTCATTACTGTTTTCTAAGGGAGGTGTGCTCCTCACAGCACACGACACTTTTACACTAGAGAAAGGTAGTCTCTGCTCTCTAGCCAGAGTTTCAATTTCCTATCTGTATGTTTTCTCTTCCTTGGGTGTGTGTGGCTTGTCTTGCTCATTTCTGTATCATCAATGTTCCTTTTGTCTGCACGGGTGCTCTCCCTGATCCATTTCCACCATGGCCTCTCCCTGGAAGAATTCCTTCTTTCACTTACAACAGCAGACACCTGCCTTTAAGTTTTGTTAATGGGAAACGGAAGTGTGGTTGGCCAGATTTCCATAGTTTTCTGAGAATCCCCATAGCTCCCTTACAACTAGCTCACATTTTCAGTTCATTTCTTTTGGTTTTGTTTATGGTTCACCAGGTTAGGAAATTTCATATGCCACTCAGTTCCTCAGAGCAGCTGATACTGGGACAGACTTTAGACAATCTCTTGCAGGGAATTCAGGAGCCTGGGATTCCCGGTCCCAGCCTTCCAAGCTCAGTTGGTGCTTTGCCATCATGAGAACAAAGCATGGCATCTGCTTGCCTTGCTTCACGAGGTGTGATCCTGACCTTGCTGTGAGCCTTATTATGGGCTGGTTTTCATTCAGTGCTGTGCGCACAATAGAACAAATCTATTTAAGAGTCCAAGTCCCTCTGGAAGCACGGCTTTCCTCTGTCACACACAAAAGGGGTTTTCAGGCAGCAGATCGACAGGTAGTAATTTTAATAGCCACTAATGTGAATTAATAATTCTAATAACCTTGTTTCAGACGCGCTATCAGGACACGGGAGAGGGTTGCCATGGCTGCTATGTTTTATTGCCCACAGCTGTGCAAACTCATCTTGGCCCACACAGTTCTCCTCTGTAACCTCTCTCCTTTCTTTGGTTTACTCCATGTCAGGCCCGTGTGGATTTAACAGCAGTGACAACAAAGAAAACTTAGGAAAAGTTGGGATTTTAGCACTCAAGTAAGCACATTAAGTGGCAGAAGGAAGGCACATTTCAGGACAGAATACAGTGGCTAGATCATTGACATCCAGGTCCAGTTTATAATCTGTCAGTGGTTTCAAAGCACATTTTAAAAGTGATTTTGGTGCATAAACAATGTATCCTAATGAACTACTTTAGGGATATTATTCTCTACAAAACTCCAGAGAGCACGCTTATTATGAGTTATCCACTCCAGAAGACCACTCAGACAGGGGTTGAAGTCGGCTGGAGGTGACACTGGGTGTTGGGAAACCAAGTATGGTTCCAAGCCTTTCTCGGATTGAGCTTTTAAGCACAAAGTCCATATCCCGGTTGATATACTTCATTTAACAAGAGTAGTTAGCCAGAAGCAGAACTACAGAATCCAAAAAAGCAAGATTAGTAACAGTTAGAGACTTCCCCAGAAAGATAGACTTTGATGCATTAGGTCTTTGTTCTTGTTTTTGCAGGTGTTGATGGCTGTGCGTTGAGTTCTAAGGCCTGAATGGTACTTGCATCATGGCCTCAGTTGTGCTAAGGTCTAGGGGCCTGCTACACACTAACCTACCATCTTAGGCCCATAACTCACCATAGACCAGTGACCTTGTGGCTAAGTGTGCCTCCCACACTTCCTATTATTTCACACACATTCTCCTCTTTAAATCTCATAGCATTCCTGTGAGGTCATATTGGTGATTGGACACCTAGACCTTATCTGCTGGAATGTTTGCCATAGGAGCTGTGAGCACCAGAACCCCACAACCAAGGAGCCTAGAAACCTGGAGGCTTGTGGAGGTTAATTTTGTCAGCTTGATAGCAATTAGAATCACCAAGGACACAATTCTCTGGGCATGTCAGTGAGGGGATAGTCTAGATTAATTATGTGGGAAGATCCACCCTGAATGTGTACACTACTACTCCATGGGTTAGGGTCCTAGATTAGATAAAAGGCGAAATTGAGCTGAGCCTAGGTATGCCTTCTGAGAGTGGCATAATTTGCCCATCCCTGCTATGATGGACTGTATCCCCAAACTGAACCAGGTGTTCAGTCTCACTAACAAGAACTGTAATGAGTACAGCACTAATGATAGGGGTAGAGGAGGTAGGGGTGAGGGTGAAGGGTGGTGGCAGGATTCCAGTTATCAACATTTCCTTACTCTGTCTCCCTTGAAATTTGTGCCAACTGAGGCTACACTGGTGAGAGGATTCCCATGCCTCAGCTCCAGTGGTTGAGAAGCAGAAGCAAGACAAGCTCTGTTTGAATTCCTTGTCCTAATCCATACGTGTGATAAAATGGTTTTGTGGTGTTTTATTATCTGCCGATAAACATAAAACTAGACCACTAACTTTGACATTAACCAATGTCATATAGTGGGTAGGGGCTTATGATTCCAAACCAGATCTCTATAACACCAGATCACAAGATCAACTTGCCACAAAATTATAAACAACAGAAAGCAAGTCTATAAATAGTGTTATAAAATCATGAGAAATGAGTATTTTTCATCCTGTCCATAGTCACTGATATGGACTCATGAAGACTGCCAATCCAAAACACAGAAAAGCTGTGGACAACATGCGGTGATCTTTAATTAAAGTATATTTTTTAAGCCCACCCCTGTGTTCCCACCAAATTATCATGTGTCTGATTTGAAAAGTAGCCAGCTCATTGACTTTAACTCTCATCTGAACCCATATGGCAATCTGGAGCTCATTGCAAAAGCACCAAGTTCTGTTCAGGACTGGGTTGCTCCATTTGAAGCCAATCGTGGGATCTGCTTGCTTATAAGCTTCCTGTCTTGGTTGCCATTTAAATGTTGCCTCTTGGATAATTAACAATAAGAAAGTTTGGGGATTTTGAGAAGTCTTGAATCTTCTACAAATGTTGCCCATGTCGGTCTCTGACCTATAAAAGAGATATCTGAAGGGTGAGCATCCTGTCATGTCTCACAAAAGCTCCCTCCATGATCACATCCCTGCAGAAGGCTGTTATCCAGTGACTGCCAACCCTTACCCTCCCACATTTTCTTCTTTCTGTGCTACACAGGACTGCTAGAGAGAGAGAGAGAGAGAGAGAGAGAGAGAGAGAGAGAGAGAGAGAGAGAGAGACAGACAGAGAGACAGAGACAGAGAGACAGAGAGAGAGACAGAGAGAGACAGAGGGAGGGAGAGAGAGAGAGAGAGAGAGACAGACAGACACACACAGAGAGAGAGAGAGACAGAGAGAGAGACAGAGAGAGACAGAGAGAGAGAGAGACAGAGGGAGAGAGGGAGGGAGGGAGAGAGAGAGAGAGAGAGAGAGAGATCTGGGTTGGGCTGGGGATGGCTCAGTCAGTAAAGTATTTGCTTAGCACATTTCAGACCTGAGTTCTGATGCCTATTATGTCAGCTTGGTAGGATGCATTTGTAATTCCAGCCATGGTGAGTCTGGAGGTGGAGACAAGTATCCCTGGAGGGTAGTCTAGCCTACTTGGCAGAGTTCCTGGCCAAGGAGGGAACTGTGGTTTAGACAAAAAGGCTAGAAGATGCCTGAACACAGATAACCAAGGTGGTCCTGTCCTCTGAATCCCATAGGCACAAGCACATGAGTTTATGTGCACTTCCCCCACATGTGTCCTATTCACATACACAAACACAACCTACCTACCCACACACAAAAGAAAAAAGAAAGAACTCCAATGTCATATTCTTGTACCAGTTTGGAGAATCTTTAGAATGAAATGTGCATAACTCAATGAACCCCTCAAACCTCACTGGACCTGAACTCTAGGCAACATATCCCTGCACTGTGATAATTCTTAGAAGCAGAACTAGGATTTTACATGAATGCCATTTTCTGGGAACAAATTGACTAACTTTATGAAGCTTTCTTTATAATGAGAGGTCTCACTGCAAGGTCACAGGTGATCGAATTGTGCATGCAATTAGTCACTCACTGCATCAAGAAGCCTTTGGGAATAAAGACCTTTCCTTGTGAAGCAGTCTTATTTATTAATAGTTAATTATAATTTCTCTTATCAACTTCTCAGTGGATTTGCTATCTACAAGGAAAGACTGGGGAGAATTTTTTTTAAGGATATCTGAACAATAGACAGCCCACCAGGTAACCCAGCCCCATTAGCAGCAGCATCTCTGAGTGTCAGTTGGGGTCATGAAGCAGATGTGTTTTTTCCACTGTATTTGCATAGTACTTAAGTTGGAGGACACCCAGGTGAATCACATAGTCCTTCGTAGCTGCCACTCAAATTGAGTCCCATGGAAACAGCAAATGGGAGCTTTGCATCACCCCATTGCTTTAACACACTACCCAGCTTCCTGGGATCCTCAAGTTCTATGCTCTGCTTCCAAGGAGGTCAATTTTATTCCATCTGAAAAAAATAGCTAGTGATGTCTGCACACCTTGGCTTCTCTCCAACATGGCGGGTCTGTGACAGCAGCAAGTGATGTGCCATTGAAATGTAATCTGGTTGTAGAGATCCAAAAGGCCATGCTTTGTCATTTAGGGAATATGACAAGATGGCTGCCTTGATACAACAAGGAGCTGTGTGTAAACACATTCTCACAGACCCTTTTTGATTGCATGGTGCATGATCTTCACATAAGAAAAACATTTTTTCAGGACTGAGGAAATGTTTCCATTGGGAAAGTGCTTACCTTATAAGAACGAAGACATGAGTTTGATCCCCAGAATCCATATCAAAAAACCAAGTGTGGTATCATATGCTTATGACCTCAGCTCTTGTCATGTTGAGAAAGGCACTAAGCAGCCAGGCTAGAGTACTCAGAGAGGCCCTGGCCAGTAAAAGACCCTATCACAAACAAAAACATGGACAGTCCCTGAGGAATGACAGGTTTTTTTTCTGGCCTCAACATGAATGCACAGGCATATACACACAAAAAGGAAAAAATATATAGACTATGACATTAAATATTACCAACTTAAAAAAAAATATTACCAACTTAATTTTCCTGTCTTCTTCATGGAATGTGTATAATTTTTGTGGGTTATAAAAGTATATAATCACTTTTGACAAATACAGATACACACATTTCCCCACCAGCAATAAGTGGATTAGATGATATTTCAGATCTAGACAACCCTAATTAAATTACTCCTAACTTTACTGGCCTCTGTGGGTTGATCTCTCTTTGACCTTCACAGCCCATCAGAATAAATGAAAGGAAAGCATCCTAATGGGTTTTCACATCAGAACTTCTTATGAGCCCTCCATCCCCTGTGCACCACGCATCTACATCAACTACTGCTAGCAGAGCTTTGTGTTTTCTTTATGTGCTTTTTTTCAAGTCTTTCCTGGTATAAATGAACATTGAGTCACAGAAATATATTAGGTCAGTGCAAGGAAAGGTCGTTCAAATTACATTTTTAAAGTTTCCACATTTACTTTATAGAGAAAAAAATTAAACCAAAGCTTCTTTTAAGACATAAGAATGAAAATTCAGGCTCATGTCTTTTTGAAAGCACAGGGTCAGAGTCCATCCAGGATAAGGAACAAAAGACATTCTTTACAGGAGACAAACAGTGGAGATTGTCTTTACACATGATCTTCTACAAGTCATCTTTGCTCTTCATGAGAAGCCTTGTGGTAAACTATGGAGGGTTTTTTTTTTTTTTTTTGCCATTTGTGAAAAGGCAATGTTTATGTTACACATTTTTTAAAAAAAGGTTGAATATATTATGCTGTTTTTTAAATGATATTTTACTGCATGATAACAGATGTGTCTTCATTTAAAGGACTATAAAATGAAAAGTTGTAAGTCACATAGTCTTCTAGAACAAATGATTTTTTCCTGTGTCTTTCCTTTGCCCCTTAGAAGACACTTATGATAACAAATGTATGAAACTCTCCTCTCTCTCTCTCTCCCGTCCCTCTCCCTCTTCCTCTTTCTCTCCTTCCCTCCCTCCTACCTCCCTCTCTCCCTTCCCCCCCTCCATCACTCCCTTCCCCTCCTTCCCTTTCTCCCTCTCTCCCTTCCTTCCTCCCTCCCTCCATCACCCCCTTCTCCTCCCTTCAATCCTCCTTCTGACCTCAATATGTAGCAGAAGACAGACTTGAACATCTAACCTTCCTTTTCCACCTCTTGAGTACTGGGATCACATGCACAGTTAATATAGTGGCAGGTATTGAACCCAGATCTTCATGCATGCTAAGCAAGCATTCTACCATCTGAGCCACACCCCCAGCCCAGGGCTTCCATTTTTATGTAATCTAAAGAAGTCTTCCCTTGAAAATAAATACTACTTTGATACTCTTATTCAGGGATGAATCCAGTTAGTGCAGTGGTTGGTTAGTACAAGATTTTTCACATAGATCTTCAATAAATACATGAACTACCTTGTATGATTGCACTAATGAGTGGGTTAGGGTATTTGGCATTGTTTTTATTATAATAACAGACAAACACTAAGTAAAAACTTACAGGACAGCCTTGTAATTTTGTAGATTTGGCTCAATAAACCTGGGTCTACCTGGTTCAATGCATATCATTAGCTTTTAGATGCAGGCATACAGTCATCCTGATCACCCACATTTCTTGCAATCCTTTAGTGTTGATGGGTTTGGCCACATCATTAGGTGTGAGGACTCTTTTGGTCCTATTCCTCTAAGGGTATGTTTTCTAATGCCATGTATTCCTAACATCTTGAAAGGGCATTTACACCAAACACACAAGTATACACACACATATGTCCACAAAAGCTTTCATACCATTTTTAATTTCAATTCCCAAATCCAAAATCAAGAAAGTTGATATAGGATAAAAGCTGGCTTGGAAAAGGAGGGCTTCTTTGGATTGAGAGTGTTATTTGTGCTATTCTATCTGCTCATTTTAATGAAGTAGGACACTCTCTGAGTTCAATTGCAGGAAAGTAATATCCTCTGTCTCATTGGTTCCTTTAGGCTCATGGTCTCAGAAACCCACAGTTCCTTGCGTTGTCATAATGGCCAGAATGAATAACAGTTGTTATGACGTGGTGAAGTTCAGTCAATTTTTTTTCAATAGCTTTGTGCTCATTCATGAATAAAAGTGAATTTTATAGCAGAAGTAATTACTCTTTCTTGTTCTAATTAAAATCTTGACAAATTAACAAATTTGCAACCATTCTACCTCTCAAAATATTATTCTCAGTTGCTGTATCTAGAAGAAACAAAATGGAAACAAAAACATCAATTAATTATCTTTGTATAATTTTCAAAATTCTGTGTCTTCAATTACTTTCCTCATCATGTTGTTTCTGTAAACTTAAATCCTGTCAGCCCTTGACTTTCTTTTCTTCTTTTTGTCTCACATGCTCTGGGGTGTTAGTTCATTGCTCCATTTCCCCTTCTACCCAGGGAATCTGAGCTAACTGAACCTCCTTCCCTCGCCCTTTTGAAAAGCAACTGAAAACATCTTTGTTCATTGCCTACAGGGAACCATCCATTCAATGTTGAATCATGCAGGAACTCTCCAAGAAGAAAACAGAAGATCATCCCTGTGGTGTCCACAGGGTAACTACCAAGGCTGTGAGCTCAAAAGCTTGAGTAAGATCAGCTTGTTTTTTTATTCCCATTAGTCATACATGAGAAGGGCGTATCTGAGTGCCATGTACACATCCCTTCTAAAACTTTGTGTCTGGGTTTGTGTGTGTTCATGTGCATTTGTGTGCTTGTATAGAGGCCAAAAATCAACCCCAGGTGTTGTGTTTGTGAGCATCCACTTGTTCTTTGAAGCAGGATCTCTCAGTAGTCTGAAGCTTGCCAAGTACACTAGGCTGCCAGGCTAGTGAGCTTTAGAGATCCTCCTGTCTCTACCTCCCCAGCACTGGGATAACAAGCACATATAGCTATGCTTGATTTCTTATATGGGTGGCAGGGATTGAACTCAGGATCTCATTCTTAGGGTACTTTACTAACTAAATTACGTTCCCTAGCTTTAGAACATATCATCTTGCCTCCCTTCACTCTCTTGTTCCCCATTCACCTGTGTGATCAATAACAGCTACCTCATACCCTGTTCTGCCTTAGCTGTCCTCAGATCACATGGTGAGGAACATAGAGTTTCTCCTGTGAACTCAGGGCCTTCCTAAGCACAAACTCTCTCACCAGAGGAACTTCTTGGGAAAAAGCCAGGAGCTTATGTATTCAGTTTTGGTCTCACCTCTGTGGCCATCCCCTGCCTTTCTCTGCTTCGTTTTATGCTGCCAACATGACCAGAACTGGCTTTGCCCAAATGGGCCTCTGGGACATTCACACCATATGGCAGTTCTGAGAATGTCACCCTATGCTCTAGGGTATTTTTTTCCCACAGCTTATACAAATTGTAAATTATTATCCATAAAATAATGGTAAAGAGAGACAAGGGCAGGGAGAGGCTCTGCCGTAAAGCCTCCATTAGCAAATGAGATTGGCTTTCCCATTCATGTGAAAAGTTCAAGGAGGCAATCTTGTTAAACAGCCATTTTGCATAAAGAAATAATATGCTGTAATGGAGCTTTTCAAATGACTTTGATGTTTTGCAGAACAATTTATTAATGGCCATTCTTTGGAGAAATAAGAGATGAAGTCTCACTAGAGAATAAAACTGTAGTTTTGGGCAGTTGGTTGTGGCTCAGCAGATTTTAAAGCCGCCTGAAACCCATAGTATTCTCTGCTACAAAGCTATGGGGGGTCCTCCACTGCCTGCCCTCCCAGAGTATTCAGGAATGCAGTTCTGATCTATCTTCAGCTCTGCTCATATAACAGTTGCTTAAGAGGCAGCCTTGTAGCTACAATCTGACCTCTTCCTCTTTCTATGCCACCTGCTTCTTAAGTCCCAAAATATAGGAGACAGAGGATTAGAGAAGAGGGACAGGAAAGAGAGGTGCTCCAAGTTAACAAGAGGATTTGATACACTCACCTATTTGAAGTAAGTAACACAAGCCATATTCAGAGTACTGCTTTCTGTCTGGACCTGGAGTCTCTCCACACCCAAGTGTTGAACCCATATGGACAAAGTATGTTTCATGGGGTGAAGAGAGAGGTTCTTGACTAACTGTTTACTCTCCTACCCATCTCTCAAGTCCATGGCATTCAAACAGTTCTGGGCTCTCTGTGTTTTAAGGATGTTCCAAAGATGTTAGCTTTATGGACCATCAAGGGAAGGTTGCTTCCTTTTCCAAACAAAATTAAGAAACCCCAGAAAACAAACATAAACAGTTTTTGTCATTTACTAGGGACACTTGCAATGGATTTGTTCCTCTGTGAATCTTCTCTGGCATTGTGTGATGTGCTGGCCTTCCTATGCTTATGTGCCGTCTGGAAAACTATACCCTCCTGTGGCATGCCTTGTGCTCTGACAGTATAGAATTACATACTTAGGAATTACAGAGCCATTTTTCTTCTTAGCCTACAGTAGCTGGTACAATCTAAGGTTGACTGAGAGCCAGGATATACAGTGTAGACAGAACCATGAAGATTGAGGATGATCTTACACTCTTTTTCTTAGCTTTGATGAAGCAGCTGGCATGCCAGGAACGACTAAAGAAACACTTGTGTCCCTACCTGTGATTATCATATGATTGAGACAACAGACCCCAAAGGTTGGAACTTCTCCAGAAATATCATACTGGGAGAAGGAAAAGGGAAATTATCTCCTTCAAAGAGATTTCACATAGTTATGGCAACTTGTAAGACCATCTTGCAGGACAGACGGGAGCAGAGACAATGATGAGGTCAGTGGTGAGCAGGAACATCCCTTGACCAGCTCTAGTTAGCTGTTTATGTCTATTAGCCCTCTACTGAAACCCATATCTCATATTTGGACTCTAAGGATGGACTAGGAGCAGGTACTGGCCTTCTTGTTCATTTATTAATGTGGTCACATTAAATTATTTTTCTTTTGCTTTTTATTATTACTTAAAAAACAAAACAAAACATTGACCTATTCATAACAGGCAGCTAAGCCTAGCTTGTCAGGGCCATCAGATTCAGGTGCTGGCCCTAACAACTCCCATAAATGTATTCACGAGGTCCATGGAAAAGACATCAGATAAAGTTTCCAACCTATGTCCAGTAAAGGTCAGGATTCCAAAGTCAGCATCCATCCAATGACTGCCTGACGTCAACAATTGTTGGATCTTCCCCAATTTGCAGGTAATTCTGAGGACCCAGGCTGCAGCTCATTTACAACCCATGAAAGACTAAGACCCAATATCCCAGAAACTCTTAAGAGTGAGAATTTTAGGCTACCAATTATTTAAAATGATTGATTAGTTCCTTTTTTCACTTTAATCAGTTTGCATATGATCTTCTACTAATTGTTCAAAATGGAAAGCCTTGATTCTTGAGAAACCAAAACCCACCCTGGGTATATACACCTCCACTAACTTCTAGAATTTGTTATATAGCCATATTCATTAACATAGATTTTGGTCTCTACAGAACAGTGAGAACCAGTGTCTCTGTGAGATTTGATTACAACATTCAATTGAGAATAGAAGTTCTATATACTTTGAAGTCTAACAGTTTTACTTGTCCCAGGATGCAAGAATAATCTATTTATAAGGAAAAGAATGTGCTGAGTGCGGCTGCAAACACAGGTAATTCCAGCCCTCGGGGCAGAGGCAGGAAGAACAGGGGTTCAAAGTTAGCCTTCACCACACAATTGAGTATTAGGCTAGCCTACGCTAAATAAGAGCCTGTCTTTAAAAAAAGAAAGATAGAGAAAACAAAACAAAAGAAAAGAAAAAGAATGCCCCAAGGGTCATATTAAATGACCATCCTTGCAGACTGTTTCCTGAAAGTTTAGTGAATGTGTTGTAGTGTGAGAAGAAGGAAAACAGTTTCTCAGGTCCTGAAGGAATTTTATCCTCCAGTGATAAGGTGAATAAATAGTGAGGTATCTGTTTTCAAAGGCAGGAACAAAGTAAAGGTACAGATTGCTACAGAAACTTTATTTCTGTGTGTACACACAGGAGACATTAGATCCATCAGAGAGGAAGGAGAAAATTAAGAAAGTTTACTTGAAGAAAAAGCCAATCAAGTTGGTCTCAGGAAATAGGAAATACAATAGTGTTTTTAATAGGTGGGAAGAGTGATTAAGAGCATTCTAGGAAAAAAAAAAAACCACAAGACAGGTTCAGACATAAAAAAGATGGGGAATGAATTCAGGGTATATCCACCCTATTTGTGGGGAATCCGATAGAGCACTCAACATGGAATTGAAACCAAAATTGAATATTCAAACAATTTTTGCTTGTACTGAGCAGAGTTTTATTTTGACAAATTGTATCAAATGTATCATAATTAGACTGCAAGAATAAAAGAGTTGAATCCCAACTTCTCCCATTTGTTCTCAGCCGCAAGTCTGACACAGAAAATGAATGTCTCCTCTCAGATAAGCCTGACCACCTCTCTGGTAAACAACCTCAAGAACTCCAGGAGTTTAAGCCATGAATTGAGATAACAGAAGATGAGAAGAAGCCTGGTGAAGAGCAACCAGACCTGGATTACCTCTAGATAAGATACCACAGTCTCCCTGTGACTCCTGCTGATATTTACAATCTGAACAGCTGGCCACACTCTCCTTCAGTTTGTTAGTGATTTCAGGTTAATTATTCACTTTTAAATTGTGGTGATCTTTAAGTCTTCCTCAAAACATTTTGAGTTTGCTTGAACTCTCTTCATAGGTTCTTTCTCTGTGTCACCAATCTTACTGTCTTGCTTTTCGGAACCTGGTCTGGAGTTTTCTGTGTCTCACTAGAAGCAGAGACTAAATTTCAAAAGAGCACTCTTTCATTCATGCAGGATTTAAAACATGATGAGTAGGTTGAAGACTTAGCTTTTATGTTTCGTACTCCAAGCACAAGATGAGGTGGGATGTTTGTCACCTAATGCTGGTACCACATACTAGGACTACATCTGTCTTTGTGTCCTGATGTCCAGAGGGAAGAGAAGTTGGATGGATAGCTCACTAAACTTCTCTCTAGGTCCTGGAATTTGGGAGCTATTGTCTTTGGCTAGGGCTGTATTGGGACAAATATCCAAAGGGTTAGAGTTTTCACATTTGAACAACACAAATACAGGCTTGCTGCTGGTTTCTTTTGATGGAGCAATATGAAGTGTCTGCACATTGTCTTGGATGGCTTCAGAAAAATCTGGCTGGGATGGGCACATTAGCTCCTAACTGTCGTTCTTTTTCTACTGTGCAAATGGAAGGTTTGGACAAGGGGATTTATTTACCAAGTAAATTGTATATGATAAACTCGGCAAATCTAATCTGAATGTAAGCAAATACTGATGGGACTTATCTCTCAAATGTTTTGCCTCCAGGTTATTGAAATAACAAAAGAAATGTAACAACTGCTATATTTGAATTATGAGGATGTGACTGAAAAGTTTGGTGGAGATAGGTTTTCTTGTTTTGTGGGAGTGTACACCTACAGACAGGAGGTGCGTGGATAGAATGCTTGCTCAGTCTCTTGCTACTTGGAAGCATTGTCTTTTTTCGTTCACACACACCCAACCAATCTCTTTCAGGCCCCCAGACCAAGAAGCCTAGTCTTCTTTTTCTCCCTTCCCTTCCTTCCCTTTCCCTCCCATCCTCTCTTTCTTCTCTCTGTTCATGTGACTGAGGTTTTCATAGACTCAGAACCATCATCTTCCTGCCTCTGCTTCACAGGACTGTAATGTGAGGTACTGCATAGCATTCCTGGTGAGATTCTGACCTCTTAGTAACTGACATTGTTCAACTTGAGCAGAGAGACCTGTATACAGCCTCAGCTTTCCTTCCTCTTTCCTTTGCTATCAACCAGTCTACGCTTTGGAAGTATATGACAATGGTTCTTGCAGTGCATGGACTTCCTTTGTCTGCTCTTTGTTGAAGGTTATAATCTGCCAGAAGAACCTGTTTTTACTGAAAGCTTTAATAAAAATAATAAAAAGGAACTTCAACATGGTGGTGGCATAAGTTTCTAATCCCAGTAACTAGGAGGTGGAAACAAGAGGAGCAAGAATTCAAGGTCATCCCTCACTTTTTAGTAAGTTTGAGGCTAGCCTGGGCTACATAAGACCCTGTTTTTTTTTTTTAAAAAAAAAACACAAGAAGAAAACAAGTAATAAATATAAAAATAAATGTATACATGTAAGTATACATATACATTAGCTAAACAATCAAGATTATACAATTGGCTACTAGCTGAAGAAAGCTTAGAAGATGTGTGCCTTCTATTAAAACTCACAACTGATTAGAAGAATTAACTGGAAACACACATGCTTGGGAGCCATGTTGTTACAAGAGTGTATTGCTATGTCTTTATAAAACTATAGCTTGTTGAGTGGTAGGAATCAGAGATCGTATCAAGCTGGTCAGCAAATTATATTCCAAGTATTCCTTTCAGAATCAATTAGGAAACATCTTTAACAAATTAATTCTTTTGTTTCATCATGAGAAAGGAATACATAAACAGGATATTTAGGCAATGAAATATTTTTCATTCAAATTAATTATAGCAAATTAGGCAAAGAATCTGTAATAAATGGCAAAGTTTGATACCTCATGAACCTACCAAAGCAAAAGCTTCTGCGTAGCCTTTTAATTATTCATTTTCATGCCCTAAAATTGTAATTTAATAGTTTATGGGCGTGTGATAATTTTAAACGTAGCTGTCCTACCACTTCGTTATCTACATAACAAAATCGCCCATAGCACTTCAGCAATGCTGTGGTAACAAACTCTCACATCTGATAGTTTGTTCTGCTTTTTCCAGTTCTTACAGAAAACAAAGACAAAACTTTGTTCTCGAGTAAACCACTAATTATAAGCACTTCTAGGTCAGGAACATCCTTCCAAAAGACTCTATAAATAGGGATTATTACACTGAATAAACCAGTAATTTATACCTAAGCTTTCCATTTAAGCAAACCATGTATTTTATTACTGTCATCTGATTTTGTGAAAATTCCACTTGCTTTTTTTTTTTATACTTTCCCTGAAAGGAAATCTTGATTTTTCTCCATGGCAAAGGGGGAAAATAAGTGATTCGGAACCCTGTATGATTTCTCAGCTCTCTCCTCCACAGCAAGACCTCTGTACAGGCTTCTTTTGTAGCGGGTCTCTACTCTCACCTCATTTCCCCCCTGGCCCTCTTCAATCAGCCTTTCTTTCTACCATCCTTTGAAATTGCTCTTCAGATCATTCACTTTGCCTTCTCTTACCTGACAGTCATTTCTAAAGCACTTGAACATCCAGTGCTTTGCACAACACCATCTGTTCCTGTTCCCACCTCATGATCGTCCCTCTGCTCTGTTACTTGCTTCCTTTCTCCTCTTTTCTGTTCAATATCCAGCTCATCATCCCAGTCTCCTCCTCTTCCACACCTGTGCTCCTTCCCCAGGTAATTGTACCAAATTCCTTTGCTGCTGATATCATCTATATGGTAATGAATCCCAAATCCATTACTTCTGTCCTGACCTCCACTGACTGTTTGACTTCCACATTTATATCACTCATAGGCCCTCTATCTGGTATTCAAGGGGTGTGTGTGTGTGTGTGTGTGTGTGTGTGTGTGTGTGTGTAGGAAGAGAGAAACAGCAAGAGAGACAGAGAAAAAGGAGAAGTGGGGGAGTGTTTGCCAAAGAACCCAGATATTGTTCCCTAGATGGCATCTACCTTAGTTACTTTTAGAGATAAGTCTCTCTCGCTGGACTAGACTAACTCAGCAAGTGGGAAAGGATAGTGGCCAGCTATTCTCAGGGATCCACCTGTTTCCATCTCCCCACCTGGGGTTACAAGCTCAGGCCTTAGTGGTCTCCTTGATTTTCCTTCTGTTTCTTGCAATTCATTGCCTTCATAAAAAATGCTAAACCAGCATTTCACCAATGTTCTAGGATTCTCCATGAGATTCTTTCACATAGAAAGCAAAATCCAAATTATATCTTATGTTTGAAGGTCATCTGACCCTGCCCACTTTCTGAACTCATCTTATACCCAGGTCAGCTTCTTTGCAGTCAACATGTGTGTCTATGGCTACCTTAACCCACTTTCACAAGTTACACTGTTGGGGAGCTAATAAGCCCCAGGTGTCTGCAATGAGCATATTCTAAGCTATTGACATCTGAGACTTTATTTCTACAGCATATATAACCTAAGTGGGTCCAGGGGTCAGTTAAACAAATGCATAAATTGTGTGTTTTCTGGGGATGCTGTATACCTTAGACATTATTCTCGGAATAGTATGTATAAATGGGGGTTGACAAAGTCTCCTTGTTTATTGGGTTCACTTTCTAATAAGGGAGCACAAAGCAAAATAAAAACAGCAAATATAAGATAGTTTTAGATAGCAGAGAGAAACAGGGTCTGTCCTAGTCATTATCTAAGCTCAAGTTGAGACAGACTGAAGATTAAGAGGAAGTGGTAAGGGAATGTTTCTAAGATACTTCTGGAGTTCAAGTCCTTTGCAAAACTGGTGATACACTAAATTAACGAACAGTCTAGTCATTTTATAAATTAACTTATTTTGTGTATGTAGGTGGTTATCAGGACGCATGCAGGTACACATGAACATGTGTGTGTGTGTGTGTGTGTGTGTGTGTGTGTGTGTGTGTGTGCTCGCGCGTGCGCGCTTATACAGGGAGGCCATCCACTTTGTGTTCTGAAGCAATGTCTCACTGGGACTTGGAGATGGATGACTAGGCTGGTTGGCAAGCTCAAGGGATCTGCTTGTCCCTGTCCCCCTCATGCTTTCCACCATGCTCAGCTGCCATTTCATTTCACATGAATTCCAGGGACTGAGCTTGGGTCCTCAAGTTGCATAGCAAACATGTTAGCAGGTGACCCATCCCCCCAAACCCTAGTAAGTACTTTTGCTAAGATGGATTTTATTTATACGATGTGTACCCTTTAGAATTAGGAAACATTTTTATTTCTAAAATTATAAGTCAAAACTACAACAGTCAAGCTTCAGAGTTACACATCGGTTACTACACAGGAAGGCAAGGAGGCTTCTATTGACATCTAATAGTTTCACAGCACAGTCTGGGCTGGACACCTGAGTTCACTGCTGTTCTCATGTCCTACTGTTAGGACCTAAGGATTCTATAGCCCTGGGTGTTTATCTCACAAACCTTTGTGTTCTAAAAGAACTTCGGAGAATGCTGAGTTTACAAACTAGGGAAGCAAATTAAGAAGAAAACAATGAGCTGGGGCCACTGGGCACCAGTCTGTGATGATTGCCTGTAGATCCTGCTGAGCACTAGGTGAACTGAGAGGACTGGTAAGGTCTAGTGCCAACAAAAGAAACATAGGCATTTATGAAAAAAGAGGACACTCTCTTGGAGGACATGAAGTACATAAGCAAACTAGGAGATATTGCAGATTACAAGAGGAAGCAATAACACTGTAAACATATCAACTGTTCCAAATTAATAAATGCATTAGATATCATTCTCACAATAAGGGGAGAGATTAGGTCAACTATTTAAAATTTATGATCTGGAAAAATGGCTCAATGGGGGAAACACTTGTCATAAGCTGAGCTCAAACCACAGTACCCATGGTGGAAAGAGAGAACCAACTCCCAAAAGCTGTCTTCTGACTTCCTGCACATGTGTACCATGACACATGTGCCCATGCTCATATATATCACACACAAAGTAATAATTAAATAACAAAACTTAAATAAACAAAATTTATATAGGGGCTAGGGCTGCAGCTCACTTGACAGTGCTTGCCTGGTCTGGAAAAAAAAAAAAGCCCTGGATTCATTCCCTAACACTCACAAAAGCAGGCAAGGTGACACATGCTAGTTATCCCAGCATTTGGGAGATGGCAGCATTAAGAAGTTAAAGATCATCCTTAGTTGCATGGTGAGTTCAAGGCCAGTTTGGGCTACATGAGACCATGTCCTAAATGAATGAATAGAAAACATTTATGGAGAAAAATAAAAAAAAATCTCATAAAGAGTAAATGGTATTCTTAAAAGGAAGATCTTCACAGAGCAGTCTCTAAAATATTAAGACACATGTCAAATTTGTCATGTTAACATGACTTAGTGCTGGGAAATGATCAGACGATTTGAACAATGGATCAGAAAAAGCCATATATCTAGAAGCCTGTTATTTGCCAGTAGATTGATGTTAAACCAGTGGGAAATGTCAAGTCGGAAAATAGTTGTGCTAGGAAAATTATTTTACCATTTGTACAAACATCAGATTCGTTCCCTGCCTCATACCCTATGGATCCCATGCCAGATGACTAAGTAAATTCCACATGATTAAAAGTTTAAACACAAAAGACCAAACATGTGTGTCTATTAGAAAGAGCTATTTTGTGACACTATTTGGAGAATAATGTTGTTGCTGACATGAAAAAACATAAGTAAATATGAAAACAAACTCTATCCAAAGAAATGAGCTAAAGATAATTAGAAGAGGATACTTATCTATGTCACTGCCAAAGGGTAAATATATCCAAGAAGGTTTCTTCATTAAAATAAAAAATAATGAAATCAAAGTCAGGTGGAAAAGTTAATGGTTGAGGAGATTGTCCACTTCACCATGAAGCAGAGACCAACACATTACACATGGAGCTGATGTAGAAACCACAAAGTTCAAATGCTATGACAAAGGTAGACTCTGATTTAGTTATGGGTGTAGTAGTGAAAGTGCTATATCACTTTGGAGAACAATTTGAAGATGTTTCATTAATTTGAGGGTGCCAGGGAATTGCTACTAATGTAGAAATTCTATCCCTAAGTGTGTATCTCCCCAAATCCAGAGAGTTTCACAAAGTATCACTACAATGTTACTTAAGATTATAGGTGTAGAATAAAAATTCTTTTATTAATAAATGTGTATATAAATTTTCTTTGCTATATAGCAAAACACCTGACAAGATCCATCTAAGATAGGCAGGGTTTATTTTGGCTCACAGTTTAGCAGTATAGTCCATTAAGGAGAGGGTTTTGGGGAAGGACTGAGAGGGAGGCAGCTGGTCACATGGCCTCCACAGTCAAGAAGCTGAGAGAGAGATGGAGGCTTATGCTCAGATCACTTCCTCCTAGTCAGTGGGGTGGTACCACTACACTCAGGGTGTCTTTTCACCACAGGTAATGTAACCTAGATAATTTCCCAAGGCACTCTTGAAGACTTGTCTCTGATAGTTGTAGACCATGTCACAATATTATGTCAGTTTTATGGGTCTAATCAGGAGACCTGAAAATGATGGAATACTATGTGGCAAAAGTAGTGTATCTTCAAGGATAATGTCTAAAAGGTACAAAATTAAGTAATAGAAATGTAGATAAATATATGGCTATGAATCATAATACCATAAGGATAGGGGTTATGATGTAACTGGGGGGTAGGGATAGAGACAAATAATGCATCTTCTTGTGTCAACAATGTCTGGGAACCAACTCTTTGCAGAGGAGGATACTGGTGAATACAGGGTAGAGAGTCAAGCAGGGGAAAGTGGGGGGTGAGAGGATTCCAGGAAGGCTGGGGTGAGCAGGCAGAAAGGCAGCAATGTGGAAAACCCCACTGAAGACACAGTGCACATGAATTATACCATAGTAGATTAAGAAACTTAAGTCCCTGAAGGAATCATACCAGCCTACAGTAACCATGAGAAAATGAGTTGTGTGGATGCCTGAGACTTAGGACAGGAACAGGTTAACACGTAGTTACTGAAGAAGGAAAGAGCAGGTCTGAGTAGCATAGGGATGACAGTGGGCTTTGACAGCCTGGTGACTAACATTGGACACACAAGCCCATGAAGTCATGAGAGGAATTGGGGGTATTTAGAATCTGTTTGAAACAAAACACAATAAGTAGTATTATAACTTTAGGCAGAAATTGATGATTTATGTCCTTAAAAGATCATTTCAGTTTCTTGTTTGAAGCAGAGTCACATGCATCCCTATGACTCAGTAGGTGACCTTGAACTCCATATCCTCCCTTTTACATCTTAAATGCTAAGATTACAGATGTGTATCATCATATCTGTTTTTATAAGGTACTAGGAGGTCAAACTCATGGCTAGAAAAACAGACACTCTCCAAACTCATTCACATTCCCAACCTATGATTTCAGCTTTTGAGTAGACAGTGCATGGTAGGGTTCAGGGATTAAAGAGAGAAACTGATCAAACATAGGTAGATTAAATAATTTGGGACACTTGATTAAAGACAGCAACTTTCCATGGAAGAAGAAACTGGAATAAGATCAAGCAAGAGATCTGAAGCAACGTAAGGACGTCCGTGCTATATGCTAAAACCTAAAGTCATGTTGATGTCCATGGGTGGGACTGCCACCAGGGACCATACTGGTGTTCCTGTCCTGAACTCCTAAGGGCATGTTGATATCTGTGTCCTGTGCTGCTTCCCAGGACCATGATGGTGTCCATGTCCCATGATGCAGCAGAGGGACATGTTGATGTTTGTGGTCTGTACTTCCACCAGAGACCATGCTGAGGTCCATGGCATGTGCTGATGAAAGAGACCATGTGGAATTCCATGTGTTCTGGCTGACTGTAAAGGGTAAGGAAGCTACTTTTGCAGTGGTATCAATAACTGTAGACTCACAGTTGAGAAAGACATAGAAGGCTTCTGTGACAACACTTACCCCGACTCCCACCACCACCAAAATAACAGACGAGACGAGAGGTCTCTGTATGCCTTAAGAATGAAAACTAATAGCTGAGACTGCCATCTTTTTATCTTTTTAAACAAATTGTTTAGAGTTACTTTACTTGAAATATAAATAAATTTCTTTTTCTGTCTCTCTCTGTGTTTTGGTTTGGTTTGAGACAGGGACTCATGTATCACAGGCTGGCCTGAAACTTCTTATATGAGAATGTCTTGATGTTTAATCCTCTTGGCTTCACCTCCTGGATCACAGATATGTGCTACTACATGTAGCTTAAATACTAATATTTATCTTGAGTAAGAGGTATATGTCTAAAGTCCATTGATTCTATAGGTTCTATTTTCATTGATTTTTGCTATATAAGTATTAGTCTAATTTAGTTGTTAGTTTTTTCTTGTTGCTATGATAAGTTAGACAAAACCAACTTAAAGAAGGAAGGAGGTTATTTTAGTTCAGTTCAAGGTTCAGTATATCATGGTGGAGAAGTCAAGACAACAGGAGTGTGAGGCAACTGGTCATATTATGTGCACAGCCGGAGGAAGAGAACAATGAAAGCTCATGTGCCAATACTCACCTTATTTTCTCCATATAATCCAGGGTTCCTCACTCAAGAAATGGTCTTACCCATAATGGGTCTCCCCATTTCAATTAATAAGATAAACCCATGGGCATACCCAGAGACCCATCTCTCAGAGATTCTGGATTCTGCCAAATTGGCAATCCATGTCAACCATCACAATGGTATATATAGTTATATTTGGAATACATATGTCACACACAGGGTTTTACATGCATATTGCCTTGTCTACGTTCATTGTCTCAGAGCTTATATGTCTAGGATGACATTAGCCAGGCTGGTTCTGGATTGTGCATTGCTTAGTTTTCTCTCTCCTTTGCCTTACCTATACTTTCTTCATTTGCACATAACAGTTATGTATTATGTCTACAAAATCAACTGATGCCACTAAACACCAGAAAAAGTAAGAAAAACATCTCATTTAGGTGTAGTGTGCAGGCCCTAACTTCCTCTTAGGTTATTGGTTCTCAACTTCTGCATTGCAACTCCTTTGGGGGCCAAATGATGCTTTCCCAGGGATTGCCTAGGACCATTGGAAAACATATTTGTATTATTCATATTTGTAGCAAATCACAGTTATGAAGTAACAATGAAAAGAAATTTATGGTTGGGGTCACCACAACATGGGGAACTCTAAAAAAGGGTCATGGCATTGTTAGGAAGGTTGAGAACCAACCTCATAGGCTCTCCAATCACTTGTGTAACTTGGACTACAGATACAAACAAATGAATCAGTTTTTTACTTTAGTTTCTTGCTAGATTCAAAGTATTTGCATATTCATTTTTTATCATTTGGACTATCTTAAGAAACAGATAAACTTCTGATTATTTGTAGGAATAAGAAGTTACATGACTTATTGACAATAACAAAGAAGGAATTAAGACAGCATATTTTATTAAAAATAATTATGAAGGGCTAGGGGCTTGGATGTAGTAGAACCCCCATCCCACCTGCAGCATTGCATAAACTGGGTGTAGTGCTACAATCCTAGAATCCCAGAACTCTAGAGATGGAAGCAGGAAGACCAGGATTCCAAGCTCATCTCTGGCTATTTAGTAAGTTGGAAGCCAGCAGTTGTTTATTATCTAGTAATTATTCTTTTCTATGTTTTGCTATGCAATGTTTAAAGTAGTTAGGTAACAGTCTAAACGTCATCAATTTATATTAGCAGGTGTGGAAGAGGCCACTATAAGAGGATAAAGACGTGGATAGCTCATACCATCTGGTCTGAGGAGCACACAACCTGTTCTGAAATCTAACCAAGCATGGCTCTGTGAAGGTCAATCCTTCCTTTCCCTTTAAGCCATCTCTCCCTGTGCCGGTCCCCATAATTTTGAATGATGGTTTTGTGTTCATTTATGGCTATGATTATGATTAAAACACAATTAATCTCTGATAATGCCCTGTCTACACTGCTTACTAAATCAGAACTTCTGAGGGCATTTTACTTTTATTTAATTTCTGCAGTAAATTCATGTGAGTCACCAGCAGTGACGTTGGCTTGACTTTTCCTTTATAAAAGTTTGAGTCATTGTATGGCTCTAAGACAAATCCCTCCTGGTGTTTTAGTGTTCAGCTCTAAGCTGATTAATGATGGGCCTTACTTAATGTATTTGAAGCATACTTAAAAGATAGATAGATCATGACCATTAAAGGAAGAGCCAGCCTTTATACAATTTAAGAGGCTCCTTACTCTGAAACCTGCAGACGAGGTGCTTCCCTCTCTCTCATCCAAATTGTTTTAAAAATATTTACTTAAATATTCATAAGGTTTTTTTCATGTAAATTCACAAAAATCCAAACACTGACAGACACAAGAGTTTATGTTTCAGGGACAGGTGGGTAAGTCAGTGATATTTTTTTTTCAGGAGATCCCCTGAACTGTAGATGAGTTGCTTCAAGGTTCTAAATGAGGCAAATCACAAATAAATTGACCTTGAAATTCCCAAGAATTATTTTGAGTATTAAGGTGCATTTGATTATTAGTGAGTCTTGAAATACTAAATGAACCAGGTTAGAGAGGTTGGGCTTACACTGTACAGTCTCATTCCAGTTTATATGCAGACAGTTACCATCATCAAAATGAGGGAAGTGCTTCAGGCCATTCAGAATCAATAAGATACTGACTGTACTTGAGTTACATGAAGTCATCAACAAGGATGTTAAGAAGCCCCATCCAAACAATTTGAAAATCTTCCATATGGAGTTCTTAACAGCAGATATAAGCATCTGATGAATTACCTGTTCATTATTGCTGCAGCTTGAGTTAAATCTGGAGCGACCTACTCCCTACTTGTCTGTTGTGCTTTTACTGCTGCTGTGCTGACTCACAGTGAGCTGTGAAAGGTAGGCATGATTCCCATCACGCCCAGCAGGGCCTCCCTGCATGCACATGCTCCACATATGGACCACACAGCCTACCCAGGGCAATAGAGTGCTGCTGGCCATGACTTGGTTCATTGCTGTTTGCAACATTCTTAATAATTAATTGGGTAATGTGTGGATCGATGGCTAATGATTAAATTTGATCAGTGGTGAATCGAAAGGTTCCTGGTGGTGAGCTAAGTTTGTAGGCTACAGGGTAATTTTAGCTTAGCTCTCAAACATGCTCATATAACTCAGCTGCGTGGAAGTAACTTCAAGAAGCTGAACTGTGTTGGTGACCAGAGAGGAATCATGCACTCAAGAAAAAAGTGCAATGCTATACATGTGTGTCACTAATATGCAACTGTGATGTCCTTCCCAGGTATGCTTCTGTATAAAGTGCAGAGTGGTTCACAAAGAGCTTGAACACTGCAGCAGATGTCTGGTAGAGTTAGGAAAAGTTTCTATAGCTCTGTTCTATAGGAAAAAAGTTTTCATGCAAACAAAGTATATGTTATTCATATACATATCTATTGATGGTTCTATCTTTAGTTGTCATCTATATCTACCATCTGTTTATCTACTTGTCATCTATCAATAATTTATCATGCACTTACCATCCATCTATTCATCTGTCATCTATATCTTCTACCTATTATTATCTATAAACCTGTCCATCATCTAGCAAGTTGTCTTTCTTTGTGACTAACACTCATCAGACCCACTTATTTTATCTACCACTATTCTGCAGACTAAAAGATCTAGAAATTTTATGTTAAAATATATGCTAAAGGATGCATATAAAATATAATTAGATAAAACTATCTTGACATGCAAGATTTTAAAAGAATCCTAAGGTGTACGGACCTTTAAAGGGCAGGAAGATTAGCAAAACAACCAATTGTGAGATGACTAATTACCAAGCACTGTCTGAATGCTTTTCCCAGCCCACAGAACATTTTACCCAACAAAAAGCTTATCCCCCTCTTTAAGCAGAACACCTGAAGATGAATATCTACAAATATCTTTAAACAATATGTCATTTTTGCCATTTATGAAGTCAGTTGATACATAAAGTTTTCTAACCTGTAGCTTTGAATTAGCATCCTATGAAATGTACCATCTCTGACACACTGTGGACATATGTTTTATCAGTTCAATTATTTTAATGATAAATTTCCTTTAGAAACTGGAAGGATCTGTTGACAGACAAAACCAGAGGCTCACAATGGACTATTTAGACTTGCAAATGATGGAACATTTAATTATTTCAAAGTAGCATCCCCCAGTTAGGGTATGATCATTGAATCCATCATTCTTCAGTTTATACACAGGACACATTTATCTTGTCTCTCCCAGACAGGAGCCAGTCAGCTAAATATAGATGTGGGGGACCATCCATTTCAGTTGCATGTTTCATTGAAGGCCTGGAATTTCATTTCTTTCCTGTAATACAGATAAAATGTTTATAAACGATGTGATAAGACTATAAGAGAAAGCAGAGTGCAATGGAGCTTCAGAGTGAGATAAACATGGGCTCTGTGGAAGACCCTGCTCCTACAGGAGAAAAGTGAGAAACAATATGTCAGAAATGCTATACCAGGGGACAGTTTATGTTCTCTATCTGTGGGTTTTAAAGATAAGTGGGAGCTGGAAGTGTGGTTCCATAATAGAGCTCAGTCTTCGCATGTTTCAAATCCTAACACTAAAATAACCATAGTAACTGTACAAAGGTGGTTTGGGTATTCGGCATTTGTTTGCAAGTTAAGTTTTATTTGAACACAAGATACAGCATGATCAAGTCTTGAATTCTTGCTGCCAGTCTTCAAATACTACAAAAAAGAAATGTGTAATTTACTGACTTATTTTTGCAAATTTTTTTTTGAAGTAAGATCAAGGCTGGCTTTAAACTCCATACAAAGATGAGTGTGACCTTTGAACTTCTGATCTTCCTGTCACTTCTTGAGTGCTGAGAATATAGGTGTGTGCCTCCATACCTTATTTATGCAGTGCTGGGGGATGGAACCCAAGGGCTTCACCCATGTTTGGAAAACACTGTTTCTCTTGATGTGTGTGTGGGGGTGGGGTGGGGTGGGGTGGGGTGGGGTGAGTGGTCTATCTGTCCATCCATCCATCTCCCTAGCTGCTTTTTTAAATAGATGCAATCAATTAGTCTGCTAAGGAGGATCCTGATCCTTTAAAACCAGAAAGGCTAAGCTCACTGACTCTCATCCCTTAAGTCTTCTTCTTGGAGTCTTGTTTCCTTCATGTCTGAGCGTGGCTAAAAGTGATGAATGACCAAGAAAAGAGAATGTTTGAGATGTGAAGTAGAGGGGTTGGCATTACAGAAGTCAGGTTTTTACTGTACCTATACTGTAGAGATGGGCCAATCACAGGTCTGTGGGACTGTTTTCTGGATTTATGTGATTGACAGGTATCCTTGCTAACAACTTTTTATCTTCTTGGGTTTCCCTTGCCATCCCAGAAGAGCCTTAGTTCATTAATTTTGATAGAAATAAAAAAAAATGTAAGTTGCTCATTATTGTCATGGAATAATGAAAAATGTAGCATTGTTCTTACAAAGGAAATGAAATTAACATAAGATAGATGGCACATCATTGTGATTTAACTATCTGATTCCTAAACAAAGGACATGGGAGAATTACAAGGGAGCAGTTAATGACACAGTCACCCACCCATTTTCTCATCAAGGATCTGGCAAACAAGGCATGAGGGGAGGTAGTTGGAGAGTAAACTAGGAAATCAGAGAAATGCCAGGAGAAGCACAATTATTCAATGCCTTCTCTCTATGAGCAGCTCTGGATGGTATCAACTGTGTAAATATTGCCATGTATAACATACCAAAATTCTCATCATTTTTGTGATCTTTTGCACAAATATGAAATGCAGAATCAACTCCAGTAGCTGTGATTTCCTATAGCAATCAAGACACAGATCTTCCTGGGAAGGGACATAGCGCTCTGTGGAAACTGCTACCCTGGGACTCCTTCTACCCTAGGAAGAGTATGTAATGCCTCTGTTGCACTTAAAGCTTATCTTCTGCATTCTCTTTGCTGCCCAGTTAAAACATATTATAAACATGTACTCCTAAGGTTTACCCTTTAATTTTTCTCTGCACACAGAATTTTGAAATATAAGACCTTACAATGGTCTGCATTTTGAACAGTAAAAGCAATGAACGGGAGCAGGACAGTGACAAGGCCCTTTAGAAAAAGAGGAAGAAAAGTACCGCAGGGTGCTGTCCTCGGCCATAGTCACTAAGGAAAGCTTGCTCCAGACAAATGGTTTCTTTCTATCAAACTATCTGGTGGTGGCAACTTTCTTGTGTTTCTCTCATAAAATATCCATTTCTCAATAGTTTTAGACCACCCCTTCTATCAACTCCACTTCTCGACTACCTAGTACTTTTCCTGAGAATGTTTTCACAACATCGCCTTCAGTTTCCACACCGCGATCCTTTCCTCATGTCGCTCTTTGATCCACACAGATCCTGGAGGACCACAGCGAAATAAGCATCAATCAAGAGCAGCGGGCAGATCTATCCGAATGCACCTCGATATTTTCTGTTTTCATTTCCCCTCTGCCTCGATGACTCTTTCTTTCACGTTCCTTCTCAACTGTATACGTCCCAAAGTAGGGCAGCGATAAGCAGAAGTAAAACGGGCAGGGCCACAAGTACCAGCTCCCCCTCCCCCCACGCCCCACATGGATGAGGGCAATTGAAAATAAATTAGGCGAAGGGATTCTGGAAATGGAGGGACAAATTGCTGGGGTGATTTACCATCTCAGTGTTAGCCATATAGAAGGTCACAGTGGAAACCTAGGCCTCTGGCCACTGATGGTTTCAGAAGCCGAAAGTGAGGAAAGTGAGCGAGAAGTGTGGTCAAAACTTAGGAGAGTCAGCCCTGGGAACTTGTCAGAGGCAGAGACCCTGAGGTTGCTGAGGTCATCGAGGGCTGTAAATTGAAGCCAAAAAGACCAATCTGAGGGGCTCTGTTCTACTCGGGTTTTCAAACAGAAAACCTTTATAGCCGGGAGATGGTGATTTATGAAGGACCTGATCTTTGTCACTTCTAAGATATTGATTTTTGCCTTCAAAGGAATAGAAAGGAAGACTTTAACATCCCATAAATTTGTATGTGTTCCCTTGCTTCTATTTAGTGAGGATGGTTTCCTGTATCCAAAGAATATTGTTTCTCTTCTTCTTATACATATACCATACACATATGTATACACATGCCTTACACATACCACACACACACACACACACACACACACACACACACGCCACACTTAAAAAATGAATTCAAAGAGTTTCCAAAACAGGAAACAGACCCTGGCCTTGTTGATGTCAGATGCTCTGTAAAGCAAAGAAGAGATAAGAAAAAAATTAGCTGATATATGATAAACAAAAAAAAATATGCCTTAAAAAAGACATGGGAACTGTGTAAGCACTGGTGGGTCCTCCCAAGTCCTTAGTTTCAGAGTAGTTTTAGACCACAGGACAGGGACAGTTTGCAGGTACCAACTTACGGTTTAAAGTGACTGTGCTTGTACCTTCCGGGCACAGGGATAAACACAGGGCTCCAATCTAAATCTGAAGTTTACCACATGGAAACTTTTGTTTATAGATTATAATCAAATCAAAATAGAGTTAAGTAATTGTTAACCTGTAATGAGCTTTCTCTCCTGAAAAGACAATAAAGCCAACAAGAATGGCTTTCAACTCAGCCCAGAGATAAGAGGCCTTGTCAGTGTCTGCAGAGATTGTTAAACTAGAGCAGGGATGTTAAAAGAAAACAGTTAACTATTTGATCTGGGTTTACTTTTGGCCAACATTTAATGATGCTATAAATTTTGAGTTAATAAACATAAGTTCTTACCATAAATATTTTAGGGTTATTCATAGAATAGTCTTCAGATTCATATTTTAAAACATTTCTTGTTTTCATCAGACTAACTCATAATTACACACAGAATCACATCTGGCTCAGATAAAGTGGAATAAATTAGACTTTCCCTCTTTCCTAAGTCAGTCTCTACTCCATTCTTGGCAGTTTATAAACAGCAGAAATGTACTGGTCTCATTTCCGGAAGCTGGTGAATCCAAGGTCGGACACCAGGAGGCCTGGCGTCAGCCAAGTGAGTATCCAGACTCTGAAGATTTTGTGTGTTCTCTCATACAAGAAAAAGGGTGAGCAAACACCCTTAGACAGTGTTATAAAAGAATGAATCCCGTTTCAAAGGGATGTTCTCTTATGATCTAATAACCTTTAAGACTCTCCAGCTCTTAATATTATTGCAGTGGAGGCTAAGTTTCCTTCCTCATGCATTTCAGGCGATGCAAGCATTCCAGACACAGTAAATTCAAAACCCCAAACAAATGAACAAAACACATGACCTGCTGCTGGATATCAGGTGACAAAGGACAACAGTGCTTGGAAGACAGTAGACAAATGAGATGGCACTATGCTTAGCCTTGCTGGTGCCCTGAGAAGACAGATAAGTGAGGGCCCACAATCAGCCCTGCTGTCATCTCAGACAAGGCAGACAATTAGGGAACTCCATGATTGCCTCTTCTGCCATGCTAATCTGTTTAAAGCATGTTTGAGGAAGAGGATTCCTGCTGGAGCCTGGAAGATTCACTAAGTTATCAACATAAAGCCATGGAGAGCTAAGTAACCAGAGTCCACAATGGGGCACTCCACAGAGGGGCAGAGGGTCTTTTCCACTGTCAACTGAGTCACCAAATCAAGTATGGATAAGTTCAAATATCAGGAAGGATCAGAGGGTATGCAAGGGTATCCTTAAAAAAAATTCAGTAAACCAAAAATAATCTGTAAAAGGGGGAGGGAACAAAGAATATGGAGGAGAAATGGAAAGGAACAAAATGAAAGATTTATATTGATACTTACATGTGATTTAAATATCCATTGAAAACACAATCTATTGGATTGGACATAAAATGCTAACACAACTATATGCTGTCTACAGGAAATACATTCTACATGCAAAGGTACAAGTGGTTTAAAAAAACTGATAATGTAAAATACCATATTGAAACTAATTGTTGAAAAACTGGGGTGATTATATTAGCATTAGAAAAAAACTGATTTCAAGGCAAATGACATTAATGGAGATTTTTAACAGGGTTACTCTGTAATGATAAAGGGGACAGTCAATAACAACCCCCAAATTTTAAGAATGGAATGAAAAGACTTAAAAACACACGAGAGGAAAAAGTGGAAGTGTGTAAAGCAAAAGCAGAGACGCGGGCAATGGTGCACAGAGGCTTTGATGTCATTCTTGATACAGAATAGCAGTGATGCTCTCATAGGGGTTGCATATCAGACATTCACATTACAATTCATAACAGTATTGAAGTACTAACAAATTCATTTTATGGTTGGGGGTCACCACAACATGAGGAACTGTATTAAAGGATCTCAGCATTAGAAAGGTTGAGAACAGCTGAATTTATACAACATAAAAACCAATTTGACTGATACGTACATAGCACTCGAGTCAGTCATGCGGCATAAATTTTGCATATTCACCAAGATAAACTACATTCTGCCACAGAATGTCTCAATCAGCAATACAAGAAACAGGACTCACATTGCATGATTACAATAAAATCAGAAATTAATCACAGAAGGTATTTATAAAGTCGATGAGAAATAAAATATATCTGTCAAGAAAACATGGTTAGAACTACTCCAGCAAAGAAAGCCCTAGGACAGACTGCTTCATTTGCATTCACTCACATGCATGAGGAATGAACACCAAGACAATCTCCCCTGGAGCATACATGTAAAACACTGAACAGTTCCTCCGAGAACTTAATACAGTAACACACAGAAGTGAAATCATGGCACATGCCTGCTTCAATTGAAGGAATGTTACTCAAATTTAACATTCCAAAAGAAGTCAGCATGACTCATCTTATTAATAACTACAAATATAAGGACATAAGGTTATTTTAGGAGACACAGAAAAACCCTTGACTAAAATCTAATATCCATCTTTGTTTGACCAAAAAAAAACCCAAAAAAACCAGGGTTGGCAAGATAGATTAGTCCTTAAAGTGTTGCAAACATGAGGATTTGAGTTTAATCCCCAGAATCCACATTAAAAAAAGGACAGGCTGGTATTATAAATCTGTAACCTAAGCACTGTGGAGGTAGAACCAGGAAGAGCTGTGGGGCTCATGCTCACCAACCAGTCAAAACACACAGTGGATGGTTTCTGGAGAACAGCAGCAAAGGTGGTCCTCTGACCTCCACAAGCATGTATACATGTGCAACCCCTCACTCCTCCTCACCTTTGTAATCACAAAGGGAAATTTTCCAGGCTGGGAGGAGGCATTTATGAAAAATTCAAAGCTAATATCTTCTTTCAAGAAATGTTCAGAAAATTAACAAGATGGCTGTAGACAATGGTGCCTGACTCTTTGAGGAGGACAGCAGAGATTAGTAAGGGTGTGGTGTAGCCTAATTTCCATTGCTAGGCAGGACTGTGCATATTTTAGACTCCATTAACCCTTAACGTTCAGACCATTGCAAGAGGTACTGTCACTGAGACTCTGAACACTAGTTCTGAGTCATTATTTCTAAATTTCTGAGTTAATCTGAGACTTGTGATAACAATGGGCATAATTTTCAGACAATATAGAGATTCTTCAAACTACTTGACTAACATGAACTAGCCCTCACACCATCCTCTGGAAGATGTTAAGCAAATGTCACTATCCCATCTGAAATGAGGGGAAAACAAATGAGCAAATCCATGAACACTTATTGTGTAAAAGCAAGGGACTGTGGGAATCAAACCTAGAACCTGTAACCATAATAAGGGCATGGCTAGCAAAAATCCAAAGAGTTGTAGATGGCATTGTATCTTTATACTGTGACAAAATAACTTAAATAACTAAAAGAAACTGAAGGAAGGAGAGGTTTGGGTTCACAATTTGAGGGTACCTCCCTTATGACAGGAATGTCATGGACAGAGACTTAAAGTTGGTCACCTGGAATCAGCAGTCCCAGTGCAGAGAGAAATGAATGCTAGTGTTTAGCTGACTTTCTTTTTATGTAGTCTGTAGCTCCAGTCCATGGAATGGTGCTATTACATTTAAGGTGAGTATTCCCACCTCAATTAACCCAATCTAGAAATGCTCCCCCACACACATTTATAAATGCTTGTTTCCCTAGTGATTCTAAATCTCATCATGTTGACAACGAAAGTCGCTTAGTTAGGGTTTCTATTGTGAACTGACACCATGACTCTCACACAGTCAACTCTATCTTATAAAGGAAAACATATAATTGGGGCTGGCTTACAGTGCAGAGGTTTAGTCCATTATTATAATAGCAGGAAGCATGGCAGCACCCAGGCAGCCATGGTGCTAGAGAGGTAGAAGAGAGTTCTACATCTGGATCAACAGGCAGCAGGAAGAAAGAGAGAGAGAGAGAGAGAGAGAGAGAGAGAGAGAGAGAGAGAGAGAGAGAGAGACAGACAGAGACACAGACAGACAGACAGACCTGAGCCTGGCTTTATCTTCTGAAATCTCAAAGTATACTGCTGTGACATACTTCCTCTAACAGGGACATACATCCAATGATACCACTCTCTATGAGTCTCTGAGGGCCATTATCATACAATCCACCACAGAAGAACCATCACATACACCTATCTTCTTTTTCAAGGAATTAACAAGCAGTACAAATGTGGTTACTTTAACGGGATACACTTTCTTCTTATAAGTTATTGAAGTTTTGCACCAGCTATCCTCTTCTGGTTGAAGAATTACTTAAAGACCTTAAGTCATACTTGAATGACTTTAACCTCATAATTTAGAGAAGCTTACTCTAAAACAAGAATACAAATGCATAAGCCACAATTGTATCAGAGTAGAAGTTTAAGGATAATGGTGCCCATAGTTGCCTTGCTGTAGGAATTGCTCATCTCTTTGTACTTCATCATGTGCACCATGAAAAAGGAATGCTATTGCAGTGTCAAGTTCTGCCATAGATCCCTTCATTCTTCAAACCAGGATTTAACATTTCCCTGCTTCCAAATTACACTCCTGTCCCCCAACTAGGAATCTCTTTTACTTTTTCCATCTGTTTTATAAACTAACCTAGAGATCACAAGTGGAAAGCTGTTAACTGTGCCTACCCTTGTGTGAAAGTTCACAAATAATAACCTTAATTAGCAGCAGCAACTGTGTGCTAACTCTTCATTCCTGAGCTCATGTGCTAACACGGCAGGGAATCTGGTAACCTATTGTATTAATTTGCCTACTTTTATAGCTATGGCAACAACTGCACCAAGGAGATGGGATTGAAATGCCATCTGATTCATGTCTAGAGCAATAGCATTTATCTGAATCTGACCTTGGACATACACAGTAGCTTCCTTCCATACTAACTGTAAATTTATGTACTTGTAATAAAATGACCTTTAATGATGCCATTGTGGTAAGGGTAGTCTATTTTGTACTGTGCAGCCAGGGCCAAAACATATAGTAGTTATATAAGAAAACATTTCCCAGGGAAATGTTATACATACATGCCTACTCACCCTAGATAGGGAGCCTATGACAGGCCAAAGTATAGGTACTATCAAAATTCAATTTAGTGAACAGTGAGTTTTATTGGAGTTACATAAATATGGATAAGGGTTACTTATCTTAAAGGCAGCAACACTACCAAAGTCCACACAGCAAGTGTGACAGTGTACAAAAGCTGGGAAACTGGAGCACACGACTCAGCCTATAGACAGTTCAACAAGTTGGAGAGTATCCATCCCTTCCAAGCAAATTCAATTGGTCTAAACCTCTTCCAGGCTGCTGGGCTGGTTTCTGCTTCTTCCAGGTAGCTTTCTTTGCAGCATGGCTAGTCTTAGTGGAACACTCAACTTTTATTGTTTTCTCTGGCAGTGAGGTGCCTAATGAATCTGATCAGTTTCAGGGACTTCCTCCAGCTGTTTTGAGTTGTCTACCTCCCTGCTTGAAATGCTTCTCTACAGAATGAAATGTTTCAATCTCAGAAGAAACTGTTAAACAACAAATAGAGATCTCCTCTGGGGGCCTTTGCCTCTGTCATTTCAAAGTGCTTGGTGAATACTAGGAATCTTTCTCAACGGCTTTAGAACACACCAAAATGAGTGTTATGAGCAAAGTTGTTATTTGGGAAAACTGACATCTACAGAGGGTGAATTTATTTCAGCCAATCTGGTGTATTTCCAGTGGGTTTTTTTTCACATCTTCAATGAATATTTATTGAGCTTTGTTTGTTTGTTTGTTTTGAGATAGTCTTCTGTAGACCAGGTCAATAAAAGACTATAATGTCATTCAAGGAATGACATCAGAAATTGCTCTATTGTTTCTACATGCACATGTTTACCCATGCATGTCCTCCAAACATGTGGCATGCACACACACACACACACAACTAATTACTTTTAAAGAATTGTTCAGACATAGTTGGAGTTCAAATCAGAGGCTGCGTGTGTTATAGATCAGAGTGTGTTATAGATCTGGTGTGTGTTATAGCCAGATCAGAGAGGCAAGTAATGGCAATGGAGAAGATGTAAGAGTTAGGTCACTGAAGCCTTGGGATATTACAGATGAGGAAGGCTGAAGAGACAAAAGCACTTCCAGCTGGCATCTCAGTTGATACTGTTTCCATGCATTGATTTTAAGAACTCTGGATAGGGGATTGGAAGCAACCAGTAAATAGAAATCTAGTTTGTCAATTTGACTTGCCTGACGGAAGTGTTAGTCACAGCTGAGTGTATAGATTTGAATTCTGGGATGAGAATATAGACTGGATAGACTGATTTCAGACTCACAGTCAAATAGACAGTAGATAAGTTGGAGAAGTACCCAACAGCAGTGTAGAGGGATTAAAGTGAACCTTGGCTAAAACACCAAAGAAAACCCCATAGGTACAAAAGAAAGACTAAGGAGGGGCCAGAGAAGTGAGGGAATCCCTAGGAGAAAAATATCCCGGGAGCAGAGACAGCTGGGCTTCCAGAAACCAGTCTACAAATCTGTGTACCAGTTTGATTTAGGAGCAAGTTGCTAGCTTCTTTGGTGAGAATCTTTCACTCAAATAGTTATAAATGGAATCATGCATCATTGAGATAAGGAGGGATAAAATGGAGACAGTATATAGACCACTTTTGAGGATCTGCAAGAGGAGCAGAGTAATGGCTGAGAAATGAGGGTTGGATATTTGCTACCTTCTTTGTTGCCATGACAAAGTACCTGATGAAAGCAAGCTAAGGAAAAAAGGGTAAAGGCATAAATTATTTGCAACCTACTTTTAGTAAGGGTTCAACCTCTCCTCTAGCCCACTGTATTAGTCAGGGTTCTCTAGAGTCACAGAACGTATGGGTAGTCTCTATATAGTTAGGGAATTTGTTGATGACTTACAGTTTGTAGTCCAACTCCCCAACAATGGTCAGCAGCAGCTGTGGATGGAAGTCCAAGGATCTAGTAGTTGCTCAGTCCCATGAGGCAAGCAGGCAAGAAGAGTGAGAGAGTCTGCTTCCAATGTCCTTATATAGGTCTCCAGCAGAGGGTATGGCCCAGATTAAAGACTGTAAGTCTCTAGCAGAGGATGTGGCCCAGATTAAAAGCATGTACCACTGTGCCTTTAATCCCAGATGACCTTGAACTCAGAGATCTCCTTGTCTTAATCTTCTGGAATTTATAGCCACTAGGCTTCAAGATCTCTATGACAAGATCCAGGTCAGAAACTTGTATCTCTGAGCCTCCAGAGTAGGATCATAGGTGAGCCTTCCAATTCTTGATTGCAGTTCATTCCAGATATAGTCAAATTGACAACCAGGAATAGGCACTACACCCACCACCCAGCAGAGGTAGTAGAAGAGAAAAGTTATTAGGATATGGGGGAAGTGGATCTGTTCACCAGTAGTTCTTTGGGGGATGAACTCGATCTTATTGGGCAAACACTATATGATTCAGCAGCTGCAGACCAGTCCTCCAGACAGGCAGACCCCAGGCATGAACTGGCAGCCTGGACAGTCCAGTCCTTTCAGCAAGCAGACACCAAGCAGCTGTAATTCAATCCTGAAGAAACTGCCAGACTTGCCAACTGGCCTGAGGAAAGGCCACAGAAGTGGCAACTGCCTCAGGAACTTCATGAGCAGTTCTTGGGTGAGTTTCTCTCAATGTCAGAGTTATCACAAGTTAAGCTCAACCAAGCTAGGTAAGATGAATCAATATGCTTGTCTTTAGCGAGGAATAGTGAGGCTGAGTAAACCAAACCAAAACTCAGAGTTCATTTCCCACTGTCTGTGGGGTCATTATTTATACTCATTCATCCTGGGTCCTTTCACGTGTTTACAATATCAAAACATCTTTTCACCTGTGTCTGCTTCAGGAAAACAGTCTTTTATGTGTTTGCATCAGCAAGACATCCTTTCACCTGTATGCCCCAGCACACTATCATTTGACATAACTAACTTTCCAAAGAACTGGAAGTTTCCACTTCAGAAGGGTTTTCTCAGGCTCCCAGCATGAAGAGATATAGTCCATCTCAGAGGGAAAGGCCAGTGGGCAGGAGCAGAAGGCTGCTGGTCACAGTGCATCTGTAGGCAGAAAGCAGAGAGTGAAGAGGAAGTAGGGTCAGGCTATAAAACTTCAAGGCCTGCCCACTCCCCTTAGCAAGGCTCTGCCTTCTAAAGATTCTATAACCTTCCAAAGTAGCACAACCAGCTTGGGCCTATATTCAAACACTTGAACCTCTGGAGAACATGTCACACTCAAACCACAGCTGATGGATATAGTGTGATGATTAATTTTTGCCAACTTGACAGAAGCTAGGTTCATCTGGGAAGAAGGAACCTCAGCTGAGAAAGTGCCTCCATCAAACTGATCTGGAGGCAGTTCTGTGGAGCATTTTCTTGACTAATACCAACGTGGAGGATCCAGTCCTCTGTAAGCACTGCTGCTCTGGGGAGGTGGTCCTGGATTGTATCAGGAAACAGACTGAGCAAGCCGGTAAACAACATTCCTTCATGGTCTCTGCATCAGTTCCTGACTCTGGTTTCCTGTCTTGAATTCCTATTCTGACTTTTCTTCATGTTAGATTATAAACTGTAAGGTGAATAAACCCTTTCCTCCCCAAGCTGCCTTTGATCGTGGTGTTTATCACAACAGTAGAAACAAAACTAGAGGAGACATCAATTTTGAAGCCATGAAGATTTGACCATGTTCAGGGGTTTAGGAGAGGAGCTGATAGGGAATGAGGAGAAAGGCATGGGAGAGGAACACAGTTGGGAGGAGCAAGGAGCAAGGATCGAGGAGAGGACAGGACTCAGCATCAGCACCTTGCTCTGCCCTTGAGTTCTCACCCATTGCAGATTTGACACAGTAAATGTGCTCCAGCCCACACTGGCTACATCTCTTTTACAATGAAAAGGACTTTTTTAAACAATAATTTTGCTTTCAGAAATAGTTGGCAAAGGATAAGTCACTTAATTTATAATTCAATATGATTTATCAGCAATCAGCATCCATACGAAGGAATTTGGTAAAATTGAGAACATCCACTCACAAATTGTTTTCAAATGTACTGAAATGTTTATGAATGCTAAGTTTACAATGCTGAGATGATATTACATTTTACATACATTTGAGTATTTACTCCATTTGAGTTTCATTATCCCTGTTTTGAGTCCAATGGTTTTTTTTTTTCTTTTCTGGATGAAGAAATAAATGATTGTCATTACTTAAACAGTTTGCAGGTCCCAGGCAATCTGATCCTCAGCCTAATGGTTGGTTGGGATGCTCCTGAGGTGGTAGGAAGGCACTGAGACAGCAGAAGCTGAGAGGGCTATGGTAGACTCCTTTTCCTTTGTCCAGGAGAAAAGGACAGAGGAACAGACATCTTGAGATGCATGTTAGAAGAATTCCCCTCTGTTTCCTCTCTGTATCTTGAGATGGCGCCATCCTCTCTCTGTGCTGTGACTTGGAGTGCCTGTGTGAGTGCATACGAGAGAACAGGTGCACATGAAAATGTGTGTGCTTGTTTCTGTGTGCCCACATGTGCATGTGTGTGGTTATGTGTGCACATGTATGAGTGTAGATGTTTCAGTGAAATGATGGGCTCCTGCTGTTCCTATGGAAATATTTTGGCAGCTAGCATGTTTAAGGTGTGTCTGTGGGTAGTGCTAAGAGCTCCTTGGCTCCTTGCCATCACCCTACTCCTCCTCAACCTCGTGGCCTTCCATTGGTAAGTGGAGCCTGATCAGATTCTGAGAAACTTCAGCTGTCCAGGAGAAAGCCAGGACATGCCTGACTCTCCTCAAAGTGAGTCTTCTTCCTCTGTTCTCCCATGCTGGGGCCAGTCAGGACATTCTTAACCTGTAACAACTTCAATCTTCTCCTTTTAAAATAGTCTTTTAAGAAAACAGGAGAAAATATTTAAATATAAAATTTTGTACTTTCTTTTCCTTTTGTGTAAAAGCACAACAAATTCCCCATGTGACAACTGGACAATTCAGTTATAAACATTAAAGTACTTCTATTCATATGCCAATCTGAGAAGGTGCTGCTTTATCCATCAAGGAAGCATAAAACAAACCACAATGAGATAGCATGTTACTATGGTTAAAATAGCAAAAACAATTGCACAACCACTATAATTAACCAGTGAGAATGTAAATGGGTAGAACATTACAATTGTGTGGAGGTCCTAAAAATGGCCGAAAACATATCCATCTTACCCTCCAGCCACTTCACTCCTGAGTATATTCCCAAAGGAAATGAAACCAGAACCTCAAAGAGGACTGCATATCTAGGTGTTTCTGTGCACAGTAGCCAAGATACAGAATCAGTCAAAGTGCCTGGAAAGAGATGAATGGACACATAAAATATGGCATACAGACACCGTGGGATATTACTCAACTATAGAAAAGAACACAGTCCTGCATTTACAGAAAATGGATGGAAGTGGAGATTATTATGTCAAATGAAATAAGCCTGAGAGACAGACGGGCGCTATACACTCAGCTATATATGGGGTGAATGCTGAAAACATCAAACTGAACGCATAATAGTGACAATAGGAAGTTTGGAAAAGAAGTAAGAATGAGGAGCAGCTGAATAGTTACGCAAGCTGATCTCAGGAAAATACCACACTGACCCCATCACTAATGTGTGGCACTAATTAATCAAAAGTAAAAATGAAAGATGAACACAGAATTATAGAGGATGTTCTGTATCCTTCCTCCCCCTTAAAATCTTATTTCAAGTAAGCATGGTCCTTTTACATTGAGTATTTTGGTACCTACCGTGTACTCCATTGCTTTGAGGTTTCTTTGCTGTTGAATATATGTTTTCAAATTGTGATATTATGCAGTACATTTGGTGATTGTCTTTGCTCTTAGATATGTGCTTACATTGTTGATTGTGTTTGTTGAGGGTGAGTTTGTGGCCATAAAGCTACATGTTATTTGTAATTTAAAGGCTTTGATATATTTTCATTTTTAAGCTGTCTCCTTCTCCTCTTCTTGCTTCTCTCTGTCTCTCTCTCTCTGTCTCTCTCTCTGTCTCTGTCTCTCTCTCTCTCTCTCTCTCTCTCTCTGAAGGTCCCTTTATCTTGACTTTCAATATAAAAATTAGAGATGACTCAGGGAACTTGGAGCCAGCTTGGGAAAGATCAAAATGCCAAAAATTTAATTTTGTGAAACAACTCTGTCTCCTTCAAAGTTGGCCCCACTCCTGTTTTTAACCTCCATTCAATGTCTGACTCCCAAGTTCAGACACTGATGCCAGAGAGCCCATCTCAATCATGGAACACCCTGGGTGCTCACACGCCTGAGTGAATTGAAGGTTACCTGTGATGGGCACAGAACCTAATTCCCCAAAGTCATCTGTGCCATTTCCTTCCCCTTGAAACTTGTGGTGCCTGTAGGACTCTGACCTCATCAACTAGACATTCTGATTAAAATCTCCTAATTATTTAAAAAGCCACTGGACATGTGTTGCTTGAAAAGAGGAGGGACAGAGGAAGAGACAGAGAAGGTGCAAAGCACACTGATATACCTACATGTATATCTACATCTGTCAGTCTATCTATCTATCTATTTATCTACCCGGAATAAACTTTCTTAAACCATTACCTAAAAGGTTTTGTCACAAAATTTGCTACATCTACTTTTGGTACAATAATAAAATGTTTCTATTTTATTTTATAAATAAAATGAGGTAACTTTTGGATAACAAAAACTAGCTTGTTTTAAGTAAGTTAAGTATGGGATATTTTAGAATTATTGTGCCATATTATATAATAAGTGATACATAAATGTTCATGGGCTGTGGGGAAACTCAGTCTGTAAAGCATGGGGCCTGGACTATGATTCTCCAGAACCCACATAAAATACCTAAGCCTGACAATAAGTCTCTATAATCCCCGTGCTAGGGAGGTGGAAACCTGCAGGTCCCTGGTATAAGCCCAGTGAGATACCTTATCTAAAAACATATGGTGGACATCAATTGAGTAAGACACCCAATGTTTATCTCTGGTCTTACTGCACCCCTATCCCACATATATAAATGCATGAAAGTTCAAAAAAACCTTCTTATCTTAATATTTCTGTATATGTATTTACATGTAATATATGCATGAGTACATATTTGTGTGTGTATGTATGTACAGATATATGTGTGTACATATACATGGATGGTATCAGAGGTTCATTCATATTAACTGTCTGCTTCTATTACATTCATTTTTGAGCAGCAAATTTCCTAGTATGTCTCATTAGCAAGTTCTAGGGATCAAGCTATCTCTGCCCCACCCACCACTATGGTTATAGGTATTATAGGTGCACACCACTATGCCCAGCTTCTAGTAGGTGCTAGGGATCCAAATTAGGTAATTATGCTGGCATATCAGGCACTTTATCAACTGAGCATCTCTCCAGTTCTCCCACCCCTGGCCAAAAATAAAAAGATAAAAAATAAAAAACCCATGTGAGATAATAACATAGGTTTTTCTTTCTTTTCATTAGTGCCCTGAACAGAGTGTATAGGGTTATAAAGTCTTAAGTTCATTGGTTTTGACCAGAGGCCATTGTAACATTTCCAGATGGGGGACGAGAACCAGGTACAACTGTTCTGGAAAGGTCATAAGCCTGTGTACAGAAGAGAATTGAAAGTGCAGTTCTGAATGACCAATACACAATGCTCTTGTGGTAGTTTTCTGAAGAGAATGTTGGATCAATATAAAACCATGTCCAGTTGGCAGTGATGTCTAAAATAACTTCAGATCTGGATTCAGAAAGAGCTAGGAGAGAAAAAAGAATTACACAAAGAAGCATGCGGGCAACAAGAAATTTGTCTTTCATAGGACAAGTTTTGATAATACAATTCATTCACAGAAGCTTCTGAAAATATTCAGCATGCTTGTGACAGAAGTCTAGAATAATGAGAAAAGTGTGTGTGTGTGTGTCTCAATTAAGTCTAAGACATATCATTCTGAGGGCTGGGAAGATGGCTGTTAGTAAATAGCTTGTCTTACAAGCATAGGACCTGAATATGATCTCCAGAACACGTATTGAAATGTTGGGTGTAGAGGCACATATACTTGAAATCCTGGTGCTGAGAAGCAGAGACAGGTAGAACCCTGTGGCCTGATGGCCAGGCAGCCTAGATTACTTGGAGTATTCTAGGCCTATTCTAAAGGAACCATATCCAAGGATGGCTTCAGGTCACAACATGTATGCAAACAAATATATATGCACACATTCATGTGTACCTGTGTGCGAGCGCGCACACACACACACACACACACACACACAATTACCATTTGACATAAGAGCTTGAAATTGTATGAATTTTATAAGCCATGCACAAGACTGTCCCTTCATTTCCTAGTATTTATGTAGTGACTAGAGCACCATTAAAGACCATCTCTGAAGGTCAGAACAATGTGAACAGCCTGGATGCGTGCACTGTCAGCTGAATAAGCCATGGGGCTGAAGGAATAGGCCTGGAATTCTTCCACAGAGTAGGCCTGGCAAATTCCCATGAAATTAGGTCACTAGGCAAGTGTTCCAGGGCTGGCAGCATACTTAGGATTCTTACTTAATCTCCCTTCTAAGTGTGTTTTTTAAGAGTCTTTAGCACTTAGAAATTTTGCTAAGGTAGTATCTGAAATAGCAGAATGGTCTGAAAGTACATCAGACGAATGCTAAGTCTGAAGAATACAGATTAGAAAGCCCAGAGAAGGAAGAGGGAAGCTTAGACATAGAGACTCCAGTGTAAGGACCATTCCATTAACAAGCATTTACCACAAATGTTCAATATATCCAATAGTCCAGTGTCTCTGTAAGTCAGGAAGTAGAAGTCCTAGGTCAGATTTCCATTCATTTGGAAATTTGGTAACAGCCCAAACAGGGCAAATGTACCATTTTAACCCACAGCTCCCCTCTGATGCTCTTCAGAAAGATGACCTTGACTCTGGATGCAATAACTCTGGAAACATTGGCCTGGCATACTGAATTACAAGGCTTACCCTCTTCTGGCATCTCAGAGTTCCAATTCTGTTTTTAGATTCCTGTTTCCTAGCACTTTTGCTTTTAAACTTCTCTGAACAAATACCAACTTGAGTGCTCTTGGAGACCCAATAGTGGTTCTTAATCAACAGAACGTTAAGGTCAAGAGTTTGGAACTTAAGGAATTCTCCTTTATCTTAGTATGTGGTTATTCCCCACGTAGCCAGTAACAACACAACTTCCTGGGGAACAGTAAAAACCTCCTGTCGCTGTCTGAAGTTCCTGACAGGGTGAGACAGTCCCTTGCCTCTCTGTGCCTCAGTGAAAAGGTGACCCAAGCTCATAGAACACTCGTCAAAAGATAACATCTTGGACTCAGAGTCTATCAATGTGGGCTATTTTTTTTTTTTTTTTAGTTTCAAAAGGAAGTATTGGACACTGCCCTCTCTGAGCTAATAGTTTAAAATTATGTGTCAGAGGGATGTCTGCTTCCTGATGGGGACCCGACGATGTTACATGTACCTTCCTTTAGCTTCAGTTCACTGACAGCAGAATTTTCTGTTTCTTATGAATTTTATCTTCTTCTAATAACAAGGAATTGCTCATGCCACGTTGTAAGCCTAATTATTTGAAGAAGGGTTTTATGTCACATGTGGCTGACTGCTTATCTGTAATGTGCAGAAATACTAATCTTATTTGGAAATAACCACAAGGATCTGCTAAATTATGGATAAAGTCTGAATCACTTTATACCTAATTATAAAAATAATGAGTAAAATATCAAAGAAATTTGTTTGGGGAATTCTAGTGAGAGAAAGAAGCACTAATAATTTTCCTAATAGGACTTTGGAAATAACTATACTCCCAGTTTTATAGGAAAACAGTTTCATTATTATTAATGTTTTTAATTCCCAAAAGTTAGTTGTGATATTTTTGTATACAAGCTTGCTTGGAAAACAGACAAAATGATATCATTATTATGTGAATTTTATTGTCTCTCTATGAAAGCAAAAATAAACAGAAAGATTAATTTCAGATAAAGATAAAGACATCTCTGCAACTAAACAGTCCTTGGCAAATGAGTTTAATTTCCTGGGACTTGATTTCTGCATCTATAAAATAAAGAGCCTGGAATTAGATCACTTCTGATGGGAATCCTGAGGGTGTGTGTTCCTCAGTCAGAGGAATCTGGAAGTCTCTGTACTCACTGCCTTATGGAAGACTCATGGGAAGGCTGTGCACTGGAGGGCCTCACCTCTGCTGATGCCAAATCTTCCCAGTTAATTTAGATACAGGATTGCCCTCTGGCTTCTTTATTTGCCTAAATCAAAATAGCCACAATTTTGAGGAGTGATGGCTGGAAGGATAGTAAGTGCTCCAGCCCCCGTAGGGAGTTGTTTTGTGTACCTCAGACAAGAGAATGAAGAGCTAAGTCAGCTTTCCTTTCCTCCCCTTTCCCCTTTACCCCAACTCACTTACTTGACCCATTTAAAATAGGAGATAGGGTCATGTTCCTACATTAATTAGCCTCAAACTCATGGTATGGCTGAAGATGATCTTGAACTCCAGATCCTCCTGCCCCTGCCACCTGACACAGCTATGCATCACCTAGCTTTAGACTTTATGCATGCTGAACAAGAATCTACTTAACTACTTTTCTAGCCCTTATTTCCCCCTTAAACAAATATTAGAATCCTATGTGTACACCAATCCAGCTATTCTTCCTCATGCCTTAAGATTCCCAGATTTTTACCTTCCACAAACATTGAAAGTTACATATGCCATGAACATTTAAAGGGCCATAAGTTAAGTCTACATACAACTCCTGTGCCACTTTGGGCCAAGTCTTTCTTAATTAATAAACAAATCCCAAAGGCACAAAAGGGACAGATGATCAGAGTTCTAGTCTAGACTTTCTCATGCTTCAGTCACTGTCACAGATCACTAACCACATTTACTTTTCAAGCACTGACAATTGTCACCTTGCACACTGTGGCACACATGCTGAAGAACAAAAGAAAGCCACTAATTTAAGTTACAGTTAAAACATAAAGTGTGTGATGTAGGAGTTGTTTCTGATGCTAAGGCCCTGTTCCCTAACCAGTAAAGATAGCAGAGACCAATGACTGAGGACAGGGTGGGAGACTTAGAGTTGGGAGAATCTCTAGGGAACTGGGGAATAAGAAGGAGGCAGTAGCTACAGAAAACTCAGCTATGTTTGTTTTCGGTCACTCTATCCGATTATGCCTGAGATGGCAGAAGAGTTTTGGGAGTGCCCAATCATTGAGTTAGCAAAGGCATTTTAAGATTAACTGGTGTGTGTGTGTGTGTGTGTGTGTGTGTGTTGTTTTTTATCTGTGGCTCCAAGGGAATCTGGGTGGGGGTCAGCCCGTTATCAGAGCTTAAGGGGTGGTAGCAAGAGCTACCCACTAAAGTATTACTGATAATAAAACATTATGTGTTATATTATAAAAGCCAAAAGCAGCCATAACTGCCAGTGTGAAGTGCCCATTCTGACAGCCTGCTGACTCGTCCATCATTCCCATTTCACGAAAAGAACTCCAGAATTTCAGATACAGACCTTGATCTATAGTTTGCTTAGAATTCTGTTTGACAAAACAAAACATATATAGTTTGCTTAAAAAAAAACCAAGAGGTTATGACAAGAGATGTTTCCTGAGAAGAAAACGTGAATATCGATATTTTAGGTAGACTTAGGTAGAAATTAATAGTTTGTTGATTCTAATCAGGTCACTGCTTGCTTAAGTAAGCAAGGGAGGGTCACATACAAATGTGTACCTAGTGAGGAACAGGCTATGGGGAATCTTCCTATACCCTCCCAGAATGAAGAAACAAGTCAGAGAGCCCTCTTCCTTCCATTTCTTATGGATTCCCTTTGTTTCTTCTTCTTCTTCTTCTTCTTCTTCTTCTTCGTCTTCGTCTTCGTCTTCGTCTTCGTCTTCGTCTTCGTCGTCTTCGTCTTCGTCTTCTTCTTCTTCTTCTTCTTCTTCTTCTTCTTCTTCTTCTTCTTCTTCTCCTCCTCCTCCTCCTCCTCCTCCTCCTCCTCCTCCTCTTCTTCTCCTCCTCCTCCTCTTCCTTCTCCTCTTCTCCTCCTCCTCCTCTTCCTTCTCCTCTTCTCCTCCTCCTCTTCCTTCCCCTCTCCTCCTCCTCCTCCTCCTCCTCCTCCTCCTCCTCCTCCTCCTCCTCCTCCTCCTCCTTCTTCTTCTTCTTCTTCTTCTTCTTCTTCTTCTTCTTCTTCTTCTTCTTCTTCATGAGACTGTGTTTCTAACTGAGAATTCCTTGGTTCTGTGGGTAGCTATGAGAGTTAGGCAGGCCCTCTGTTTTGTGTCAAGGAATGCTTCAAAGGAATAGTGCCCTGGGTTTCCTGAAGAACATCAAATTGCATTTACATTGTAATCCAAAAGCAAGAACTTTTTTTTTAAATCTTGGTCTCCCCAAAACATGCAGAGTCACCTAATTTTTAAAAGAAATATTTGTTTTGGTCTTCAGATATCTCTTTATACTTGTCTTGGGCACAAACATCCCTTCAGAAAGCATCAGAGCTGCCTGCTGGAAATCATGGCATCCTTCCTGAGGGAAGGACTGGGGAATAGGTTGCCTCTTCATTACCTTGTCCACCTGTAACCTTTGAACTTTATGAGACTTAAGCAAATTAAAGGATTAGATTCCATGACAACTCAAGGTAATGCGAACCTTTCTCCAGGGAATCAACTGAGTGGTAGAAAGACTAGATGTGAACTTCCTAGGGTCATGGCATTTGACTCTTCCATGAGCCGTTATGGAAAGGCAAGGGACAGTCTTCCTAGACTTCTGCTAAGAGGCTATGGTTTGAACCAGAAAGTTGTAGATTTTATGAGGTTTTTTTCCCCCATATGGCTTTAGGCATTTAGAGAAATTAAGGTAAAGAGTGTATTTTAAAAAAATCCTTCTAAGCTGGGTGTGGTGGTAAGTGCCTGTCAACCCTGTATAAAACTTTAGAATGAAGGAAGAATTAGTTGATCAGCTTAAAGGCTGAGTCTGTGGCTTAGCTTTATTAAAGCTACATTGTACTTTGGAAAATTAAGTGAGTAGATGTAGGAGGATGAGGAGTTCAAAGTCACCCTTGGATACACAGCAAATCAGGGGTCAATTGGGCTATGTGAGACCCTATTTCAGCAACAGCCAACCAACCAACCAACCAACAGCAAACCCCCAAAACAAAAAAATAAAGGTGTTTCCAGTTTAAAGACTCTAGCACCAAGTTAAAAGAGCACCACATTGGGAAAGCCAGCCACGAACAGTGCACACCAGTCTGCAGAGCACACAACATCTCATAACAGGGGCAGCCTCTCTTTAGATACTCAGCAACTGCACAGGAGATACATTCACGTGGAATTCCATAAGCCAGGTATGTTATTTCATGCTTGTAATTACAGCACTTTGGAGGCTGCAGCAGAAGGATTTCCTCAAGGTAGGGACCAGCTAGAACTGCATAGAATTCTAAGCAAATCTGGGCTACATAGTGAGTTCTGGGCCAACCTGGACTATATGCAAGTTTGAGACAAACTGGGCTACAGAGCAGAATCCAAACCAGAAAGGGATATGGTAAGAGTGAGATTCTGTATCATATATTAGGAAAAAAATAAAGCCTAAGAGATGTCCATTGCAATCATTCTTTTGTTTTTAAACTTTTCTGTAGAAAACGACAACAGTCTACGCATAACAATCACCCCTGAGAGAGCTTGGAGTTTTTGCAAGTTAGAAACAGCAGCTTCTGGATGATTATGAAATCATCTGCTGTATTTGCTGCAGCAGCTTGTACCATGTCAACTTCTGACTGAAGATCTGGGTCCTCTCACTGCAACAGAAAAAGGCAAAGATAATTTCCCACCTTGGGGAGGAACTGGGACTCAACCAAAAAAAAAATCAGTAAGTGTATCCAAGCACTTACAAGATTATGGAATTAAGAATTTATCACATTAAAAAGAAGGCCTTCCTGTGATTTTGCTGTGAGTTATTTACTAAGGACCTTCCTGCTTGCACATCTCCTGCATCCTGAGCATGGAAACAGCTGGAGTAATGCTGGCCAGAATTCAGGGATGAAGTAAGAAGTCTTGGAATGAAAGCAGAGCTGGCTGATTAACTGAGGGCTGGCCTCATTAAATCCACACTGCACTCTGAGATAAAAATTGAGTCTGTGTCTTAGTTGACCATCAACTTCCCAATCTCTACTTGACCTTTGAAATCTATTGTTTTCTCTCCTTGAGAAAAATTCTTACTGTTTTTCCTAAAGCAGCCAACTTTCTTCCACAGAGGGAAGAAATGTCCTGATAAAATAGAGTCTAAACTACAAGGAAAAAAATGCCTTGAATCCCCCACAATAGAGTAGTTCCTGGTGCTGGAAGACACTAGACATTCTCTGAAGGTTACTGAATTAATGAGAGAATGAGAGAACTAGAGGGGTGCCCAGTAGTGGACTTGTGAATGTGTGATGCTTCCTATGCCCTCGTGATTTGTCTGGACCTCTAGTATTGGGCTGGTTAATCCTGAGCTGGTTTGTTCCATTCAGAGCCTGGCTCCCAGCATGCCTGACTTAGTAACTGTAAATTCCATGGTGAGCTTGAAAATAGCCCTCTGGACACTTTCTCTATCAATTTAGCCTGGTCTTACCAGACCTGGAGTTTTACGAAATCCCCAGTATTATAAATTCCCATCAAAGGCCAGTGAGACATCTAGAGAAAAATGTTCTGTTAGGTTCACTGAAAATGAAGACAGCGGGTTTTTCCTTTAGTTCCTTGGATTATTTATTACAGGTCTACAGTGTATCTCATCTCCCCAGTCTTTTCTGAGGATATTTAAGTTCAGATTTCTCTCCCAGCACCTCCTAATAAGCTCTTTTTTTTAAATATTTATTTTCTAAGTTTTTTTAATTTACATTCCAAATGATTTCCCCTTTCCCGTTTCCTCCCTCCCCAAAAGTCCCATAAGCCCCCTTCCCTCCCTCTTTTCCCCATTCTACCCCCTCTTGCTTCTCTGTCTTGGCATTCCCCTACATCCAGTCTTTCCAGGACCAGAGGTCTCTCCTTCCATCTTCTTGGAAATCTATTGATATGCGTATTGTGTCTAGGGTATTCCGAGATTTTGGGTTAATATCCCCTTATCAGTGACTGCATGCCATGTGTGTGCTTTTGTGATTGGGTTACCTCACTAAGGATGATATTTTTAAGCTCTTCTTAATAAATGTCAGTTCTGCAATCAAGTTCACTTTGCAAGAAATAAACATGACCACAAAGAAATCTGCCTTCTTGCTTTCCTACTCATCAATACCCAACCAGAGCCCTGGCAATCCTGGCTTCAATTTTGAGCATCTCTGGTAGCAACTCGATGTTTCTGGGAGGGTCAGATGGAAGAGGAACAAAGGTGATCTATTCATATGCTCCCACTACTTTGTGCTATGGTTGTCTGGTTCCTGCGTCCCCAAGACTAGCTTTTCTCTACCTCAATTTCTCTACGTCTTGTCAAATGTTAGAGAAGAATTGTTAAGGGAGTGGAAGCACATTACTGAAGGGCTTCAGGGTATGGGGCATATTGAGAAAACAGAAACTCTCAGGTAAGGCATTAAACGGTTTCCATACGAATAAACCTGTCAAAATTTGATAGTGGTGGCGGCGGTGGTTAGTGGTGGTATGTATGACCATGTGTGCCAGAAATTGAAGTGTCAATGATTGAGCTAGTTTGACTCGAGGGATCTGCCTGTCTCTGCCTCTAAGCTGGAGTGTATTACAAGTGTATACCACCATGCCTGGTATTTTTATGTAGGTGCTAGAATTTAAACTTAGGTCCTTATGTTTGCATGTTAAATATATGCTTATTGAGCTGTCTCTCTAGACCAATGAATCAAAATCATGCCTATTCTAAGAGGAGTCCATATTTTCTTTTAAGAAACTATGTATCCCTCTGAGGAATAACACCAAATTATAGAAAACCTATCAAGTGATTGTATGAGAATCATTCATGTGTTGACACATTTTTAGTAAGCCTTGCAGACATGACAAGTAGTTTTAGTTTTGGAGATACAGTGGTGAGTGAGAGTCTACATTCCCTGTTGGTAAAAATAATGTATTTAAAAAAGGACAATAAGATAGTAATAATTGGACACGACTTCTAGTGACACCATGAGGAGAAAAGCCGGGTGTAGCAGAAGGTGAGGTAGTCAGCTAATCCCAGACAGTAACTCTGAGTGGAGTTCTGAATTACATACAAATAAGCACAAGGACTAAAGGCCTTTAGTAGTCTGAGCCCCCAACATGCTCAGCAGCCTGGTGGTGTCTGAGAGCATGGAGGTGACAGACAAGTTAAGTGCAGAAATGACAAGGCATTGAAGACCTGGGTAGCAGTGATGTAATCTGATTTGCATTCAAAGAGATCATCCTGCTTATTTCATGACAGTGAAGAGGAGGCAGGGAGCTGATACAGAAGTGTCTTCAAGTTCAGGCAAGCAAAAAAAAATGGTGAAAACAGGCAGATACAGGTGAGCATGCCATTAATAACTTCTTCATGGAGACTCATCATTTCACCTCAGAGAGCCACATGTCTTCTCAGAAGAATCCTGTCAAAGGCACTCCAAATGTTGGAGTACATTTTTCTTTTCTCTTTTCTTTCTGTGTTAGACCTAATTAGAATATCAGATTTTTAAAAAAGATTTATTTTATTTATGTGTAGGCACTCTGCCTGCATGTATATCTGTGCACCATGTGCATGGCAGGTGTTTGATGAGGTCAGAAGAGGGCTTTGCATCCCTACAGCTGGAGTTGTGAATAGTTGTGATGGATGTGAGTGCTGGGGACTGAACCCAGGTTCTCTGCAAAAGCAACACATGCTTGACAGCTAGTCACCTCTCCAGTGTCAGATGACAGCTAGCGTCTCTCCAGTATCAGAATATCAGATGTTTATGAAAAAGTTCCTGAAATGAAAAAGGGAAGAAGGTAGAGAGGAAGAGAGGAGAAGGGAGGAGGGAAGGAGAGAGGAGGGGAAGGAAGGGGAGGGGAAGAGAGTGGGGGAGGGGAGGGAAAAGGAGGAGGGGAGGGGAGGGAAAGGGGAGAGGAGGGGAAAGGAGATGAGGGGAGGGAGAGAAGGGAGGGAAGAGGGGAAGGGAGAGGAGTAGAGAGGAAGTGAGGGGAGAGGAAAGGAGAGGAGGGGAAGGGGAGGGAAGAGAGGGAGGGAAATGGGAGGGGAGAAGGAAGAAGAGAGGAGAGAAGGAGGGGGAGGAGGGAAAGGGAAGAAGAGGTGAAGGGAGGGGAGGATAAAAGGGGGAGGAGAGGAGAGGAGGGGAGGGGCGGGGAGAGAAGGGGAGGGAAGAAGAAGAGAGGAGAGAGAAGAGTTGGGAATGAGAGAAGAGGGGAAGAGAGGTAAGGAGGGGAGGGGAGAAGGAAAGGGAGAAAAGAGACATAAAGAAGATCATGTGAGAAGAAAGAAAGCACTTGATAAGGGGTGCAATGGGGTATGGAAGGGGGCAATCATATCTAAGAGGAGAGGAAATGGTGTGTAACTGAGTTAAGTCATGAAAACCCTCAGTGTTCCTAGTAGGATACAGGTTTGAGAAACACACCCCACACCACACACACACACACAATGCATACACAACACTCATATACTCATACCACATGAAACACACATACATGTACCACACACAAACACACGCCAAATCTTTCATTGAACTTTATACTGACTTATCAAAATTTTGATACTAAAATCTAGACAGTACAGAGAGAAATGGGATTTTTTTGTGGCATTTCTGTGTGTGTTTGGCAGGGTGGGAAATGTAACTCTAGCGTCGTGGTGTTGGAATTTCCAGAAAATGTTCTTAGCTTCCTATGGAGAAAAGAACAATATTGTTTAATTTGGAGCCATTCAAGAAAATGAAGGCTTCCCAGCAGACATTTGAGCTATTTTGTGCTTCTCCTCAACAATGGACATGTTTCTGGTGTTTCACATCACCAGATACAGATGCAGGCTCGGGGATGGAAGAAGGAACCCTCGTCTCATCTTTGAACAGGGAAAGAAGGAGGAGGAGGAGGAGAAGGAGGAGGAGGGGGAAGAGGAGGAGGATCCACATTGTGGATCCAGAAGCCCCAGGTCTGGCTGGGGTTGGAGGCCTTGCTTCACACCCACCTTTCAGAACTAGAGTCTGGTCATGTAACACATGCTGACTGCATTGGAGTCCCTTCTTCCCCCATGTTGTTGCACTTATTACAGGCATAAGTTTCCTGGCAAGGAAAGTGGATCGAATGTTTATTTTGGAAAAAACCAAACATGTTGAAGTCCTCTCTCTCTCTCTCTCTCTCTCTCTCTCTCTCTCTCTCTCTCTCTCTCTCTCTCTCTCTGTCTCTCTCTCCCCCCCTCTCTCTCCCTCCCTCTCCCTCTCCCTTTCCCTCTCCCTTTCTCCCTCCCTCCCTCCCTCCCCCCTCCCTCCCTCCCTCCCTCCTCTGTCTCTTCTCTGTCTCTCTCCCCTCTCTCTGTCTCGGTCTCTCTGTCACTGTTTCCTCTCCCTCCTCTCTCTCCCCCTCTCATCCCCAGTTTCTCACAAATACACACATGCAAACCCTTCATACCATAGAAAGAGGATATTTTTTTTAACACATTCCTTCAAGCCACCTGAAGATCTGCTCTCATCCTTCTGTAGAGAGTCAAGTAAATTAAGACAAAAAATAGAACCTGGGGGAAAAATTGTAAAGAGACTTAAAAGAATAACTCTGGAGAACAGAAATGGGAAGATAATTTGATCGTGATTCACAGGGTTGTCGACTAATTGCCACTGTGGCATGTGACTGAGTGTCTTCTTTGTAGCTGGCCGTAGCTGATCCAATTCTAAGTGAACATAAAAGGAATGGATTTAAACTCTGTTGTAATTCCTGGTTAATTATTACTGAGAACTATAGAGAATAAAATAATAGTTCAGGACTAGAAGGTTTCTGGCCACCAAGGGACTAAGTAAGCTGGGCTTTGGGACACTTCTGCTTGGTTCTCCAGTCAGCCCACTCACCTTCTACTCATTGTCACCAGATTGTCCCAAGACATAAAGCTGGAGGTGTGGCTGTGTGCTTGTGTGTGTGTGTGTGTGAGAGAGAGAGAGAGAGAGAGAGAGAGAGAGAGAGAGAGAGAGAGAGAGAGAGAGAGAGATCTGGAGCAGAAAACCAGAAGGCTAAGACTTGGGAACAATTAGGAAGACTCAAGTCTGGATAGAGTTTAAGTCATGGACAGGGCTTGAAAGTTAAAAGCTTCTCTTATTTCTCTCTGATTGATGTTTGGCATGTGACTTATTTACAAGTTCTTAGTTTAGGAACAATATCCAATTTATGGCAGCAATATGAATCTAAGAACATTTATGTTTGGGGACTGAGAGATGGCTCAGTCAGTAAACTGCTTGCTATGCAAACATGGGAACCTGAATTGGATCTTCTTCAAAGAGCATGTAAAAACTCCAAGTTGGAATTCCAGCACTGGGGAGGCAGAGACAAGAGGATTCCTTGTTTCATTAGCCAACCAGACTGGTCTACTTGGCAATCCCCAGGACAGTGAGAGAACATATCTCAAAAACGAAGACAGGCAGCACCTGAAAAATTACAGCTGGGATTGTGTGACCTCTACAGGCACTTGCACTCAAATGCATAGACACCTGTTCACATGCGCGCGCGCGCACACACACAACACACACACACACACACACACACATACACACAAAAGAATGTTTACACTGAGCATGATGGTGTGTAATCTCAGCTTTTGTGGGCGAAGAAGGACAAGAGGAAAAAAAGTAAAGCAGAGATTTTTAGCTGATAGGGTCTGACCCCTTGACCCTGTAAAAATGGAAGGCAGAGGGTTGACTGCTGTTACTTCTAAAGGACTTTAAGTTCCAAAAGAACTTGAGTTTTGGTTATATCCTTACCTGAAATGACACATTCAGGAAGAACTAAAAGATATTTCCTGGACTACAACTATTCTCTCTTGGATAGCTATAATCTCCATTTTTACTTCCAATTCTAAGCTTTCAGACAAATAAAAAGACATACTCAACTCATGGTCCAAACCTGCAAACCATGCATATGTAGATTTATGCAAATACAAATGCAAATCAGGCAGAGCCACTGGGCTTCTGGGAAATTGCAAATAGAGCCCTTGATACAGCAGAGGTCAAATATCCTTGGCTTGGAGATCAATTCTACATGCAGATTTTGTAGGACAGTGGCAGCCCCTAAGCACAGCAGTCTTCAAATACTATGATTATTCAATGCTTGAATAGCTTTCAGTCATAATTAGAGGAGGTGACCTGGTTCAGTGAAAACGACAAAGAGCTGATGCTACTTAGCTCTTATAGCCCTGTGCATCTGTTTGATCTGTCTTCCTATGACTGCTTTCCTCATTCATTCATTCATCTATTTATTCATCTATTTATCTACTTTTGAGACACCCATGGTTTCATATTGCCTAGGCTGTTCTAGAACTCATTCTGTGGCTAAGGATGACCTTGAACTTCTGATCCTCCTACCTCCAACTAACATTATAGATGCACACCACCATACCCAATTTATGCAGTGCTGGGGGTTAAACTGACGGCTTTGTACTGCTGGGCAAACCGTCAGCCAACTAAACCACATCTCTACCACCTTTCCTCAATTTTTCACATATTGTTCGCGACACCTCAGCTGGTGTGGAAATAGCTTCATATTTTCAGTTGGCTTTGATCTGAATTCTGGATTTTCCTGATTGTCCAAAAGATGAGATACAACACCACTGGCATTGGAAAAGGTGGACATAGAGGAATCTCCTGTGTTGACCTCAGGGCACCTTCTTTGAGAACCTGCACCAAGGATGGCAACAACCTCTTCAAAGGCCAAGGATACAAGAGTTCTTCATCTTCCTTCCCTGCCGGTGTCATTGAGAACTACAGAATCTATACTTCAGGGTAAGCAGTAGAGGTACAAGATCAGCCACAAATACCATCAGACTAGAATGTCTTTGGAGGAATATGTTGGACATTCTTTTTTTTTTAAAAGATTTATTTATTTATTATATGTAAGTACACTGTAGCTGTCTTCAGACACTCCAGAAGAGGGAGTCAGATCTCATTACGGATGGTTGTGAGCCACCATGTGGTTGCTGGGATTTGAACTCAGGACCTTTGGAAGAGCAGTCAGTGCTCTTAACCACTGAGCCATCTCACCAGCCTTATGTTGGACATTCTTGAGACCAGCAGGATGGCCTGCTGCCAGAACCCTGTCCTTTGGCAGACTTTAGAATTTGTAGTAAGGATCATGAGATAGAGGATTATGTGATCCCCAAGGTCCACAGCCATATTTGTGTACCTTGGGTGCTGAGTTTATGGGCTAGGGTTTTTTGGTTTTGTTTTGTATCCAGCTAAATTATTTTGTTAATGTTTTTATTTTCATGGTCTTATGTACTCTAGTGTGGCTCAGAATGAATGCATCATACAGCCAAGAGTGACCTTGCATTCCTGATCCTTTTGACTGTACCTGCTGGGGTTACAGGTACGTACTGCTTCTGATTTGTGCAGTACTGGGGATAGAACCTAGGTCTCTGTGCATGCTAGGCAAGCACTCTACCAACTGAACTATATAGTCCGTGGCCCCTCTTTAAGTACACCAATTATGCCAAGTGATCAAACTTTGAATTTCGTGAGTATGTCTTATCTAGTAAATACATCTCATACAGGGAAGTTAGCATTTCACAGTGCTAGCCACAGTCTTTTGCTGTCCACATGACACCCTTGATTCCACACATAGTCTGTGCTACAGCTTGACACAGTGAGAGTGTCCCTGTTCCCATAACACATTTCCAGGACTGAGGCCAACAACAGACACAGGTCATTAAACATACTCACGGCTGAATGAGTAAAGAGAGGGCAGTATGGCTTTAATTAATTCTGCTCTGGGTGGAGATAGTTACTTCTGAGTTCCTCTGATCCCTGATCTACAAAACTGACATCAAATGCCAATTTCCTCCAACAAAAGAGTCTGGAAAATAAGAGATAAAAGGCAAAGAGTGTTTATCAATATTTTAAAGCTGTGAAAAGGAAATTGGTGGGCTTAGATTTCACCAAACTCTACGGAGAATTTCTGTAAAAATAAATCAGAATAAAGTTTACAGTTCTAATGAACCGTAAGCAATGAAAACAGAATTAAAAGGGACGAGTTAAATAGCAATAAAAGCTGGATATGGTAAGCCAGGTATATATTCCTTTGTGATCTCAGTACTGGACTGAGGCTGATCTCCAGTTCAAGGCCAGCCTAAGCTACATAGCAAGACTCTGTTTCAAAGCAGGAGATGTGGAAGATGTGATGCTGTCTTTAGTTAGTATTGAGAATCAAGAATTTGGGGATGGGTAGGATGAAGCTGAGTAGATTTTTTAAACAAGAAAAGAAAAAAAAAAAACAAATCAATTTGGCCATAGATATAAGGGATGGATCTACATCTAGCATCAAGCTTACCATCTGTAATTATTTACATTTTAGTCTATGGCTAGGTACCCAGCAGCATCAATGTTTGAAAGAGACAATTATTCTTGCTCCCAATTAAAAGGAACTATGTTCTCAGTCAGCTCTGTTGTCCAATAATCCATTCATCAGTTAGGCACTACAGTGCCACGTACATTAATTCCATTACTGTATTTCGTGAGTTATGTTCCAACATTTATTACCCAATAATTTTCAGAGAAAAATGTAATGACTTGGGTGGAGACATCATTAACACAAAGAGAGTTCTGGCACGGGAGTTAGCAAAGCCATGAACTAACCCCGAACCCCAGTTACAACAAACTTTCTCCAATTCCAAGCCTAGTCATTCAGCTCCAAATGCTGTAAACGAGATGACTATACATGTGGTAAGTATCAAGTTAGTCCCAGACTTTTGAAAGAATCACATCGAGTAAACAACATCAGGGGATTTTTCTCCTCCTCAAGAACAGCTGGGGTTGACATTGATTTCTTTTAGCAACAACTTCCACTAAATCTTTGCATGAAAAGAAAATCATTGTGTGAAAAAAAAATACTTTCTGAAACAGGCAATAGATTGTTCCTTTTTAAAAATCTCATGTGATAAAACAATATCATTAGGGAAATAATTCTAACAAGACTTTATAGGTTATTATAAGAAAATTTATCATGTGTTGTCTTTTATCACATTACCTGTCAGACTGCAGAATTATGAGATAAATGGTAATAGCGTTCATGTAATATTTGCTAGAAGAAGTCTGAGCAGTTGGGGGAAATGCTGAATTTCCTACTCAGCAGTTGGATACAGACTCTTGAAACCTCAGAGGTCTATTACAAGTCTGAGGCAGAAACAACAACACCAGCAACAACAAAAAGCAAGCAAACAAAAAAAAAATCAAAATCCACTAATAAACAGAGCATTTGGATTTGGGTACTGTCAATCACAGCACGTCTAGTGTTTTGTGTGTGTGTGTGTGTGGTTTCATTTAGGTCTTTGTACTGTGCAAGCACATGTGTATGTAGGTATAGGGAGGCCAGAGGTTGATGTCAGATGTCTTCCCAAAGCACTTCATCTTATTTTTGAGACAGAGTCTCTCACTGATCCCATTTAGCTGAGCTGGTTGACTGGTGAGCTCAGAAATCTGCCCCTATCTATCTCTCACACTGGGACTAATATGTGTGCCACCAAACCCAAAATTTTACCTGGGTTCTAGAGCTTGAATTCAGGTCCTTGTGCTTATACAACAAGCACTTTAAAAACTCTCCCTACCCTGTCATAACCCTTGACATTTGAAAGGACCAGACAGTTTCTCGTAAGTCAGAAATGTTGTGGGGCTGGAGCAGAGAAAACTGGTATTCCAGTCAGAGGTGGAAAGGATCTGGCAGAGGGAATCTGTGGGGCCCCTGGGAATGAGTTTTTATTGTTACCAACAGAAAAATCTATGGAGTCTACATTGAGCAAAATATCACATGGAATTCTAACAGATGCAGTGTGAATAAAGGAGACACATGAGTTGAAGGCAGAGGGAAGAAGAGGAGGCCTCATCCACCAGTCCCTACTGCCCACATCCACCAGTTTCTCCGTGGGGAGTTAGCAAACACTTGGGTGTCTGGGAAGCTGCATGAGAGGACACTGCTGGCTGCAAAACCAGGAACTAATCTGAGTGAGAACACGATGAAATCATGGGGATGATGTTAGCGCCTCAGACTCTGAGAAAGAGTGGGCAGCTGAGGTGGAGGAAGAGACTGAGCTGAGAGAGCAGTTCTCTCCTTCTCTATCTTTGTGTACATGAATGGTATTGCAGAAACATAGACAGACATGTTTGAGCCTCTCTAGAATGTCAGACTTTCTTGATTAACAATAAATTCACAAGATTTAGTGGTCTCAGTGTCAGCAGTTTGTCGTGTATAATCCTGCCTCCCTTGGTTATCTGTCAGACATGAATGCAGGTTCCTTTATCCAGTCTTAAGTAGTGATATTAACTCTCATTTCACACAGTATACAGTACATTTATCTACATGCATGTTTCATGTCTATATGGTTTACAGAATGGATACAAGTTAAAAGGGGTATAGAAGAATTCAAAACATTTCAGAAGTGGGTTGAAAGTCTGTGTTGGTGAGAAAAGGACCTGGACCAGTACCAGGAGGAAGCTGCTGCTGGGGTTTCTGGATTTGGGTTTGAAAGCTAAGCTATAGCATTCAACTGCAAAAGGGTAGGTCAAACTGAGTCCAGGGCAGAAAAATGTATGAGGAGCCCTAAGCAGGTTCAAGTCCACAGGGGTGAACAGGCAAGGCATCCAATAGGCCGTATAATAGCAAGAGACTGACTGAAGGTACAGGGATATTTGAGTAGTCCTCTTATTTGTGGATCCACGATATACTCACCAAATATCAACACAATATTGATGTGTTGGTGTGGGGCCATACCATTACAGTGTTAGATGTCTTTTGCTTTATGTCACCCAGTGAAGAATTTACATTCTTTCTTTAGTCTAGCATGTCTGAGAAGTTCTTGGGCCTGGTTTTCATGATATGATTTTAATACACACATGTGACCTTACAGTTTCAACTCACTCCAATAAACATATGGGGTAACTCCCTTTCTGCCCCTAGAAATAAGCCACTAATTGGTCTGTCTTTGATAGTCAGTGCCTGGCGATAGAACAGCTTATGAGTCTACCCGGGGGCTGCTTCATCTTTCTCTCTCAAAATAGAGTCAAAAGCTTCTTACTTGTAAAATGGAGTTTTTCTAGAGAATGTCACAGCCTGAAAATGAAGTGGAAACTTAAAGGTTCTTTGTAACGTCAGTTGTGTTGGATGGTGTTTTGCTGGGGCAAACAGGTGAAGGAACGTTTCACTGAAGTGGACACAGGTGAAAGGCTAAGGCAGACTTCATGAAGGAACATTCTGCTGAAGCAGACATAGGAGAAAGGATGTTCCGCTAAAGCAAGCATATAAAAGGACAGGTGATGACACGTTTGTATTGGTATACCTTACATTGCGTAGTTGAGCTCCATTTGTCAGGACTTCATAAAGAAACACACGAAAAATCTTCTGGTGGTGTGCTGGCAGACTCTCACCACTTCTGTGGACTCAGGCTAATTGGCAGAGTGATGTCAGCTGATATAGACTCAGGTGGAGTTTTGCTAAATGAGACTAAGGTGCTGAGGCAAGACACATGATAAGGCAAGACCCATGGAGGACATGTGATGTTTGGAGGGAGTATAAATAGGACTCCTCGGACAGTGAGTGAGGCTGGATTTCGGCTGGGCTTGCTTATAGAGCGAGCTGCGCAACTCTTTGCTTTATCAAGAGGCACAGCTGAGAACTGCCCCTGATGTCCCTGCTGGTCCAAATCCCCCCTGCCTGGCTGTTCCTGCTAAGTTGTGCCACCTGCTGTTATCCCGACACAAATGAAGAACCATCATTAAAAGTAGACCACCGTTTGATACAATATAGAGTAACTTAGAGCAGGGTACCACATGATCTCCACATACTGTCTATCAGACAGGCTCTCATGCAGTCCAAGCTGGCTTTGAATTTGCTATGTAGCCAAGGCTGACTCTGAAATTCAGTAACACCAGGTTTATGCAGTGCTGGATCCCAAAACTTCAGGAACTGAAGCCACAGCCCAGCCCCCAATCTCTCTCTTCCTTTGAGTACACACAGGCATCTTCTTCAATGCCATTAGGATGATTTTTATTGGATCAGTCTAGACAAGGCCCCTCAACTATGATGAAGTAGGAAAATAGTATAGGGAAAAGAGAGAGTGATCATGGGTCATATAACAGATATATAGTTGGCTGTTAGTTAGGTTGAGTATCAGTTTGTAGAAGAAAAAGAATGGCTCAAGAACCCAGCAGTTTAGGAACTACTGATATAGTTCTGATATAAGTGGCCATGCCTGTACTCACACTTTGGTTTGGGTCAGGAAGTTGGATGCTAACTGAACTGTAGGAAGAACAGCTAGGCAGGCCCGGTTCTGTATTGAGAGCCATGATCATAGGAACTGGTGTAATGAAGATATTGGTTTTACCATCTAGAAGGCTCACAATTTGGGATGCTTTTCAAACTTCTAGGTAAGCATGACAATGCAAATTTGAAGCAAGACAAGAATAGTGGCACTCAGCAGCCGAGAGCTTTATAAGCAGGTCCCAGATCCTAACTGCACCTAAAGTTCAGTTTGAGCCCCGGGGCAACTTCCAGGAAGAACTAGAAACCATGAAAATACCTTCAAAGTGCACAGCAGCCAAACATGCCTGCTTCTTATCTTCACTGAGATCTCTATCTATAGATCTACATCAGATCTTCAAGAGATATGATCTGTAGGTTGGCAGGGAGGAGAAACAGGACTGTGGAGGCAGTAAATCCCATGAGCTATTAACATGGGCACCTCCACCACCTGCCAGCTCAGGATAGTTCACAGATGAGGAGGCTGCAGTAACGGGAGAGTTGATTCACAGGAAGAGAAAGCTCTGGTGTTCCAGAACTATAAGTCTGCGCCCCCATAGAGATAGATACTGAAATAGGATATTCTCTGAAAGTACATGATGAATAAGTCACTGGCTATCCTTATGCCCTGATGTAGTCTCTGGAATTTTGAGTTCTAAAGAAGGATCACAGGAGACCAAGATCTGTTCTGCAAGTTACCTGGTGATATTTTCACGGGTGGAAGGAATAATTCATGAAGCCTGTCCCCATCTCATTATGGAACATGTTTTACTCATTTACTTAATTTACTGAAGATTTTAATATCACATGGCTGCCAGAAGGACATGGAAACATTTAGAAGCAGGACTCAGGGCATTAACTTCAAACGCCCACTCTTCAACCTTCTGCCAAGAAATAACAAAATATTTGTCTCTGAGATAGTTAACCTCCCTTCCATACACAATCTACAACACATTACCTTGGCAAGCTCTGCTCTGTCCCCCTTCTCCCCCACAGGGGATGGGAATCGTTTTACTTAGGTTTCCAACTTTTCCCACGAAGATGAGAAACACCAGGAACACACAGCATTTTCCAACAAATTAGCTTGTCCTGAGATCATTTTTCATCTAATTTAAGGGTAAATGTCACAGATGTGTTTCACTGTATTGGAACTAAGGAAATGAAGTTCCAAATGCAGTCAAGAAATGCAGTCTGTAAGCCCTGTGGGCACAGTTAGGGTTTTTATCTGCACAGGACCCTAGTCCTATCCCCTAGAGTCAACAGACACTTTTGAGTGTGACCCTCCTCTAGAGACAGGGTATGGAATCTTTTGTTATTTTTCTTCACTCCAAAGACTCTGGATATATTAGGTCTAATATCAACTGTTGGCTTTCTGACACATTTTGCCCAAGACAGAGTTGCTCAATGTGCCAATCACCAGTGAGGAATGATTATTTATTCCTTAGCAAGGTGCTTTGAAAAACAGTGGGATGTGGCTCCAGAGAAATGACACATTTTTCTCTGTTTTTCAAATAGTTCATGGAAAATACTGATGTGAAGTGCCAATTATTCCCCCCCCATGGATATGTCTTATTGTATGCTTTAAAAGTCACTTACAATTTGCTAACCCCTTTTTAATTCCACAGCAAAAAGGATGCATTTTTTCTTGCTCTAAAGACTCAAGTTCGGTCTGTCTTCCTATTTGGTACAAGGGATTGTCTGAGACACTGTATTCTCATATCCCCCAGATATCATTATGGGCTGTAAACTGTAAAAGATTGATGTCTACCAGGAGGACCTTCAGAGGCTGTATTCTAGTTAAAATAACAAAATACTCCCTATTCTCTGGATGTGTCTGAAGAATTGCCCAAGGCCATTGTTTCCCAGGCTAGCGTGAGCTTCTGCCTTTAAGATAGTCCATTTTGGATCCAAACTAAATACCTTGCCAAGCTAATTCTCTTGCTAATGAAGTTACTAACAGAGACCTTCTCATTGTTTAATCTGAATGTTTGAATGAGACTTAGCTGCTATCTGGTCACCATGCTGGAAATGAGAAAACTGTTGTGTGTTCAGTCCTAAATGGGCTACCTCTATCACTCTCTCCAAGGCTTAGGTAACATTAGGAAAGAGGAATTAGAAAGAATGTAAAAGTAGAAGAAGGTGGCACTTTCTGAGAATGTCTATTCAGGTAATGACTGCTGAGGGAAGAAGAGACATCTTGTTCAGTGATATAACTATTGTTCCATTTAGTAAGTCTAAGTCATTGAGTCATATACACAGATATGAAAGCAGAAGGGAAAAGAAAATAGATCAGCAGAGGGGACAAGAGAGGATCATGGGAGGTAAATACAATAAAAAATACATAAAGAAAATGGCTCTCTAGGCATGCTCATAGAAGCAGGGCATTGGAGAAATGTGAACAAGGTTGAAATGATATCCCATGAATGCCCTTTCTTTTCTTACCACAATTCTGAGTTAGAAGCAAACAGAGAAGGCAGAAGAGAGAAGATGTAGTCTTATGGTTTTTTAAAACCTACTTTAATAAGGGTTCTTAAATGCTTCACCCTCCCTTATAGCCCACCAACCAAAGGAAGGGGAGGAAGATGGCCAAAAGGGTTAGGGGGATGTGGACCTGTTTAAAAGTAGTTCTTTGGGGTAGTTCCAGTCTTCACTGTCAGCAGACCAGTCCACCAGCAAAACAAATCAGCAGCAGCAACTCGATCTAGAAGAAGCCACAAGGCTCTGCTGATCTGATCAGCACAATTCTGCTGAAGCACTAAGAAGTAGCCGTAAGAACTCCACCAGAAGTTCTTTGGTTCTCTCTACAAAGTCACAGCAAGTGAAGATCAGAGAAGAAAGGAAGGCAAACCAATGCAAGAGTGTCATCGATGAAGACCAGCATCAGTCAAGACCAAGGAAGTCTAGTAAAACGAATCAGTGCCAGAGCCCTGTCTGATGATCCTCACACAGTGCCCTTATGATCCTCCTGGCTGACTCGCCAATGTTATGATCATAAAAAGAGTAGGAGGTTTTAGAGAAACTGGTATTCGGCTGTGTAGGGGAAGGGGTGCCCCAGTGGGCCCATACTAAGCTGTCTCTTCCCCCGAGGGACCACACACACACAGACATGGTATAGAGTAGAGTTTATTTAGGGCAGAGGATGGGAGTTAATGGGGTAGTGGAGGCAGAGAAAGGCAGAGAGAGTAGAGGGTAGAGAAGTAGAGGCCAGCCATGACCACATGGAGAGAGGGGGGAGGAGAGGAGAGCCCAAGGGGGGCATAGAAGCAAGAGAGGAGCAAGAGACAAGAGGAATAAGAGGAAGAGGAGGGGCAAGCAGCCCCTTTTATAGTGGGCTAGGCCTACCTGGTTGCTGCCAGGTAACTGTGGGGAGGGGCATACCTGGCTGTTGCCAGGTAATGGTGGGGTGGAGCTTAGACAGAACCCTAACACTGTCCACTGTCTGTTGGGTTATACTTATACTCTTTCCAAACATCACATGACCTCTCAAGCATCTGCTCCAGCAAAACATCACATACCCCTTCACCAGGCAGCTTCCAGAAAAACACCACTTGTCTGTTCTCAGCAAGACATGCTCTCATAACACAGCTTCCAGAAAAACATCACAATACACAGCTGAGATTCCCACTTCAGGAAGGTGATACTGTCCTGTATTACTTTTCCCAATGCTGTAAGAAAATGCCTGATTAAAACAACTTGAGGAAGAAAGAATTGATTTTGACTCACAGTTTAACAGTGGAGAAGCCAATGTGGCAGGAATATGAGACTTCTGGTCACACTGCATCAGTAGTTGGGAAGCAGAAAGAGATAAATACTATGCTGAACTCTTTTTCTATTTTCTTTCTGTCTAGGACCCCAGCCAGTGGATGGATACCACCCACAGGTAAAATGGGTCTTCCCACCTCAATTCACCTGATCTAGACACTTCCTTCCTCATATAGGCCCAAAGGTGAATGTCCTAGCTGATTCTACATCCTGTCATGTTGAAAAATCAGTATTAATAGGTACTAAGAGAGGCTGATGATTTGTATAAAACCCTGGAGTCCAACTTCTTAGGTCCTAAGGTCAAAGATAGCCAGAAATCTGTAAGAATCTCAACGTTATCATTAAGATTCATAAGAAGTCTGCAATTTAGCTTTAACCCAGAGTCTGTCCTGCAGTTGCTGCTGGGGAAGGAGACACTTTCAGTGAGTTTTGAGCCCAGAGCTGCCAAACATGGGTTGATAAGGATGAGAGTGTGCTAGAATGTTGATGTGGCTTTATTGGATAAGCATACTTCTCATGATCTCCATTACCTAATATAGACCCCTTCCTGTTATGTTTTTTACCCCGAATGCCCAGAATAGATTACTGCATGGTTTCCAACTTTTCAACTTTTCAGGCCATCTGGAGGCTTTGGATGAAAGACATCTATAATCTTAAAGTGCATTATCTGTATTATCATACCAAGTTCTGGGAAATGATTGCTCCCATGCAGAGCTTTTCCCAGCAATGCCTAACACCAGGATAGCCTGCCTATCTAAAAAGGGGAATTTAGAGAGGACAGAGTTTAGGTGGAGCTAACATATAGGAGGAAAATGGTAAAGGGGTAGCAAAACAAAGGCAGAGAAAAATCAAAACAACAATAGTTGATACATGGACCTATTTCAGACACTTCTGATATGTTTACAATGTATGGAACTCTTCATATATTATAGTTTGAATATGAAATGTCTCCTGTGAGCTCATATGTTTTCAGCTGGTAGCTCTGTTTTAGAAAGCCTGGAAACCTTTAGGAGGTGGAGTTTTGCTGGAGGAAGTGAGCCACTAGGAGTAGGCTTGCCCTATGAATTGCCCTGATCCACTGCCTGTGTGCTGTCAGTTTCTAGTCTATGGACAGACACAATGTGACCAGTCATCTCACCTCTTCTGCCACCATCCTCCACAACCATGTTGGACTGTAGCCCCTCAAAACTGTAAGCTAGAATAAACCTCCCTCCATTAAGTTGTTTTGTCAGGTATATGGTCATAATAATGAACAAATTAATAAATACACAATGTTACTAATATGATGGGACAAGGAAATGATGATGCCTCCACATCTGTCAGCAGGGAAGTGCTGAAAGACCCAGTCAGGAAACTTTTGGACCAGTTCCTTCAAGGCATCCATGCAAATGCACAAAGAACATGGGCAGGGGGTTGGCAGTTCCTTTTTAATTTTATGATTTTAGACAAAATATTTAAATTTTTCTGACTTTTAGCTTCCACCTGAATCAGACAAGTGACATAACTGTTACATCTCTATAGGAAAGATGCCATGGTCCTATAGGCCATTGATGGGGTGTGGCTGTAGAACTATGGACACCAGAGGAATAGGGTGGAGACAGAGGACAGATAGGCTAGCTCCACCTGGGTGGGAGGTTGGAGAAGCCTTATAAACCTTTGTGCTGGGCTTTGAACCCTGAGTTCAAATGCTTCAGATAAATGGAAATGGCTCTGTGACTTTGGCAGAGAGCTGAGAAACCAGCATTTATTAGGGTCCTGAAGAGATCATCCTTTCAACAAGTATTTATTTATTTATTTATTTATATTCTGAAAGATTTGTCTGTTTCTCTATTTATTTGTATTTTGAGACAGGATCTGATTTGTGTAGTTTAAGCTGTTCTCAAACTCACTATATAATCCAGGATGAGCTGGAACTCCTAATTCTCCTACCTCTACATCCCAAGGGCTGAGATTACAGATATGTACCACTACATTGGATTTATGTGGTGCTAGAAATATAGACCATAGGGTTTCCTGCATGCTAAGTAACACTCTACCACTTGAACTACAAGAATGAATTATTAATAAATTATTAATTGATGTTAAACATTAATTATCAGTATTGGCAGCTAACACTGTTCTAGACCTGGAAATCTCTTAAGGAGTACCACTGACAAGAGCCCTGCCCTCTGATAGCAGTGAGAGTTGGTAGATTACATATAACAGTAGCATCCTTAGAGCATAAAATGATGCGATAAAATTTCCAATGATAGTATGATGGGAATAGTCAAAAAATGCAAAACAATGGATTGTGAGTGTACAAGTACCAAATAACTTAGATTGGATAATCAGTGAGAGCTTCCATGGAGTGGAAAGATGCAGAAGAAAAAGGACCCAGGAAGAACCCTAAACATATCAGCACATGGGATGACTTTAAGTTGGAGTCAACTACACAGAAATATTCAGACCTGGACAAAGACTAGGTGGAAGCCAAGTTAGATAGCTGAAGCTGTATCCTATTGAGCCTTGTAACTCTTATCAGGAGTATTGAATTTTATTACCATGTATAGAGAGAGCCAACTCAGAGTTAAGCAGTCTGTGACAAGATCAGAGGGAAGGATCTCTCATAGAGAGTAGGCTGGGTGTTAGACATGTTGGGTAGGAGGTGTGAGGAGGGCAGGAATAGAACCAATTAGAACAGAATTCTTATCTTAGTTAGAAATGATGGGGATTATTTGAGTGTGGTGGCAGCTGTCAGTGATGTCACCACTCAGGAGGTTGAGGCAGGAGGATCTCAAGTTCTAGCCACTGTGGGTTATATAGAAGGTTCCAGGTGATCCTGGCTTACATAGTGAAAGCCTGCTTAAAAGGAAGTGATTTTTTTTAGCTACCTTTTCTGTTGCTATGATCAAATAGCTGACAAGATTGAAGGAAATGCGGGGGGGTTATTTGGGTTTGTGACTGGAGGGTATGCCCATACTATGGGAAATCACAAGGCAGGAGTGTGAAAGAGCTGGCCACATTGTACCTTCTATGCACATTGAGGGTGGGGGTGGTTTGAATGAGAAATGTCTTCTTCCATGGGCTCTGGTATCTCATTGTAGAGTTCCTCATTGGTGGTACTATTTAGGGAGGCTTAAGTGGTATAGCCTTGGTAGAGGAAGTTCATCACTGGGGGCAGACTGTAATTACATAGCATCACCAAATCTGTGCTTATAACTGAAGGTGGAGTTATCAGCTCCCTGCTCTGGCTGCCATGCCATGGTTTCTGCTTGTTGCCATGCTTACCAGCCTTGATGGACTTTTATCCTAACGGAACATAAACTAACAAAACTGTTTCTTCCATAAGTTTTAGTCATGCTGTTTTTTTTTTAAAGCAACAGAAGTAACTAATGCAGTGAGTCTTCCCTCCTCAGTTAACCCAGTCTAGAAACACCCTCTCAGACATGCCCAGAGGTTTGTTTTCTAGGTGATTCTAGATCCTATAAAGTTAACAATGTTCACTGTGTCTGTAAATAGAATGTCAGCAGTGGAGATGATGAGAAATGGAAACCATTATCTGAAAGAGGTTTTTTAATAGAATCCAAATTACTTGTATATAAGTGTGTGTGTGTGTGTGTGTGTGTGTGTGTGTGTGTGTGTGTGTAGAAATCCTATGATTTTGTTCCAAAGGAAGCTTAGAAGTCTATAGTATATGACCCAGAACACACCCATCTCTTTCTATGTAGGAAAGGAAGGAAAGTTCTGTGTTGAACATATTAAGTTTGAGAACTTGATGGATACTTTGTCAAACATGCCAGGTGTACTGAATGACAGTGGCCTGTGATGCTGGGTTTTGTCCTGTAGGAATCACAAAAACACTGAGTTGGGCTCTAATGAGTTTTGTTTGTTTAGTTTAGTTTTTGTTGATTTGTTTTATCAGTTTGGAAACACTCACTCTAACACCAGTGTGGCTAACTAAAAAGCTAACAAGTTCAACCAATCTAGAGAGACAGCCTAACCATGGAAAGGCAAAGTGTGTTGGACTCTGGGGACTAGAAGTGGTCTCTATGGGTGAGAGACCCCAGTAGCCATGCTTGTGATGACACTGTAGCCACATCAGGTTAAACAAGACTTAATGAGATCCTTTGTTTAATTTTGGTTTTAGAGCAGGGTCTCAAGTAATCTAGGTTGTGGTCTTGAACTCACTGTGTAACCATAATGTGTCCATACCTCCCAAGTAATGGAATTATAGGTGTAATCACCACACTGAGTTTGAGAGGTGTTTGGGGTGGAGCCTAGGGCCTCTGAAACCCTCCTTGGCTGAAGAACTGGAGAAACCTGCAGGGTTACAAGAGAACTCAGCAAGGAGACAGCACTGTTGCTGGATTTTTACAATCTTAACAAGCCTATATAAAAAAAACCCACATAATCCAGATATTTTGATTATAAGCCCTACACCTTGATTGGGCAGATCTAGGGGTATACTACTTAATCCCCATCTATAAAGCTCCTTGTTTTTCCTGGTCCATGGTGGCCTCCTCCTCCTCCTCCTCCATCTTTTTTTCTCACCTCATGGTTCTCCAACCTCAAGCCTGGGAACCCTAAATCCTGCCTCTGTCTCTTCTGCCTAACTATTGGCTGTTGGGATTTTTATTCACCAATCAGGGATAACTTGGGGGACAAGGTCATATAACATCACTTGGATCTCTGAGAGCAACCAATATTTAGCATAGCAAAAGATCAAACTTCAACAAGCACTCTGGGGATGCTCATCTCCCATCCATCAAAACCTTACCTTTGAGTGATCTCTTTAGAATGCCTACATGTGGACTCTGGGCAGGGTGTCACTGTGCCTAATGGGTAGGGGAAGGGGCAGGGGTCTTCTGGTCTCAGACACTCATTCACACATATTTGCTAAGCATTCCTGACACTGTTCCCACTCTTGGTCTGTGTATTTCCCCGGCAATAGAGAAGGTAAACATTTATACATCACAGAAGAAAGTGATGCTGAGACAGTTGAGTGCCTTACCCAAGACATCTACTAGTAAGGAACAGGTCACCCCTGAGCCCAGTTCTAATTTCTCATCTCTTCAATCCCATTAGATCAGCATCTCACATCAGACTGTATCAGAATATGATGTATTGGAATTAAAAACAAAACACCACAGCTACTTTAAAGTTTGGAAATAACTGCCAATTGAAAAATAAAATTGACCTTTGGGGTAATATCTCACTCATTTAAAATATAACTTGGCATTCATTACCACCTAAACACATATACACATGCATACACACATGAATGCACACATGCATGTGAATGCACATATACACATAAACATAAGCAAAAATAAAACCCCCACCAAAAATGTAAAAAATAGTTTGAATGCCAGAATTGGTAGGAAAGCTTGAACTTAGTATTCACAGGCATCTACCTCCTGGGCTGTTAATTTTTAGGATACTGCCCTTTGATTTGTTTGTTTGTTTTATGGTGCTGTGTTCTCTCTGAGCTGTGTCCTCCAACTCAAAAGCAAATCAAAAAACACCTCTGCATTTGCTTTAGTAAAACATAAATCTAAAATGATAAAAAAAAATAGATCTCAACTAGAGAAATCTGGTTTGGATCAAAGTAACTAAATCATTAATCTGGCTCTTACTCCAAACTGGAACTAGCCCAGATCCAAACCATGATGTATATGGAAGAGGCTGGATACTTAGAGGGATATTAATTCTTCCTTACTGTTGACATGTTCGCACTGACAGGAGGAGATGGAGACCAATGGTAAATACTGAAGGACTGACTTTGGATATTTTTAGCTTGATTAAAATAAGGAATGATTTAAAACTATTTCAAATAGATCTTCCCACAGAATTCTGTAAGCCTCCAGCACGATTTCTGCAGGAAGGAACTTGGCTACAGAGTTTGGATGTTGGGGAAGTGTCCCATTTGGACTGAGCCTCCAGCATTCAGGGCTTACACTCCAGTCCAAACAGCATTGTTTTTATATAAAAATACAGAACTTGTTTTTTATTGTCTTAGAGGGGAAAACCCTGGTAGTTCCCATGACCTGCTTAAGGATGTTAAAGATCACACAGTAGGGGGCTGAAGAGATAGATGGCTCAATTAAAGTGTTTGCCTTTCAAGCATGAGGACCTGAATTCTATCCCCAGAACTCATATTAAAACAAAACAACAACAAAACCTACAACTGGGTATGATAGCACATTCTTATAATCCCAGCCCTGGGAGGCAAAGACAGACAGACAGACCCCTGGGGCTCACTGGCTGGCCTCCTGGAGGAGTCCTGACCAGACAGAGGCTCTGTCCCAAAGAAACAATGAGGATAGTGCCTGATGTTATCCTCTGGCCTCCACATACATACATGCATGCATCTGTACACACACACACACACACACACACATGCATGCATGCATCTGTACACACACACACACACACACACACACACACACACACACAAAATCTTACAAAGTTGGCAAGGCAACATCCTGTTTATCTCTGAAAGACCCTCCCAGGTGATATTAATCTCAGACAAGTTCTGAATTAGAGGTGACAGTATTGTGTACCAAGCTTACATTCTGTTACAGCCTGTTTCTTTTTCCTTAAGCCAGCCTCATGATACAAAGAAATATCTTGCTGACTTTTAGAGCTAGCACCAGGGGAGGGCTGGAATGGGACCAGGTAGGGTGAGGTCCCAGCCTTGTACCTAACACCAACACCACTATTACTTTCCCCCAAAGCTTTTGTTAGAAAGCCTAGCCTGGTGATACTGAGAGGCAGATAGACAATCACCCTTTTGCACTCTCTTTTGCAGGGTGAGTTGGAAAGCACATCCTAGTTTGGTCCTTCTGCTAGTCTTACTCATTTCTTTCACTCAAAGGGGAAGCGAGGACTCCTATACAAATGGTCATCTTTCAAAGTCAATGGAGCAGGCTCACTTCACACATTAAAATATTCACATGTTGACAAAACCCTTAGACCTGTTCTCCAATATTGTTCTTTCAACTTGACTTCATGTCTGAGCTTCACTCTGGGAATTTGAAGTTCAATATTTCAGTAATCTTGACTGTCAACTTGAAGGGATTGACTGTGCACCAAAACCAAAACCAAACAAAACCAAACCAACAAGCAAAAATAGCCCTTCCTAAAGTTGCTTTAGCTGGAATTTTGTTGCAGTAGCAGCAAAAGAAACTGATACAATGCCTTTCGGGGTGGGGGGAAGGGGGATGAAGTCATCTGAGCATAAATGTGCACACATGCACTGTGACCCACACAAGTGCACACATTTGACCAAGATCTCATATAGTTAGGTTTGTATGCTGTGCACTGACAGTCAGCAGGTAGAAGTCTATATCTCTGTATAACTCTCAGTGATAATGTATATTCAAACTTCAGGTGTGTATGTGCGTGTATGTATATGTGTGTATACTCCAGAGGTTGACTTTAGTTATCTTCTGTCATGGTTCACATATTGTTTTATTGAGACAGGGTCTCTCGCTGAACCTGGAGTTTGCCATTTCTGTTAGACTGCTGTCTGCTATCTTTGCTTTCCACCCCTGTACAACATCAGCTTCAGTTTTAACATGGGTGCTGTGGTCCAAATTCAGTCCTTATGTTTTTGCAGCAAGAATGTTTCCCACTGAGCCATATTCCCAGAGTTCAAGTTCATTTTACATAATTTATGACTTTGCCTGTTCCTGTTTGCACATTGTCAAAGGAGATGGAAAGGCTAAGTAGGACTCTATAGAAAGAAGCTAGATCCATCTCCTGCTGCATCCTGCAGATGTGCTGCCCAATCAGGTAGCTTCCTGCCCAGCCACTGGTCACTAGCATGCCTCAGCAGTAACATGGGCACATATAAGTTCCTTCAACAGCAAAGTTTCTCTAACTGAATTAAAATGTCTTCTTTAACAAAGGTTAGAACTGCCCCCAAGTAATGCATTCAGTAGAGTTTTTTCCTTTCTTGAAAATCTCCACGACAAATTGTCCACATATATTGAACTCTTTAAGAACCAAACACATGTAATTTTCATTTCAGTCAGAGTGGACAGCATCCCTTAGAGACACAAAAGCCTGATCAAAGACTTCACCTAACCTGCTAGACACCTTTAGAATATTCATGCATACTGCCTGTTGCCTTTGCAGTAAAAGGAGGTAAGCTTGAAAACTTAGAAAGGAGATTCCAGAACTGTGGGACCAGGGGGAGGGGTATGGAGCTGAGGGGAACAGGCCTGGAGCAGGAGGGGGGCGAGACATGTCCAAACCCCAGAAATCTCATACTGAGATTAGCAGGAGTGGGATTGCTCCCCACCTGCTCTGTATCTGCATGTCCCAGTGCACAGAGACCTCTGTCCCCATCTTTGCCCCACTAGAGGAAGTCATATAGCCCAGTAGCCAGGTTAAACTTCCTTTCTCCTTACAAGGTCATGTCCAGCAGTACCTGGAATTCCCCCTTATGCAAATGAGGCATTTCCTGGCCTGGCCAATGATGTACACACATTCCATCAACTGCTACTCACCCTCCAAAGGGTTTAAATTGCTTTTGTTTCCCCCAATTTACAAGCTATCTCCCTGAAGCCTGACTCCCAAGACTCTGTTCTCACTATGAAGTCTTGCCACCGGAGGTCTCATCACCCCCAGCCATTCCTGCCTTACTTTCCCTCTCAGGCCACCTGTTTGGGTGGGAGAGTGAGTGGGAATGGCACAGAGCCCTACTTCATTCCTGTTTGCAGGAATAAATGTCTCAAAAATCTGAGATTCTCCACTTAAAAATCAATTATAAAATAATGCTTGCTGTGGGGAGTCAGTGAGATCAACTCTATCAGATGGCTAGCATTCTGTGCATTACGTGAGATGAATCTGACTCAGTAACTATTAACTATCATCACTGTCATATTATTACTATTATTATTATTATTATTAACCACTTGCTCTTCAGACAATCTGAAAAACGTAGTGCCATTTCCAGGATTAAATCACATTATATTTTATGTATATAAATATTTATCTTTTGAGACAGGATTTCCTTTGGTATTAGTTTGATTTGTAGCTGTGGTTAGCCTTGAATTGATCCTCCTGAGTGCTTTGAGAAATCCGGAGAGGATTTGAGGCATGTGCACCATGCCACGTTGGAGGTGGAACCCAGAGCTTAGTGTATTTAAATTAGTTTTTAAAAGGAAACTTCTCAGTTCTCACTATGAGCGTTGGTTCTCTGGAGTGTTGGGAAGATATTCCAGTTTTCCTAACAATCATCTTTCTACTTTCAAAACAGCTAGAATGTAACAACCTAGGTTCTCTATTGTATTCAAATCTGCTAGGGTGATGTCTAGCCCTGAGTTGGAGTGCAGGAACCAGTACGGACTCCCCATACTCACAGCCATCATTTGTATCCTGGACTCTTTTATTTTCACAGGGTCTGCTGGCTGCAAAGTTGTGAGGATTAGAGAAACCATTGGCCACATTAATCTCATCTCCTGTTCCCACCCCAACATCACCCTTTGAGGGTTGTGAGCACTGAAGCGCTGCCTTTCGATGTTAATGGGTAGGCTACGGAGAAGGTGAGCTTTGATTTCAGTCCATGTTCTGGGTAGGATGAAGAAGCAAGAGTCATTTGAGAGAACAGAGTAAAGGCTATCAGACTGAGATAAGAAATCTAAAGGCCATCCTTTCATTGTAAATGAAACAAAACTTCAGCTAGTATCTCCCTTAATGAAGTAACAAAACAAGATTAGAAAAAGGTAAAAGAACAAATTTTTCCTGAAGATGGTGGACATTGGAGTAGGCCAGAGGCAGACTCCCATTTTGCTGTTGTCTTCTTCTTTTCAATTCAATTCTCTCTTTTCTATTTGTGTGTGTGTGTGTGTGTGTGTGTGTGTGTGTGTGTGTGTGAGAGAGAGAGAGAGAGAGAGAGAGAGAGAGAGAGAGAGAGAGAGAGAGAGAGAGTGCCTGAGTGAATTTATGGGTAACACATACATGCAGAAACCCTTGAAAGTCAGAAGAGGGTGTTGACTCTCCTGAAACTGGAGTTACAGATGGGTGTGAACTGCCATGTGAGTGCTCAGAGTTCAATCTGAATCCTTTGTAAGAGTAAGATGTGCCTTGAACCATGGATTCATCTCTTTGGCACTCTCAACTCTCATTTAGTATCTACAAAGATTATCTGAGCCTGGCTTGCCAGCATGACCCTGTAAAGCATACGACCCCTTTCTACTTCATTCCCCCTCTTACAAACCTTAAACCATGGGTATATAACAGAAATCTAATCCTGAAAGTAATTGATTTTATTTGTGCTCACATCATCAAATCCTCAGCATGAGTTTGATTTCATGTCCAAGATGGTTAAAAATACCTCTAATCCTTAAAAACAGAAAGTCGTGTTTTTTCTTTTAGTAAAAGAACTCAGCCCTAAAAGGATTGGACTCTGCCTAAATTTCCCACATATGATCTTGAAGATTGACTGAAAATATCTGTTTTATCTTTTTACCAGAATTTTCCCACAGTAAATGCACTAGAAGTGCATTGTCACTGGATAGTACAACCCTAAAAATCTGACTCTAAATGATTCAATGCATCCTGTAGACATCTGAACCATGCTATTTTTTCCTCTCTCCTGAAGAAAGGAAAGAAGGAAGGAAGGAAGGAAGAAGGGAGGCAGGGAGGGAGGGAAAGAAGGAGAAAGAGAAGGCAAGTTGGTGAAAGAAATTCACTCATTTCCATCTTTACCTCTTAAACAAAATTAATTAACGGCATTTAAACTCTCTACACTAAAAATGGAAAGTACTTCCCAGTTGACAGCTTAAATGATAAGTTGCAGTCCACTGTGTTTTGAAACAGACCAAGCATAAATCCGTCTTCAGTGGGAAGTTTAATTGGGAGCCATGTTGACCATTAATTTAGCACTGCCACCACACTGCTTGTGATAATAAAGATGGACACATTGTCTTGACTGGATGGAGCTGTCTGTGACATGCCCCTTCTGGCTTGGGCAAGTAGGCATTAGGAAAGGTGTAAGTTTCCAGGGGAAAAGGTTACAGAAGAGGATCCTCTGCATGGTGAAGCAGGGGTCTGGGATGGGAGGGAACTAGGCCTAAGTAATACCTCTCGGGTGAGGGTGTTGTAGGAGGAAGAAGGGTTGGGGAACAAAGCAGCACATTTCTCATGGGGAACTTTGTCTGTTGGTGGTCTACATGGACAGTCAGCACTTGAATCTTCTAGGTTTCCTAAGACTCGAGTGGGAAGGGCTGAAACTCTTCTTTAGAGTTCTGAAGATTTTTTTCCTTAAAGAAAAGCAAAATAGAAAAACAACAGGAGTCTCTAGCTCCAAGGACGCTGCTGAGCAGAGATTGTGAGATTGAGACCATTCCAGGAAAGGAAGTTTTAAGGCCAAAATTAAAATAGAACATTTGTTCCTTAGAATTTGACTTCAGAATCCCCCAAGACTCCTTCCATAAGAAGCCTTAGTTTTTCATTTGAGAGATGTTATATGCACCATATGCTTTTTTTTATGGTTTACATCTTAAATTTGCTAAGAATGTCTTCTGAGACACAGCACCTTACTTTTCATAGCCCTCCCAAGAGATGACAGGTACTTCCAAAGCACACCAAGTTTGCTCTGTGAGATGTCAGCATGCAGTATAGAATGCTAGTTAGCAAGTAAGATGATACTCAGTAAGTAACATTTAAGCTGTTCAAATCATTACAGCAACTGCAGTAAGTATTGGCACTAACATGCTTAGAAGTGAACAGATAGGGAAACTTGCCTTGATATTAGTCTATTGTGATGCCAGCTTCAGCAGAGCATATACATGTGCCTTAACATTTTGACTTAATTTACTGGTAAATTCAATCAAAGTGAACTTCCACATTGACTAAATGGATTAAATAGCATACCTATTGGGTTGGTACTGCATAGATACAGAAATGAGGGCTTGTTTATGGGAAAGACTAGGAGCAGAAGGAGGGATCTAGAGTACAGAGAGTCTTTCCATCCTTATTGCATTTCTTCACTTTTGGTGCTGACACCTCCAAGGCTGATCTCCTAACATAGACTTCAAGTGGAATTGCTGGAGTGTTGCTTTTAAGGGCAGTGTGCTCCTCTAGGCCAGGGATCACCCAGTGTCCCTCTTCTCACTGGCTTCCAGGCTCATAGGGAATCCGGGAGACTCTGTGCTGGATTTGGTTAAGTAAGAAACTGTCCTCTCTTCACTTTCTAAACAGTCTTAAAGTTGAGAACATTTAATCCCATTGTTTCTCTCATTTGCTGATTCATGGAAATCTGACACACATGATTAAGGAGAGAAAGGGAAGGAAGAAGGAGCAAGGACCCCAGATTTGAAGACCTTGTAGTTTGTTTATATAAGAGTTTTGTTTGTTTGGTCAATTCATAGTTAAAAGTACCTTTGTCTTCACATTTCTTGAAGAATATTCTAGCAAATATCAAATATATATGTAACTATTATATGCATAGATAGATGTATATACACACAAGAGTCTGACAAAATATGTAAAATATTTTGATAATATTCACATGAAGATACTATTCAATAAATGGTTACATTTGTCATAAAAACAAAAGAAAGAAAGAAAGAAAGAAAGAAAGAAAGAAAGAAAGAAAGAAAGAAAGGAAGAAGGCAATTGATGACCAGTAGCAGCTATGGCTGAGTCTTTGGAAACACAGTGGCCTGAAAAGCCTTCTGAGAGCTGCCTTCCCATCCTTCACTGGAGATAACTCTCTGAACAGACTGTTTCTGTATTATGTTTCTTGGTGTTGGCAGCAAACTGTTTCCATTAAGTTTACAAAGGACAACCTAACAGACAGAGCCCTAGCTAATAAAGGTAGATTTTTATAATTGCAATAACCATGGCCTGAGCTTTGAAAATGGCTTGTAGGTAGAGCTTTTTGCCTTTCAAGCACAAGGATCTGAGTTCATATCCAGAACCCATGCAAAATCCAGTATGGTAACCTACATTTGCATTCTTGGCACTGGGCACTGGGGAGGCTGAGCCAGAAAGACTCCTTGCTGCCAGCTGACTTGGTTTAATCTGAGAGCTCCAAACCAATGAGAGACTCTGTTTCAAAATAAGGCGGATGGTACCTGAGGAATTATTCCTGAGGTTGACCTCCACATGCATAAGTACCTGTCTTCAAGTGCTCTTTACACATGTTCAAGGCTGTTCTACGAGAGGTTCTGCCAGCACCTGACCAATACAGGTGCAGATACTCACAGCCAACCATCTGACTGAGCCTAGGGACCAAAATGGAAGAGCTAGGGGAAGGACTGAAGGAGTTGAAGAGGATTGCAACCCCATAGAAAGAAAAATATCAACTAACTGGACCACCCAGAGTTCCCAGGGACTAAAACGAAGAGTATATACATGGAGGGAGCCATGGCTCCAGATACATATGTAGCAGATTGCCTTATTTGACCACAATGGGAGGGGAGGCCCTTGATCCTGTGGAGGCTTGATGTCCCAGCAAAGGAGGATGTTAGAGTGATGAGGCAAGAGTGAGTGGGTGGAGGAGCACCCTCATAAAGCCAAAGGGGAGGGGGGAAGAGGGGAGATGGGATGGGGGGTTTGTGAAGGGGTAACCATGAAGGGGATATCATTTGAAATGTAAACAAATAAAATGATTAATAAAAAACTAAAAGCACCTGTCAACCTATTAAATGCAAATGATATAGGAGGTCCCACATAGATCACTCTGACTTCACCTTAGCTCTGCCTCTCGCTGTGTGGGTGGAGAATGTCTCTTGACTTTCAGTTCTACTGGTTCAGTGGTGATCAGGGGCATAGTGCATATCACCTGAAAATGACCTGACTACATTTGAATGCTGTTTATTACTGGGTACATCTCAGCAATGCAAACACCATCTATCACACCAACGCTTCCAGTTTCTCTCATCTTTTCTCACCGAGTTCATTTCCAAGACACTGGATCATCTTCACTTCTCTTTCTGAATTATGTCCAAATTGTCTATGATTCTTTTTAGCTCTGCTCTAAGCAGAACGTAGCTTCCTAATTGGGGCCTGTTTGAAGTTGAATCAAAGACAGGAACTAGCCTATGCCTCACGCACATCATCTAACTTGCTTTAATTTCTAACATATGCCTGTAAAGTAGTTCACCTTTAATTACAACGGGGTAACTGAGGCATGGAGAAACTTAAGACTTACACAAAACCAGAAGCAATTTAGCTTTCCCTTTACCAGTCCAATTCTTCATTAAACACCAATACTCTTTCTCTACTTACTTTTTTGTGGGAACGAAAGCAGCTCATGCACTTTGGGAGAGCTAAGTGAGTAGGAGGCCAGCCCTTTGTTTTATGGCAATGTAAATGGTTTTTGTTTGGTTTGTTTTGTTTGTTTGTTTTCCAGGTTTTTCTAGACAGTGTCTCACTATGTAGCCCTGGCTGTCCTGGAACTTCCTATGTAGACCAGGCTGGCCTCGAACTCAGAGATCCATCTGCCTCTGCCTCCCGAGTGCATGTGCCACCACCATCAGGTGGTATTTACCTTTTTAAGTAGCTAGGGTTTTGCAGCCTTGGGCAGAGAGCTACCTGCATAACAAATGATTGGGACAACATTCTAGGACCAATAAAGCACAAATGGTGTTTTGGAAGGAAAACTTTTCAGCTCAAGTGTTTGGTGTGGACTGCTTTCTGGTTCATTTGGGACTTTAAAACCAGTGTTATCAAAACAAATTCAAACCTAAGAAAAGGGAGTGAATTCCTTAGTCATGTTACACTAAGGAATATTCAGATTAGTAAGGAAGGATAAAATGTGGGGGCTATCTCCAGAGAAATGCAAAGCGGGTAGCAAACATGCTACTACTGTGCAAACATGAGGACTTGAGTTTAATCCCTAGCATTCAATGTGTGGTAAAGCTGGGCATGGGTGCACATGCTCACAGTCCCAGTGTTGGGGAGGCAGAGACAGGAGGATCTGTAGGGCTCATTGCCATGGCTGACCTAGCCAAACTGATAAATTCTAGGATAGTGAGGGCCCCTATCTCTGACGAGCAGCAAAGCAAAACCAAAAGTGGATGGTGCTTGTGGAATGACATCTGAGGTTGTCCTCTGGTCTCCACATGCATTGGCACATATGTAACATAGCACACACACACACGCACACACATACACACACACGAGAGAGAGAGGGGAGAGAGAGAGAGAGAGAGAGAGAGAGAGAGAGAGAGAGAGAGAGAGAGAGAGAGAGAGAAGGGTGATATCTCTGGATGCAATTCCTATGCTCTCCGTGCCTCTCTTCTAATGTTGTACATGTTGGAGAGTAAAGCCCACCATGGGGTTAGTTGTCCAGCCTCATGCTCACATAGGTGGAGGTCCTTGCCCTTCATCTACATCTAAGGTGGCAGTGTCCTGGAGCTTTGTCTGGGTCTTGCAGATGACCAGAGGATGAACACACATAGATAACTATGACTTGAAAGAAGTCTTATTGTACCCAGCTCTTTCCTGAGAGGCTGCTTCCTGTGGGACAGATGACCCTTTGCAGGTCTGGCTTTGCTTGTCTTTCATCGGTGCTGTTCCTTGAAGGCTGTGACCCACTGGCACTCTCTGTGAGAGCTGAGGAAGAAATTTCTTAGTTTAGAAGAATCAATTTTAGGGTTTTGTCAAATCTGTCAAAGGCAAGGCCCCAAAGGAGGTTGAAAACTTCCCTCCACCAGAAGCCAGTGGATTTCTCCTGGTCTCTCGCATCCTGAATGTCCCTCAGAAGATAGCACAGTGCAGGTCCTAGGGAAAGAGTCCTGTCCTTGGAGAAGCCCAGAGTGCTTTAGGGGTCAGGAACAAGGCTCAGAGTTCAGCCTGCAGTCCCTCTGAGTGCTTTGCCCTGCGTCCGGCCTAGCAGCAATGGTGACAGTTAACAGCCAGATTCTTGGGGCCTTGGAAACTTGATCTCCACATCAGTCCACAGACCATCAAACCCATGACCCTGGGGTGAAAGTTCCCATGTTTTGTTACCTCTGTTGGCTGGTCCAGTCCTGCAAAGCACTGCTTTTCAATCTATATTCACACCCTCCACACAAGGCGGGTGACAATGGTAATAAATGTGGCCGTCCTCAGGACGGGGCTGTGACAGGCTCAATAAGGAGAGGACTGATTTGTTGCTTTGGGGTTGAAAGCTCAGACTTTCATGAAACAAAAATATTATATTCAGGGTAATGATTTATGGCCTCAACTCGCATTTGATTGCAGGCCATAAATACCGACAAATGGTCCTTAGGCATCTCTTGAGGACATTAGGGACACACTCAAGTTTATTTTATATGGCAATTATGAATTCAGTGCAAGCACAGACATTGCTCGAAAGGCATTATTTCTCCCCCAAATAAAAAGCTCAAGAGCAATTTCCGCACCCCACAGCCTCACCTGTGACACAAAGTGTACAAACAAATTTAAAGAGGAGACAGCCGTTGCTCTGACAGAGATGCCATCTTTTCAAAACATCCCCTGCCATATGCTTCTTACTCAAATGTGCACCCTATGAGTGGCATTGCCTCTTCAGAGTTTGGAAACAGCTGAGTTGTACTGGGAATGTATAGGCAGAGACTGTGGAGTGAACTTTAATTTCCTTGTGCCTGATGTCATCAGCTTTAAATTAAGGACACCTTCATGGTTCTTTAGGCTGTATTCCCTCCATCCCTCCTTTACTTCCTCCTTCCTTCCTTCCTTCCTTCCTTTTTGCTTTCTTTCCTTCCTTCCCTCCCCCTTCTTTCCTTTTCTTCTCCTCCCCTATCCTTCCCTCCCTCCCCTCCTCCCTCCCTCCATCCCTCCCTCCCTTCCTTGGTCCCTCCCTTGCTTTCTCCCTTTGTTTTCCTCTTTCTTCCTTCCCCCCCCTCTCTGCTGTGGATAGAACCCTATTTTGTGCTCCCACCCAAGCCTATGTGCTTTTAGTTAGCTGCCTCTTCAAGAACAATCTTGCTGTAGCTCTCCTCCTGGACTTTGTTCTCATTTCTTTTGTTCATTTAGATACTCCGAGTCTTGTATGAGTGACACACCATCATCCCTTTGTAACTGAAGCCTGAGCTAACCTGAAGTCAGGAGATGGGGACATTGAGAACAGACACCTTCACATATATCACAGAAAATTTTCAATCCCAGGAGGAATGTATTTATGCTCCTCAGTGCTTAACACTCACCTAATTAATATATTTAAAGCAGTGAATACTATTGTTCATGATACTGATTTGATCTCTGTGGAAATGGAAAAGCACTCTCTAAAAGCTTCCACTGAGGCATATGAGTTGGAGCCAGGAGCTGTTTTGGACAACCATTGAAGGAGAGCCCCACTGCTGGCGGGGGCAGCTCAGGTGCTCAGATGTACTCAGGGTTGCTGTGAGTGGCCTCTTTCCTTCCCTGTCTTATTCAGGAGACTTCCCAGAAGATAGAAACCAATTAACTCTTTATTTTGGCAGCAATCATCCTAGGTATTCTTTTAATGGGCATTATTCCTGCTAAATTATAGATGAGATGAATAGTAAGAGGAGTGCCATTATCTGAGTTATTTATTCATGGGACATCGTCTGTAACATGCCCACACTAGGTTTCTCCTCATTTGGTATTGATCAATCGCTTTAAACAGGACACCAAGGACTGGGTGATACCAGCAGACCCCCCGTTGGTGTCTCTTATTGGGTCTTTGCCAGGCTCAAGGCAGACTCTGCAGTTATTCTCTCTTGTTCTCTTTCATGTGTGGTACGCATGTGCTCATCTGTGCATTTTTGTATGTTTGAGCACAGGTGTATGTTCGTGTATATGAAGACCAAAGGACAACCATGGATGGCATTCCTTAGATACTACCTGCTTTGTTTACGAAGACAGGATCTCTCACAGGACCTGGAGCCCACTGATTAAACTAGGCCAGCTGGCTGGCCAGTTCTAGGGATTACAGGTATGGGCTTGGCCACACCCAGCTGTTTATGTTGGTGCTGGGTTTCTAAGCTTGTAAGACAAGTCCTTTGCTGGATGAACCCTCCTCAGCCCTTTGCCAACCTTCCAAACCTTCCTAACAAGGGTATGAGGCAGAGCTGGGGAATCTCTTCCATCCACAGGGTGAAAATGCAACACCACTTTGCCTGCGTCATCACAGTGCATCACAGTGACGGTACCACCATATTTTTAAGAGATTTGTTTTTATTTATGTGTCTGTGCGAGTATATGCCACATGTGTGTATGTGGGTGCTCTGACTTGCAGAAGAGGGAGTTGATCCTTTGGAGTTGGGATTGTGGGCATTTGTACCCTAACCCTGGTAGTGGAGTGGTCTCTCTAGTGCCATCGTTTTTTTCTATCTGGACATTGTGACCAGTCACCGTGTGAAGTGGAGGAGCTGCAGACCCCCGATTCCCAGTTCGTGATAATGATACCCACATATCTCTTCTGACTCTGCTTGCAAAGCAAGGGACAGCTCTCTGCTGGCTCTCCAGAAGTACATGGCCAAGGCTTCGGTAGCTAATCAGCATTCTGCCTAGAAGCAATTAAAGATGATATAGCCAGGGCTCTATTTTTATTTATACTGTGTAATGAGGCTCCAAATTAAAAAAGTTACATCCTAATCTCCACTAATGTAAAGTGCTGCTGTCTTGGGAGTGCAGTGGTCTAGATTAGGTGACAAATTTATCATTTTTACACTTCTTTCTGTGCCAAGATTCAGCATTTCCCAAGGACAAATGCTGATGCAAATAGCAGAGCTGCCTACCCAGCTCTCCTGCTCCTTGCACCCTTTGGGGAAGGAGTTTCATTTGAGCAATAAGACATGATGAAACACGCATTTGTGGGCAATTACAGCACACCTTGGGTGGTATAAGAAAGCATAAGGTCAAAGGAGGGGGGCTTTAACTTCCTAAGGAGGGCGATAATGACCCTGAGACACACAGCTTGGACTCCTTATTACAATGGTAAGATGGAATACATTAACATACAGAAAACAAGGAATAAAGGCCTAAGTGGGAATGATGGGTGGGGGCTGAAATCAGTATCAGACAATCATGGCTCTTTGTGTTTGATGTCTGAAGGCACTGGGGTTTAGAGGGGATTCCTCCTTCAGGAGGCTTTACAGCTCTCTCGTGCACAATCGGGACTGATTGTTGAAAAGATCTCAAGCAGACTCTCTCTTTTCTCCTTTTCCCTCTTTTTTTCTGCCTGCTTGTCTTTGTTTCATCTTCCTTCCCTCCTTCCTTCTGGCCTTCCTTTTCCTCACCCCTCTCTCTTTCCTTTTCCTTCTGAGTCAGAGCCTCCAACTAGCTACCTAGGCCAGGATAAACAGGCTTTACATGTGCTAAGCAACCGTTCTACCACTGACCCACATCCCAACCCCTTCAGTACTTTTTATCAATGTTGGTAAGAACTGGAAAAGCAATAGCTTGGTTTCTGAAAGATAACTATGCCAAGTCTGGAGGCCAATATGGGTCTGATCAGCATTAGCCCTGGGCTTAAGGTCAGGATTTGAGGAAAGACAACTCTTATGAGTAAGCTGAGTTATGACTACTTGTTTATTTAAACAAGTGAATGGTCTTGACAGATTATAAAGTTAAAGGTGTCAAGCAGGAAATGCTGTCATGGATTATCTTTGTAGACTGTTGGCATTGCCTGTTCATTTGTAACGTGTGTGTGTGTGTGTGTGTGTGTGTGTGTGTGTGTGTGTGTGTGTGCTCTTGCATATCGTGGCCAGAGTACAACTTCAGGTATCATTTAATAGGTATCATCTACCTTTTCTTCCTGCCCTTGCGGCCACCAAGTAAGGCTTGCTGGCCAGTGAGCCCCTGGGATCCATCTGTCTCTGTCTTCTCAGCACTAGGATTTTAAATGAACACTACCATGTCTCAATTTGCACGAGCTTTAAATGCAATCATGTTTTCTTGTATGTGTGTTCCTGTGTGTGTGTGTGTGTGTGTGTGTGTGTGTGTGTGTGAGAGAGAGAGAGAGAGAGAGAGAGAGAGAGAGAGAGAGAGAGAGGCAAAGAGAAAGAGAGAAAGAGATAAGGAAAGGGAAACAGAGAAAGAGAGAAAGAGAGGGAGGGAGAGGGAAACAGAGAGACAGAAAGAAAGGGGAGAAGGAAAGACAGACAGAGAGAGAGAGAGAGAGAGAGAGAGAGAGAGAATGATTTGATGTACCCATAAGCTAAGAGATACCTACAACTTTTTTAGGTGTTCAGGAAAGACACAGTGTGAATTCTGTCCTGTAGCTTTGGAGGCCTAGATGACTGAGACTTTTGGTCTATAAAGTTGTGGGAACAAGTTTCTGCTGTTTTTAGCATCCAAGTTTTGGAGAGACTATTGGTCACAGAAACCCATAGGTACCCTAGTATTTGGTTACAGTTGGGCAAGAGTCTAGAGGTACCATAAGAACCTTGGTAGTTGAACCAAATAGCCTTATCATGCCAAATTCAGCCTTGTACTGTTGTCAGATAAATGTTATGTTCTGTGAACATGTTCCTGGAGTTGAATACACCTCAGAGGGAAGAAGCCTTTGACCCTTGTTTCTCTAGGCAGTTGGATCCTGCCTTTCACCATGGAATGTTGACATCCTTTGAAAGCATTTCCTTGGGCCAAATATAAATGTTACCCATGACAGGCAGGCTGTTCTTAACCTCCTGCCTAGATCCAGAGGGACTTTGTTCTGTGGGTACAAACTGATGCTTAAGCTCTGGGAGGTGGGGATGGAGAAGCTGACATCCAGAGACAGGCAGAAGCTGAAAGAATGGAGCAAGGTGAGGTCCTGTTGCAGATGCTTCTGACAGCTGCAGGTGGTGTTGGAAAACCCACAGCTTCCATGACTGCAGTGTTGGGAAGATGGCTCAATCAGTGAAATACCAAGGGGCTGCAGAGACTATTCTATCAACAAACAGTTAAGGGTCTAGGCATATGTTCAATCGGTAATGTACCTGCCATATAAGAATAAGGACCCAAGTTCAAGCCCCGTGTAAAAAGCCTCATGAGTGGTATATGCATGTAATTTTGGCATTAAGAGGAAGAGACAGGAGGATGCCTGGGACCTGGAGGCCAGCTAGTCTAATTAAATTGATAAGCCCCCAGTCTGGACGAGAGACCTATCCTTTAAACAAGGTGGAGAATAGTTTTAGAAGACACCAGAAGTTAGCTTATGACCTCTACATGCCCTCATATGTATACCTGCATACACCCCACAAAAAATTAAAAAACAAAAAATAAATAAAAACAGTCAATGGGATGTTTTGAGCAAGCACCCTGCCTCCTCTTCCCATGACTATACTTTCCCACCTTCTTCCACAGGCACCTCATCTATCTGCTGTTCAACAGTCCCTACAGAGTTTGGTCTCCAGCCCCCAGCACCCTTCCCAGTGGTCAGCAGGTATGGTTGGAAGTTCCAGACTATAAAATTGGGTCATCTGACATTCCTGATAACTGGCATCAACTTGAAGATACTATCTAAGTAGCTTCACTAACCTAATCATAGGAGTAATCAAGGGAGATCATTAGAAATACAGTAGTCCAGTAACTGCACCTATGTGAACTTTCTATTTCTATGTTTTTAGTTACCTGTGCTCAACCATGACCTGAAAACTAGCTAGAAAATTTCAGGGATAAATAGTACATTTTAAACTGCTCACTGTCCTGAGTAGTATTGTAGAAGTTCATGCCAATTGCCTGCCCAACCTGGATGTGAACCTGGTTATACTTTGTGCAGACACTGTATTTACCACTTGCCCCAGGATTCACTTGGTGGCCATCTTGCCTTTCAGACCCTCCACTGTGCTATTAAGCAACTCCATTTTACTTAGTAACAGCTGTGAAGCACAAGAGTACAAAGTGACATCAAGTGCACAGCGCACAGCAGGGAAATTGACTCTGCCACACAGGACAGGGAAGGAAAGATGTGTGGAATGGCAGCTGCTCTGATCTGCTGCTTGCACAGTGTCCCTCTGCAAAGGGACACACATGTAAAACACACACATGTCCATGGGGTGCCAGACACTCTTCAGAAAGAACTTCCCATTACACTATAGCATCTTTACCAACTGTCAACAATGCAAGGATACTTGTACCCTATAAATAGCCCTCAGTTTGATTTGGGGACTAAAGTTTAGAGACATCTACTCAAAAAGTTAAGCAATGTATTTTCACAGAATTACCTGGACTCACTAGAGCACTCTAGGGGTTGTTATCCATAAGAAATGAGACTTGGGCTGGAGAGATGACGACTTAGCAGTTAAGATGCTTGCTGTGCAAAAGTGAGGACCTGGGTTGGAATCCTCAGCACACATGTAAGATGGGTTTGGTGGTGTATGTCTCTAACTTCTGTGCTGGGGCTTGGGCAGAGACAGTGAATCCCAGTGGCTCACTTGCCAGCCAGATAGACATTTGGTAAGCATCAGGGTCAGTGAAATATCCTGTCTCAAAAAGTAAGATGCAGAGTGATGGAGGAAGACACCAGATAACAACCTCTGACCTCCTTCAGGTGAGTACATATGTACCCATGGTCACACGCAAGCAGGCACATGTACATGCATGTGAGCATGCACACACAAACACATGTATACACACAAACACATGCACACACAGAAACACATGCACACACAAACACTTGTACATACACAAATATATGCACACATGCACACATGTGCACACAAATATGGACACACAAACATATGCGCACACACACAAACACATGCACACATACAAAAACACATGCACACACACAAAAATGCACACACACAAACATGGACACACAAACACATGCACACACACAAACATGCACACATACAAAAACACATGCACACACACAAAAAATGCACACATACACAAACGCATGTACACACATACACACATGCACACATACACAAAGTTTAAACAATAAAAAAAAGAAGTAAGCCTCTATCTTCCCTCTTGTTACCTGTAATGTATTTTGATTCCTTTGAGTCTGAATCCTTTGACTCAGCATTGGAGCCCTCCTTCTTCTCTCTTCCATGGGGTGGGGGTGGGGGGAGTAGCCAATGGCTTCCTCCCACAACCCTAGCATTCATCCTGGAAGGGCTTATGCTCCCTGCTGAGGTCCCAACAGTTAGCCTTTGAAGATCCAGGAAAAATTCCTTTCTCTAAAACCCACAGCCCTCAAGGTGTTTTGTTTTCCCAAGTAATGTAGTTGTCTTGTCTTGATACCAAAGGAAGTTTGTTTGTTTATTTCTTAGGGCTACTATGAAAGAAGATCAATATTAGTTGGGGTTATTGCCATGGTGGAAAAGTTCAATGCTGAAAAATTCATATGCTAATGGGATTTTGGAGGTGAGTAAAAAGGATTGAATGAGATTACAGGGTAGGGTTCTTTAAGAAGAGAGATCTGGGCTGGCACACTATTATTTGCTGGTCATGTGATGTTCTCTCCTGAGTTAGAATGTAGTAAGAGTGTATTTACCAGATGTGAGCACTCCCATCTCTCAGACTATCAGTATTCAGACAGGTCTGTCAAATCAACCTCTCTTCTCCATTAAGTATCCAGTCTGTGATATTTTGTTTCAGCAACAAGAAACAGATTAAGACAGCTAGCTATAAAAACATGATTTTAAGGAATAGATATCTCTTTAACATTTAGAATATAAAGACTTATACACATTTGGACTAATTCATCAGAATGACTGAACCTTTGCTCAGTGACCAAGATCAGTTCTCTGGGCTGCTGCAAGCAGAAGAGAAAAGATCCCAGGTCTTGCCTGCACAGAGGAAGACAATGAGGTCAGCAGGGTTAAGAAACTTGGTGAAAACTCTGAACCCAAGTCATCTTCTTCAGAAGTGTGCTCTTTATGCATAAAAACAGGATCAAAAGATTTATACTTCCAGAGCAGATGTAAATCTTAGCCTATAAATTCAGGTGGCTTTCTTTTCATAAATCATCTTAACACTGTTTTCAAGCCCTTTTCCCAAAGGGTTGGGAGAAATAAAAGCCAAGCCCACAGGGCCTTTTTCCTCCTGCCCTGTAGCAGATTTGAGCAGGGTTTGTGGGGTTGGGTGGAGGTAGGTCTGATCAACATGGCAAGGCACCATGCCTGTGCATCAGGCTGGTGGCCGCCAAGGGGCAGGCTGTTCCAGCCCACACCACCTTTTTACTCTGTGGCTTTTATACAGAGCCCTGGCATCTTGTTGGCAAGTTCATCTATCCTGTTTTTGTTGCCATCATCCCTGAACTTTCAACATGGCCTCTCTTCAGGTTTTCAGCACCCCTTTGGAACTACTAAGGTAGCCAGTCTTGTGAACTGAGTGGCTACTATGTTCTTATTCTCTATGCACAGCCCCTATTGGACTGACTACCTGGACTACTGTGTAAGCCAATCTAATACAATTCTTTTTGATATATATTTACTCTATCAATTCTGTTCCTCAAGAGAACCCCGACCAATAAACAGACAATGTGATCTTTCTTTAGCTTCCTCTTTTCCCAATGAACTTAGAGCACCAACAGCTCATTCAGGGAACATTTCCCTCAGTGTGTGTATTTTAATATTTTCTTGCCAGAGTTAAGGCAGGTTAATGTGAAATCTCCATTAAGTTTTGCTGAACACAGTTTTCACTGATTCCCACCCCAGTGGCTTGTGCCTCACTGAAGATACTCATTCTCATACTCACAGAAATAGTGCTGCAGGTGTCATTTTCCATTTTTATATTTAATATTCTCTCTTGCCCCATTAGATAATGCTTATATGAAAAGCTTGTTTCTGTCAATACTGAAGTTGTGATGACAATGCGTGAAACCATTCTTTTGTAAAGCCCCCAGGAACTGTGGATGAGAGCTGATGCTCATGTTTTGATGATTAACTTGACTGATCCCTCTGTGTTGATTCATCCCATGGAGCTTTTTGGTATATCTTAGAACTTTAGCCTAATTTGTAGGTTCTTTTGGCAGATCTGATGGGTTGAAATGCATGCACCCCATCTACTCAGTTATTTGACTCCTTACTAAAGATTTCCTAGATGGATGGATGTTCTCAACCACAGAAATCGGAATCACTGGCCTGTCTCACACACACACACACACACACCACACACACACACATACCATACACTCACTCTCTCTCTCATACACACACACATACACACACACCACATACCATGCACTCACTCTCACACACACAAACACATGCACACACCACACATACACACACACACCTTACACACACAGACACAGACACACACACACACACACACACACACACACACACACATTCAGAAAGTGGACATAAAATCCCACAGGGAAGGCAAAGGCTCCACCACACTCAATGGTTCCAATATGGCCAAGTACAGCATTTTAATCAGTAAGTTTCTGTATTTTCTCTCAGACCCATCTCCCTATCACTAGTAAATCCATGAGCTGTTAGCACACATAGGACATGTATTGGGATGTGCTCACAGTAGACCTTATCTTTGGGGATCATTTTATTTCCTCAATTTAGTGCCTCGTCACTAAAATAGAGCACTCCATAATTTTTTCTAAAGATTCTATCAGTCTTGATCCAGTGAGCTAAGTGATAAATGACAGTAGGCTGGCCACAGAAGGGAAGCTGGCAATGAGTCATGCTGTCTCCTAGTAACCAGTCAGTAAATAGCTTCCAGGGAGCACCTAAGGCCTATAGCACATTTACCTCTGGTACTGTCTGTGGGCAGGTTCCCCTAATCTATATCTGTGCACTTAGCTTCTTTAAGAACTTATAAGAAGAAAGAGAAAGTAGGATTTGTTTGTCTATTGCCTCCTACAAATCCCCAGTGAAGACTTGTTTAAAACCTCTAGTCCTTGACCCATTTCTCTGTATTTTGTTCACCCTCAAATCTTACAAAGCAGTTTCTGCTGTTTGTTAATTTTCTTGATGGATAGGCTATACTATGTAACCAATAAATCAGTTTATGTTGCTATGTAACGCCACAATTCAGAAGGACACCCTGTAGACTTTACGTGTGGCAGTAAGTCTTTGGGTTACCCATGTACTCTGTGAACAGAAGACATGCTGTCTTTTTTTCTCCTTTCAAACGTGTGCACAGGAAATGTTGGCTGGATAGACAGGCTTCGACCATGAGTGAAAAAGAGATGATTGCAGGTAGATCTGATTAACGAGGAAAGATCCTCAGTGCTGCAGATCAGGTTGAATGTCACATGGAAGCATCAATGGGAACACTGAGAATGGATATCAAAGTCATCAGAATTCTTTCCCCAGCTTCAGATGGACTGATGTTTTTCCAAGGCTTGGAAAGTAATTAATTATAAATCTTTATCTTCTATGTTTCACTAGCAACAATAAGAAATTGCCACCAATCCTAAGAAACTGTTTTGTTCCATTTAATCTTGTCTTTTTAATTAATGGTATAGCCATCCCTACTAGTGCCTGTTTCACATCTCAAACACAATGTGAGCTTTTGATACATGATCATTTTAATCCTCTCCAAATTCCAAGAACTGAAGATATTTGCTCTGGATATACAGCCCAAGGTTTAGAGAGGCTAAACAAACTGCCCTATGTTGCAAAACAAACTACACAGCTGAGACTTGAACCTGTGATTTCCTGGCTCTGAAGTTCATTAACATAATCCACACTAATTCCCTTTCTTTAAGCCTCAAATCTGAAGTGAATAGAAGGAGGAAAACTTTAGTGTTTATTAATCTGGCTAAAAAGTCGTAGAATTATATGACAACCATAAATGCGGGCTTGGTAGGAGAATTAGGAAGCACTTAACCCTGGGGTTTTGAACTGTAATTCACAGATTCTGCAGAGGATTTTAGAGGGACCCAAGGGGAAGAAGAGGTGGAGGGAAATCAGTGTGGCAAGGACAGCTCAGAACGTTTAGGTTTAGCTCCTGATTCTAGAGGCAGATGGCTCCTGTGTTCTTTTGATAAAGTTACATGTGAGAGTCTCGTTAAAGCTGCAGGGATGGTGAAGGAGGCTCAACACTTTGTAAGAAAATAAAGACCAATAATGGCCAAGTTAGCCTATTTCCTAGCACGAGGAAAGAAAGACCGGGAGAACAATTTTGCTATTCTGTTCTGTAGCTGTTGTGTTAACTTCTCTTGGGGAGACAAGAACAGATGTCTACTCACCCCCGATTCCACAGTGAGTCGGACCAAAGTACAACTCAATCCAAGCCTAACCTGGTCAACTACTGCATTTATAGGGATTACTTACAGAACATGCATGAGAGGGTTACAGGATCTCAGGTGACCCCAACAGCTGTACCTCTTCATTGTGGATAATGACCTAATGAAAGCTGCATCACAGAGTAACCCTTCTATTCCCTATACTCTCTGGCATCTCCCGAGATCCTTTGTAGATATCAAGGGCAGGAAAGAATTCTCAGGTAAGGGTCCTGTGACCCTCCCTCTCTAGGAGGTGTCAATAGCTCCATTACCATTGCCATTACTACAGTCTTGGGTACTTCTGTATTGTTCTGCTCAATTAGTTGCCATGGCTACAGGCCAAGGTAATCTGATCTAAAATGGCATGTGGTGATCATACTATGTCTAGAGGAAAAAAGCCACACTATAATAGTTATAATCATAGCCCTCTGAGGTGGGAGCACCACAAGTATTTATTAGCCTTACCACCTGCAAGAATTAGCTTTTCTTCTCATATTATGCTCATTTTTCTCTGCTATTGAGAGTAGACCATCAATGACCTCCCCCTCCTCTCCTCTCCTTAGCCCTTACTATATTTCTTCATAATATGCTAAAATCTGCCTTTCATATCCTTAGGAGACAAGCAGGGTAAAGTTATTCTTCTGCATGACAACATTTCACATGCTGAAGATGTTGAGCATACCTACGGAATGGCACTCCCAGGCCCACGTCTCTTATTGTCTTAAACACTGGTCAGACTGCCAGACTTCTTCAGAGCAGGCTGACACACTCCAAAAAAGCTTCAGTGTTATTTCCCCCTTTGAGATTCCAGTGCAGAATTAAACAAAGATTTCAGTAGTATTTTAAGTCATGTATTATCCTCTAAACGTTCACTACACACAATGGTTAATCTTCATAATCAATTCAACAGGAACTAGAGTCACCTAGGAGACAGAAAATACTTTAAAGTGGCACTCACGTCTCTCAATCTGACTATCAGGCTATTGACCCCAAAGTAATGGAAATTTCTCCAGGAATCTTAAGCTTGGAGAAGTAAAATGCTGCCATCCTGCTCCCCAAGTGCTCAAGAAAGAAAGCTGTGTCCTGAAACCAGATTTCACATAGTTCTAACAACTTGTCTGACCATCTTACAGGATGATACTGAAGCCCAGACAGTGATGGGCCATGGGTGGGCAGCATCTTGAATGGAGCTGATTAATTAACTCATTCTTTCGCATTCTATTTAAACTTTAATCTCATTTCAGAATCCCGAAGATGAATTTGGGCAAGTTAGTTCATAAGAGCTCTTTGTTCCTCTTCGAAAAAAAAAATCTCCTTTTTCTGTTTTCCACAATTAATTGGCTTATTGAGGATGGTGGCTGGACTTGGCTTGGGACCCAGGTGTGACCCCAGGTTTGATAATGAAAGTAAGCTAAGTACTCTTGACTGTGCTGATGTAGTATAGTCCTGCTTCTTGCTCCTGCAACTATGAATTCTCTACCACAACCAACAGTACTCTCCATCTGTGGATCAAAATAAACCCTTCCTTTCTTGAGTTGTTTCAGTCAGATGCTTCATCAGAGCATCAAGGAAAGTGACTAATGCACACACTGACATCCTCAGGATGGGCATGGAGTGACTGCCATGTGAATTAAAGTTCAAATGCTATTATCTTGAAGCTGGATTCTCCCACACAGACAAAACTCAAGTATATTTTTCAACTTCCTCATCTGTATTGTTTTTCTTCTTGGAGATAGGGTCTTACTATCTAGCTTGGTCTGGCATGGAACCTGTGATCCTCCTGCCTCAGCCTCCCAGTGCTAGAATTAAAGATGTGTACTACCATGCTTAGCTTCTCTTGTCTTCAAAGGTACTCCCTGCACCCTCCAAGTTACCCTGGTATGCTGGTAGTGATTCCTTTCCAAAGCAAGCCATTGCTTACTGATGTTAGTTGTACAATCTCTCCCAAAGAATTTGCAATTTTGAGATGATTAATGAACTGATGGTAGGGATATGTTGAGCCAGATTTAGGTTGTTCTACTCAAACCATATCAATAATGGCAGTTCACTGATCTGTGCAACAATGATGGAGGCTTGAGTATGATAGTATGATACTATCTGTATGATAGTAATTCAAGGGTTGGGGAAATGGCTCAGTAGATAAGGTGCTGGCTCAGTAGATAAGGGGATCTGAATTTGATCTCTAGTGCCCATGTTCAAAAGCTAGGCATGGGGTACACACTTAAAATCCCAGTGCTGGGTAAGTAGAGCAGAAGGGGCTCTAAGTTCAGCAAAAGCCCCTCTCTCAATAAAGAAAGGCAGTGCCTGAGGGGTAACATCTGAGGTGGCCTCTAGTCCATGTATGTATGCACACATACATGTACCCACATCCACAAACACATCCCAACATATGCATATGCTGAATCAGTTTTAAGCGTCTTTACAGATAAATTTGTTAGTGAGAATATAAAGCAAAAAATGGTGGTAATAAATGAAAAGCATTTCCTAAATGCTGCAAAAAGTATTACAATTGGGCCTCAGCTCTTCAGCTGATGAAGTTGCTATTTCTGCAATCTAAACCAGCAGCAGAATGCCATTAAACCCTAGGTCTGGAGTGTGCTGGAGTTTACCTCTCTGAAGTGAATGTAGATTACCATTTTAATAATGTGCAGTTTTGTTAAATGTTAATAATGTCCCTGAGTTCATTCTGGCCCACAATGTCTGAAAGGCAGAAGATTCACCTTGGAATTGAGCATCCATGAGAAAAATCCATCAAACAAATACATCCTTCTTCATCTTGGGCTAATTTTATCCCACAGTCCCTGGTTATCTGCAAGCTGCCTAAGTAATTCACGGTGCATTTTCACGTTGCTTTTTATTCAAAAAATAAATGTGAATTATCTTGTTTACTTTCACCACAGCTTGGCAATTATTATTAGCTCTATCTTATATTTGGAAAAATAGAAGTTCAAGATCCTTCAAGAGTCACAGTTGAGGAGAGACAAAGAGCAAATATCACAGGGAATATTCACAGGACTTGGACTTCATGGGTGTTTCAGCTAGAGATGTCCCAATAATCATCCAGTTAACCTCGTCATTTTGAGGGGGAGGATGGGGACATCAGAACCATTCCAGTGTTCTATTTAGTGAACTTAAATACTCTCAATTTCATTTCCATTTCCTGAGTTTGAGATGAGAATACTTTCAATAGCTGTTTTCTAATAATAGGACTCTCATAACCACTAATGGGATTGTGCCAGAATGGATGGAAGTATCTCTCGGTGTGATGTCTAGTTAATGTATATGCCAGTCATGCTGAAGAGGGTACTGGGTGGGGGCCGAGCCTGACTCCAATCTCTTGTGGGACATTTGTTCGCTTCCTGTAAATGGGCTTCAGGCCTACTTTTGGATCAGTATCTCCACCTCTAAAATTAGGTGTTGCACTAAATCTTTAATGTTCTTAGAGTCTTACGTGCCACCGTTCTCGCTTTCTTTATATAAAATTTTCAAATGCATAATATACACATATGTCATAGGAATGCAAATTTGCAGACACTATAGAGAGAAGGAAAAAAACCCCAAAAAGTAGAAATGGAAGATTCCAGGGCAGTTAACTATATTTCAAGGTAAGTGTTCTCTAAGGAGAAAAATGATTCCATTCTTCTTAATGTGCTTTTTAGAAGGTGATAGATTCTGGGCACCTGGTATCTTGTCTATTTCCTTTCTGGAGTTTGGAAGTTTGTTCTTTGAAATTGGCATCAAACTCTGTCACCTGATGTGGTTGTTAGGTTCTTTGTCAACTTGACACAGGCTAGAGTCATCTGAGAAGATGGAACGTCAATTGAGAAAATGGCTCCATCAGATTGGCCTGTAGGCAAGTCTGTGGAACATTTTCTTGATTAATGATTAATATGTAAGGACCCAACTCATGGTGGGCCATGCAATCCCCAGGAAGTTGGTCCTTAGTTATACAAAAAAGCAACTTGAATAAGCCTTAGGGAACAAGCCAGTAAGTGTTTCTCCATGGTCTCTGATGCAGTTCTTGTTAAAGTTCCTGTCCTAGCTTCTCTTTCTAACAACTGTGATTGAGATAAGTAAGTCAAATAAACCCTTCCCTCCCCAAGTGTGTTGGCCAAGTTGTCTGTATCATAGCAGTGAGAAGCAAACTAGAACACTTGGCTATTGTGGTTGCCTTGCTCATGGGAGGACTTAGGATATATAACTCCATCCCAGTAAGGAAGGAAAGGGCAGACTTATTTCTGAATGAAGCTCCCTGAGTTCATCTGCACTGTGGAGCGATGATTTGTTTCTACCACCCTCGTCAGCTATGCTCCTGCCGTCACACATGGAGGAGTATGAGGCTGTGACTCAGTCCTACCACATTCCTCTAGCAAGGGTCCCACGCCATCACAGATGGGGGAGTATGACTCAGTCCTACCACGTTCCTCTGGCACTGATCACAGCATTGCAGATGGAGCTCTGTAAGCCTGACTCTAGAGAAGTGTGAGTCAGGATGAATTATGAGTGTCAGCAGGCCTGCAAACACTTTCTTTAATAATTAGCCTAAGGTGGAGGGGGGACTAAACTCACTAAACTCCCATTTCATACAACCCAAACCATGTACTGCTAATATCTGGCTGAGCACAGAAATCCATCTTCAGGTGATGCGGCTTAAAACCTCATTTGTAAAGCACAGCCTGAAAGGTTTCCAGCAAAGGGTGAAAGGCTGCAAACACTGCCTTGGGGTTCTACCATCTCTTTGGGGACAGCTTAGGTCACTGATCAGAGCCTTACAGCTGTGGTTGAATGCACCTTGGAGAGAGCCCATAGGCAAACACAGCATGGGTATATGATCCCAGAGGGAAAGGAGAGTCCCCATCATATACACAAACTCTCTGTTTTCCTTATACAGGCTCACAAAAGCCAATGTGCAGAGAGCATCATGTCTCCATAACCCTTCAATGAGACAAAGTGAGGACTATGTCACTGACTTGGCAAGTTGGCACTCAGACACAATAATTGAGCTGTGCAGACAAATCCTTATCCATGCCAATTTAGAAACCTGCTTTAAGAAGCTATTGGGAAAACATCTCAGTAAAAAGGAAACAAGAATCTCCCAGTCTACCTGTCAATGTTTGTTGTGTATATACAGTCTAAAGGGAATTACTATGAGGCACATTGGGAAGAGCTAAGTATGTAGGGTAGTTCCAGATCTCAGAATCTTCTAGTATAGCTCAAAAGGCAATGCAGCTGAACAGATGATCCTGTGAAGAACATTGCAAGTAAACAAAAATGATGGGTTGGTGGAGCTCAAAGCAGGAACTGTGCAGGGGGTTGTAGAAGTCAAGAGATGTTTCTCAGAGTTGGACTGGAGATAATGATCATTTGGCACAGTGCTTGTCTAATGAAGGTGTTCACCCCTAATCCCTGCACTGGGGTGTCAGAAGCAGGAGGATCACAAGTTCAAAGTCATCCTTCCAAACATAGTGAGTTCAAGGCTGCTTGAGATCCTGTCTCAAAGACCCAAAGAAGGCAGAGGAAGTGGGGGTGGGAAGGTGGAGGGTAGGGAAGGAGAGAGAAGGTGTGGGTAAAGGGGGAGTGAGGCAGAGGGGGGGAAAGGGAGAGAGGAAGAATTTTACAGAACAAGGGAAGAGAAGGGAAAAGAGAAAGAGAAAGAGGGAGGGAGGGGAAGTGGAGGGGTCAGCCATGGAGCATATCTTAGGGGAGCTGAGACTGTGGCTTTGTGTGTGACATGAGGACTTCTCTACACTCTTGGGCAATGACTTTGCCAACTTATGCCATTTCCCCTGGACTTGTCATAGTTTGTTTTTTAAATCTCTGGTTGCTACAGAAAAGGACATCTAGCAAAATCTAAGACTCCATCCACCTAGTGCTTTGCTGCCACAGAGCTGAAGAGGAGCCTTCAGAAAAGGCCACTGAAACCATGCACTAGTCAACCAGTACAAGGTGTTGGTCCACCAGGTAGCCTCTAAACTCCAGGGTCAAATAAAAAGAAGCCAGTTCTCTGCTGGGTATGGGTTAGTTCTCCATCGTACATGCCATCAGACGTGGGCTAGTTCTTTGTTAAGCATTGGCTCCATTCTGTATCTGCTTCTCTCTTTTCCTTGAGGAACATTGAGCACTGGGTACTAAGAACTGAAGTAAACATCAGGATGAACTCATGTTCAGCCCACTTGCCTTAGTGTAATGTACAATTCTGTGCTGCAGCCTTGGCTTATCAATAGGACTGGGCTTAGAAAACTATAGTAAGCACGCTCCCTTTCCCTCGTTCTTCACCTTCTTTTCCCTACTTCTTTCCCTTCTACCCTCTCTTTTCTCAATTTTCAATATAGCATACAAGTTCATGGGTTTCATGATGAAAATTTCACACACATATGTCATATACTTTGCCTCCCCTTTTCCTGTCTGCTTTTATATCAGGTTGATGATATGTGTGCATATATATATACACACATACATACACACACACATATGGAGAGATATAGACACAGACACACACACAGCAAGACAGTCTGAGTCTGGCTTATTTTTATTCACATACTCTTTCTCCTGTTTTCATTCTTTTGTTCTTTCATTCATTCTTTTCTCTAAGTAGACACTGGCTTTTGTCAGGCTTGCATTACAGTGGGGCTCTAAATATAGAAATGAGATATTGATCCCTTGTCTCTGAGACTCCTGCATGCTCTGCTCCCTTCACACCACAGCCATGACCCAGGTCCAGCACAGGAAAATGCCCAGGGAACTGAAATACCCTGAATGGCTCTTCAGCTGAAACTTGTCCTACAAAAGCCTCTGATAGTTTCAAGAATGAGAAGGGATGGACTTTTCCCAGCAAAGATGAATGTAAGCCATGGTTCCAATGTCTCCCTTCCCACCCACGAAGTTGGTCAGCACTAGTTCATTTGGGTACCACAGGCATGCAGAAGGCCACCAGACAGGGTCTGGGAGATTCTCATAGCTATCTAGCATGCATTAGACTCTCAGACCAAAATAGCAAGAATAGCAGCAAGAGAGCCAAGGCTGTGTGGGTCCCAGGCAGAAAATGAGCAATACATTCTGGGTGACAGGGCCAATGGTCATCAGCCCAAACTGAGCAGGAGGTCTGAGGTTCCTGGAAGCTTGTCCTTTAGAAGAGACTATACATTTTGGTGGCTAAGCCTGGCAGATGTCCTTTAACTGATTTTTAAAAAGCTAACATCACTGATATTTAGACAAGTTAACATCTAAAGACTCCAGACAGGATTCCTTGGAAGAACCTAACGACACTTTTGCAAGAATCCTGCCAAAGTTCATGATCACCTAAGCAGGAAGAAGTATCAGAGAAACTAAACAGGAAGACAAACTAGAACACTTCAAAAGGTCAAAGTCAGGAGAGAGAAGAGCAAAGACATTGTTTCAGACTCAAAGGACTAAAGTGGTATGATGGAAATGAGGTGGATCATGTAGCTACAAAAGGCATAAAGCCAAGAAAACCCAAGCATGTGCTGTGGAGGAGGTAATGGTATGATATTAAGATTATGTTCCTTTGACAACCATCCTATGGCTAAGTATAAGAATGCTCTCTGCTTTTGGGATACAATGTAGCATGACTGGCAAAGATTCATGATACCTACAACTCAGTCTTGAATGACACAGGGAAAAAAATCAATCTGCTAATCATCTTCCTACATGTCAATCATCTATCTCTATTATCTATCTATCATTTGTCTATCATCTATCTATCTATCTATCTATCTATCTATCTATCTATCTATCTATCTATCTATCACCTATCTATCATCTGCCTACCTAACATCTCCCATTCTATCCTTTGTTTACCTATCACTCATCTGTATCTATTAAGAAAAAGAGTGATACAATAAATGAGGCAAAATGTAAATAATTGATGTATGAGGTAAACTATGCAAAATGTCTCAGTTCTATTAAATATTTTTGTCACCACCAAGGATTGAATGTACAGCCTCATGCATTCAAAGTACGCACTTCACTACTGAGATAATTCCCTTGCCAGAAAGGAATGGCTTGATAGATAGATAAAATGTCTTGAAAAACATTTAAATCTAAAGTTAGTATTGTTTCTCTAATGTTAAAATGTTATCAGTGTTTCTATTAGTGTTAAAATGTTTCTATTAATGCTAAAATGTTAATAGCGTTTCTCTAATATTAAAATATAGAACAAGGACTATTGTTATAACAACTTGGTTGAGAATCTAAACTTGTCATAGTACTCAGCAAGTTGAAGTAGGAATATCATGAGTTCTCATCCTGCCTGGGCTGCATATGAACATTGCTTCTAGACAAATAAGTAAAACTCACGGAGCTTTGAAATGTGGCATTGAGCTTATAGCAGCCCTCTATGAAGGAAATTCTCTACTTTTCTTATGTATGCTTATTTACTTGTTTGATGAGATAAAGCAGGGGAGTGAAGAAATAGTTCCATACCAGTTGAGGGTGAATAAGAAGAGTATTGTGCTGAGAAGCAGCAGTCAGCCTTGGAGATTCCATAATGATTTCTCTCATTTGGAAAACTATTGAAAATACAAAAGTACTTATAGGAAAAATATCAGTTGTTGCCAGTGGCCTAGATGGTTATGGTGTGATCACAAGCTGAGGGAGTATGTAGGTGAACAATGCAGGGTCTCCTCTGTATCCAGACTGAGGGAGAATCAGGGCTCTACACTTCAGTTCCAATTCAGATATCTGCACCCAAAATGTCAATTGTGCTGAATGTAATCTTAACATTAAAATTAAGTGAAGAGAAAGGAAAACTATCAACTATGCTTTACTTGAAAATAAACTTACATGATTAATAGGAATAAGATTTGAGTCAATCACCAAGCAAGGGTCAGATTCTGACAGATGCAGTTTGTTTTGTTTTGTTTGTTTGTTTTTTGACTTGTTGCTTTGGGTGATCTGGAGGAAAGGCTCACAATTTAACAACTTCCTTGACACCCAGATGTCTATAGTTACCTAGCTGCTTGCCCAAGGACAGGATCCTTTGGGGTGCTCCTCTGACCTAGGAAGTCTTCCTGCAGAGGAAGACCTCTGGATGTGGATTTGAGGATGCCTCAGATGGTAACAGTGGGAAAGATGAGATTTTTATAAGGAGACCCAGCTGGCAAGTGCCAGAGTATGTTGGGCTTTTCTGGGGGTGGGGGAAGATCATATCAAATATGTATTATAAAGTGGATTTCTTAAACTGGCTTACATGATATGGTTACATATCATAGTCTCTCAGGATGGAAGAATAATGAATTGAGCATGCTTTGGAAATGGCCCTTACACTCTTAGGGTCAGAGAGTTGATCTGAACTTGCTGGATGGAGAGAGCATTAAGAATTTCCTTCAGGGTTTCTATGTGCACTAAAGAGCTGACACTCTTGCATAGAACTGCCTACTATCTCCCAGGACATAAAGTTGACAAGAGGCCCCCAATAATCACTTGTTTTTTACTCATGTCTCCTGCATTTTTCAAGTACTTTCAATGTGTCAGATATCCACAGCAGGCAATGATATGCAAAGATAAATAATGTAGCCATTAGACTTCCAGAGATTGTGATATAGGAAAGAGATGGAGATGGGCAGGTGACAGCTCTTCCAGACACTGTGGCAATGAGTTTTCCCTGCTGTGAGTTAACAAAGTCAGATTAGGTGCACTCTCCTGTAAATCACTTAGTAAAAAGCATTATTTTTCCACTCTGACTACAGTGAGGAAATAATAAAACCTTATGATTCAACCACAAACTGGAAGTTCTGATGAGAAACTGTGCCTCTGTGGGATTCTAGTCTTTATCCCAACATTAATAATGCACTGTAGGACCTAATGGGAGTGATTGGTAAATTCACCCCACTGAATATACACATCTTTCACTCAGACCCTCTACCCTTGCTGTCTTATGTTGTCCAACACAGTGCCTCCATCAAGCTAACAGACCCTGAGCAGAGTCTTGGTCTTGTTTATGTCCCATGTCCCTTCCCCATTGCTTCCAGGTACTTTGTGACTCTGCAAATGGCCATGTAGGGAATTGTGCTCATGCCAAATACCTGACAAGGCACAGCTTAAGGAAGGGAGAGTTTATTTCATTTCAGTTTTATGGGACAGTCTTTCATGAAAGGAAAGCATGATGGAGAATCAGGAAGCTGAGACAGGGGAATGCTAACATGCACAAGGTCTTCTCATTTCTTGTATTTAGATGCATATCTAACCCATGAGATGGAACCACTCAAGTTAAGGTTGGGTCCCCCACCCCCATCATTAATTATCCCTGCAAATGCCTGAAGGGACTCAGGCCAGCTCAAGTATGGAAAGCATGGCTCTAGCAGGCCTTGCTAAAAATCCCTTACACTACATTCCTAAAGCTAGCCCCCAAGGTCTATGCCCATATTTGACCACCTGCTTCTCCTGAGGCTGACAACCAAAGTACTGAAGTGCAGAAATCAAAAGCTATCATTGGCTCACCTAATTAAGATGCCCAATCAAAATTAAACACCCCATCCTAACACAGTTTCCCATTTTAACTTTATAAACCACCATTTGCCTATGGGCCACATTGGTCTCCTGTCTATCCAGAAGCAGTCCTTTGTGCTCCAGGACAAATACCCCTTCTCCCCCTCCCTGGTTCCCTTCCCCTTCTCCCTCACCCTCTACCTCCTGCCTTTGTTCCTTATAGATGCCTTCTGTCCCTCTTGGGCAAATAAATCTCCTTTGTGCTGAGAACTTGGTCTTGGAGTGTCTTGAGCTGACTCCGAGGTTCCCTACAATGCCCTCATAGACTTGCTGGAAAATGTGTCTTTTAGGAGATTCTAAATTTAGTGAAGTTGACAGAAAAGATTAACTATCACAATGCCTGTGAGAAGTGGGATCAGGAGGAGAGGTGTGTGGAGAGAAACAACACCACCACCAGCAATGACTAAGCAGACAAAAACCAGAGAAAAGGGTTGTCGAAGGCTTATGCAGCTTACAATTTGAAGCTTCAAGTATCCCCTAAGAGAAGTTTATTTTTAATAGGCTAGTGAAAGAATTATTCTTCACAACAGGAAAGGGATGGGGGGGATGTTTTAATTTGGCTATCATTTGTTGGTTCAGTTATCTTTGCAAGGTAATTATCATCTAACTTGGTTTTCTCAATCATAAATGGCCATGATTTAGCTCAAGAAAATTTGAATAATCTCTACATTTGTTGACTCTTTGAGATGAGAGTCTCTCTGAGTTTCTCTACTGTTTGCTTTGTAATTTGTCTCACCATTTTGACACTTAAAAGAATTTATGAAAACTACTAATGTAAGAGGAGACTTTCCATAAACATCCTATCATGTATGTTTTCTATTAAGGTTTCTTGACATTCCACATGTTTTCAAAGGTAATTGGAAATGCTGGAGACGATTTAAGGGTCATTATTGTGTTAGCCGAGAGAAGAACTAATGATGTCTTAGCTACTGGGCTATTGAGCTTATCACAGAAGCCATTAGCTCAATTAAGTAAATCAAATAGGAAAAACATTTCAACTCCAAGAGCCACCCACTGCTGCCCATTGCAGGCCCGAAAGGCTGTGTTTCGTGGGACATTGAGACTGTTCACTCTGTGTGGAAGACAATGGCCAGGCATTCGATTGTACAGAGCACTGATTCAGGCTCACTGACAACCTCTGGGTCACACAATGCAGCAATGTTAAGAAAGCTGGTAAGACTAGAAGCTACTGGGAGAAGCCTGGAGTGGGTTTTTTTCCACTACTCGGAGGCAGAGCTGGAAAGCAGTATATGAACTTCTTTAAAGGAGTCTCTTCAATCCTGAATCTTGTGCCACTTGGTTTGTGAGGAAGCAAGGGCATGGCAGAGACAAGCATTTTTGATCCAGTTCTGGGTTTCAGCATTCAGTGAGGGAACAGCACTTAAGCTTTCAGAAGCCAAGCTCTTTAGAAAACGCTGAGGTTAACTCACAGTATTATGTTATTCACGTGGGCAGTTCCTAGGTTGATGGAGGTGTCTGGCAGAGGAGAAGGCATACCACATCTTGTGTTATTAATATTTATTATATAGTGATTCTACTTGGAGAGCATGCTGTGGCCAGAGAGAGCTGGTGCATTGAATAAATGTTTAATTTTGATAGAATAATGACTACTTCATCCAATAAAAAAATATATATCTCCAGGAGCTGATGTAATCCGTACTGGTGAGTGTGGAGTGAGTGGCTTTTCTGCATAGTCAGCATTTGCAGATTTTCATGGTGTGGACCCTCCCCTCATGGCTGAAATCAGAGTTCTAATGTGATGGTTTTGTCTGGCTCCAGGAAGTTCAACACCAGGCTGCTCTAATGAGTTGGTATACTCTGGCCTATGGCATTAGTGGGCGTGACTTAAACTAAAAACTAAGGGGGAAAATGGAATTGAATTTTAATAAATTCATCCTTAAATTGTTCGTTGAAATTTCTTCTTTGTTGCTAACATTCATCCTGAATTGGAATGAGGTGTGGGGTTGCCTTTTTAAGAATATCACTGGGAAGAAGCCTTTGGGGTACAGTGGGATTCCAGAGGTCCCTCTTCTGCTAAATGCCCAAGAGAAAGAGTGATCAGCATTCTTCCTGGAATTCCTGTAAAATAAACAGACTCTGTACATGAAAGGTGCAGGTTCTCTTGTCTCTGATGCCCAGTTCATAGTAGAGCTACCTCCTCTGCAATCCAATCAAGTGAATATCATTGTGGCTGCAGAAGCTTGGATCCAAAATGCTCCCAAAGCCCCGGTGCTCATGTCCCTAGCTTGACACTACTAGAGGGTGGAGGGATTTTTAAAAGGTAAACCCCGGTGAGGGGTTTCTTAGTTTACTGATGATATATCCTCAAAGGCAACTGTAACATTTAGGTCCCCTCCCATCTCTGTGCATGTATGCATGTGGTATAAGAATGTATGGGAGTGAATGAGTGTGTGTTTGTGTGTGTGTGTGTGTGCCTGCGCACCCATGCGCTTGCCTGCATGTATGTGGACATCAAAGGTTGATATTGGCTGTCCTTTGTGGATACTTTGGAACAGGGTTCCTCATTGAGCATAGAACTCATCAATTCATCAAGCCTGTCTGGCTATTGAGTCCCAGGAGCTATGACTGTTTTCTGCCTCCTCAGCACTGGGATTATTCATGCTTACTATCATGCCCAGCTTTTTATGTGAGTACTTAGGATCTGATCTCAAGCCATCATGCTCGTACACAAATACTTGACCAACTGAGCCATTTCTTCAGTCCTTTCTTTGTCTACTGAGTTTTTCATCCTGGCCACAGAATAAGGGCCTTTTCTTATACCCTCTCTACCTGGTGCACATCCCACTGGCCCAAAGTCAGTGAGACCAACGAAGAATGGACTGAAACCTCTGCAGCCAAGCTAAGATTAACCTTTTTGAATCAGAAATTGGTTTTCTCATGTTTTCTCAGGTAGCACAATTGGTAATTGCCAGTGGGTCCTTAAACACACAGGACCACTTGAGATACCAGAGAGGAAGCTGCTCACATGTTCCCTGAAGCATCCTAAGAGAGACCCTTGCCCAGGCCTTTTCACTGACTCTGCAGGCAGTGAGGGGTAGATTAGCTTTCTCTGGGGTCATCTCTTTCATTCTGGTTCCAACATTCCCTCTTTGTAGCTCACACAATGCTGTTGTTGTTAATCCTGCCTTCATTCTAGGGTCTGAAAAACAACTTGTTTCTCTTTCCACCTCTAAGTTTACCTGTATGTCATGATGGTCAAATGTACAGTCTGGAACATTCATGATGAGACATTCATTGCTGGAAAGAATATAGAATACTGAATTGGGAAATTCACCCCGATTTAATCCTCATACAATAATGCAACCAAAGGAGGCAAGCACCCTTTCCTTGTCCTGTTAACTGTACCCAGCAATTCATTGTTTTTGAATCCATGTCTACTTAAGCATTACTTCTGTGCACAGGCCACACATAGGTACCTGTTGAGCATATAGATGAATAAATGGCTAAAGTTCCAGCTGTGTGAATGGACCAACTGGCTTCCAGCTCATTTTTACCCTCCAGATAAAAATACATTTCCCCACTACCCTCCGTTTCTTTGGGTTCTCTGTTGATTTCCAGAGATGGCAGGTAGCTTCTTGCACCATTGAAGGGATCTTGGCAGGAAACTGTCACTCTTTACCTGTCAACTACATTCTAGGAATCATGCCTGGGGAGAAATGAGTGTCAGAAACATGCCTTACAATTGCCGACAGTTGGTAGAGCAGCACATGGGCTAGAGTGGTAGGCATTTGTCCCCGTTACTACACTCTGATCTGAGGCTCGTATAGCAGCTGCACAGGGACTGGAGGTTGGCAGTGCACAATTGTAGAGGGGACACACTAGGGGACTGTACAGACCGAAGCAGGTGAGCTCTGAACTTGTCTGCCCTGCAGGTGAGTTCTCTCCAGCAACCTTTCAACTATTTGCAACACTGGAAGTCTCAGCAAGCATTTCTCCTTCACCTTGTGCATAAGGCTAGCACTCCAGGACAGAATTATGGGAAACTTTATGTTTATTTCTCAGTAAATGTTAACTTCCAACTCAAAATTGGCATCCCAGAGACATTTTGTGTTGCTATTTTTTAATTATAAAAATGGTATGGGGGCTATAATTCTAGTATTCCTTCTCTCTGCCTGCCTCTGTGCGCGCACGCGTGCACACACACACACACACACACACACACACACACCACCTTATTGTGAAGAACTTGTAAGTTAAAACAAAAACTAAACACCAAAATTTTAAAAAGAAAAATATAGATTAAAGTAGCCACTCTAATGAGCACTTGCCCAGACCCAAAGTCTATACATCTCAATAACTTCCAAAGAGTTATTCAGACCCAATCTGATGTTGTGCTTTGGATTTTACACTATCAACCATTACAGGTTTATGCACCTATCTACCACAAAAACAACCCCCCCAAAATAAAATTGATGACAATTAAAACTAGAAATTAATTTGTTTTATATCCTTTCATGATTCAAATTTCTACTATTTATACTGTCCTTCCTTATTAGCTAGTATCATTTTTTGTTCTTCTTTCTGCATGGTATACTATACCCACACATACAGATTTAGATGCATTGATTATGGTTTAGGATCTGAATCTAAGAGTGTTTCCATTCTGAGTTTGGATGATCTCACTTAATATACATTCTAAGTCCTTCTGGTTTCTTGCTAATTTTGTGCTTTCATTTTCCTTTAGAGTCAAATAGCATTCTGCTTGATATATGTGCTAATTTTTCATTATCTATTTATCTGTTTGTGAGGAACTAAACTGGATCAATTTCCTTGCTACAGTGAATAAAACAGCAATAATCATGGAAGTGCAAATATCTCTATGATAGGGTATGGAGTTCTGTAGGTATATGCCCAAGAGAGGATAACTTGATCATATGGTAGTTCTATTTTTATTTGTGAGAGGGAATCTCCACACTGATTTCCATAATGGTTTCATTAATTTGCATACCTGCCAACAGTGACTAAGAGTACCTCTCTGTCCATATACTTCCCAACATTTGTGGTCAGGTTTCTTGGTGACAGCCATTCTGACTTGAACAAGCAGGAATCTCAAATAGTTTTAGTTTATATTTTTCTGATGACTAAGAACATTTAATAATTTTAAAATAGCTATTAGCCATTTTATTTCTCTCTTTCAGTCTGTCCATTCATTTCATTAGCCCCTTTGTTAACTGACAGTTTTATTTACTTGTATTTAAGTTTTCAAAATAATCTCTAGCAACACTCTATAATTCACTGCTTCAATGGCACCCTTTTGACTTCTCTTTTTGTTAATTTATGTCTTTTTCCTCTTTCTTTTTGTGAGATTGACTAAGGATTTGTCACTCTAAGTTTCCCAAAGAACAAATTTTTTGGTTGATTTTTTTGTATTGTTCTTTTAGTTTCTATTTCATTCATTTCTTCCATAATTTTTACTGTTTCTTGATGTCTACTAGGTTTAGTATTGGTTTCTAGTTCTTGAGATTCTTGAAGAGCATCATTAGGGTATTTGAGACCTCTTAGATTAAAAATAAGATTTATTTTAATTTTATGTATTTAAGTGTTTTGCCTGCATGTATACTTGTGCCCAGTGAGGTAAGAGGAAAGCATTGGATCCTACAGAACTGCAGTTATAGATGGTTGTAAACCACCATATGGGTACTGGGGATTGAACCCTGGTCCTCTGAAAGAGCAATGTGTGCTCTGAACCACTGAGCTATCCCTCTATAACCCCCATGTCTTAGAGTTTTAAAATATGATCACTTACTGCAATAAACATAGCTTGGGTTCACTCAGAAATGTATTGTTTAGACTTCAATCTTTTATTGTTTCTGTAGTTTCTCTTCTTGATTTCCAGATTTATTCCATTATGATCTGATAGGATGCAAGGATTACCTCGGGTTCTTTTGTAGTTGCTGAGATTTGATTTGTGTCCTATGAAATGATGGATTTTAATGAAGGCTCTTTGTGCCACTAAGAAAAATGTGTATTTTCTGTCTGTTGGGTGAAGTATTTTATTAGCATCCATAATGCATTTTTATTCTGAAGTTTCTTTACTTATTATTAGCATGGAAGACCTATCTAAATATCAGGTTGGAGCATTATTGAAATCCCCCACTATTATTGTGTCAAGACTTATGAGACCTTTTAAGCCTTTTAGTGTTTGTTTTATGCAATTAGGGACTCCAACATTTAATGCATGCATGTTTAGAATTGTTATATTTGCTTTAAATAAATTCTTCTCTTAATTAACTTGTAGTGTTTTGTAAAAAGTTTCTATTATTTAGTTTTGGTTTGATGTTTACTTTGTCTGATATAAGAATAGCTGTACCTGATTGCGGACAGTTTTCATTTGCTTGGTAGTTTGTTTTTTATTTTTTCATCCTTTGATGCTGTCAAACATATTTCTTAGAGACACTACACAGTTGGCTCTTGCTTTTTAATCTGATACATTAGTCTGTACCTTTTGAGTGGTAAGGTAAGGGCATTGACATTTAAGATTATTATAGAAAGAGGTTTGCTACTTCCTATAGCTTCTGCTTTGCTACATTGTTGATATTTCTTCTGATTCCCCTTAATAGATTTGAGGTTTTGTTGAGGTGATATGTTGGATATAACTGTTTCTCTTCCAAGTCTAGGTTATTTATATGTTGTTTTCAGGTAGGGTATCACGTGAAACAAACTATTTTTATTCTTTTTCCATGTAAACCACTGGTTCTCAACCTTCCTAATGCTGCACCCCTTTAATACAGTTCCTCATGTTGTGGTGACATCAAACTATAAAATTATTTTCATGGCTACTTCATAACTGCAATTTTGCTAGTTATGAATCATAGTGTAAATATCTGATGTGTAGGATATCTGACAAGTATCCCCTGTGAAAGGATCATTCAGCTGTCAAAGGGATAGTGACTTACAGGTTGAGAACCACTGATGTAAAACTATACCATTGAGAATTTTCTATAGGAGTTGCTTAGTTGTCATATATTGCCTTAATTTACATGTCTTGAAATAATCTTATTTCTCTACTGGTTTTGAAAGGTGACTTAGTGTAAAGCATTCTTGGTTCATAGTTACTTACTTTCAGAGTTTGGAACACTTCATCCTGTGTTTTTCTGGTTTCTGATGAAAATTTGGAGTGGTTTTGATACTTCTAATATTGTATGTAAAGCTCTAATATGAAGCTTCTGAATTCTGAAGGATCACAGAGGACAGTGTGTCCAAGTTTCTTGTCCAACGAACACTGTGTGCCCAGATTTCCCATGGAAGCCGAGAATACATTGTGATCTAACCTCCATCCCCAGTGACCTTAGCAGGACAAAGTTTGGCTCCACATAAGATCAATGTGGGTGTGTGTTTCTGACTATTGAGGTCCCAGAGGTCATGGCAGGATTCAAAGTCTGCACTGCTGTAGTACCAGAAGTTACTCAAGGCCCAAATCTTTAATCACAGACTGGACCTTAAATATCACATGGGCTGCCTATTCTTCACCAATGGAGTTCACAAAATCCAGGAAGTAGCTGGAGTACTGACTCCATCAGTTGCTTTGATGCTTTGACTGCTGCATCACCCTTGGTCTTAATGGGGACATAGCACGGTGGGATCATCTCATTGATTCCCCTTACAAATCACCCCCATGTTTCACTAGGTCCTGTGGCTGAATTCTAGGAAGTGGTGTAGGAAATATTCAAATAGGCTAAGAAAAAGGGGTAATCAAAATTTACTCCAACATGATCCAGAATGTGACACAGCCACTACCATGATTCACCTTCAACCAAACAACTTCCTTATAAGGGAATCTGAAACTACAGAGACAGCTCAAGTATCTGAGAAAAAAATTCAGGGTGTCACTTTTTAAAAGATTTAATGATGACATAGATTCAAAAATTTCAAGTCTTATAATCATAAAGATTGTAAGACTCAAGCAAGAAGATACATGGATTAAGGGGCTCCATATCAGACCCCTTGTACATTGTTCAAAGTAAATATAACAGAAAAATTGAAATGGAAGTCGAAAATGGAGGAAAAAGACATCAAGAAGACTGAAAAGAGACCAACAGAATTACTTAAAACAAAGAATTTGATTAATGAAATAAAACATCATAATATAAATAACATCATTAAGAAACAAGACCATGCAGAAGAGTGAATTCCAAGGGCAGAGGACAAAGTCAAGGCAATAATTTCAATAGACATATACATGGAAAATAGAAGGGAACACACACGGTATTTCCAAAAACATATCTAAGATGCATTCAAGAGGTTAAACCTGAGAATTCATGGTGTAGAAGAAGGAATAACATAGAATAGACAGACCAGCTAATGGAACTATAGCAGAATAATCCCCAAACAGAGAAAGAAGTAAATGTTCAAACACAAAAGGTATACAGAACTCCATGTATCCATGACAAGGGAAGCTCCCCTTGACACAGCAAAACCAGGGTGTCAAAAAGACAAAACAAAACCCAACCAACCAACCAACCAAACAAACAAACACAGAAAAACAACAAAAAAGTAAATAAATGTCTTAGTTACTTTTCTATCGTTGGACTTATTTTAAGATTTTGATTTTAGAGAGAGAAGAGTACATCATCATTGTGGTAAAGAATATGGCAGCCAGCAAGCATGGAGCTGGAGTTGTGAGTTTACATCTTGATCTACAAGCGGGAAGAAGAGAGTACAGTAGGAATAGCATGTGGCTTTTGAAACCTCAAAACCCTTGACATACTTCCTCTAGGAGGGTCACACATCATAAACCCTCCCAACCACCTCCACAAACAAGGGACTAAGTATCCAAATGCCCAAGACTATGGGAGATTGGTGGGGGGGCATTTAATTCAAACTACACAATCTAAAAGGCAGCCTGAGAGAAATGTCAGGTCTGTTCCTGTCTAGTCATCCTGGGGTGTGTTGTGAGTAGGCAGTGCTTCCTCTTGGCTTTACATCTATCTCTCTTGGTTCATTTTTTTCATTCAATACCCATTCCAGCTTCCATGTTTCTATAAGTAAAACAACAAAAGAATCTCAGGAAGTTCTAGGGCTAATTATCTACTTAACATATCAAACAAATTCTTCCCAGGATCTTAGGATATATTTCCACAATAAAAGCGTTTTAAAAAATTATCCATGTCAAAATGACAATTTATTTACAATTATCAAGTATGAGCTAGCCATTAGCCCTGTACTTTTAATCAGTGTGTATATTTATTTTAATTGGGATTGTAAGTACAGGACAGACATGGGTTTTCTGGTCTTCATTTGACTAGAAGAAAGGAGAAAACTCCCAGATTTCTATTTCTTAAAATTAAAACAAAAATGATAATTGACAGAAGTTGTGACATTAGAATTTCCTAAGATGTTATGGAGAGGAATAGCTGTCTCTAATCATACTGGCTGGCGAGAGATGAAAATTTCAGTCAGTTGATATTTTCCCTTTCATTATTTATGATCTAAGCTTGTTCGTCTTCCTCCCTTTCATTATTTACATGACATCTAATGGCTGGTCTGATTGACGTTAAACATTTGCGGTGGTTGCTTCTGGCTGGATGTAGCAGAACCAGTGTCTTCCACAGTCCTGCTTCATCAGCAGGACTTTTATGTTTTATAGGGAATAGCATTTCAAAATGTGTTTTTTCCAATAGACTGTGGTGGCTCACACCTGTAATTTCAGTACTTAGAAGGGTGTGGCAAGAGGAAAACTGCAAGTTGCAGGATACTTGAACTATATATTCAGTTTTGAGCCAGCCTTGGTTACAGGGGAAGACTCTGCTTTGAAAATTTTTAAATTAATTTCTATTTTCTCCAGCTTGATTCTCTGTTTATGCCCATGAAATCATGTGAATGAGTTCATTTACCACTAGTAACATTATCTGTGAGGAGAGGATGAAATAAATAAGAAACCACATGCCTCAATGTAATTTTTAGATTAGGATATATACATATTTATGTATATATAATATTTGTAGTATATTATATATAGTATCTGTAATAGTCTATATCTTAATATATGTAACATACACACACAACACACACAGACATATATATATATATACATATATATTTAATTTCATTGTGTAGTTGTGTCTAAGTGAGTATGTATGTGCACCACACACATATAGAAGCCTGTTGAGGTAAGAAGAGATCTTAGAACCCTGGGTGCTAGGTACTGAACTTGGGTGCTCTGAAAGAGCAGCAATTGCTCTTGTCTCTGAGATATCTCTCCAGCTTTTATATTATCTTTTAGGAAGATAATTTTCTCATTGACTTTATCATTATTTTTCCTTGTAACCTGGACTTAAAATACAAGGATTTGGGTGAAAAAAAGATTTTATTTGAGGTTAATGTGGTATCATATGCCTTTAATATCAGCAGTTGGAAGGTAGAGGCAGGCAGGCAGGTCTCTGTGAGTTTGAGACCAACCTGATCTACGTAACAAGTTTCAGCACAGACAAGGACAAGTGAGACCCTGTTTCAAAACAAAACAAAACAAAAAATGACTTCATTTGAAAAGAACCAAAGAAAAACTCATAATTACACACACTATCTACTGACTGCCTGGCATTAATAGTCAAAGCAGAGAAGCTTCTAGGAGCTGCATGCCAGTAGCCTCACCTTGTACCTGGAATCTACTCAGAAGGGAGAATTACCTCAGGCAGAACAATCTGATGATCATTTATGATCCTATCGAACTCAGAAAATGAGAGATGGCAACACACAGAAATAATTTTTTTTAGATATATCCAGTAATTTGGTGGCCACCCTCATCTGTAAGTTGAATATATGAAGCACAAGGACAGTGATTGATGTTGACTTCTGTCTTAGTTAGGGTTTTACTGCTGTGAACAGACACCATGGCCAAGGCAAATCTTTAAGGACAACATTTAACTGGGGCTGACTTACAGGTTCAGAGGTTCAGTCCATTATCACCAAGGCCGGAACATGGCAGCAACCAGGCAGGCATGGCAATGGAGGAGCTAAAGAGTTCTACACCTTCATCTGAAGGCTGCTAGCAGAAGATTGGCTTCCAGACAGCTAGGACAAGGTTATTAAAGCTCATGCCCACAATGACACACCTACTCCCAACAAGGTTATACCTCCTAATAGTGTCACTCCCTGGACCAAGCATATACAAACCATCACAGTCCAAATTTCTATTCTAACAAAGCCCAAATGTCCATGAGTCTTCCTTTTCATGGATGAAATTTTGAGAAGCTACTGCGAATATAGCACCTCATGCACTCTGCGTGAGTTACTGTGGTGTCACTGTGACAGAATAGCTACTAGAAGAACCTAACAGAGGAAGGGCTTTGCTTAGCTCATGGTTTCATAGGATTTTGGTCCATCTCAGTGGACAAAGCATGACAGGATAAGATAGGCTATGAAGGCAGGGCATTGGAAGCAGTGGTTACTGAGGTGGCAGTTCACCAAGTAGGAGTCTAGACTGCAATCTTCAAAGATCCATCTCTAGTGACTCGGCTTGGCTCCACAACCTTCTAGAATTTTACTATTAGTTGGGGACCAGCACCCATAATACCAGTCTGTGGGGGACATTTCAGATTTAAACCACAACATAGCTCTCAGCACATTTTCTTGTTCCCAGAGCAGAGTAAATGACTAATTAAGACAATTATTCCCATCCCTCTGTAACAAACATGGTATATGAACAAAGTCTTGAGACTGGTTCAGAAATTGTACCCTGTGGAATTCTAGCCTTTACCCAACATTAGTGATGCACTGTGGAACCTAATGGGAGTCAATATAAAGAAAATAAAGCATAAAATAACAAAGCCTATAGCCTTAAAAAAAACAATAACAACTATGCTCTTAATGTTCCATCAGGAAGTGACCATATTATTTTAAAGCTGAGACAGATATTAGAGGCTGTAAAATAAGTCCAGGAGGAAGGGGAGTCATTCTGGAATGACAAGAAAACCCTGAAGCTGGAATCAGAGGCTGGAGATATAATGTTTTGGGATCATGGAAGGTGCTGTGACAGCTAGGATGATGGTTATAGGATATTTTCCTGAATGCTAAGGTTGTACTTACTGAAGTCATCCTACAGGGATCAAGTTCTGAGTGCAGGGCAGGACTCTCCGTGTTTCTGGGTTACAAAACCCACCTGGGTTTAATGTTTAGATGTCTCTAAAATAACCAGAGATGCTGGCCAACCAATCACAAAAAATAAATTTGACTCAAAATAAATGTGTATATATTATATAATATACTCATTTCATGTACATACATGTGTTCATATGTGTGAGTCAGTGATCTGTAAAGGAACAGAACTGATAGAATAAATACTCACACATACACACACACACACACACACACACATATTGAACTTAATAGAGTGGATTGAAAGCTGTGGTCTGAGTAGTCCAACAATGGATATCTCTTAACAGAAAGGCCAAGGATACAATAAAATTTTGTCCATGGATATCTGGTGCTGGAAACCAAGGGAAGTTCTAGAGAGCTGTTGGTCTTCACTGTATGCTGGAATCCTGAAGAAGTGGGTTCTACTACCAATGAAGGAATTCCTCTGCTTCAGGATAAGTGACTTGCCAGCAAGAGCAAGAACATGCTGGCTAATAAAACCAGAATCACTGAAATTAATAGAAAAGAAACTGGGGAAGAGTCTTGAGCACATGGGCACAGGGAAAAATTTCCTGAACAGAACACTAATAGCCTATGCCCTACGATAAAGAATTGACAAATGGGACTTCATAAAATTACAAAGTTTCTGTAAGGCAAAGGACGCTGTCAATAGGACAAAATGGCAACCAACAAATTGGGAAAAGATCTTTACCAACCCTACATCCAACAGAGGGACAATATCCACTATATACAAAGAACTCAAGAAGTTAGACTCCAGAGAACCAAATAACCCTATTAAAAATGGAGTACAGAACTAAACAAGGAATTTTCACCTGAGGAATATTGAATGGCTGAGAAGCACCTAAAGAAATTTTCAACATTCTTAGTCATCAGGGAAATGCAAATCAAAACAACCCTGAGATTTCACCTCACACTGGTCAGAATGGCTAAGATAAAAATCTTAGGAGACAGCAGGTGCTGGAGAGGTTGTGGAGAAAGAGGAATACTCCTCCACTGCTGGTGGGATTGCAAGCTGGTACAACCACTCTGGAAATCAGTTTTGCAATTCCTCAGAAAACTGTGCATAATACTACCAGAGGACCCTGCTATACCACTCCTGGACATATACCCAGAGGATTCTCCAGCATGTAACAAGGACACATGCTCCACCCTGTTTATAGCAGCCCTATTTATAATAGCTAGAAGCTGGAAAGAACCCAGATGTCCCTCAACGGAGGAATGGATACAGAAAATGTGGTGTATATACACAATGGAGTACTATTCAGCTATTAAAAACAATGAATTCATGAAATTCTTAGACAAATGTGTAGAACTGGAAAATATCATCCTGAGTGAGGTAACCCAATCACCCCCCCCCATACACACACATGGTATGCACTCACTGATAAGTGGATATTAGCCCAGAAGCTTGGAATACCCAAGACACATTTCACAATCAAATGATGCCCAAGAAGAAGGAAGAACAAAGTATGGTTATTTGGGTCCTTTGTAGAAAGGGGAACAAAAATACCCGCAGGAAGAGATACAGAGACAAAGGGTGGGGCAGAGTTTGAGGGAAAGACCATCCAGAGACTACCCCACCCAGGGATCCATCCCATATACAGTTACAAAACCCAGACACTATTATTGATGCCCACAAGTGCTTGCTGACTGGATCCAGATATAGCTGTCACCTGGAAGGCTCTGCTAGTGCATGAGAAATACAGAGGGGTACACTCTCAGCCAGCCATTGAACTGAACACAGGGTCCCCAATGGAGGAGCTAGAGAAAGAACCCAAGGAGCTGAAGGGGTTTGCAGCACCACAGAAGGAACAAAATGAGTCACCCAGTGCTCCCAGAGTTCCCAGGGACAAAACCATCAACCAAAGAGTACACATGGAGTTACCCATGGCTCCAGATACATAGGCAGCAGAGGTTGGTCTTGTTAGTCACCAAAGGGAGGAGAGGCCCTTGGTCCTGGAAAGACTTGATGCTGTAGTGTAGAGGAATACCAGGACAGGGAAGTGGGGGAGGGTTGATTGCGGAAGGGGAGATTGCTTATGGAATTTTCGGGGGGGGGGGACCAGGAAAGGGGACATTTGAAATGTAAATAAAGATTATATCTTTTTAAAAAACATTAAAAAAAAGAAAGATCTCCTTTTTTTTCATGTGGGTTGCTACCAGATTTAGTGTGTTCAGACATGTCTGGCTTCTTGTATGTTGGTTGATTCAGATGGAGTCAGGTTAACAACCAAGATCAGCCATCGCAGTGTGAAAACATGGTTATTAGAAAAGGACATTTTTATTCTACTCTTATTATGAAAAGAGTGTTTTGCCCAAAAACAAAAGTATAAACATTAAAAACACAAAAACAAAGAAAGTAATACTTTAGATGAGGAAATGCTGTGATATTTATTTATAGACCCTTACCTCTGCTTCTAATGGCTTTGGGTTAATATCTAATATAACAAAACAAAACAAACAAACAAAACAAAGAAGCAATCCAAAAGAAGAGTCACATGTGTTTCTGCAACTCAGAAATTACTATTTTTGTAATTTACATCATTCCTTAGCAAATTAGATGCATCTTGTGGTGTTTTCAAACCAACAAATTCTGGTAATACCTACCATAGGAACTGAAACAAAACAAAATAGAAACAGAATAACTTCTTTCTTTCTCTCTTTAAAAAGAGATGTCTCTGATTGAATAGAGAAGTTCTTTTGGACAGGAACACTTTTTACTTATGGATCATTTATTGATTGCTTGCTGGGACCCCTCCAGAAGAACCAAAGTACCTTTTATTTTCCTGTAAGTCAAGAGGTTAGAAGACATTCCATGTCTTGCTGTTGTTTTGTTCCTAGTGGGACTCTGAGGTGAGGACAGTCCTATGGTTGGTAATAAAGTTGAGAGTTTAAAGCTCATAGATCACCCAGCAAAGCAACTGGGCCAGAGAAATAAAGGGCGTCCAAATTGAAAAGGAAGACATCAAACCAGCCCTGCTTACAGATGACATGGTTACACACACACACACACACACACACACACACACACACACACACGAACATGCACACATACACATATACACATGAGGTTGGAGGGGGAGAGGGTGGGGGAGAACTAGATGCCTCTTAGTAAAATAATTCAAAGCATTGAAAGTAACAAAGCCAACACACAGAGATCAGTAGTATTTTGACACTAGTAATTAGCCCTAAGGAAGCCAAGAAAGGGATTCTATCTATAGTCTACAAAACAGTCAGGAGTAAGTTTAATGAAGGTGGCAAAATAACTAAAATTAAAAAAATATAAAACATTAATGGAAAAATTCAACACACACAAAATTGGAAAGACATTTCATGTTTATATACTCATATAAACCCTTACTAAAGTGCCCATAGCAACCTACAAAGCTAATGCAGTCTCTATCAAAATATCAATGATATTTTTTCTCCATTAAAACTGAAAAATGACAAAATCCCATCCATATAAGATTTGCATCCACAAAAGACCCTGAAGAGCAAAAACATTATGAGCAAAATGTGGCAAACATGTAGGAAAGCTACCACAGCACGCTTCTGGGCATGGCAGATTAACCCTTTGTTGTAATAAGTGCAGAGCAGAGCACATAGGAAAGGAAACTGTCTTAGGCACTGGGAAACATGGCAAGTCTCACCATTCCTGAGACAGATAAACTTTCAATTACACCACCCCTCTACCTTCTTTCCTATCACAGCAAGCCAGACCTCAGGTAAAGGTTATGATCATGGCAACCTTCCTTCAAAAGTAAATGCCTAGAAACTAATTTCAGGGCATTTGTAGACACAGTCTATAAGCCAGGATGTAGAGGATGAGGCTTATTGTGGAATGAGTCTTCATCAGGTTGTCTAGGCACAAAGTACGGGTGAACCAGTAGTGGTGGGAAAGTGGGAGTGACTTGCTAAGGGTTGGGTAATGCTAAGAGATAACAGAACCACAACCCAATCAGATTTAAGGACCTGGTTACCAGAAAACTCTCCCTGAGGCTTCATTGATATGTGTGCTAAAATAATGAAACCACATTGGTACACAGTTAGCTTAATTACCTAGTAAGTGATAATCTATCTTCATTACACAGAGGAATACAGCAAAACTCTTGGACTCTTGGGATGTCGTTCATTCTGGTGAAGATTCAAGAAAAATCATTATACATGGGGAGAAAAGCCCACAGAAATGTAACACACATAGTTAGGACAATCAACAGACAGACAGACAGACAGACAGGCAGGCAGACAGACAGACAGACAGGCATTCAGGCATTCAGGCAGATAGACAACTAGGTAATGGATCAACAGGCAGGATAGATACAGAATATTAAAAAAGGTCTTATAAATATATTTAAAAATTGCTAGTTGTATAGCACAAGCAGGTAGGAAATGATGAAGAGGAAGACACAGGATTATGGGTTCTGTGCCAGTCTGAGCTATGATGCACACACACACACACACACACACACACACACACACACACACACACACGAACACACTTTTCAAAAATTTAAAGAATATTGTTTCTGTAATGAGTATTAGGGAATCTAAGCAAGAAGTGGGAGGGGCAACTGGGTGAGGTAGCCTATGTCTGAAATCACAGCACAGCAGGCAAGGGCAGGCATGGTACAAGTTCAGAGTTAGCCTAGGCTATGCAGTGAGATAGAGGGAGGCAATGATCCTTGTAGACCCGTTGTGGACAAAAGACTACAACAACTTAGATTTTAAACATTCAGAGAGACTTAATAGATTGAAAATGGTGAGTCATAGACAAAGATTCGGGGGAAGAGAGACACAATTTAGTCAGAGAGGACAAAGGTAAATAGAAGCACAGACTTCAGAGATGTGTGGCACAGTATAAAATATCTAATTTGTGTATAATTGGAAACCCAGGCAAAGAGAAGACTAAATTAAGAAATGATAGCTCAACTGATCATGGATTTGATGAAAAATCATGTCTACTTCCAGGAAGCTCACTGAATCACATGCAAGAAAATTGCAGAGAAGCACAGTATCCACCGTTGTTTGCAAACTTTTGAAACACAAATATAAGTATATTAAGTCCAAAAAGTACATGCAAGGGGAAGCCACATAAGTGACAGTCTTTTAACTGAAATAATAGTGTCCAGAAGACAATGAAAAAAATTTAAATGTTAGAAACAAAACAAAACATGTCAACCTATGATTGGACATAAATTAAAAATACTCTACAAAACCAAGACTGAAACATAGAGTTTTACAGATGAATTGAAGTCTAGGAAACTCTGTCAGCAGAATTGAATTGTAAGAAAATAATAAAGACATTCTTGGGTTGAAGGCACAGAATGCCATACAAAAGTGAATAATGTGCTTTACTGAGGATGGGAAATGAAGACATAAAGACATCTTTCCTCCTCTAAGATCCTAAATGACAGCTATTAATTTAAACTTGGAATTATGCTTTTTATTTATGTGTATATGTCTCTGAGTGTGTGTGCTGTATGTGTAGATACCATGGGGGCCCGAAGTTATCAGATTCTCTGAATCTGGAGTTGCAAGAAGTTGTGAGCCACCCCCATACTGAGAACTGGACTCATGTTCACGGGAAGTATAGCAAGCACTTGTAACCACAGAGCTATCCTTCAGGTCTTGGAAATAATATTGTGAGTTGAACATTGATTCCACAGGTAGACATAGTATGTAAGCCTTAGGATCACGGCAGAAAGCAGGTGGGACCACACTGCTGCGAATGTGCTTGCATACTGGGAAATGAGAAGGCACAGGTGCACTGTATGAATTGGAGAATAAGCAACAGAAGTAGGAGGTGGGATATATTGACTCAAACTTGGAACTGAACACTGCTTTTACTGTTTTGCAAAGTTGGCCCATCAAATGGTAGCATCATCTTGTGTGTAGTTACAAAAATATTTCTTGCCATGTTGGTTTTTCTTGTGCTTCATTTTCATGAGACAAGTCTCTGACTAATAACACTGTAAGCTAAGCATTGATTCTATATCTAGATGTAGACAGATGATGACTTGTGTTGGAAAAAAAATCCCTGATCTAAAACAGTATGCCTGGGATACTACTTAGATTTGTATGCTAGCCTCAAGAAGCCAAATTAAAATTAAAATTGAGTCACTCAATTATTTTAAAATGGACTTTGGTAAATTTAGGCTATTGAGTCTTATATTCACCACTAGGAAAAGAAAGTTATATCTATCAGTACATTAAATCCAAGTGATCTAAGGGTACAAATAAAAAGATTGAGATTTTTAGAATAAATGTTTAAAATGCAAGGTCCAGTCTATGATACTATATATAGAAGACATCTTTTAGCTGGAAAAGATGGAGACAAAGTTGAGGCTAAAAGAATGGAAAAACTGAATATTAAAAAGTTGTGCAAACTTTTGGCTATAGTCATATTTTAGTTGATATGATAAAACATTGGCCCAACACAACTTTGGCAGATGGGGATTTATTTCAGCTTATGGCCCCATCATTGAAAGAAGTCAGAACAGGAGCTCAAGGCAGGAACCTGGAAGCGAGAGCTGAAGCAGAGAACATGGAGGATACTGAGTACTAATTTGTTTCTCTGGGCTTCTGTTTGATTTTTATAACTCAAAACCACCTACCAAGGTGTGGCACCACTCACAGTGAACTGGGTCTTCTGACATCAATCACTAGTAAAGAAAATGCTCCCACAGGTCCCTTTGATGGGCCATCTTCCCTCTTCTCAGTGACTCTCTGTGTTAGTTGGTATAAACTAACTAGAACAACTAGGCACATAGTAGGCTTTGACAATGTGATTCAGCAAAGCTTTTCATGAAATGTTTTCACAAATTCTGAAAGCTCAACAGGTGTTTTCTTCTCTTGCAAGTTATCCAGTTTTGTCAAATATATTTTTAAATGAAAAATGAAGAAAAAAAAAGTTGTGCAAAAATAAATGGCAAGCATAGATATATTAATGCACAGCAAAATTGATGTCAGGAAATAAAGTATTGCAAAAGGGTAATACTTTCATTCATATGAGTTTAAAAACCTAATTCACTGAGAATATATAACATTTCTACATGTAGTAGACTTAACAATACGTCCTCTAAACACAGGAAGTAAAGTCCCACAGCAGAGGAAGACACAAAGAATTCTACACCCAGTGTTGGGAGACATCTAGAACATTCTTATAGTAATTGTTAAGTCATATACAAAGAAACTGTTAAATGTACAGATGTCCCGAACATTGTCAACCAATGTGACAAGTGACAGAAGCAGAGCATGCAAAGCAGCTTTGAAACATGGATTCCTTTCAACTATGAGTAGCTGACAATAGACCACATATTGTCTTGGTTTGTTTTCTATGTTGTGATAAAATAGAATAACCTCAGGCAACCTGCAGAGGAAAGGGTTTGTTTCTGTTTGTGCTTTAAAGTACATGAAAGGAAGTCAGAGCAGGAACTCAAAGCAGGAATCTGGAGGCAAGAACTGATACAGAGACCATGAAGAAATCATGTTACTGTCTTACTCTCTATTGCTTGTTCATTTTGTGTTCTTAAACATTCCAATACACTGGCTTAGGGTGGTATTGCTTACAATGGGCTGGGTCCACCCAAATTGGTCATTAATCAAGGAAATTTCCTGGCTATATGTGTTTCTTAAACTTTTTCTCTGGCTTGTTTTTCTCTTTTAGCTTGGTTTGTCCAATTTTGGTTTATTTTTTTTCTATTCTTATTTTTAAATTATTAAATATAATATAATATATTAATATATAATATTATATTCCATATGTTATACATCATATCACATTATATATAATATATAATATTATAAACTATTATATTACTTAATATAACACATAACATTTATAACATATATAATGATGATGAATTATGATATATGATACATGATATATGATACATGATATATGATATGTGATATGTGATATATATAATATATACAGTATATAATATATAATAGTTAACATGTACTAATAGTATATTATATATTATATATTACTAACATTCTTGTATTATGTATTGCATTATAATTTTATGTAATATATAATTATATATAACATATAATTAGTACATAACAGAGTAGCCCTGGCTGTCCTGGAACTCACTTTGTAGACCAGGCTGGCCTCGAACTCAGAAAGCCTCCTGCCTCTGCCTCCCAAGTGCTGGGATTAAAGGCGTGCACCACCACTGCCTGGCTATATTTTATTATTCTTAATTGTTATTACTATATGGCCATTTATATCTAGTTAGAAATAAAGAGTCTTGATTTGACTGGATAGAGAAGTAGGGAGGTCTAGGAGGAGCTGGGTAAGGGAAAACCATAATCAGAATATATCATATTAAAAAAATCTATTTTCAAATAAAAATCATGCTTCCCTACTGAAAGAAAACATGTTGGACTTGCCTATAGGCGAACTTATTGGAGATCTTTTCTCAACTGAAGTCCTTTTTCCATATGACCCTTTTTATGTCAGGTTGACAAAAAAAAAATCTAACCAAGACAGCCATAAAATGACTCAGTTAGTTCCAACAATTGAAACGTTACAGAACATAATGACTGGCAATATGTTCAAACAGAAGCCTATAACATACCTAGAGAAGCCACCAATATTTGGAATGTTAGTCAGGTGAACAAGTTTGTTCTGTAGTTTTTGTTTGTTTTCTGATTTGGCAGTTTGACACAAGCTAGAGCAAATCTGTAGTGCATTTTCTAGATTAATGATTGATGCGGGGAGACCCAACCTATTGTGGGTGAAGGGCTATCTCCCTGGGCAGGTAGTCTTGGATGGTATAAGAAAGAAAACTGAGCAAGTGATGGGAAGCAACCCAGTGGTCTCCATGGTTTCTGCTAGAGTTTCTGTCCCGACTGTCAAAATTATAAGCAAAAACATTCAAATTTGAATTAACAATTGAAATATAGCACTTTTAAATTCATAGCATGCAGCAAAAGAAGGGTATAAATTAAAATTAATGATTGTTAATTCCTCAACAATATTAAAAAATTAAAATTAATGACCAGGTTTCTTTCTACCTTAGAATCAATGAGTACTATGCTAAACTTAAAGGAAGTGGAATTAAATAATAATAAAAAAGAGAATATTAACAAAGTAAAAACTGGTTCTCTGAAAAGGTCCACAAAGTTGGTAATCTACAAATGACACAATCAAGAAGTCAGGATAAGAAGGCCTAACCTTCGACAAGAGTGAGATTCAGAGGCTTTCCATTGTAAACAACAATTTAATATGGAGGAAAATTTTACAAATAAGTTTGATAATTTAGAAGTGAACACATGGTTTGGCAAACAGTTAGTAAAACAGATTTAAAACAGCAGCAACAGAAAATCTGAATGTCATCTATCTATTAGGGAAATTAAATCTCTCAATAAAAGACCTCCACAATGATACTCAGAGCCCAGATGGTCTCACTGGTGAGCTCCATGTAACTGTGAAGAGAGGAATGGGAGGAATGGGCAAGACTCAATAAACACAGAAAACTCCAGATAATGAAAGAGTCATGAGGAAGAGTCTCACTGTGTAGCCTAAGCTGCCATGAAATTCATGGCTACATCATTTGAAAGGGCTATACTAATTCTGACAGTGAAACATGACAGAGAAATTGTAAGAAAAGAAAATGAATAAAACAGCAATCCTCATGAACACACAAAGAACCAAAGTTATAATGCAAGATGTCAACCGATCAATTCAATGCCAGGTCACAAAACATATCAAGAGATGACCTTGGTGACCAGAGGTGCTTACTCATGGAACATACAATCAGGCCAGCACACAGTCAGTCCACAGCCTTTTTCACCAATAAGATCTAGAGAACTGGAGTGCTGTTCTTTACAATAGGGGTGGGGATGGGCTATGTAGAAAATGAATGCCCTTTCTTGAATCCATTAAAGGTATGGTGTGGTAGAAGAAATAAATACTGGAAACTTGGACCAGTTGTTAGAGAGAAGCAAGAATGAATGCAGCATGTCTAGGACACACATGTCCTCTAGTCTCTAGAGAGTTCCATAAGAAACAGCAATAAGGAGTCTCAGGGACACACACAGATGTCTAGCACTCCTATCAGTCTTTATCCTGAAGGGACTCTGTTAGGGACTCTAGAGACAACTATCCATGGCGTGCAGGTGCCTGTGTGTGTGTGTGTGTGTGCGCACTATAGAGACAGCTCCACACTGTACCTGAAGCAGCTAGGAGTTCTCTTTAGAGCCTCCCTCCTCCACCCCTCAACAGGTGACAGGATTCTTAACTCCTCTAGAGAATTTCATGATGAGCAAGTATAAAGCAGAGTTGGAATTTATTAAGAAATTTGAACATAAATCTAAGCATGGGGAAGTAGTTAGTAGTGACAGGGAGCTAAAGAAAGAATGGAACGTACCGAAGAGTAGGCATGAACTTCCTAATAGCCATATTTAGATACCTTTTCAGCAACCATATATGCAATTTTGATGTGTTCTCAATTTATACCTCCAGGGTTACCAAGGAACCTAAATTAAGTCCTAGGGTGGTTCCTATTGCAATGGACAGGATCACAGTTGATGAGGTCACAGGGCCTCATGGAATCAAGACTTTTTACTGTAAAAAAACATGGACTAGGCTTGTTTGTCAAATTCCCCTCAAGATTGCAAGTATACAACTGGGAAAGGTATAAAGCCATCATGGACAGGCATAGAGGATCAGGCTGGAGGCATAGCCCGTCACTGTTTTTAACATTCTTACTTAGAATACAGCCATAGAAAATTAATACTGTCCCTCTTCAGCTAACTTTCACAGCATTTTTGTGAGTCTCATCTGGTGGGAAACTTAATTCAACTAAGTGGAGCTGAAGACACACTTTCCCTTCATATTTCCCTTTAATTTAATTTTTCCTGTCTTTCTGCTTTGCCTCAAAGCTCCTCAGAGCAATTCCCTTTTGGTCTGGCTTAGGTTGGGAAGAGTTGCCACTGTCAAAAACCTGCTTTGACCTAAAACCATAGTTCATCCTTCATATGCCAGGGAAGCACGATTTAAACCCTCCACTTAGAGCAATGGTGACAATCTAGTATCATTGCAGAAAGAGAAGAGAATCTCACACCAGAGAGAGTTGTGTCACAGGACTCTAAGGATATGGAGACTTATGGCTGCACGTAAGCCTATCTCCCTAAGATCTAGCACACAAACCTACCTCTTTAGGAAGTCCTGCTAAGAACATCACATGATATTGGCTTTGCTTCATTCCATGCACATGTTAAAGGAAGTTGAGAAGGTATGGCAAACCTAGATAGTAGACAGAGTCTCTGCAGAAACAGTGTAGAAGGAAGACTCCAAGTGAAAATACAGCTAGAAATTGAGCAAAACTAGACCACACCATTGTCTCTGGCAAGTTAGTCCAGGTAGTCCACATAAAGTGTCTCTGGAGGAACCAGAGGCTGTGAAACAGGCAGACTGTGGTGACAACAATGAGTCCCAAATCCAGCCCAGCTGTCAAGAATGTTAACAGGAAGCCTTACACCTCTTAGAGCTGGTACCTTTGCTGAAAGACCAACTGAAATTGTGAAGCCAGCACATGTGCCCTTGTAGAACCAGCTAGAACTGGTTCTTTGTCTCAGCTCCGATCCAAGAAGCAACTCCAGGTTGCTTTAATTTGGATTGAATCATGCGTTCAATTAAACCTACGGAGATCAGAAAAACTATCCCCAAATAAGGAGAGAATAAAACAGAGAGAAACCTGTTATCAAGATGGTTCATCTTAATATAACCATTTCAAAAATTACAGAGTGTGAGTGTACTGGACACCAGTTGTTCCCAAGGCACAGACAGCGTCAGAGTTCTGAGGGCATCTGATGAACCATCCAGGTTCTTGTGTCACAGGACACAGAATTGTACCAGGGATACACAGTTAAAAATAAACACAGAGACAGTTTATTACCCTAGAACCCATGGAGGATCCTGAGCTTGGAAAGGTGTATATTCCAATGCATTGACACAAGTCCCATGAGCCTTTGTAGATACATACAGATCACCATCTCTCCTATGTGTAGTCCTTAGCTTTCCTTGGGGGTGTTCTATTTGTTAGAGGAGGTGAGGAGAGGTCTCCATACCTAGTTTTCAGTTGTTAATTTTGATGTCACTCTCTGCTCTCCTGCCACAGCGGCACCTTCATATCAATGTCTCTGGTGACAGTCGTGGTGTGTGCTCCACCATTTTCCTTGTGATGACTTATGTCTTTTCCCCTTTAGTCTGACATGGAACTCTGTAGATGGCACAATTTCGTTTAAGTGAAAAATCTAGTACATTCCAAAGTGTTCTCCTTCGGGGAGGAGCCCAGTCAATATAATTCTCTCTATATGGGATTGATAGATGGGTGACTCCTAAATGGCCTTGACAACCAAAGAGGAGAGTTACAGGTGATTTGGGATAGGAAAGACTGATTGGAGGGAACAGTGTCCTTCCCAAAGCCTTTTTTGTTGTATTTGTGACAAATACCAAAGCTGATGAGATGCTTGTCTTTTTAAAAATCCTTCCCTTAGGTAGCACAGTGGGCAGTCTATCAGTCTCACATAGTTCTCCCTGAATACATCTCTTCTTTCTTGAGCTCCAGGGTTGTAGTTTGAGAAGCTCTTCAGAGTCAAGGTCAGCTATGAAAAGAAAGCAGTAAAGAGAAGGAGCCAATGTTTCCACTTAATTCTGACCTCAGTCTTCAGGTAAAGTATTTTTGGAGTCTTTCCCATGTTCAGAAAAGAATGTTCTCAAGAGTGGGTGCACACTATGGTGACTAGTCAGGGCCAATGCTAGAAGCTCTAGGGGGAATCTGCAGACTTCTAGTTGGAAAGAGAACAACCTAGGGAGGCAAGGAGCTGGGAAGAGGTTGTGGGTGGATGACGTTGAGCCATCTTGAATGTCACTTGGCTGTATGCAAGAGGAACTCTGAAGGAGAGAGTGGGAGATCTGAATGGAGCAAAGGTTATTTGCTTTTGGCAAACATGTCTGAAACCATCTCAATTATTCTAAATATAGCAGTGAGTACTGATGGCACATCAGGGTTGAAACATACCTGTTAGCATCCCAGAACATGGGTTTACTGCTGTGGCTAGTGGGATAGAGTCTGAAACCCTTCTGTGTGCTCTGCAGACAGCTCAGTCAACAAAGTATTTCCCTTAAAATATGAAAATCTGGGTTCAAGTCATACAACCTATATACAAATAACTGGGTGTGGTGATGTAGGTTTATAACCTTAGAGTGGAGAAGAATGATATCCAAGATTCTTTCCTGACCTTCATGGATATTGACACATGTTACTGCACACTTAAGCATGCAAACTTCATGTACATCAATGAAGGCACACACCCACCCACACAAACACACATGCATGTGCATGCACATAGATGCACAAGTGTGCACACATACACATGTTCATATTCATGTACATAAACACACATGTATACACTAATGTCTGTGCATAAGCACACATGAATAAATACATGCATGTACATAGTCATGCGCATGTATGTATATATATACCCACACATATCAGCACATGTACACAAATACCTGCATTCATATGGGTGTACACACATGCATACATACATGTATATACATAATCACATACATGTGTTCATATGTACATGCATGTATACACATGCATTCATACATACATATCCATACGAACACATGCACACACACTCCCCTTTCATACCTGCATGATCTCTTGTCTGAAGCTTTGAAATTCATTTTGAGTCACCTTCATCTGTGGTGATTTGAAAGAAAGTGGGCCTTTTGATTGCTCCACTTCTCACTCACAGAAATGACTTTTCCTCTTGTAAGGTGCATTTCACCATTTATGGAACAATTTCTGCTGTCTAATAAAACACATTAAAACTCTTAAAAACACTTACTTTTGATTTCCTCAGCTGAGGTGATTGTTAATGATCATGTTGTCAACTTTTCTAGAGTTGGCACCCAAAACTTTTCTCATTCTCCTTAGAAATTCTGCCATCATCCTACTGTAAAACTGTCATTATTTCTCAGAGTCACACTCCTGACATCTGTTAAGTAAAGGTTTATTTTTCACTTCAAAAGTCAATCTACACAGCTGACTGACTCCTTTGGAATCTCACAGCTTTCTCTTGTCAAATATTTGGGAGAATGAAATTTGCTTTTAGAAAAATATTTGGCTTTCATGGAAAAGAAAATATTCTTTATTTATAAAAAGAATTACTGTGTTTCTTTTTCTTGAAAACAATGATAAAATAAAATAAAGCCCCCAACTTTTCTTATCTATTGGTTTTCGGGGAGGGGGGAATAAAAGTAGAAGAAATTGAAATGGTTTGCTTCATTTCAAATGACAATTTCTTCCAATATCTCTGAAGGTTGAATGGGTCTTGGGAGTTCCAGATAATGTATTGCAGAAGAAAAGAAATCACAACATTGAGATGGGCCCAGGAATGAGGTGAGAAGTCCTTAGGTTGCTGCACCCATTTACACCACAGCCAGTGGTACTGGAATCCCCCTTCCCCAAATTGCCAGCTCGGAAGACAAATCTCCACATTACCTCCTAATGCCACTGGAAACAAAAATGAAAGTATGAACGACTCATGGAGAATGTACACCATGTTGGGCCTGTGCTAGAATTTTGCATGTGTTACTTTGCTATGCTTTGAAATGTCCCCAACACTAATATGTTGAAGGTTCTCCCCCAATGTAGGTGGGTTAGGTTGTAAAGGCAGTGGATGAACAGGTGAATGAAACTGTAGCTTAACTGACTATTGGGAGGTGATGGCAACTTCAGGAGGTGAAGTCTAATCAGAAGGAAGGTTGACTAAGGGGCTTTTGAAGTGAATTTTTAGACCCAGCCCCTCCCATTCATTGTTTCCTGGCTGCCATTGGGTATGCAGTCTTGCTCCATCACATGACCCTATATCTCTGGTGTTCAATCTGACTGAGTCTTAGAAACAGCACAGCCGTGTGACTGTGGATTAATCTCTGGGAAACTGTACTCACAAATGGACCTTTGCCCCTGCAAGCTGATTAATCTCCAGTGTTTTGTCACAATGACAGAAAGCTGCCCAATGTACTTGCTTAATTTTTATTGCTGTCATCCACCAAGTTGAGATAGTCTTAACTGGAATTTGATGATGATTTGACCCTGAATCTTGACTGCTTCCCAGCAGGCTATAAAACATCGCGTTCATCTCTTTTACCAACTGATTCTTTTTTCTTGTTGTTTGTCATACGGCGATTTCAAACTTCGAACTTTTTTTTTTCTGGTGTAATCTCATGCCTCTGTGCCCTATGCACATGCACATTTGTGAACCTATAATTACCTAGCAGCTGGGAGCAGCCTTTGTAGTCACACTGCACTCCGGGAATGCTACCTTTCTCTCATGTGGCACTGCCATGTGTTGTTAATAGTGAGGGTCTGTACACAGGACCTGCAGTATTTCTGTGGTGTTTTCATGTATAGAAGAAGCCTTCTCTGATGATTCTAACATGGGTCTGGTGAAAAGCGCTGTCTGTCACCACCTCTGGACATTACATTCACTGCAGGGCTGGCAGAGTACACAAGGAATCAGAAGACCTGCTCTCCCATGCCTGTTTTGCCTTTACTTGGCTATTTTACACTGAAAAAGAAATTGTTTGGCTTCTTTCAATTCCACTCGCTTCTGGGTGAAAAGAAGGAAAACAATAGTAACTACCTTTCTTGTTGCTATAAAAACCAAACTAATCATGTATGTGTTGGCTAGTGTTTATGCCAACTTGACACAGTCTAGAGTCATTTGGGAGAAGGGGACCTTAGATGAGAAAATGTACACACCTGATTGGCCTGTGGGCAAGTCTGTGGTTCATTTTCTTGATTAATGATTGTTGTAAAAGGGCCCAGCCACCCCAGGGCTGGTGATTCTGGATGCTATAAGAAAGCAAGCTGAACAAGCCATGAGCATCAAGACAGCAAGTCCAGAATCCTTCATGGGCTCTTCATCAGTTCCCGCCTTAGGATCCTGTCTGACTTTAGTCAGTGATACATGATGAACTAAGAGTCATAAGATGAAGTTAACCCTTTTCTTCCAAGTTGCCTTTGGTTATGGTGTTTATCACAGCAATAGACTTAACTAAGGTAATGGGGAAGTAATTTTGAAAACTAGAAAGGACTTTCATTGAAGCTCAAATTCAAACTCCTGTTACACCCTGGGCATAGCCTGTCATGGATTCTGATGCTCTTCATTTGATAGACAATATGTCTGTGTCTGCATTTTGAGTTAAAGAAACCTAAAAAGAGGATGTTTTAGTTAGGTTTCTATTGCTGTCAAGAAGCATCATGGTCATAACAACTCTTATAAAGGAAAACATTTAATTGGGACTGGCTTACAGTTTCAGAGGTCCATTATCATCATGGCAGGAGGCATGGTAGCATAAAAGCAGTCATGGTGCTAGAGAGGAAGGTGAGAGTTCTACATCTTGATTCTCAGTTAGCAAGAAAATAACTCTGTGCCACTGAGCCTGGTCATAAGCATCTGAGACCCACAATGGGGGTCTAAAAATGTGAGTCAAACCAAGCATCTCATCTTTATAAGGTGATTGTATGAGGTGTGTATGAATTGAACTAACACACTAGCTAACAAACAGATGAAACACTGCAGCTCTTTAAGTGGTTGGGAATAAGTTGTATAAAGAAAGCAAATGATGGACCCTGATTCACAGTGGGAGCACATGGCTTTGTCTGCCTATGTACTCACCCTGGTGCAGAACAGTAGATTGTGCTTAGGGTCTCTGCTTTGACAGCTGTTCAATGACTCATGAAGCTTCTTGAGAAAAATGAAAAGTGGTAGCCCAAACCTCAGAGTATGTAAAGGTAATCATAACAAGAACTCCTAATTGTAAGTGCCCTTGAGAATGTGAAAGAGGGTGTGGAGGCAGGCAGAAAGAGGGTGAGGAGAGTATTATTAAAAGGTATAATTCCTTTGGGGAGAGTTGCTGTGTCAATGGATGGTAGACAGGTGTGGGAAGAAGGGTCATTGTAAAAGCGAAAGCCCTACTCTCTCCAGAATGGATAGCTCTACTCATCCATTCCCTGCTGGCAATTAATGATACACCACCACACAACAACTCCTTTACTACTGAAGCTATAGCCATAGCCTGCCAGTGTTTAAGTTCCTACATGTTATCATCCTACATTCCTTACAATATAGAAGTTCTCTGAGCGACAATGAAATTGCTGTTTGTTTGGTTTTTTTAATAGACTATACTTTATTAATTCTTTCATGCACGTAAACAAAGTGTACTGGCTGGTTTTGTGTGTCAACTTGACACAAACTGGAGTTATCACAAAGAAAGGAACCTCCCTTGAGGAAATGCTTCTATGAGATCCAGGTGTAATTTGCTCAATTAGTGATCAAGGGTGGGAGGAAGCAGTACCCCCATGACTTCCTGGTCTTGTCTCTCTTATTACTTTCCCTCCACTGCCCCAGCCCATCCCGGGTCCGAGCAATTGTGTAAAAAGATGACTTCTGTCATTTCAGTATACAGCAGTCTAAATCGTGCTCATCTCGGAACGATCAGAAAAACAAGTCCGACCTACAGAATAGACCATGAACATACTAATCAGGAAAGCAATTTCCACCAGGTCCAAGAGGCACTGGGGAGTACAAACACTATGCCATTTTCAGACAATTAGAGCTAGTTGCCCTCTTTCTTCTGTGCCTGTTAAATTGTGTGTGTACAGCACAGGAAGAAAAACTGAGTGGGAAGGAGGAAAAGAGTCCTATGACCCTGTTTTTAGGCAGCACTTCCTCCAACATGAGCAAAGTGACCCTGTTCATTTATGTCAGGTCTTCTGACTGTTCCAGATCATGGCAATGAATATGTTTCCCCTTTCACCTAACAGGCATCTGTTAGGTTGTGAAGATGTGTGTCTGTCCATGGAGGCTGCCCAGGTACATTTACCCTTTCCTTCTTGTTGGGGGAGATGTTCAGGTTTTAAATTTCGACTCATCCCCTGGTCTAGGACTCAATGTTAACCTAAGGTGAAATTGGTTGGTGTAATTTTCCATGGAGTGATCCTGGGTGGCACATGTTGACTCATTCTTCGTACACAAGCACATCAGCTGCTCAGGGTACGTGCTTCATGGTCAGGTCTCTGAGCAAAGACCCAGCTCTTGTCCCCAATTACTTTGTCAGTTGTTTCAAAATGGGTTGTCCTCTCTCTGCTATTAATTGCCCTTGATGGGCAGTGGGCTTTTAAAATCAGACTTACCTCCAAACAACTGGAGGTAAAACGGAAAGATTAGAAGGGTTAATGTGGATTTCTAACAGGAGAGGTTTGCTGATTTAAGATGACCTTTTTTTAACTTTCTTAGTCTTGAAGTATTAGAAACAGACAGTGGATACAAAGTAGCAATCCAAGAGCCCTTGTGGTACCCAGGGCAATTGCTTTCCTTCCTCCTTTCCTGGCTTTATTTAATGGATTGTCTCAATATCAAGGTGTCCTAAAGCTCTTCCTTAAGTTAGAAGTGGGAAAGATGCCAGGAAGGGCCCATAGGATGTGCCCTGATTTCAGAGACTCCAGGGACCCAAAGAAACAAAAATTCAACTTTAGGAATAAAAGGGAACTTTATATAGATTCCTTAAGAGATTTCAAATACTATCCACATGGCCAATGGCAGAAGAGACAAGAACTGTTAAGGCAGAGTCCTATGCACCTGGGAGTTTGGAAGGAACACTTAGAGGATCAAGCCCCTGTCGGAGAGTATGTGAAGCATTCTTGGCACAAGCAGGTTATCTGTCATCTTGACAGCTAGACAAAGAAGTCATTTTTGTTCTTTTAAAGAACAAACAGCATCGGGGCTGGGTGTGGTTGTTCATGGCTTTAGTCCTAGGACTCTGGAGGCAGAGGCAGGCAGTTATCTATGAGTTTCAGGCTGCTTCCTTCTATATAGTGAGTTCCAGTCCACCTAGGGATACAGAGTAAGATCCTGTCTCAGAAACACACACACACACACATACACCAAGACAATTATCATTCAATATATTAGGATAAGGAAGTTGGGGGAAAAGAGGAAAAAACTAAAACTAAAAGAGGACCTTGAGTTAGATGAACATATTTCTTTCAACACAGTTGGTAGGCTGTGATGGGGTGTCTTAGTCAGGGTTTCTATTCCTACCCAAAGCATCATGACCAAGAAGCAAGATGGGGAGGAAAAGGTTTATTCAGCCTACACTTCCACACTGTTGTTCATCACCAAAGGAAGTCAGGACAGGACCTCACACAGGTCAGGAACCTGAAGGCAGAAATTGATGCAGAGGCCATGGAGGAATGCTGCTTACTGGCTTGCTTCCCTTTGCTTGCTCAGCCTGTTTTCTTATAGAACCCAAGACCACCAGCCCAGGGATGGAACCACCCACAAAGGGCTGGGCCCTCCCTCCCTTGATCACTAATTGAGAAAATGCCTTACAGCTGGATCTCACTGGAGGCATTTCCTCCAGGGAGGTTCCTTTCTCTGTGATAACTCCAGGTTGTGTCAAGTTGACACACAAAACCAGCCAGTACATGGGGCTATAGATGACACCACAAGTGGTAAAGACCATAAGGTTTTCAAGGATGGATAGGAGACTGAGACCTCTGTGTTTCCAGGGTCCTATATATCATATAGGAAATACAGAGCTAAGTGAAGCTGTAGAGAAGACTTAGTCATTAAAGTACTTATCACACACACATGAGGACCTGAGTTCAAATCCTTAGCACTCTTGTTAAAAAAAACAACAAAACAAACAGACAGACAGACAGACAGACAAGAATAACACAGCTGTAACCTCAGTGCTGAGTAGGTGGACCCAGGAAGACCCAGGTTCACTAGTCAGCCAGCTCAGTTTATTTGGTGATGTCTAGGCCTTGTCTAGAAAAATAGAGTCAAAGTTGACAATCACATACATGCACAAGCACATAGAACAGGTCGCCCATATACAGACTTGACCCACCTCCTCCACAGATACTCATAAAATGATTTTTTTGAATTAGATAAGCATTTCCAGTGGTCTCCACTCTGAATCTTGACAAAGCAACATAGGGAAGGACATACTGTCATTGCTGGCTGGAGCCTTTGGCTAGTCAGGTTGGTGAGGCTGCTGAAGGATGTCAGTGAACACCCTGCTATCAGGACTTGGCACAGAGGCTGTGAGTATGAGATGTGTCTCTGACCCTCCGAGAATCAGTGCCAGATATTAATGAGTCATCTCCCAGGTCCATGCACAGTGTCTGCTGTGAGCATTCCTAGCATTCAACTTTGGTTGCGTTCCAGTTATTTCAGACAAGTCCCATTTTGCATGATAGATGTGCTCTTTGCTTTCATGAGCTTCAGGTAGGTGGGAAGGAAACCACAGCAAAAAAAAATCCAGCAGGAAGTTCCCTTCAAAAAGATCCATGTACCACCTTGGATGATGACTTCTGAAAGCCTGAATTCCTAAGTGTTCTGAGTTCATCGGCTTACTGTTTGCCAAGTGGCTGAAGGGCAATAACTTGGCAGGTGTTATTTTACAAGTGTAGTTTTACATTTGGCTGTCTCTAGATGAATAAGACTTTAAATTTCACTGGGCAAGGTCATCATCAGAAAGGTGGATTCTGCATCTGACAGAGCTCATTTGGGAAACAACACTGAGAAATGCGCCATTTCCCTCCTTTAGCAAAGTGTTCTTGATAGGAGGTAGAGTGGAAAGAGGACTGGTTGGTTTAGCTATTTGGGTAAAGACACTGCCCATCATTTAAGGGAAATAAAAAGCAAATGTGTAACCATAAATAGAATGCCTTGATCTGCATAGCTTAAGGATTGATCCTGCTTGGGGCTACAAGGGAATGAAGGAAGGACAGACACAGACACATATAGAGAAACTCTGGGATTGGGTGTGCTGTGCAACCTGATGGGGATGCATCAATAATCCAGAAACTTAGTCCATTTACCAATGAGCAAAAAGGCATGTTTATTGTATGCAGCAGGGAAGGGGAGGGATGTTGCTAATCTCAGTAGGAGGTTTCTTGGGGGGCGGCAGTTCTAGGTTACAGCCACTTGGGAGGAGAAAGCTGTAATTGGTAGTTTCTGCATACACTGGTTTTAGATAAAAGTCGGTCATTCATAACATCTATATTGGGACAAGAGGAAAACTTTGTCATTCCTCTGGGAAGGAAGGACTTACTAGTCCCATGGGTCTGAGACATTGGGTTCTTGACATGGCCATGCTCATGTTAGCAAAACACATTTATTCAGGATTTCATTGGCTCCTAACACTATAGTTTTTCTACGCTTCTAGGTCCACAAAATAGACTGAGAAAAAAAGGCATTCTGAATTCCATTAAACTATTTAATATATATTAAATATATAATATCATATATTAATATGCAAATACATTTATATATATATACATATACACATATGTGTGCATATATATATATATATATAGAGAGAGAGAGAGAGAGAGAGGGAGGGAGAGAGAGAGAAAGAGAGAAAGGTCTTGGTATGCAATCCAGACTGGTCTTGAACCTAAAATATTCCTTTCTCATCCCCACAAATGCTGGAATTATGGGTATGTACCACTATATTCAGCTACTTACAGTATTTATTAATTTAAAGTAATAGCATCTATTGAACATTTATGAATTTGTCATACTAGGTGTACATCAAAGAAGGCCTGCTTTTATTACTTCTGTTTTGTGTATACATGTGTGCTGGTACATAATTGTGTGTGTGTGTGTGTGTGTGTTTGTGTGTGTGTTGAAATGTGTTAAGGCTAGAGAACAAACTCAGGTGTCTTTCCTTAGATGCCATCTACCTTTACTGTTGAGACAAAGTCTCATACCGGAATCTGGAGCTTGCTAACAAGGACAGGTTGTTTGGTGGGTGAGTCCCAGAGATCCCTCTGGCTCCAGATTCCCAGTCTTTTGATTATAATTGTACACATTTTATGTGGGTTTGGAAGACCCAACTCCAGTCTTCAGGCTTGCAAGGCAATGACTTTGCCAACTGAGCTATCCTTGCCTCTGCCCAGTCCATCTTGCTTCTGTTTTACAGATAAAGAAAGTTGAAGCTGTGAGATGGAAAGTAGAAGCTGTAAAATTACCTGACCAAGGAAAGCCACACACTAAATATGACAGAACCACAGTCAGAATGGAAACTGAGAACTGCCTAATTCCAAGGACAATATTGCCTATTCCTAGCCACATTTTCTATTTTGTGTAGAATACAAGCAGAAGGATGTCTGCAGGTGCTACAGAGCTTTTCCTAAAGCCTAGATCCTCTGACCCTAGTTTTCAAGCTGAGCATTAGAAGCTGTCCCAAGCCTCGACACCATATGGCTTGAGCATTTGAAACATGTCTAATTTTGTATGTTTTACTTTTTAATATGAACTTTTTTATTGTGTGCACAAACAATGAATTTCTGTAGATTTTTCTTTGTGTCCATACAGTTGCAACCTATAAACTTCTCTCTCTCTCTCTCTCTCTCTCTCTCTCTCTCTCTCTCTCTCTCTGTGTGTGTGTGTGTGTGTGTGTGTGTGTGTGTGTGTGTGTGAGTGAGAGAGAGAGATAATCAGCTATACTAACTGCCATCTGAGCAGGCAGTACTAAGAGGAATGGCAGGGTTTTGATAAGACAGAAGGGTAGATTCTCTCCCTCTCCCTCCCCACCACATTTCAAAAATATTGAGATTCATGACCTTGAATTAAAGAATTATATCATATCAAATGAGGGTGTCATTTGAATGTGAAATAGCCTCTGTAGGCTTCTGTGTTTGAACACTTGATCTTTACCTAGTGGTCCAAAGGTTTCTGGTTGTGGCCCCATAGAAGGAGGTATAGCATTCCTAAAGGAAGTGAGTCACTGGAGGCAGGCCTTGAGATTTTATGTCTCAGTCTCACATCTTCCTAATTGTCAGTTCAATATAATCAGCTACCTTACTCTCCTACCCAGTATTCTCTGCCATGATGGGTTGATTTCTTTCTTAAACTGTGAGCCAGAATAAATCATTTCATCCTGTTGCTTCCTGTCAGGTGTTTGGTTACAGCAATGAGATAAACAACTAATACAGTCAATTAGAGCAGATGTGTGGTATGGTGCACTGTCTAGTCAGAGTCTTGGTTCCATACACGGTACCAAGGTTAGTCAATACCATGGAACCAGGTAGTCAATTGTCTGAGAATAGGCTGAAAAGTTGGGCCCAGGGAAGGAAAGCTTTGGTATAAGCATCAGGATCCAGAAGAGAGTTGAGGCAGGAGATCTCAGTGTCTGATAACATTTAGCTCATATGTGATAAAGTCAAACAGCACACTTTGAGTTGAAGCAACGTAAATGTAGGAAGAGAACAGTTTCCTATGGGAAATAATGTTTCTCTCTCTCTCTCTCTCTCTCTCTCTCTCTCTCTCTCTCTCTCTCTCTCTCTCTCTCTCTCTTGTGAATCTTTGCTGTCAGCCTGACTGGATTTGGAACCACTTGAAAAACAGAATCCTTGGTGTTTCTGTGCTGATGTTTCCAGAGAGGCCTAAAGGAGGAGGGAACACACCCAGAACATGAACACCACAGCATGAGCTGGGGTTGAATGAAGAGGAGAAAGCTAGCTGGGAACCAGCATTCTTTTCTCTTGTGTGAATGCAGTCGGGCAGATGTCTCAGGATCCTGCTGCTGTACCTTCTCTACCATGATGGACTATACCTTTTCTGAGCCAGGACCAACCCTTTCTACCTTACACTACTTTTGGTCAGAGCAATGGACAAGAGTTACAAACATTGAGGGTATAAAAGGAAGAGGGCCTAAGGTAAGGAACCTGTAGATGAATCACGTTAATATGTCCATTAAATCCTACCTACAACTCTTGGTCAAGGCTCCCAGGAAAATCAGCATCATGCTGGTGCCCACTACATCTATTCCTGGAAGAATTTAAAGCACTTCATTTCAGGGGACAGCAGTAGGCCTCTACGATGATGAACTCTTGATTCAACTGCCTTCCTGATGTGCAACGTGGGAGCACCCCTGGTTATGTTCCACAGCTCTGCCTCTATTTCCAGTTCAGCCTATGTTCACACTGCTCAGTACTTAACCTAGAAGGGCAGCAGGCACTTGAGAGAAAGGAACAGGTGACAAAGGTCACAATGTTTGAAAATCGTCCTGATTATGGCTTGATGGGAGTCGGGTAGCATGAGCTGGTGACCCAGTGTCCCCTTGCTTACTTACTAGCATTGTGTAACCATGGCAATCACAGCCTCTGGTCTGAAGGAAAGGCTTTGTGAGGACAGGGTACAGAAGGGCATGTTTTATCAAGGGAATGGCTTTTTTTAGGTTATGGAGGAAAATTATGTAACAAGAGATTTGTGACTCTCAGAAAGTGAGGTGGCAGCCTGTGCGTTCTGCTTCCTCTCCTCTCAGACTCCCGTAAGCCTTTTCAGCAGAGTCCAGCAGAAAATACTCCAGACTCAGGAGAACTTGCTGCAGTTGCTGTCGAAGATAGCAGACCATCCTTGGAGTCGGCCTGTTGTTGTTCCAGGCTCAGAAATGTAAAACAAGATTAATAAAACCCTAATTTCAAGAAAGATAATTACAAACACACACACACACACACACACACACACACACATACACATTTTTGTATTTTTGTTTTTTGTTTTTTGCTAAGAAGGTAAAGCAAATAAACAACCATAAAACATGATTGTGATGGATACCGGTATCTTATGAAAGTAAATAGTATGCTTGCTTTTCTTAAAAGATTTTATTTTTAGTACTCCAGAATGACACTCACTATCTAGCTGAAGATGATCTTGAACCTCTGATCCTCCTGACTTTACCTCCTTCATGCTGGGATTACAGGTATGTGCCACTACGTGCAGTTTATGAAGTGCTGCAGATGAACCCAGGACTTCATGCACAAGAGACACTCTACCAAATGAGCAACATCAGTAGCCCAAGCATTTGCTTCTGTAAAGATGACTCATGTTATTGAGGACATCCTGCTTACATAACAAGGACTGGTTAGTTGGCTGCTAACTTTGAGTCACTGACTTGGGTTGCTGCTGTTGCTGACCTTCACTACAGTGCAATGGAATATGGACCACATGCATATGCTAAAGCAGAAACCAAACAACAGCTCCTTGGTGATGTCTGAGAATGGGTGAAGAATAACATTGCCAAACCCTGCTGAGGATAATGGCAAGATTGGGTTGATCCCTGACACCTTATTGACTGCACCAATTTCTAAACCCCATTAAAAATCTGATGGATGTAGGCCACTGAAAATGATAAAATATGTCGCTCTAATAATTGGTACAAGAGGAAATACAAAGAGCAAACATAGGGAAATAACTTCTGCCTTCACATGCAGAAACAAAGAAACACATACTAAAGCAAAGTGGAGGAACTATTTTATCTGAATTAGCAAAAATCACAGTATCAGAAAGTCACTGACAACAGCGTCACTGCTGTATTATTGCCAGCATTATATTATCACTGCCGGGATCCATCTTAAACCCTTTTGGGAAAAGCAACTAACGTGGCAAACAACAGACAGAGAAACCCAGAGGCTCCATTCTAGACCCTCTCTCCTGAGAAAATAACTCATAACACACAAGCATGTAGCCAGATTTTTGTATTGCTTTTGCATTATGAATTATTATGAATGTATGGATGAAGAAACAGCAAGATGCAATCTGCCTGTGGCAATGTATTGCAAAATGTATAGTGTTGGACATTATACAACAGATTAACATGTGATCACTAAGAAAAGTGAATGGCAACTAGAAACGTGATTGAGAGTTATAACTGTTAAAATGATACTACGGCTGCCACTATGGAAATCTGAACACAGATAAGAAAAGAATATGGAGGTAGTTTTGTGGGGAAGATCAGCTTGATTTCCCTGCAATGTATGACCATCATTGCGTCTGTTTTAATGAAAGAGGATTCACAAATGCAACCTTAAGGTCTCCACCAGATACAATGCGGAGACGCATCCGCTCATAAATTTCAGACATAAACAGTCCCAGGAGTGATGGCTGCACTTCAGGGGATGGGAAATGGCTTTTAAGCCAAGATCTATAACAAGCATGGGGAGTGGTTTCAGGTGGGCTGGAGTAGAAACTGCACACAGAGAAAAGCCATCATTCCTTCCAGGAATCGCATTAGCAGGTCCCTATCACTCAGAGCATCAGACGGCCTCGGGCTTCCCAGAACCACAACATTCGGGTGGAAAAGCATGGAAAACCAAACCAACAGAGCCAGGCTGAAAGGTTTTTAATTAGATTAGAAGGGTCCAGAGTGATCTGGGTTGTGCTTGAAACCTATTCTTTGCCCATCTATTTTCTCACTCAAATACTATGGGTCTTTGTATCTCTGGGTTCCGGACAGCCTGGTTTAATTTAACTTGATATTATTGTATTACCTTATTTCACATCATACAAAATGTTGTCTTGTATAAAACTTACAAATGACTTCCTGGGTGTCTGGAAAGGAAGCTGACAGCTCATTTTGCCTAAGCTTACCCACATATACCACATATAACTTACACAAGTCTTTTTGTTCAAGTAAAGGAAAGAGAAGGGAAGCTGGCCCACCTTTTGGGTTGATGCTCAGCACTTCTGATCACAAGACTTTCTGAAAGGCAAGAGCAGCTGACTTTAGGACAGCAAGACAGTGTAGCCTGGCTTTGTAGAGCTCCAGAGTGCTTGGAAGGACTTCCTCCCGTGACTCCACATTTCCACAACACACTGAACCCAGACTCTGATATTTTCAAAAATAGTGACTATTGAAGCCCTTCGGTAGCATTTTATAAGACTTCTGTTCTGGAGACAGAGGTTTTCCCAAGTGTTTTTCCCCAGCTCCTCTGAGAAGCTCACGGGTTCTGGGTACCCAGGTTAATGCTCCAAGCTTCCTGCAGGTCTGGTGCCTGGGAGCACAGGTGTGAAAGCCTTGGTAAAGGAAGCTGCTGCCTCTGAGCTCTGGAGCATTCCTCAACCTGAACCTTTTCCTTTCCTGAGTTTTTCTTTTTATTCCTGTTTTCTTTCTTTTTAAATATTTATTGGCTTAACATTTTTTTTTCATACAATATACTTTGATCATATTTTTCCCTCTTTCCCAACTCCTCCCAGGTCCTCCCCACCCATTTAAATTTCTCTCTCTCTCTCTCTCTCTCTCTCTCTCTCTCTCTCTCTCTCTCTCAAGAAAAGAAAAAGGAATGAAAGCAAATAAACAAAAGCATACAAAAAACATGGAGTCTATTATTTTGTGTTGGCCAGAGCCAGCTGCTTCTGAGCATAGGGCCTGCCCTGCAGTGTGGATGATTGACTTTCCTGCTCCCAGTAGGTATTGTAGAGAGCTTCTAGGTAGAGGGTGGGTCTTTGTGCCCACTTCCCCTTTCTTTGCTGGGATTTTTTCTGGCTTTTGACATTTTTAGCCACATAATGGGCACAAAACACACAGTCATGAACTCATTAGAGATACTGAAAAAAATATATTGGAATTGGGCTTTAAAATTCCTGGTCACTAAACTCATATTGAGGGGCAGACAAAGTAGTGAATCAGAGAAAGGTTTGACAGAATGAGTCAGAGGATATACCCAACTCTCATAAGGACAGGAAAAAGAGGCTCCTTAAGAACAATGCAAGGGAGCTGAGTTGAGATCAGGCAATGCAGTGAAATTCAGTTCAGTCAAAGTCAGTTCAAGTTAGTTCAGTTGAGTGCATGTAGTGCAGTTGAGTTCGTTCATGAAGTTCAGTACAAGTCAGCTTGGAGAGGAGTTTGAACCAGAACAGCTAAGTTGAATCAGCCAGCCAGAGTTCAGAAAGAGATAGAAAATGTGAGTTTATTCAACAGTAAGCATCTGAGATGCCAATTATATATGACAAATAAAAGTTACTTTTACATATAAGTAAATAAGTATAATAAAAAAATTAAATAACAACAAATAAAATTGCAAAGCTGCTAAGGAAAGGGATACCATAGCTCTCTCCTTGGAGCAAGGCTGGTATTGAGTGAGGACTCAAGTGCTGAGAAACTCAAAACCTTAAAAACCCCCGTATACCATTTCCAGGACAAAGACTATCTCCTAAGGTACAGAGATGATTCCACGCATGGGTAACTCTTGTCTGGACCTGACAAACAACCATACTCATTCCTTTAAGACTTGATAGCTTGTTTCCTAAAACACAGATTACTAAAAACCTCTATAAAGTTGACATTTATATATGCTAGAATCAAAGGCTAGGTTCTGGGTGTAGGCAGAGAGAAGAGGTAGCGGTGATGAAGAGTTGCATCAGGTAACTTTTCACTGCTATAACAAATAGCAAATGGTTTGGGTAATCAGCTTGTAAGGAGATAAGGTTTATCTGGTTCATAGTTCCAGAGGTTTCTATCTATGACTTGTTGACCCTGTTGCTGTGGAGGCTATGATGAAATAGGACATCATAGTGGGGAGAAGATGGGAGACCAAAGCTGTGGCAGGGAATGGGGCATGGAGAAAAAGGCATCGAAATTTAAGAAGCTGGTTGGTTGAGGAAGTCAGGAAACTCCTCCCTACCTGGACTAGGGGTAAAAAACCACAGCATGGGGCAAGCCTGTGATCCCTAAAAGTGGAAGAGTGAGTACTGAATGAATAGCCTAAAAAGGGCCATGATACTCAGGCCAAAAGGTCTTAAGTCTTAGTCCAGTTCCAGGCCTCTCTGGCCCATTCCTATTCTCAGAAGTGTGTTTCTTGTCTTTATTTCTTTCTCTATCCATGTGTCTCTAGTCCAGTCCTTTGCTCTGAGATACAAGGACATTAACATCTCAGCAGGTGCCCTTTGGACTCATATCCACACCTACAACAAAACCACTTACCTAATGACCAAGAAGTGAAAGAGAAAGGAGGAAGTGAAAAGAGGAAGCGGCTAGATTCTATGATTCCCTCCAGTGTAAAACCTCCAATGACCTTTAGGCTTCCTAACAGGTCCCACCTCTCAAAGCCATCACTTCCTGTATTAGTTACCTTTCTGTTCCTGTGATGAAATAGCATGATCTAATCAACTTACATCTGGCCTAACAGTTCCAGAAGGATAAGAGTTCATCAGGGTGAGGAGTCATGGCAGCAAATGGCAGACTTGTTGGCCTGAGCACAAAGCAAAGATCCTTATATTCTCAACTGCAGCCATCAAACAGAAAGACCAAATTAGATGCTAGGTGAGATTGTGAACACTCAAAACCTGTTTCCAAGTGAAGTAATTCCTCTAACAAGCTCACACCTCCTAAGCCTTCTGAAATGGTGTCACCAACAGAGGACCAAGTGTTCAAATGCATGATCCTATGGGGTGTACTCTAATGCAAACCATCATTCCTCTTAGTAGCAAAACAATTGGAGATCAAGCCTATAACATACAGTCCTCTGGAAGACTCAGACTATAGTGTGAGGTGGAGTTTGGGGAGAAACTGTGGTATCCTAGCCCTTTCTTTAGTGTGAGTTAGCTCAAAATGTTAGCACTGCTCAGGAAACATGAGTTACTAAATCAGCCCTAATAAGACTAAAACCCAGAGCACACAGCAAGCATGGGTTTCTTATAAAACATTTCCTTCTCACTTTCATAGCTACTTATCAACAGCTGAAATTGCTTGGTGACTGGGGAGTGATTTTACCACTTGAGCTGTTTTAGATTGAGACAAAGTAAAATGAATGAGGCCAGCATCTGCAGCTAGACATCCTTGCAATGATTTCATTCTGTGACCCCACTTCATCCTTCACATCATCCTTGCTCAGAAAGAACTTCCTCATAGAACCCTGAATCTACAAGGGAAACCTTAATAATAACAGTCTTTCTCAAAGGCAGTCATCTTCTCCAAAATGCTAAAAAAATAACCGGAATCAATCTCCTTTCAGAGAATCAGAAGTTCAAAACAATAAACATCATTGGTCAGGGATTTGATTAGCTACAATAGCACCATCAAAGCACATGTAAAACTTTGCATGTGTTTCTATGTAGTTGCCTCCAATAACTCCACACAGGTTATTTTTCTCCTTATTTTTACTTTTTTCCTAAGGAATAGCTGGGCCTGTCACTTCAAGTTTCATTTCTGAGGCTTTTTTTTTTCTAGTCACGATGTCTCTTTAGATATACAACAAAACTGACTCATCCAAATTCTCCAAGGAAACATGTCAGTTGTTTGCTAGAGAACTCTTCAGGCTTGTCTGTTAGCATGGTTGTATGTATGAGCATGCCTTTTACCATAACCCTGAGGAAAACAGGAGTTAAAAAACAAAGTTTTGTGAAAAGGAGGGAAGAGGAAAGGAAAGCAGGGGAGATCTGAGTGGAACTCACAGGAAACACTCTAGATGGAAAGTCGAGTTATAATTATGAAGAGGGAGAATCCCATCAGGTCACCAAATCATCAGCTAAAGGAGGGGTCCTTTGTGTTCTTCCAGGAAGGAGAGAGGTAGTTACTCAAGCCGTAGTATGATGCACAGAAGCAGGCCCAAGTGTGAGCGTCCAATATTAGGTATAAAGCCAAGCATTCTAATATAGGCACTCATAAGGAAGTGTGTTAACAACTACGCTGCTCTACATCCCTGTTGGGTAGCGGAGATCTACTGCGATCCAGAAAGTTCTTAATAGTTTCTTGTTTTAACTTTAAAATGCTTGAGAGTGTTAGGTACCTTTATCCCATAATAATATAAGGTAGCTATCTGAGTACCTGAATCATATCAGTGGCATACAAGTGCCTCGGTTTAATAAATAATAAGAGGAGACCTGACTATTTGAACAGTGCTAAAACAATGATTCTGATTCCACAGTTCCAGTGGGGTCCAGATTCTGTACAGCTGAACAGCTTCTCTATAAAGGCTACTCCAGCACTATTGGCCCACAAACCACACTGTGCAGTGAGACAAATGTGGGCTGCATAGGGCGACCACAGGCAGCAGCCCCTGGAGATGTTCAAAGAAAAGCAGAGTTCATAAATCTTCATCTTAACCACCTGTGATGGTTCATGTTGATAGTCACTTTGACAAGACCTAGAATCATGGAGGAGACAAACCTCTGAGCACAACTCAGGAAGTTTCTAGATTTGAGTTAATTGAGGTCGAAAGACCCACCATAAGTGTGGGTGGTAACATCCCATAGGCTGGGGGTCCTGGACTAAATAAAGAGAGAAAAGTAAGCTGAAAACTTATATCCACCATTCTCTGTTTTAGACTCCAGGTTCAATGTGACCAACTGTTTTTAAGCTCTTGCTACCATACTTTCTCCACCACAATGAAGTGTGACCTTGAACTGTGGGATAAGATAAACCTTTCCTTCCTTAAGTTATTTTGTCAGATATTTGGTTGGTTCATCAATGAGAAAAGTAATTAACATGTCAGTCCCTGGGAGCTAATTCATAATAAGAGCAGTGAGAAGTAGCCAAGAGTATATGTTCCAGCTCTTTATGTCTTCAGAAGGTTTCGGGATCCACATGAAGAGTTTGAGATCCAAAGGTACTTCTCAGCCATGCATGAGAGCCAGGAATTATGAGTGAGCTCACTGTGACCAGAGTGGTAGCATAGCCTTATAGCACACAGTAAAGGGCCAGAGAGACTACATCGGAGTCCAGTACAGAGAAGCAATTAGGAAGCAGCTTCTAAGAGGACATGAAACTCCACAAAACTGCTTCCCTTCACAGGAGGCTTAGAATTTTAGTATCTGAGCTCAGCATTCAGCTGAGTTGGGAAAGTGGAAGGAAGATGGTGAGTGTTCCCACTGATCTAATGCATGAGCATGCTATAATTAATTAGAGATATGGAACATTGATTTCCACAGGTCAGCAGTTGCTTTTGGGTAGAGCTGTGTCTGATGTACTTTACAGTCTTCATCACTTTCCTTAGGGAAGGTCTCAATGCTGTCCTCTATTGTTGTCTAGAGCATTTATACAAGCTATTGTTTTCTAATGTTTCTAAGGCTCTTGGTTTAAAATCTAGGTAAAAATTACTCAGTAAGTAGGGTCTTTCCATAGTATGTACAAAGACTGGGTTCCATTCCCAACACAGTACAAACTGGGTATAGTCATGCATACCTATAATTCCAAAATTTGGCAGGTAGAAGCACGAGGATTCAAAGTTCAAGGGCATCCTTGGCTACCTAAAGAATTTAAGGCTAACCTCTTCTAGGTAGGCAAGGCTTCCAATGGCAGGACTAGATTATATTTGGTTGAATTGTTGGCCAAAGGGGGTCCTGTGGGGATCTCCAAATAACCCAGTCCAATGCTAGATCAGAGAATTACTCTCCACAAACAGACATCAAGGCCCCATTGTTGAGGACAAAATCCCATACAGCTCATTGAATGTGGAGAGTTCAACCTGGTGCCTGCATGGAACCTTCACCCCTATGTTCCAGTCTATTTAGTGCAGGTAGGCACACTGCTGGCTATCAAAACATGGATACCAACCCAGCCACAAAAACCTTTGATTGATAATCTGTCCGACCTGCAAGATGTGGTGGCAAAGAACTGGTAGGAGTGGCCAACCAATGTCTGATTTGACTTGAGGCCCAGTTCACGAGAAGGAGCCCATCAACACTGCTTGGATGGCTACAAGCAGAGACTGTATAGCCCAGAGACCTAGAGTAGAGCCAAACATGACTAGCCAAAAAAATTTAGTGAAATAATTTCTAATGATATTATGCTGTATTCACAGATTGGGGCCTTGTCAAATCATTGTCAGAAAGGCTTCCTCCAGCAACAGATGGGAGTAGATGCAGAAACCCATAGTCAGATACCCAGACAGTGTCTAAATTGGAGCTTTCCACTGGGTATTTCCCTTTAGAGTTCAGGGAATCCCAAAGGTGGTGGTAAGGTTGTAGGAGTCAGAGGCAACAGAGAACACCAGGAGAACATGCCCCACTGAACCAATTAAACCAGAGATATATGTGCCCAAAGAGTCTGATGCATCAAGCATGGGGTCAGTATAGGTCTGTGCCAGGTCCTCTGTATATATGTTCTGACTGTTAGATTGGTGTTTTTGTGGGCCTCCTAATTGTGGGAGCGGGTGTGTCTCTGACTTTTTGGTCTGCTTTTAAGATTCCTTTCATTCTGTTGAATTTATTTATTTATTTATTTATTGTTCCACTTTAGGTTGAGGATTTTTACCTTGTCTTACTGTATTTTGTTTTGTCCTAGTGCCTGAGTCAGAGAGAACTCCTACTCCTGCCTATCTGGAGACACCCTTATTCCCAATCTTTGTGTCTATAATTGAGATGATTTATTGAAAGCAAAAGGTAGAATATCATTTAGTGTAGACCCCAAACAAAGGTTTACATCCCTAAACGAACTTGAAATTGATGCTCAGAAATGAGATGTTTGCTAATGAGCCATAAGGTGTGTTGTGTGATTTTATGTCTACACTTCCTATCAAAGAGCAGCAGAAAGTTGTTGAGAAGAGGGATTGGGTCAGTGAAGGGTGAACAGAGGTTTTGTATTCCACTCTGTTTGGTGTTTTATTTCTTCAGCTTCAGGCGGACTTCAGTTCACTTGTAGTGTCTATGATGGATGGAAGAGCCAAGCACCCACACTTCTCCCTCTCCAGCAGTTATTGCTGTGGCTCCAACTCTCCTACCACCCCATCTGATGATTGTTCCTTCTGGTCTGTGGGAAACTGCCCCTGAGCCCTGGATGGCCAGAAGCTCTGTGAACTTCTGCACTATAAATTGTTCTTGTCTTTGGAATGCATGGAAGTTACAGAAAGCAAGTCACAGCAGCTATAGCTGTCATAGCAGCCATAGAGGGTCCAGATAACAGGAAAGTCAGAACTTCCTAGTTTCTTTTTTTTTTTAATATTTATAAGTTTTATTGGTAACCATATGTTTTCATTCCCTGCAGATACAAAAGCATCACCAGGTGGCCATCTAAAAACTATTGATGGTGTCCATTCTTTTTTTTTAATTTTAATTATTTATTTTATTTTATTTATTTTTAATTTACACCTTTCCATTCCCTCTTAGCTATGGCTTTATCTTCTTACTTCACTTGCTTTTAAGACAAAGAAGGTATGGACAAATGCTATGTGAGACTTCTTACGGAAATATTTATACACACATACAAGCAATATAACTGTATTAACCTTGAAATTATGCACTTACAGTGTATATAAAGATGTAAGTTAAAGAAGTTGATACCTAAGATCCAACAGCATATTCAGAAAAAAACATTTAATTATTAAACACACATTCGCCTATAAATAACAACACTAAAAGCTATCATCTATTAGAAGAAAAACAGTACATGTATAAGCAGAAACCCTCAGAGTTAGGTTCTCAATAGCTGCCTCTGGTTATGCTGTTTGTTGTGATCTATGTACCTGGTCACTTTGAAACAGGAAGGCTTTTGTTATAATGAAAGACTTAATGGAAGCACAAGCTAGAGATCCAAAGCAGCTGACCTGATTTGCTAAACACAAATATTACAGATATCAAGCTCTGGAATAGAGCATGTTCTACACCTATCTTTTCAAAAGGAAGACTCATTCACTAGAATAGACTATATGCTTCCTAGTAATCATAATACAGAATATAATATGGAAATTTATTGAAAAATTGGCAATGAACCAACACTAGTCATTTTAGCCATATACTATAATTCAGATCTCACAAAGTACTGGGACAGATAGCTAACAGTGAGACAGGAACCACATGAATGTCAGTCAATGACCTGGAAACAACCAATTCCAACTAATTTTCAATTTTACATCACCCCGTTGCATCCTCAGAAAGATTCTCCGATTAGCCCAGCTTGGGGTACATGCCTCTTATGTGGTTTACCATGCCAAAGGACACAAATGAGCTCAGGGAAAAAACCTTCAGGGGATATGGCTGTGTTCCTGTAGTACAGTGCTCTGATTTGTCCCACTGACACTCCAAGAAAATCAGAACAACATCAAAAAGGCAAAATGCTGGGTGCTCAGAAAAGGAAAATTCCCAAACTCAGGGAGGTTTAGTAGGTTTACTCAGTTCAAATAACTACAAATGTCAGTTTATGGTCAAGACAGAGCACCCCAGGTATGGTGTGTCTTATATTACTTCTTTGTGTATGTGTGTGTGTGTGTGTGTATGTCTGTGTGTGTGTATGTGTGTGTGTGTATGTCTGTGTATGTGTGTAGATATATGTTCATACCGTGCATACACAAGGAAACATGGGAGTTTCTAGCTAGTCACTATTTTTTTTTTTTTGAGATAGGGTTCCATTTGATGTGGAGCTTGCTGATTAGGTTAGGTTGATTGTCCAGTGAGCTGCAGGGATCTGTCTGTCTTCACCTCCCCAGCTCTAAGATTCTAAGCATGTACCACTATGTGCAGCTTTTTAAAACAAGGGCTTTGAGGATTGAACTCAGATCCTCGATTTTGATGAACAAGCACTTTTCCTATGACCTATGTCTCTAGTCCCAGGTCCCTTGTCCGGGGTCCTGGTCCCTAGTGTCCTATGACTGCTCACTTTGAAGCTACCACATGGAAGGGGAACTACCAAAGGAAGACTTATATTTTAGATGGCAAAATCAATCAATTTAATTTTACTTTTCTCTACTAATACAAAAAATTCTTTTGATCAGCCAGGATTCATAAATGATAGAGTATGTCAAGTAATTATTAATTAATTAATTAGTTAATTAATTAAAAATAAATATAGTAAAGACTTGAAAGACACAAGTCTGGTTTGCTCTGCCATTTCCGCCACAACTGCGAGGATTTAATTACACCATGCAGCTAAGGCAACTGGCAGGATGCTTCGCCCCAAGTAATTGTTTCATGCATGTTGTGCATTATAATGTGATTATTAGGGAACATATTCCATTGTGATAAATGAGGGATGTTTTTTTAAAATAGTAATTGAATATAATTACCAAGATTTTCTGATAAGCAAAGACTTCCTAAACTTCTTTAAACACCAAGCATGAGCATTCCTTACCCATGAAAGTAGACTGTCACTAGTTCCTCTGAATTGAATCATTTCTAAAGGATTGGGAAGTTGGGGGGGGCGATTCTCAGAAAAATCCCGAATGTTACATGAATCATAATGCCTCTCCCTGAGGTTATATAAGCAGAAATAATTGCTGGAAAGAATTGTTGGACCAGTGAGCGGAGGCCGCTCCACCTGCAAGCTGTGGGTTGAGCTCCAGGGATGCAAATTCATGAGGATGCAGCTGCCTTTGAGGCACCCCTGCTCCTGTTAGTAACTCCTTACCCACATTCCTGTAAATAACACTGATGGACACTTAAACACTTGCTGATTTGCCAAGCTGGACTTGGGTGGAATCACTTCTTTGGTCTTCTTTAATCATGCCCTATCTGAAGTCACACAAGAATAACAAAAAGGAAAAACACAAAACATTAATCACTAATTATGTTTTAATTTTAAATATTTCAAAAACCAAATTAATAGATTCTTTTTTTAAAGTTAAAAACACTTGTTCATCAAAAGAACCACTCATGAGAAGGAAACAATGTGGGAAATACTGTCATCAATATATGACAATGTTGAGGGGCTCCTACTTGAGCACACAATCAGTTATTCATGTAGTTATCTAGTGTTGGACAGAGGAGGTGCAAAGAGCAAGCATGTATTACCTCACAGTTTCTGAGTGTTGATTGTCTCTGGCTTGGTTGTCTCATGGGATGGTGATAAGACTGTTGGGAGCTGTGTTCAATTCAGAGACTCGTGCTCAAGGCTCTCATCTCTCCCATGTGGCTGTGGGAATCATAAGGTACTTGCTGGCTGCTGGCTGGAAACATCAGTTTCTTATAATGCATCCTTCCCCTTAGGACAGCTTAGAAAATGACAGGAGAAGGAAGTAGGGAGGAAAGAGAGAGGAAAGGAGGGAGGGAGGGGGAAAGGAGGGAATAGGGAAATATGAACAACTGTCTTTTTATAGCTCAACATCAGAGGAGATATCTCATCATTTCTGCAGTGTTTTGTTCACCAGAAGTAAGTCCCTGGATTCTATTCACACTTCTGTGAGAGAAATTTCAAGGTGTGAACCCAGGAAGTGAGGTAATAGAGATCATCTTAGCAGATCATGGAAGCCATCTTGGTAGTTGTCTACTGTACTGACAAATTAGTGAAAGACAGATACCACAATAGAAAAATGGACAAGGAACCAAAAGAACATTTTAAAAAGAAGATACATCAATCATCTGTAATGTAATGATTTGTAGTTCAACTGTATTTCTGGTCCTGATTCACCTGGATGTGACCAAGCACTAGCTATCATGTTTTCCCATAATGATACATTGTATCATTAAACTGTAAGTCAAAATAGCTTCTTCATTTCTTGGCTTGCTTTTTGCAGGCATTGGGCCACAGCAATGAGAAATGTATTTTATACAATGACCAGAGGGAAGGTGTGAAGGGGGCTTCTGGAAACAGAGTCAGAGAAAGGAGACTATAAGGTCTAAAAAAGGAGAGAGAAGAGCAAGAGTGTTGAGTGATTTATTAGCCATATGCTGAAATTTCAAATATACTGTCATGTTGGCATCATGATGCAAAACACATATCTCTAGTCTATAGATCTGGGAAACAGCATCCTGGCTGAAAAGTGCCAATTCATTCAGCATCCAGTGCTGTGCATGGAATAAACATGAATAAAGAAAAGAACATCTAAGCAATAAATGTATGAGACAGTGTGAAGCCATACAAGGGCCACAGAGGAAGAGTTTAGGAAGAACTTGGTCGCTCACACACTTTAGCAACTTCATAGAAGCTAGGGTTTGGAGTGGAACTTCATGTCCCACTTATCCCAGTTTCAAACTTCCAGTTCATCTTTAATCATACAAATAAAGAGTCTCATGGAGACACTACACAGGTAGAAGGTGAGTGATGAGAGAATTTTCTATGTGTGAGGTAAGATGCTCCTGCCCTTGAGATCCCTAACTGACACATTTCTACTGCTCCCTCCATTCCTGGACATAATACTCATTTGGCTTTTTTGTGCAATTTGAAGAGCCCTATTTCTTTGCTTTTCTTTCTTCTTTCTTTCTTTTTCTCAGCCTCAGCATTGAAACATTATGAACGAATATAAGTGAAAAACAAAGTAGCTATACTGAGTTCATTCAGGGGCAGTAAGTGTTTGTAAGCATTCAGTCATAGCATTCAAACATTCTGACAGTAAACAATATACTGGCTAAGCATACAGAGAGCAAGCCTTCAAAGGGTTTTCCAGTGACCAGCACCAGCCTTTCCTAATGTAGTCTCCTCTTCCATAGTAAATGTCACTGCCTAATGGGGTCTCATTTGGTGTTCCACCTTTTTTTTTTCTTCCAACTTTGTAGGAAACTTTGCTTTAGAATGCACACTCTCATGGTATGCAGTCAGTGATAAGGGGATATTAACCCAGAATCTCGGAATACCCAAGACACAATTCACATATCAATAGATTTCCAAGAAGATGGAAGGAGAGACCCTGGGTCCTGGAAAGACTGGATGTAGGGGAATGCCAGGACAGAGAAGCGAGAGGGGGGTTGAATGGGGAACAGAGGGAGGGAAGGGGGCTTATGGGACTTTCGGGGAGGGAGGAAACGGGAAAGGGGAAATCATTTGGAATGTAAATAAAAAACCTTAGAAAATAAAAAAAAAATAGAATGCACACTCTCTGCATGCTTCCATTGTTAAGACTAGAAACTATAGAGATGGCTTAGGAAATGTTGCTCCCACCACTGTATCAGTTAAGAAAGGCTGTCATGAGTACCTACTTTTGTTTACAATTTGAAATTATTAGTTTTAAATCAGAATTAATATTTGGCATCAAGCAGTAAGCATTTATAGTTTAAAAGTAATCTGTCTCAGGAAAATACTAAATGGTGAAATAATGCATACTTTGCCCTGTGTGCTGTACAATACATCTAATTAACGGGTCTCAGGGTTGGATTCACACAGTGAAAAGTGGTGGGTCTTTCACAGACTGCCCTGTGCCAATGCCTTGTTTTCTGTAATGTGTTCAATTCCTACACATGGGTATCATTTTTGAAAATGAGTTGTGGGATTTTCATTGTATGTATTTATTTACTCTGTGTGTATGTGTGTGTGAATGTGCATGTGTTATGTGCATGTGTGGGTGTGGAAGCTATGGGTTGCATATGGAAGTCAAAGGACAACTTGAGCAAGTCAGTTCTCCTCTTCCACCATGTTGGCTTTGGGGGATTGAACACTGTGTCTTTTTCACTGAGACATCTTTGCCAGTCCCATGGGTGTTATTTTTGAAGCCAGCTTCATTGATTAGTAGATGTTGTGGAGCCACAGAGGCATAGCTGTGAAGTATTCAGTCAAATGGGTCTTTTCTAGCAATTTCCATTTTTTATCAAGAGAAAAATCGAAGCTATTTTCAATGCAGAAGCAAACTCTGAACAGCACCCACTAGAATTAGTAAAGCAACATTTCATCAGAAAATCACCTGCAAAATTTAGAGCACAATTTACAATTACTAATTGGTGTGTTAAATGGATGCATTCAGAAAGTAGCAAGGGGATGAGTCAATACTTCCAAAAGAACCTTAATTTCAGGATTTCCTGAATGAGTGCTCCAAATTACCAGCCTACCTCCCCATTAGTGCCCGGGTTAGAGAAGTCAGCTCACCCAGACGTTTGTTGTATGCATAATTTCAAAATGAATAAATACTACTTTGGAAATCACTCTGGTTCATTTTGCCAAAAGCAACACCCTTTCTGGGCACGAAGCCACTAGATATTCACCCTACTTTCTTTGTGACTGTGAAACCCTGAAACATTGTTTGCAGATCGATCAAAGGACTCATCGAGTCAGAGGATGATCAGGGAGAACACGTCAGCCATTAAAATGTAGAAAGGTGAGATTGAAATAGCAAAGACATACAGTTTTTATCTCGGTATGCTGCAAGTAGCTTTTCACTCTTCGCACTAAGGGTGGTATCCTATCACGGCTCAGTGCTCTGCCATGGGGTACACTCTTCTTACCCACTTTCAGTTATCCATGAATGTGTTTATAAAGCAGCTGCTGTCCATTTTCAGCTTGTACCCACCCACTGGGCCAACTCATCCATACACAGACCTTGAACTTGAGCTAGTGGGTGTAATTTGTAAACTACAGTGAGTGGCACTGGGTGGAGGTGAGGGACTCTGACCCTGTTCTGATTTTATCCTGGATGTTCCATCTCCATCTTATGGTTGGAGGTCCAACAGACTGCACTTTATAACAGGAAGTTCTGAACAGTGCTTGATACACCACAGTTAAATACCCAGTGGTGCCCTGGGACTTGGTCAAGGGATGTCACTATCTGCTGAGGGTGGCTCTTTAGAATCAAATCAGCCTGGATTGAGATTCACCTCTGGAGCTTGTCAGAGGACCCAGTGCCTCTCCTTTTCCATTCTGACATAGTTTAACTAAAAAAAAAAAACAAAAATTCCCTTAAATCCTCAAGTGCTAAAGGCTTAGTACCTAACAGCATGTCCAAAGATAGTGCTTTGGGATGGTTATTGAGTCATGAGGGTTCTGACTTCATCAGTAGATTCATCTTTGATTGGTTCTTAATTGAATGACACCATTGGGAGGAGGTAGAAATTATTGGAGATGGAACTTAACTGGAGTAAGAAGGTCACGAGGCATACCTTGGGGACACATCTTTATCTTGACCCAAGCTAGGGATTCTCTTAGTATATACCTCACCAATCAGCTCCTCAAAAATTTACTGCTTTAGAGATATAGCCTAGTTTGGAGATATCGCCCCAGACACCACAAGGACCAGGGTACAGCAGACCTCATTTGGAAATTCAACATCAGAGAAACATAGACAAGTAGATCCCTGGGCTCACAGGTCAGCCAGTTTAGCCTAATAGGCAACTTCAGGCCAGTAAAAAGTCATTTCTCAAAACAAGGTAGATGGTATTTGAGGAATAACAGCCCTACACTCACACACACACACGCACGCACACACACATGCACATGAATTGTCTGAGAGATCTTTGGACTGTTTCTCTCCCAATCTCAAGTGTTCTTCTTCTAACCTACTGAAGTCTGTGTTGTGTCCCTCCTGCTTGCTCAGCACGATACTGATAAGGCAGTACCTGTGATTTGTGGCTGCCTGGACCTGTTTGGACTATATTATGACAGAGCAGGATCAACATAGCCCCAAGGAGAGTCTGTAAATGAGTTTTCATCTTGCATGAACATGAAGTTTTCTGATCTTTATCCTAATTGAAATAGAAAAGCATCCATTTTATAGACCAATGGCTCTGCCCAGTGGATCTGAGGCCTCATTTGCCGGCCTTTGCTGGAACACCATGATTGGCATAGCAGCCATAAAGGGAGCTAGGACTCAGTAGGGTTGGTGATATATGAAGTCATCACCCTGGATCTATAAACTTTCTGTAGAGACAAAATTGCCAACTTACACATATCTATGGATCAACACCCCTGCACTTTCTAGAATACCAGTCTGCCATCAGATGCCCTTGACACCTGAGAATTCTATCTGACATTCCTTGTTATAAAACATTTCCTCTGTAGGCCAAAGGAGCACTGTAGGTCTATTGCAAGCGTGAAGTGTGTTAATTCCAATGGTGCCCTGAGGAACTGAGATGTGACAGGAGCAGGTTACCAGCCACAACTGGTATCAAGCCAGGATTCCTTTATCAGTTTCCTAGTCTCCCTGAACCCTCTCCAGCAAGGGGCCATAAGGACAAGGTTTTGTGTCTTTTAGACTATACAGTCAATCACTTTTCAGAATGTCTATGTCTGCTTTGTCCATTTGGTCAACATGTGACCGCACTGCTGAAACAGCTGGAGGTCACTTTGGAGAACTCTCACAGGGTCAGTTTGGATTCAGCTACCACTGATACCAGAGTGCCTGAAAATCAGCTCATGCTTGCAGCAGAGGCAGCAGAAACAGGAAGAGGAAGAGGAGGAGGAGGAGGATCAAGAGGAGCAACAGGAGCAACAGGAGCAGCAAAAACAGGAGCAGCAGCAGTAGCAGCAGCAGGAGTAACAGAAACAACAAAAGCAGCAGAAGGAGCAGGAGGAGTAGCTGGAGCAGCAGGAGTAGCAGGAGCAGCAGGAGCAACAGGAGTAGCAGGATCAGCAGGAGCAGAAGCAGCAGCAGGAGTATCAGAAACAGCAGGAGCAGCAGGAGTAGCAGGAGCAGAAGAAGCAGCAGGAGTATCAGAAACAGCAGGAGCAACAGGAGTAGCAGGATCAGCAGGAGCAGAAGCAGCAGCAGGAGTATCAGAAACAGCAGGAGCAGCAGGAGTAGCAGGAGCAGCAGGAGCAGAAGAAGCAGCAGGAGTATCAGAAACAGCAGGAGCAGCAGGAGGAGTAGGAGGAGTAGCTGGAACAGCAGGAGTAGCAGAAGCAGCAGGAATAGCAGGGTGATTTACAAGGATGCTCCCTCTCCTTTCCTCTTTCTAAACCATGGGCCCTAAACAGGACCACAGTTGGCTTTTGTCAGCAAACCATAGCCCAAAATGTTCCATTTTGGTAAATAAAATTTTATTTTGGCATAGCTCTCCTTGTTCGTTCTTTCTCATCCTTCTCTTTCCAAATGCTAGGGGCAACCTAGACATGTGGCTTACCATTTCTGCCAAGCTTGGGTTTTGTTTGTTTGCTTTGAGACAGGGTTCCAAAAAGTCCAGGCTTTGAACTTACAATGTAGGTGAGGATGACCTTTAACTTCTGATACCTCTGACTCTACCTCCCAAGTGCAGGAATTGTAGGTATGTACCACCATGGCAGGTTTATGGAGTGCTAGGTGGTGGAACCCAGGGCTTCATGCATGCTTGGCAGGTATTCTACCCATCAAACTATATCCTCAACACACTCCTAATATCCAATTGTATTACTCTAGATCACCAGACTATCAAGACAGGTTAAATGGGGAAGATTTTTATGAAAGAAATTGTATGCAAGCAAATCATTATAGAGGCGTCCAGGAGAATGGAGAAAGACATCAAATTGGATGGCAAATGTGAACCCAGGTAAAAGAGACCAAGGCAAGGTTGGGTAACACCTTATTAGCCTGACAAGCTGTCCAAGAAGGCTCCACTGGCTGGCAGATGTCTTGATTTCTTAATCTTAATTTGGTCAGAAAAGGAGTTTTCTGTGACTAAGAAGTATGATTTAGGACTGTCTCTCCTACCAGATAGGTGCACGCACTCTAGCCATGCACTAGGAACTGTAGAATATCTTTGAGGGCAGGGGATGCAATTCTGGATATGAAGCAGTAATGTTCAGAGCTGTATCTGGACCTTGTGTTCCTTATGCTCCCCATCCACCCCACACTGTATTATGTGCAAGGAACAATTTTGTGGCTGCCAGTGGATTCTATGCAATTTCAATCAACAGAAGTTCTCTCTCTCTCTCTCTCTCTCTCTGTGTGTGTGTGTGTGTGTGTGTGTGTGTCTCTGTTTCTATATCTCCATCCCTGTCTCTGTTTCTTTCTTTTTCTCTCTGTCTCTCTCTGTGTGTCTCTGTCTCTTTCTCCTCTTACAAAATTAACACGTTAGGACTAGAGAAATGGCTCAGTGGTTAAAAGTATATGTCACTTTTATAGAGAACCTGGATTTAATTTCCAACATCAACACAAGGCAGCCCACAAGCACTTAGAACTCTAGTTCCAGAGTATCTAATACCCTCTTCTAGCCAACTTGGACACCTGCACTCATGAGAACAGACATAAATAAAAAAAGGATTAAAAAACAAAACAAAACAAAAAAACCCCAACCAAATAAGAGAATTTGACAAGCTGATCTTAAAATGCTTACTGTATTATGAAATACTTAGATTGCTAAAACAATTTGTTAAAAGAACAAAGTTGGAAGGCAGGGATGACCCAGGCTGTCATGGATCATTGTTATTATAAAGCTAGAGCATCACATGAAAGTATAAATTGGTAAGGTCATCTTGCCAGCCTGCAGCACAGATGTAGACTCATGCTTATTGTGTCTTGGTTTGTACAAAATGCACAAAGCTTGCTTACGGGACAGAAAATCCTTCTTCCAACAAATCCACTGGGACAGTTACATGCTGACACACCAAAGCTTTGGCCCTTTCCTCACATCACACATCAAAGGAACTCAAACGGGTCATAGATGTAAATGAAAGTCAAACCTAGGGAATGTTTAGATGAAAGCATGAGACCATCTTTTTCAACATGGATTCGCAAAGATATCTTAAGACATAAAATTATAAACTATAGAAAAACGGATAAATTAGACTTTATACAAAGCTGAAGATGTTTGCTTTTGAAATACATTCGTATGATAGTGTAAAGTCCTCCAGGATGGAAACTAGGAAGAATGTTTGCATAACCTATATGGGTAGCAATAAAAGAGGCTGGTTATAGTGGCACATGATGGTAAGATATGCTGAAGACCCAGACACAGGGCGATCATGAGACTGTCAAAGAGCTCATGCAAATCCAGTGGGAGAAGATGTGTTGTCTATGTTTTTAATGGAGAAAGATTTTTAACAAGATACTTTACCAAAGAAGATACATGAGCACATACCCAGATGATTAAACAGGCCAATGCAGGGTTATCCCAGGGAAGGATCACACACACCAGACCATTCTCTCATTCAGTTGGCCATAGTACCAAGTGATACGAGGACTTGAAAGGGTAGAGTACCATACCTTGTTGAGGAAAGCAAAATGCTACAATGCTTTTAGAAAACAATTTCACAGTTTCTCAAAAAAAGTTAAAAGTAGAGATGCTCTGGAGTCAGGGGAGTCTGGTTTCCATATTTCCTTAAGAAAAAAAAAGGAAAAGATTCACACATAAATTTGTAAACTAATGTTTGTGGAAGCTTTATTTGTAATAGTCCCAGATTAGAAGCAACCTAGATTTTTGATATCTATAGGGTCACATGACAGAATTACTACTGCTCAACTGGTGGGAGAAATTACTGCTGAGTCCAACCTTGAAGGGCAAACCTTGAAGGGGTTATTCTAAGTGAGTGAGGCTAGAAAAAAAAATGACCTAGTGAGACTATGAAACCCCAGAAGTAGGCAGAAAGTAAGGCAGCAGGGAACTTGTTCAAAGTGATAGGAATAGTCTTGATATCCTGGGCTGGTGGTTGAAGAGCTTCATCTAACTTAGTTACCTAAATTCATGGAACTTAGCTGAACATGGTTACACAGATCTATCATCTCAGTTACTCAGAAAGTTGAGGCAGGAGAATTGTGAATTCAAGCCCTCTAACAGAGTGAGTTCAAGAATAGCCTGGACAGCTTAGTGAGACTGTGTTTCAAAATAAAAAGCAGAAATATGCCATGGGCTGTGGCTCAGTGTCAGTCTTTGCTTAGCATATGGAGAGCCTTAGGTACAATCTCCTGGCACTGCTGGGAAAAAAGATAAACCTCATTGAGTTTTACATGTATAATTGCTGACTTATATTGCCTATGAATCAAAGGAGCTGGTTTTTAAAAAGCAAGAGAAAGTAAAACAACTTCAGGGACATGAAATGAAATTTGGAATGAGATTAATAAAAATTGACCCTTAGTTAATGGTCCACACATTCAGTTCTCAGGCTTCTAATGGCTACCTTGAAAATGGAACTCTAGTCATTTGCAAAGTTTATTGTTCTTGATCCCAAGACACCCACTCCCTCTGTGCAGGACTCAGTAGAGATTCTTACTGATGCTCATATTGTTAAAGGTCAATGATGGAAGTGACTTTTGGGGACAGCCTTTGAGATGCTCTGTAAGCAGGTCTTTACTTTCTGAGCTGTTTTAATCTGATTACATTTGGACTATCTGGAGACACAGAGCATATGCAGCCTCCAAGATTTTTTCCTAAGCACAGTGTTGGTGTTTTGCTACATTGAAAATGAGCTCAAGGTTTTTAGCACAGAGATGTGCTACTTAATGTTACAGATGACAGAGACCCCTAAACCAGCGCACAGCAGGTAGCTAGAGGCAGAACTTTTCTATTTAGGAATATGAACCACTCTAAGAAGGTGACTATGAAGATTGTTCAGTGGTAAAGTGCTTGCCATGCAAACATGAGGACCTGAGTTTGATCTCCAAGCATGCTATCATGTGATTATAATCCCAGCTAGAGAAATGGAGATAAATATATCTCCAGGGCTCTCTGGTCTTTCAACCTAGACTATTCAGTGAACTCCAGGCCAATGAGAGACCCCCATCTCAAGAAACAAGATGGTAGCACCTGGTCTGCAACACGCAAGATTGGCTCTGCCTTCCTTAGACATGCATTTATAAGCATGTGCCCCGCCCCCCCACACACACACTCAACCTCCAAAGAAAGAACTCTAAGAATTGACCACTCTTCTGGTTTTGCCTTTCAGCATCTTTCTCCCATTGTATTTTCAACAAAGGAAGCATAAAGGAGTTAATGGTTTTTAGCTGTCACTTTCTCTGCAGCCTTTTGGAGGCCAAGGAACTTTGACTAGATGGACACTTTTTTGGAGGTCCAAATGTTCTAAGCACTGAGATATGCCAACACAATTCTCTTAAAGATGGTGATAATTTTAAAAATCAATACTTCATAGCTTAAAGTGCATCAATAATTTATCAAACTTGCTGGTGTGTCTATGACTGTATGTTTACCTCCATATCAATGTATGTTAACCATCTGCATTTGACATCTTTTTTGAGCATAATACTCTTGACAAATGACCTGTTTGCTTCCCCCCATATCATATTGGCTTGGTACTGCTTCATTAAAATAGGACCAGCATGAGCTGGGGAGATGACTAAATTGAGACAGTGCTTGTTATACAAGGATGAGGATCTGAGTTTAGAGACCCAGCATCCAAATAAAAAGGTAGGCAATAGGCATGGTGGTGTATACTTGCAATCCTAGCCCCAGGAGACAGAGACAGCAAGACTCTCAGGGCTTTCTGGCCAACCAGTCTAGCAGAATGAGTGAGTTCCAGGTTCAACAGGAGACATTTACATCTGGCCTCCAAGAGTACTTGAATGGCTTGATACACCTGTGTACACTTGAACACAGATACTAACACACACACACACACACACACACACAGGCACATACATAGACAGATACATGAGTCATGATTTTTGTCTGCCAGAACCCTTCTAAACACTTTGTCTTTATTTCAAATACCCTTTTTAACAATATTGTGACAATAAAATTAATACCATGTACTAAATAATACCCAGGCAAGGACAATAAAGTAGAGATGTTTATGACTTTCCCAAGATCACAGTGGGTACACAGAAGAGCTGAAAGAAGTCTGTGTTCTTCTAATAGTTATGGGAGTGATCATGTAAGCATCTGGATATCAGTCATATGGAACTGACAGCACTGGCAGATTCACATGGACTAACTCAGTATCACATTCATGCTGTCTTGAGGTACATTATAGTAACATGGATGTATGAGGCATGTATGTCTTGCCATCCAAGAGCATAGTACATCAACCTTGGATTTGATCTTGACAATTACAGTGTTGTGCCACAGGACAAAATGTTTAAAATTCATTTCTCAGGGACTAAAGAAATGGCTTAAGGGTTAAAAGCACTAACTTACCTTGTAGAGAACCTGGGCTAGTTTCCCAGCACCCACTGTAGCCTCTAGCTACACCTCCAGGGGATCCAATACTATCTTCACAGCTTCACACACATACATGTAAATGAAAAAAAAATAAAGCTGATTTATTTGGGGACTTCAGCACCTATGATAAGGGCATGCTTCCTAAGGGTGAATGATGTGGAGGCGAGCCAAGAGCCATTCCTTATGAGGATGGGATTTGCTTTCCTAAGAAGAGACGCACTGTTGAGGATGTAGCTTTCCAGTGAAGTGCTTCCCTAGCATTGCATGAAATTCTAAGTCCAGTTTCTATAACTGCATGAACTAGGTATGTATAACATGTATGGTGCATGCCTGTAATCCTAGCACTTGGGAAGTAGAGACATGCTATGATCTCAAGTCTCCTGAGGTTTAATTTCTCCCAAGGAACTAGCTACCACTGGGTTCAAACACCTAGATCACTGAAACCTTCTCTGTCTCCTCAGCACAGGATGAGTTTGCTGAGGTTACTGATTGACTACATGCCAATGTTTACAATCAAACATAAAAGGTAATTTTTTTCCAGTTGAACATTGTGTGTGTGTGTGTGTGTGTGTGTGTGTTCTTATGCCAAATTGAGAGGGAAATAGTGTCATGCCTTTAAGACCCATATTGAGTCCTCAGAGTGGTGTTGCCTATTTCCACAGCTCACTAGATAGACCCGATTTCTTGCTTTGGACAGAGCCCGGGGACTCTTCAGATATTCAGCACAAGGGTTAGCTGCACTGGACTTACTCTCAAAGGCCTCTGAGAAGTTAATCTGATCACAGGCACTCCCTTGATTTGCATGTTATTGACTTGAGTTGCTTACCTGTGTTCACCTGATAACAGGATCATCCAGGCAGCCTTCTGTAGTCAGCCAAATCCTCTAGTCCCTGATGTTAGCTGGAAGCCAACAGTTTCTGCCAAGATTCTGGAAATGAATTGCCTTGATTCTTCCCAAATGGCAGGACCACTGTGACCAACAAAGACCAAGGAAGCCAAACCCAGCTGCCAGAGGCAACACAAAAACCATGGGAACTCATCCCTTTCTATTCTGGCCAGCACTTGTCCAAGGTGGTATATGTATTTCTCTGTCTCACAGCATGTCCCCACACAGCTCCCCTGAGCTGAGCATGGGTCGCCAGAGTCTCTTTTGCTCAGATACTTGGTTCTGCTGATGACAACTTGCCATGCTCACCAGGCTCAAGACCACAGATTAGGTGGGTCCTAATGTGATCCTGGTTTCTCTGGCCCATGGAGTGTTCACATATGAGAATTAGATTGATAACAATGTTCTTTGCATCCCCTGCCTCTGTCAGAGTGCTCCTCAATAGAACAGAGAGTCCAAGCATAGTTTGGGATCTTGTGTTTAGCTGTCAAACACTTGACCTTAGATGCTGCATGCTGGATCTTTTAAGATGTGTTCCAGATACCAGCTGACAGGCAAAGCGCATCCCAGAAGGCCATCTTGTTCCCAGGTGGAATAAGAGCTCAAGGGCCTGTACCTTCACCATCTTCCCAGGCTCCTCTTACCTTAGGGCAATGCGTGCTTAAATTTTTCCTTACTGGTATGTATTGTGCATTGAGCATATCCTCTGCCCTTCAATCTCCACTGCCCTTCCTTCTCTTACCTGCCCTCCTCCCATCAGTTTGCTTTGTTCCCCTAGGCAATTTCACATCTATCATTTAATCTGTGTGTATACAGTTTATGTAACTATATAAATCTGGGATCCACAAATAAAAGAGAGCATACAATATTTGTGTGAGACTGGTTTGATTCACTTAACATGATTATCTCCAATTGTACCTATTTGTCTGCAAATGACAAAGCTTTATTCTTCTTTATGTCTGAATAAAATTGCATTGTGCTCACACACTGCTTTTCCTTAACCATCTCTCTGACGTTTGACACCTAGGTTGGTTCTATAATTTAGATGTCATGAATAGTGCTGCAGTAAACATGTGTGCAAGTGTCTCTACAGTATATAAACTTGGTGTCCTTCATAAGTACCCAGGCATAATACAGCTGTATCATTTCAATCACCTATTTCTCTTTTGTTGCAGTTGTTGTTGTTTGTCTTTTGGGAAACTTCCATACTGGTTTCCATAATTATATACTCAATAGCAGGTATGAGGTCCCTTAGTCTATATCTATTCTAGAATATATTTTTTCCTTAGTGGCTGATATGTCTTTTTGTTATTGTAGCAGTTTGGTGTGTGTGTGTGTGTGTGTGTTTGGTTGGTTGGTTGGTTGGTTTGGTTTGGTTTTGGAGACAGAGTCTGGCTTTGGAGCCCATGTTGGCTTTGAAGTTGTGATCTCCCTTGCCTCAGTCTTCATAGTGCTGGGACAACAGATCTGTACCATTACTTATGGCCAAATACACCCATTTACCCACTATGTCTCCTTATTTTGTGTGTCCCATGGTCCTGAACTAAAGCATCAATGAGGACTCCGCAGAAGCAACAGAGGGCGACCTCAGAGTCTCTCCACTCAGCAGGAGCAAAGAAGGGAGAAAATTGTCAGGGTGTCTTCACTCAGGAGAGATGTAGCAGAAACCATGGGTCTGTCCACTCAGAATAAGTGACAGAGGGGGAACTCTGGGATCCTGACACTGAGGGCAGCAATCTACAAGCTTCCTTTCTGGCTCTCCACCCAACTCCCCCCTCCCCCGCCCCCGATTGCTGAGCTACCCATCCACTAAGGACCAGGAAGGCCAAGATGCCTCCATCTCTCTCCAGCTCCTCCCTCATTGGCCCCTTGCAGTGTTTTATCGCTCTCTTCTCCTTCAAGCTTTACTTTAAATGAGTCCTTGCTTCCCAGTCCTTGTCACAGGAGGTTTTTAGATAACAAAAAAACGGAAAAGACCTATGGAAATCTTCTGCTTCCCGTTGGGTCCCACAGAGCTCTCCATGGGAGAAAACAACAAACACAAACATTAGAATGAAAAGCCAAGTGAAGAAGGACATGCTCTGTCTTTGTATTGAAGCATAGATCTATTTCAGTTGAATAAAAGAGGCCACTGTGTCCCCAACACCACATCTTTGTGTTCAGGCAGCTGGCTCCCACCAAAGAATATGTCTGAGATTATCCTTCCTGATACGACACTGATGCTTTCAATACCACATCTTCTGTTCACATCCAAAGCACATTAGAAACCCATTTACTTTATTCAAAAAAAAGTGCAGCATCTTCAGACCTGAGCCTTCAGTTAATATTGGCATTCATACATGAGTGAGCATCACAGCTTAAGCTTTCTCGGTTGTCAGCACGGAGTTATGAACATATTGAACTGTGATTTTTACTTTTTAACCTGGGGGCCCTTCAACTTTCCTAAAGGGGAAAATTTGGATGATTGTGCCTGATTGCATGAGACCACGTTGGTGGGAGAAGGTTAGATGGGGGAACAGCAGGGAGCGAGAATAAAGAAAATAACAAAAGCCAGGTGAGATAATTAAAACCTTCTTAATCTCCTCATACTGAGGAATGGTGTCAGCCCATTTCTTTCTCCTTTTTTTAAAACAGTGTGAGCCTGCATTTCTACTTCATTTCAAACTGCTCTTCCCATTAGCGCTCCTTCTGCAGATGTGAATCAGTGGGATAAATTAAGTTTTGCTCAAGGCATTTAGTATAGTAATAATCTGCCTCTCAGAAGAGGGAAAAAAACATAGCAAAGAACCTCCGCCCTGCAATGCCAGGTGTGGGCTGAAACAAAGCTGTAAGGGAAAGGCAAGTCTGCCCAAGCTGCCTGTTGCAACCAAGGCCTGGTGTGACCGTGAGGCCTATTTCGGAAAGAGAAAGGGGAAGTCACTGTAAACGGTCATCTGAGCATAAATAAGAAGTGAAAGTAGCCTCTTACAAACTTATGTGTAGGGCTGGGGAAGTAGCTCAGTTATCAGAGTGCTTCTCTACTAATGCCAAAGCTGTGGGTTCAATGTCAAGCACCTCATAAAATCAGACATAGAGGTACCTACTGGTAATTCTAAAACATGGAAGGGAGAGGGGATCAACAGTTGAAGGTCATCCGCAGACATATAGCAAGTTTGAGGTCAACCTGAGGTACATGAGACCCTGACTCAGAAAATTAAAACAACAAAACACCTTCTGTGTATGTGCAATGAAAGAATATAGCATAGTCACTAAGAAACTTACACAGGGATGTCCCCAGAGAAGTCAGGTCAATCTTATAACACAGCAATGTTAAACCATGGAAGAACCACCATGAAGAACCTACTGAGCACAGCACCAACTACAGCCTGATTGTGTCTACTGGCCCTGAGTATAGAAATGGCAACAAAATGACAGAGTGCATCAGTGTATTCATTTCTTTCTTGGTGTGTTAGGCAGTTTTCTACCTGTAACAAAATGTCCAGAATGGCTGACTTTAAAAAGAGAGAAGTCTTGTTTCAGTGTTGGAAGTTTCACAGAAAAGTCAGATAAGAGCACATTTATAGTCTGTATTGTAAGACACTCTTGTATTCCATATTGAGGAAAAGAGTCAGCACGTACATGTCATTACTAGCTTAGTGCATGCACATTGCTAATGGTTTATTTGTTCTGAAGCTCAGATGCCCATGAAGAAATACAAGGCTGATAGCAGGAAAATTAAAAACAGGATAGGAGAGATGACTCAGTAGATAAAAGTGTTTACCATTAAGCCTGACAACTGGAGTTTAATCCCTAGAACCCTTATGGCAGAAGGAAAGAATTGACTCTTGCAACTTGTCTTTTGACCTCCACATATGTGCCAAGGCAACACAAACACACACACACACACACACACAAAATGGTAAAAAAAAAAAAAAGACTAAGAAAAGGAAGAGAGGTTAATTAAACTCAGTCTTTCAAGACATGTCTATAGATGTCTACCTACAGAATGAGGGGAAAGTGTAAGGAAGAATAATAAAAGGCTCAGATGTCACAAGTCTTAGAAACATGGCTGACACCAGAGCAGAAGGGCAAATCTGAGATCCAGAATGAAAAATCCCTATCTTCTCCCTTATAATCTGCCTGCTGGAGTTGAAATGAAAGACAGTTGTTTAAAAGGAATCCACTTTACATCTTCATTGCCCACAAAGGCCCATGTGTGCAAGGTGCAGTAATCCACTGTCTTCTCTGATTTCTGTCTCTGTCATTGGCTTGTGTGTAACAGGAAGTGGGAGCTCAGCAGTCCTGTTACAGTTTCATGACCAGTAGGTCTATTGTTCTGTGAACCAGGAAGAGGCAAGACATTACATCAGGAGCACATGGGAGAGGAACCCATTCCCATCACACTGCGAACAAAGAAAGAGTGAGCAGACTGAGGAAGGGTCCTGGTAATTCTTTCAAGAGCCTAATGAAGGACCACCTCTTAAGTATATCATCACCCCTCAGCAGCTGTTGGGTTGGGCACTGAGCCTTCTACACGTGGGCCTTTGTGGGCAATAAGAATGTTAATGTAGCTGTCATGCTATGTCACTGTCTTGTCCTAGCACCTGAGAAACAAGGTCCAAGGTTGACCTTTGGCGCGCGCACGCGCGCACACACACACACACACACACACACACACACACAATTCTTTCACTCTCGTATTTACGATTGCTATTTCACAAGTGTGCTGACTCTTTTCCTCTATATGAAATACAAGAGTGTCTTATAATACAGACTATAAATGTGCTCTTATCTGACCTTTCTGTGAAACTTACACACACACACACACACACACACACACACACACACACACACGCACGCGCGCTTGCATACACAAATATGTTCTGTGCACATATACTGTGTACACATACACATAAAACAAAATAGACAATAAATAGTGCTTTATCTGTGTTGTGATTCAGCTGGGCTTCTCATGATACCTCCTTTGTCTAGAATATCACATCTGTTCACCTGTCTCAAATTTGTCCCCACGGTGACATCTGTGTCCTTCCTCCAGGAAGCTGCCCAGTCCACACACCAGAAGGGGTCAAGCAGCCTGCTGTGTAGTCATGATGTTAATATATGTTAGCTTTTTTCCATCCCTGGTCAGAAGCACTTTCAGCTCAGCAGATGTATCTTCTTTTAGCCGTTTTTAGTATCAGAAGAGTGCCTGGAAAATTAGTAGACAGAACAAATGTTCTCTTACCTTAAGAAGAAAGGAAAGAAATTAACATTGATTCTACAATGCACCTCAGGCTCTTCTAATTTAAATTGTACAAACATTACCTTTATTGCTTTTTGTCGTATTTGAGAATCACCCATAATAGTATTTATGTAATTGTTTTACTTTAATTAAATGACTCTTAAGTTAATGGTATTTTAGGAGAAAATGTTTCATCACTATATTGTAAATTCCACAAGAGCAAGAACTGGTTATTGTGAACCACTGAATTCCAGACTTTGAATTGATGCTGGCACAAAAGTATCTGACTACACAGTTAAATGAATAAGGAATAAGCACCGCTGGTTTACTATCATATGGAAATGGCAATCGTAAATCTGAGACTGAAAAAATTGTAATAGTGTGATAGTCCTAAACCTAAGCACTTCCTCTTTGCTTAAACAGGAGGTATTATGGACTCAGACACAGTGAGAGGAAGCTACACCAATGCCCTGAGAGGACTGTGGAGGAAAGAATCAACTTGGAAAAAGGGAAACTATTCAGGATAGTTCATTCTTAGAAATAAATTTCAAAGCAAACAGTAGACAAGATGGTTCAATCTCTAGAGGAGACCTTAGATCTTCTCCTTGGTTATTGCTGTACCATGTCCATCATAATCAGTTTTTCCTGGATTAACCATAATGATACCTTACATTTTGGGAGCTGGTGTTTGTATCTACAGGACATGAGGCACAGACAGTCTCAGCCAAATACCTATGTTTCAGAGTTGACATGGTGTTGTGGGAAATATTAAATACAAAAAACAAAACATAAACAAACAAACAAACAAACAAAAAATAGTCATATATTCCTGCACTTGTGCCTCTGTCCCAGCAGTCTGGCAGGCCATGCACTGGTGGGCAATGGCTGATCTGTCTGTGTCTACCTGTTTTTAATCTCATGGAGACTAACTCAGAACTCCACAATCTCTCCACCCAGCTCACTGGGTTCCCACTGCTTTCTTTCTTCCTCTGTCCAAACCAGAAGTCCTGCCTACTCGCCCAGTGATTGGCGCCTTTATTCATTAGGGGATTGGTTCAGAAGAACAACACCAGGCCCATCCACTACACTATGGGACATAAACACTCAGCAGAATATCTATGTTACCAAGTTATCAAGGTCACAGCCTGTGCCCTGACAGTGGGAACAAGCCAGACTTGGCCACCCACCCTCAGTAAGCCAACTACAGAGACATATAATAGTGAAAAGCAAAGGAAGGAGATTCATTTCAATGTAGTCACACTGGGGAGAGAAACACAGAGCTCCAATGACTAACTCCCTGGCTCTGCACCAGACTATCTTCAAGGTCCTGACATGAATTTAGGTTTCAATAGAGGGGCAATAGGTAGGCAATTCTATGCAGTCCTGGTCAAGGTGTGGTCCTGGCCACCACTCACCTGCCATTGTCTCAATTCCACTGTCTTCTACAATGTAATCTGACAACAATCAGAAGTGTGTGAGATCTCTTGTGGTGTGATAAGTCCTTCCTCTGGCTGGCACCAGGATTCTGTAAGAGACTCCTGGGGGAAATTCCAGTTCTGGAGGTCCATTATTTCAATAGTCTAGTGGTTAACGGAAGGGGAACACAAGTTTTTTAGATGTCTTCATTGCTACCAGAGGGTTGCACTTAGAGGAGGAGACAGGGAGCGGCTCAGTTCACTGGAGATTCTCCTTTTTGGTGATATCTCCCTTCAACCATTGTTCCCTCTGCACCATGGTGTTTCTTTCAAGCTGTAGTATTTGAAGGAAGAAAAGGAAAAAAGTAATATTTGTCACATATAAATATTATATAAGAGCCCTGGAAACACATGCAGTTCACAACACATGCAGACCATCTTTCATGCAATCACAGCCTTCTGCGAGAACTTACAAAACAAAATTAAGCAGGGAATGAGGGCATATTATTTCTAGGTGTGTGTGTGTGTGTGTGTGTGTGTGTGTGTGTGTGTGTGTGTGTGTGTTTACAACAAAACACCATCAAAAATCATAACCAGCACTGCTTTATCCCCACATAGCTAGGAAAAAGAAATGAGTTGATAAACACAAAAGTAAAATCTCTCTCTCTCTCCCTCTCTCTTTCTCTTTCTCTGTCTCTCCCTCTGTCTCTGTCTGTCTCTCTCCCTCTGTCTCTGCCTGTCTCTCTCCCTCTCTCTTTCTCTGTCTCTCTCCCTCTGTATCTGTCTCTGTCTCTCTCTGTCTCTCTGTCTCTGTCTCTGTCTCTCTCTCTCTTACACACACACACATACACACACACACACACACACACACACACACACACACACGTCAGTCCCACAATCTGTCCCCAAAGCTTGCTCCCTCTGATCAGTGCTTTCTCACCCTTTCTCAAGCCTTCTCTGTTTACCTACTTATTTTTAACTTAAAAAAAAGAATTATCACTGTGTGCATGTATGTGTGTATGATGCCTGTCAGAGGGGTATAAATGCCACAGATCACCTGCGGAGGTCAGAGTACAATTTTGTGGAATCAGTTCTCTTATTCCACCTTTGTGTGGGTTCCAGAATTCGAACTCAGATTGCCATGCTTGTACCACAAGTGTCTTTGCTTGCTGAACCGTCTAGCAAATCTTATTTATTTCTCATTGCACAGGATTACAGAACCATGGTCATGCAAGACTATAATATACCTGAAGCATATTCCCCCTCATAGATACTACTACATTTATCAATTTCCATTAGTTCCCTTTGTCCTGAAACAGTTTTGTTTCAAGATGATGCCTTTACATATCATCAGTCCATACATGATTTCATGTGGCTATATAAAAATCCAGGATCCACAAATGATAGAAAACATGATACTTATCTTTCTGAGACTAAGTTGATTCATTCAGTATGATTATCCCCAGTGGGATCCATTTTCCCACAAAGGATATAACTTTCTTCATCTTTATCATTAAAAATCATTTTAGTATAAGCACATACATAACGCATTTTCATATATATATTTGCTCTTGTTGGAAGTCCAGGTTGATTTTATAACCTAGCCATTGTGAACAGTACTAACCTCACTTATTTCTTTAAACAACATCATTATTTATTTTTTAAGAATTTCATATATTTTTATAACGTGTCTTGATCATGTCTAGGCTCACTCCTCCTCCTTCTCTCCCTGGACTGTCCCCCAATACATACAACTCTCACATTTATGTCCTTGTGTTTACTTTTTAATACCAGGTTGGTTTTCATGTCCAGTGGCATTAGGAGTGTTGGGTAGAAGGAGCCATCCTGGATTACATCCCAGACCCTTTCTCGTAGCATTGGACTTATAAGACTAGGCAGAGAAACAGGTTGCCTGGAAGATTCGTTTCAGAACAGAATGGAAAGGTATCTGACATTCTCAAATGTATCTTCCCTATACCTTCTTGGACACTTAAATGATGGCTCTACTTTTGACTTTGGAGTCAAGTTCTGGATACCTATTAAAACACAGGAGAAAGCTGATATATCACATTACCTTTGGACATCAAAACCCAAGGCAGTGACTGAGCTTAGGCTTTTTTTTTTACTAGTTTCTGGCTTTTTATTCATTTTCATTCATTCATTTATTCAATACAAAAATGGAAAATGATTTTCTTAGCTCTCAGCTCAGAGAAGGCATTGGTGGAAAAGATAGTTTTCCTGCCCTTACAAAGGGAAAATAAATGTTAAATAGCCTATTATATAAAACCACAATTGCTATCAATTTATTGATTCAATAAGTATATACAGCATGACCATTCTGTCCTATGCTTAATGCTAGGGTAAAATAGTTGACAAAAATATCATATTCTGTGCCTTTGTGAAACAAGAAATCCAATCAAATGTACTGCAAGGGAATGCAGAACTGCCCATTCATAAGTATAGCACAGTTCAATGAATAAGAGTAACATATTAAAATAAACAGTCACGAGGATCTTTGATAGGTGCACACTATTGAAAGAGTTAAGCTATGATCTCAGCGACATAAAATATAAATAAAAAAATAAAAATATAAAGATTTGTGTATAAACAAAGTTAGGTGGTACCAACCTAAAATAATTTGTTATAACTGAAGACTCAGACAAACACAAAGGAAATACACCTAGAAGATGCACAAATGATAATAGGAATGAAACCAAAACACATTAGTAAATAAACATGGCTAAATTACTTAGGGACAAGAAAAGAAGACAGAAAAAAAAAAAAACGTAGTTGAAAATTAACCATAATACAAAGGGAACAAGGGTCTGAGTTCTTGACTGTCAACTATTACACCAAATGCAAGCAAATTAAAGTGTTCAATTTAAAGACATAAAACAGTTAAATGAATTAAAAAGTCAGCTGTACACTGCCTATAAGAGAGTCACCGTAGGCCTGGGAATTTGATACAACTGGGGGAGTGCTTGTCCAACATGCACAAAATACTGGGTTCTATTTCAAGTACCACATAAACCAGGAAGGATGGGGCATTATTTCAATCTCTGTGCTCAGTAGGTGGATCAGACACAATGGAATACTACTCTGCATTTAAAAACAATGAATTCATGAAATTCTTAGGCAAATGGTCAGAACTAGAAAATATCATCCTTAGTGAGTTAACCCAATCACAAAAGAACACACATGGTATGCAGTCACTGATAAGGGGATATTAACCCAGAATCTCGGAATACCCTAGACACAATCCGCATATCAATAGATTTCTAAAAAGATGGAAGGAGAGACCCCTGGTCCTGGAAAGACTGGATGTAGCAGTGTAGGGGAATACCAGGACAGAGAAGCAGGGTTGACTGGGGAACAGGAGAAGGAAAGATGGCTTATGGAACTTTCGGGGAAGGGGGAAAGCGGGAAAAGGGAAATCATTGGCAATGTAAATAAAAAATATAGAAAATTAAAAAAAAATAAGTTCAAAGTCAACCTTGGATACATTGTGAGTTCAATGTTAACCTGGGCCATATGAGACCATGTCTCAAAATAATAATAGTAATAGTAATAATAATAATAATAACAGCAACAAATAGACTTATTTTTAGCTTTATAGATACACATAGACTAAAAGTAAAGGGATTAAAACTAATCCACATGATAACCAAAAATAAAAGCAGGCTGGCAATAGAAAATAACTCAAAATAGACATTCAGTTAAAAATATGTAAAAATGGACAGATCATTAGATAATCATAAAGGTGTTAACTGAACTATAGGATATGATATATACACACAAACTGTGGGCCACCTAAATAGATAAAGCAAATAGTCTCAGAAGTGTTGTTAGCTGTTAGCATCTTCAACACTTGACAGCTAGCTAATCTGGAGAAAATAATAAAGAACCTTAGGGTTGGGTTGAGCAATGTATTAGACCAAATTGGCTGAGAAGACAAACAAGACACACTCCATTCCATACTAGTTCCTTCTTCTTAAGTGCACCTGACGTGATTTTTACACACACACACACACACACACACACACACACATCAAAGCAAGTCTTAAGAAACTTCAGAAAATTGAAATAACATCAAATATCTTTTTGAACTACATGGCATGAAACTAAAAAATGAGTAACAGAAAAATAAACAGGAGGACACATGAATATGTAAAAAATAAATACCAGACTCCTCCTGCACAGCCAACTGGTCAAAGAAGGAATCAAAGGAGGGAAAACAAACAAAAACACTGTAATAAACAGAAGTGGGAATGCACCACAAGGACACAGATAGCCATTCTGAGAGGTGTGGTCCCAGCAGGGATCTCTCTACTGCGAGAAAAGTAAGATCTCAGTAACCTCGCTTCACAGGGATGTAGGAAAGCACCTGAAGCCTGAAGTTAGCAATAGAAAGATCAATGCAGAAACAGAGACTAGAAAATGAAAAACATCAAGGAAATTAAGAGCTGACTTTCGAAAAGTCAGATAAAACTGACCAGACCTTAGTTAAATAGAAAATGAGGAGTAACTGCATTAAAATGATGAATGAAGAGAAGCCATTACAGCTGACAACCCGGGAACACAAAAGACAGTGTAAGCTTCTGAAAACTATCTGACAACAAATTTGTGTGGAGAAAAACGGCTAAATTTACAGACACATACTAGGACTAAACATGAAGAAATAGGAAATCTGGACAAACTAAAAATGAGTAAGAAGGCTGAGTCACTAATCAAACTTCTTCCAAGAAAGAAAACCACAGAGCAGATGGCTCCACCAAGCAATTGTACCAAAAAAGAGTTAATACCAACCACTTCCAATTTTTCCAAAACGTGAATGGAAATGAATTTACAAATGCATTTTATGAGGCCAAGTCTGTTCTGAGAGTAAACCCAGACAAGGACAGCATCAGAAAAGAAAGTAGGGGACAATGCCACATTCAATGAGATTTTCTGAATGCAAAGATGTTTCAACATACACAGTTGTGAATAAGCAACATATACCACATTAGCTAAACAAGGGTAAAAATCATAAGATCATCTCAATAAATGCAGGAAATTGTTTAACGAACTCAGTATCTCTTCCAGAGCAAAGGTCTCAAGAAAGTATGTATAGAAGAAGTGTGTGTCACCATAGTAAAGACTGCAAGCTTACAGTCCATCAGGGGTAGCATCATCCTCAGGCAGGTCCTTGGGTACATAAGAAACAGAGTGAGCTCTCCTGAAGATACAAGCCAGTAAGCAGCGTTCATTCAGGGCTTCTGGTTCACCTCCTACCTCCAGGTTCCTGCTCTGCTTGAGTTCCTGCCCTGATTTCCCTTGGGGATAGGTTGTTACCTAAAATGTAAGATTAAATAAACCTTTCCATTCCCAAGTTGCTTTTGGTCATGGGGTTTTATTACATCAATAGAAAGCAAACTAAGACAGCCCTATAAACCTATAGAGGGTTTTGCACAGCCTTTGAGAAGTGAACCTCCTCTGCTCCCTAACAAAGGACCCCAAAACTAAATGTGTAAGCCAATGACAGTCATTTAGTTTGATTAGAATCTGCAATGTGTGAAGGGCTAGTGGTGACACTCTTTTCAAAGGAGAATCAGGTGAAGTTGCTCCTTTAGGATTGGAAGGATCCAGTTCTATGATGACATACACAGCTGGCATACTGGTCTCAGCTGGGACTTCAGTTGGGGCTGCTGTCTGAGGCTGTTTTCTTCCTGAGTCTTCTTGCTGTAGAGCTTTCAGGGTGAGAGAGATAAAAAGAAACTGCCATCTCTTGAAACCTGGGCTTATGGTCTGTTACAGTATTGCTACTGTAGTATGTGACCTGTCAAAACCATCACTGAGCCTCTGCTACATAAGATTCTAATGGAAAGATGCAGTTGACACAATGTAGCCAAAGTTGTGAAGACAAATTGATGAAGTTGTGAAGACATCACTGGGAGAGCTAGCTCCGTACTAGAATTGATTTGGTGGGAATAATGAGGTGGGTAAATTTTTGTCTAATAAATCAGGAGGCAAGAATGAATATCTCAAGTTCATGGTAGAGTACTAGAAAGTGGATATAGTTTCTGTAGAATGAGTTACAATTTTTAAAAGTGAAATAAAAACTTAGTTTATTCCTAAAATGCAGAGATTGAAAATCTCTGATTGAAGGCATGCAGAGATTGAAAATTTGAGACTAAACGATATTTGAAATAGTTGCTGTTGTCTATGCCTGAGGAACAGTACCCAAAATTGTCCTTTAGCCTCCATGTGAATGCACGCACGCGCGCGCGCGCGCGCGCGCGCGCGCGCACACACACACACACACACACACACACACACACACAAGCGTGAGGATAGTCCCATTGATTAGGATCAAAAGCCAGATTCCTAAGGTCATAGCTGATACACCTTGATCATCATGTGGATAAATGTCCATAACAGCTTAAATAAGAGAATACTAGGCAAGATATGCATAGATTCCATGAAGCAGGAGGGAGGACCACCGTCCTGTGAGAAATAGCATTTGGACTCATCCTTCAAATGATCAATAGCATGGAGCTCTCCAGGGATCAGGCATCTTACATTTCAAAGAGAAGGTATTCTGATGTTGCCTGTACAGGGAACAAAAAGACCTATTGAGACACAGGGCTGCTCTCATGCACGTACTTGTGACAGCTCCCTCTACTTAGAGGATGCATAACAGCCACTGTTTCTTCAAACTATTCACCACCTCTAAGGATTTCAGGGTGGTCCAGGCTCTGGGGTCTGGCACTTCTTCTCTTTTATTGGACTCTCAATCTAAGGAGTGAGTGGCCTTCTTACATGGGCAAACTTCAGCTTTTTCCTCTTGTTCTCTCTCTCCATTGCCTCACTTCTGACTGGCACACTTTACATTCCCTATCAACACAAAGGCAATCTGCATAGAAAGCCACTTGTGTTATGGGGAAAATGCTGAATGTGCCATAGAAGTCAACAAAAGCACAATCTGGTGCATCCCAACCTTCCATGGTGGCTTACAGGAGGTAGGAGGGATGTTGACTAAGATAAGATCCGTATATTAAAGTTTGGTCTACATCCCATGCCATTACTCAGAGGTGGAGCTCAGCAGGAGAAAGTTAGGGCATTAGAAGCATGCAATGAAAGGAGATACACCCCCCACCTCTTCCTGTCTCTCTTTTGCTCCCCAGTTTCCATGTGGTGAACACTTTTACTCTGCTTTACTCTCCTGCCATTGAAATTGAGGGACAAAATAACCTTTCCTTTTTTTAAATCAATCATTTTAGGTATTTTGTCACAGCATCAGAAAACTTACTAATGTAGAGAGAAAATTCAGTTGTTAAAGTGCTCATCTTTTATTTCAATGAGGACCTGAGTTCAATGTTGAGTACGCACATTAAAAAAAAAAAGTCAGATGTGGTGGTGGTGTGCTTATAATCCCAGCATGGGGGAACAGAGACAGGCAGATACCTGGACTCATTGGCCAAACACCCTAGCCTAATGGTTAAGCTCCAGGCCAGAGAGACCCTGTCTGAAAAAGAAAGTGGATGACAATGAACAAAAAAAGCCCACAAATCCACACACATGTGCATGAACATGTGTGCACATGCAGTGCTCCATCTGACACCCTGAACTCAAAGAAAATAAAACAGTGGATTCCTGAAAAAACAAACAAACAGAAAAGAGAGAAGCAGTCATCCTTTCTCATTACATTAGTGTTGTTCATTTGGATGTCACTGGCTTTACAGGTTTGTTTTATTTGTAAATATGTTTAGCTCTTTTGAAGCCTTAAGCATTTTTATGTCTGTGGATTTTAGTGGCATTGTTATTCACTGTAATCCATGGCTTGAGTTCTTGGGAAGAACTACATGCCATTCTGTTTTGAGAAACACAGACATAAAAGGCAGCCAGGCAGCTGAGAACAGCCAGGGTGATGATGCTATTACTCTGACTGGACCTGGTGGTTCATTGGGGGTGGGACTGGGGGTTGGTTTGAGGATGAGATCACTGCTGATGAGTTTTTGCTCAACTGCCCAGGAAGGCAGAGCTCAGCTCTGCAGTCATTATCCTGTTTTTCTCTCCCTTAGCTTAGGGAAGAAGTGGACAAAGAAGAGAAAAAAAAGACACTTGCATGTGGATGTACAGTACCCAAGGGGACATGCAGACAGAACTACAGACTCACAACCACTTCAGCTTCTGCAGTTCAAGAATGGCAGAATGCAAGCCACCCTGTGCTATAAAGACCACCCCAACATGGAATCCCTTGGAAATGCCACTTGTAACCTTAAAGCAAAGCCCACCTTGCCTTCTGAGGAAGTCATCAGTTCAGTATGCTAAGCACTCTCCACCCTGGAGTCTGCAGGTTGTTGCCATAAGCAACAGACTGGCCCTCCTCTGCGGCAGAAGGCTATACACTTAGAAAGCTGATGACATGCTTCACATCAGAAAGCTGAATGGCTTTTAGGTAACTTCCAAGGATTAGATTTCACAGAATTCACTTTCCAGTACAAGTAGAGATACTCAAATACCTACTAGCTCTTCTGTGGGCAACCCTTCTTGGCTGTGCTAAGGCTTCCAAGATAAATCTGGACAGTGACTTAGAATCAACAAAGACAAATGTTTGGTTGAACGGGAAAATGCCCTGGTTCAAGCTGTAAATCTGTAAATAAAATTCAATTACACGGAGAGAGTAGTACCTTAAGTTGTACACTAATTATCCTTGTGGGTTTCAACTCATTAAACTCAGATAATCTTCAGAAAGAAGGGCTCTGGCAGCAGCTAACCACACATTCTGCCAGATGACTCAATCATTATTCCAACTAGCTCACATTCAAGGAGTGCTCAAGACAAAGGAGAAACTCCAATATGTGACCATCAAAGTGTAGTGGATAACAGAGACCCACATACAGTCTGGGAGGACATGGAAAAGCAAGTCTGCAGAGGTACAAAGAAAATGTAGCCTTCCACAGAAAATATGAGGCAATGAATCTTCCCTATACCCACTCATGTCTGTCCCTCAGGCAATACTGTAAAGCCCTTCTAGATTCTATTTCTCCTCTCCTTGGAACAGGCAATTTCTTCTTTGGCTGGTTCTCCTCCAGAGGCAAGCCAGCTCAACAGCACTGGGAAGCAAGCTCAGGACCCTGTTGGTCCCCAGGGTCCCTTTTAATATCACTTCTCCTTTTTGCTATTTCTCTTACCCTAACTTTGACCCCTTGATATGTGGACATCTGACAGGTCCATTCCAGGGAGGGATGACAGTATGCTCACCAGGCCAGGAAGGTTTGCATTTTTTAAAAGGCCTCACGGGGAGTGCAACTTCAGCACAGAGAGCAACTGCTGACTGCTGACACAGACATTTCGAGCATTAATCACAGAGTTATGGGTAAAGCAAAAACCTTTCTTATACCCTTCCATCTTTCAGAGCTCCTCAGTGAACTACTGTCTACATCATAGCCCAAAGGTGTTGACTGAGAGACATCTAAAATAGGCAAGGAGAGCAGTACATGTCGTGTGTGTATGAGTGTGTGTGTGTGTGTGTGTGTGTGTGTATGTGTGTGTGAGAGAGAGAGAGAGAGAGAGAGAGAGAGAGACAAAGACAGAGACAGAGGGAGACAGAAAGAGACAGAGAGAGACAGAGAGGGGCAGAGAGAGAGACAGAGACAGAGATTTAAAGGTTGAGTTAAAGAATGTGAAGAGTCTGGGCGGTGAAGGGGGTCTTTCACTAGAAGACTCAATTATACGTACAAAACCCATGTAAACCTCCTTTAGTAGCCACACTACTAAATCCAATACACACCATGCTTTTTCCTATACATATCTATCATAAAGTTAATTCATCCACTAGGCACAATGAAGGATCAGCAATAACTTAACAAAGATCTTAGCAGTTTCATGATACGATTTTGTTTCCTTAGTGGTAAAACCTTTAATTATTTCACTGAGAAAGTATTTTAAAATTCCCTCTTTTGATATGTCTGAACAGTTGTGCTTTGGGGGTCATTATTAAGAAAAATAAGGATGGGCTGGAGAGATAGATGGCTCAGCAGTTAAGAGTACTGATTGCTCTTCCAGAAGTCCTGAGTTCAATTCCTAGCAACCACATGGTGGCTCGCAACCAACTGTAATATGGTTTAATGCCCTCTTCTGGTGTGTATAAAGACAGCTACAGTGTACTCAGATACATAAAGTAAATTAAGAAATAAATCTTTAAAAAAAGAAAAATAAGGATGACTTGGATTAGAAAAGGGTATCAGTGTACAGTAACAGGCCATTGATAACAAACATATCTACAAGCTAAATAATTAGCAGGCAGGTGGTATATGCCAGGTGGACACAAGGACAAAGGTGTGATTTCTGTCCTGAACAAGAAAGAGCAAGACAGTGTAAGATATCACATGCCACTCAGAATGACATGGGATCTAGAACTTAATTGTCTGTGTCTGGAATCTTCCATTTAATACATTCACACTGCTGTTCATTGAAAGTAAGGAAAGTTATGGATTAATGATGACCACAGCACTGTATGTACTTGCTTCAGATGAACAATCAACACAAATGTCCTGAGGATTCATAATATTTAAGAATGAGTATGGGCTGGGGTTCCCACTCAGTTGATAGAGTGCTTGCCTAGCATGTACAAAGTCATGACTGCAATCCCCAGCACTGCATAAACTCAGTATTATGTTATATTCATGTGATCCTGCACTCAGGAGGTAGGGGTAGGAGGACCACAAGTTCAAAGTTATCCTTTACTACATAATGAGTTGGAGGCCAGCTCGTGCTATATGAGACCAGAAGTGTGTAAAAATGAAGGTGTCTGTATTGTTACTTGTTTAGTCAAATTACAAAGAGGCAATTAATTACCAACCCTCTAATACCATTATTTTGATAAAGAAAGATCCTTTGATACTATGAAAATAGCATCATTTTAGAACAAGTATTGGTCCTTACAGAAAAATTTTTATTTATTTATCTATCTATGTGAAAGTCATTCACATTACCCTTATTTTTCTCATTTTCTTTTCTTTTTTAATTTTTTATTGAGCATATTCTTCATTTACATTTCAAATATTATACCCTTTCCCAGTTTCCCCCCTCCCAGAAAACTCCCAACCCATATCCCACCCCCTGCCTCCAAGAAGATGCCCGTCTGCCCAATCCACTCCCATCTACCCCCCCCTCAATTTTCCCACACTGGGGCATCTATCAACCCTTCAGAGGACCAAGGACCTCTCCTCCCACCAATGCCCAACAAGGCATTCCTCCCCCACAATTGTGGCTAGAACCATGTGTACCCCTTGGTTGATGGCTTAGTCCTTGACAGTCATCAGGGCATCTGGTTGGCCAACATCGTCATTCTTCCCATGGGGCTGCAAACCCCTTCAGCTCCTCTAGTCCTCCCTCCAACTCCTCCATTGGGGACCCTGCACTCAGTTCAATGGTTGTCTGCAAGCATCTGCCTCTGTATCTGTAAGACTCTGGCAGAGCCCCTCAGGAGACAGCTATAACAGGCTCCTTTCGGCAAGCACTTCTTGTCATCCATAATAGTGTTGGGGTTTGGTGACTGTTTATAGGATGAATCCCCAGGTAGGACAGTCTCTGGGTGGCCTTTACTTCAGACTCTGCTCCACACTTTGTCTCCATAATTGCTCCTGTGAGTATTTTGTTCCCTTTCTCAGAAAAAACTAAGTACCCAAACTTTGGTTTTTCTTCTTCTTGAGCTTCGTGTGGTCTGTGAGTTGTATCTTGTTTATTCTGAGCTTTTTGGCTAATATCCACTTATTAGTGAGTGCATACTGTGTGTGTTCTTTTGTGATAGGGTTACCTCACTCAGGATGACACTTTCTAGTTCTATCCATTTGTCTAAGAATTTCATGAATTCATTGTTTTTAATAGCTGAGTAGTACTCCATTGTGTAAATGTACCACATTTTCTGTATCCATTCCTCTGTTGAAGGACATCTGGGTTCTTTCCAGCTTCCGGCTATTATAAATAAGGCTGTTATGAACATAGTGGAACATGTGTCCTTATTACATGTTGGCGCATCTTCTAGGTATATGCCCAGGAGTTGTATAGCTGGGTCCTCAGGTAGTACTATGTCTAATTGTCTGAAGAAACACCAAACTGATTTCCAGAGTGGTTGTACCAGCTTGCAATCCCACTAGCAATGGAGGAGTGTTCCTCTTTCTCCACATCCTCTTCAGTATCTGCTGTCCTCTGAGATTTTCATCTTAGCCATTCTGGCTGGTGTGAGGTGGAATCTCAGGGTTGTTTTATTTGCATTTCCCCTGATAACAAAGGATGCTGAGCATTTCTTTAGGTGCTTTAGAGCCATTCGAGTTTCCTCAGTTGAGAATTCCATTTAACTCTGTACCCCATTTTTAGTAGGGTTATTTGACTTTCTGGAGTCTAACTTCTCGAGCTCTTTGTGTACATTGGATATTATCCCTTTATCAGATGTAGGATTGGTAAATTCTTTTCCCAATCTGTTGGTTGCCAGTTTGTCCTATTGACAGTGTCCTTTGCATTACAGAAGCTTTGCAGTTTTATGAGGTCCCATTTGTCCATTTTTGTTCTTAGAGCATAAGTGATTGGTGTTCTTTTCAGGAAAATTTCCCCTGCGCCCATGTGTTCAAGGCTCTTCCCCACTTTCTCCTCAATAAGCTTCAGTATATCTGGTTTTATGTGTAGGTCCTTGATCCACTTGGACTTGAGCTTTGTACAAGACAATAAGAATGGGCCGATTTGCATTTTTCTACATGCTGACCTCCAGTTGATCCAGCACCATTTGTTAAAAAGGCTGTCTTTTTTCCACTGGATGTTTTTAGCTCCTTTGTCAAATATCAAGTGACCGACCATAGGTGTGTGGGTTCATTTCTGGGTCTTCAATTCTATTCCATTGATTTTCCTGCCTGACTCTGTACCAATACCATACAGTTTTTATCACTATTGCTCTATAGTAGAGCTTGAGGTCAGGGATGGTGATTCCCCTAGAAGTTCTTTTGTTGTGGAGAATAGTTTTCGCTATCCTGGGTTTTTTGTTATTCCAAATGAATTTGCAGATTGTTCTTTCTAGCTCTATGAAAAATCTATTTGGGATTTTGATACCTTTGACCTCCTTTTGTTGTCTAATTGTTCTAGCTAGAACTTCAAGTACTATATTGAATAGATCAGCCTTGTCTGGTCCCCGATTTTTGTAGTATTGTTTCAAATTTTTCTCCATTTAGTTTGATGTTGGCTACTGGTTTGCTGTATATTGCTTTCACTATGTTTAGGTATGGGCCTTGAATTCCTGATCTCTCCAAGACTTTTAACATGAAGGTATGCTGAATTTTGTCAAATGCTTTTTCAGCATCTAATGAAATGATCATGTGGGTTTTATTTCTTTCAGTTTGTTTATGTAATGGATTACATTGCTGGATTTCCATATATTGAACCATCCCTGCATCCCTGGGATGAAGCCTACTTGATCATGGTGAATTATCTTTTTGATGTGTTCTTGGATTCGGTTGGCAAGAATTTTATTGAGTATTTTTGCATCGATGTTCATCATGGAAATTGGTCTGAAGTTCTCTTTCTTTCTTTAGGCTTTGTTTGGTTTAGGTATAAGCATTATTGTGGCTTCATAGAATGAACTTGGTAGTGTTCCTAGTGTTTCTATTTCGTGTGATAGTTTGAAGAGTATTGGTATTAGCTCTTCTTTGAAGATCTGATAGAATTCCCCACTAAACTCATCTGGTCCTGGGGTTTTTTTTTTTTAGTTGAGACACTGTTAATAACTGCTTCTATTTTCTCAGGAGTTATGGGACTATGGGACTATTTAGATGGTTTTTTGATCCTGTTTTAACATTGGCACCTGGTATGTATCTAGAAAATCCATTTTGTCCAGATTTTCCAATTTTGTTGAGTATAGGCTTTGGTAGTAGGATCTGATGATTTTTTGAATTTCCTCAGTTTCTATTGTTATGTCTCCCTTTTCATTTCTGATTTTATTAATTTGGGTAGTGCCTCTTTGCCCTCTGGTTAATTTGGCTAAGGGTTTATCTATCTTGTTGATTTCTCAAAGAACCAGCTCCTGTTTTTGTTGACTCTTTGTGTAGTTCTTTTTGTTTCTACTTGGTTGATTTCGGCCCTGAGTTTGATTATTTGAATAGATGAGTTCTCAGACAGATCACAGCAGAACACTAACCTCAGGAACGAGGGAAGGAGGCGTGGGGTGGGAAGAAAGAAGCAACAGTGTTAGTTCATGTTTCCTTCTAATTCATTATCTTGTTTTTATGGGAATGTCTAGAACCACTCTAAAGATGAAGTTCATTCTTGCATGTCCTTAGTATTGTTTATTGTTACTTTGACCCTGATGACACTGGGCAAGAAGAATGGCCTCTTTTTGTAAGCTTTGAATGAGTTATCCTATACTGTGTGGACTCCATTAGAATCATAGGTCTTTAAAAGTGGTTTTTCATATGTGGATCATCCTACAGGAAGTGTGAAAACAGTGTTCAAGTTCAAGTCTACTCAGCTCTGAGAGCCTTAGAATCTCCTGGCAAGACAGTTACTAGTTGAATGGCACAAATGTGTTAGATACATATGTTCACTTTTTTTTTTAACATCTTATAGCTACATTCTTGAGAGATAGGCAGTAGGTGAACCAGGTGATATGAGGGAGGTTGTTCCTCATTCCTGCCAGTGTTCTTGTTAAAGCAGCAGACAGAGATGGCTCTCTCTTGAACATCTGCCCACCAGAAGCTGAGAGGAAACCTCTGCCAAATGCTAGAGTTAGATACCCTCATTCAGAAGTCACCTTTGGAGAGAACTATAATTTTAGAGTGCAGAAATGACCCCCAGGCCCCACAGCTCTGTTCCTTTTCTTACATATCATGTACTTGCAAGGCTGTCCTGTTAGCAATAGAACAGCACCAGCTTATCTCCTTCCCTTTCTAAGCAGACGGTGTCTCACTAGTCCAGATGTTCTTGATGGCAGCACTGTGGATCTGTGAGTTTTAGAAGATCTAGCAAGTTCCAAAGGATGTCTCCTTCATTCTCCACATGGCAACAAATTCCTGCTTCAAATCCTGCTTGTTTGAGCTACAATCTTCCCATCCAGGTTCATCACTGTTCAGCTGAGGAATCTGAGATTCTCAAATCTAAAATTACAGAGCAGGTGTTCACGGCTGTAAGGAATGATTTGTTCAAAACTCCTCTCAACATAAGGTTCTGACTAAGGAAAAAGCCTGGTAAAAATCCCATGGTGTCCTTCCTGGGGTCCACTCTTAGCACAGTCCTCTCCCTCTGTCAGTCACTGACTTTAGTTCTCATATTTTTGGGTGTGTGTGTGTGAGGGGGGTGAGAGGTCAGCCTCAGATGTCATTCCTCAGGAACTATCTCTTGTACTTTTCAAACAGAAGTACTCACTAGTCTGGAGCTCATCATGAAGGCTAGTGAACCACAAGGACCTGCCTGTCTCTGCTTTCCCAGCACAAGCTCCTATCACCATGCCTACCTTTTCACACAGGTTCTGAGAACTAACTCAGGTCCCTTTGCTTGTGCTACTGGCATTTTACTCAATGAGTCCTGTCCCAGCCTCTCTTCACTTTTTTCCCCTGTCTATTCTCAGAGAAAGCATTTCCCGATAATCATAGGTTATCAAAACCTGACTCCTAGTAGCACAGTTTCTGGTTCATATGCCCAGGGGTCTGTTAGAAAGAGTCACAGATTCATGAAGACGTGACCTCAGTAATTGGAAACCTAATCAAAGGGGGTTCTCCTTCAAAGTTCTCACTCCAAGTTACTTCCTGTCTCCTGGCCCAGGTGTCACCCTTTTGAGTGAAGTTGTCGCCTGACTCATTTATTTAAGCCACTGCCAGGTACCATTTCCAGATAAGCAGACGATCCTAGCTGCGACAGGCTTGAATTAAACATCAAAAGATCACTTAGCCCTGTCTGCTGTTACAGGAATGGACTAGACAGTAAAGGACAGGCTTCAGAAGTATCTACACTCTGCAGTGGTCCCCCACCTTCCCATAGCTGATGTGCCCATCTGCCTTTTGCTCAGCTCCCATGGCTCCAAATCCCACTTTTGGTTAACCCTTAGCAAACAGGACTTCATTAGCTATTTGAGGGACACATATTTTTTTTGAACATATCAGACCAGAATGTAAATTCATCATTATATTCAGTCTTCATTTTCCAAGTAAAATATGTTACTTTCTATTCTACAACATGTGCCAGTCTTTCCACATCTGCCAATAATTATTATACCATACCTGGGGTAGCTAGGCATTCATGTATGGATCAATAGCACCTGGAAAGTAGGGGACAGCATAAATTACCTCCTTTGCACAAGCTAAGGTCATTGGCTCCTGCTTCCTGTGAGTCCATTCTACTCTATCTAGTGTGAGATCTACTCCAGGGAGCATTAAGGTCTCAGCAGACTTGCCTGTCAGTTTTACACCAGAAACCATCTGTCTTAGTTAGGGTTTTATTGCTGTGAACAGATACCATGACCAAGGCAAGTCTTATAAAGAACAACATATAGGTTCAGAGGTTCAGTCCATTATCATCAAGGTGGGAGCATGGCAACATCTAGGCAGGCATGATACAGGCATAGCTGAGAGTTCTATATCTTCATCTGAAGCTTGCTAGTGGAAGACTCACTTCCATGCAGCTAGGGTGAGGGTCTTAAGCCCATGCTCACGGTGACACACCTACTCCAACAAGGCCATACCTCCTAATAGTGCCACTCCCTGGGTCAAGCATATACAAACCATCACACCATCCAAAACTCTTCTTTGAAGCCAATTAGTCCTCACCACATTTTGAAGTAGACTAACGAAACACATAGCCTCAAGCCACTAAAGACTGACTTGGAACTTCAGATCTGAGCACCTCCTCCACATCCAAAATGTTAGGAGGATTACAGGTATATCATGTCTGGCTTAGAGCTATGCTTACTGTAATTTACACATAAAAACAAGCATGCAAATATATTGATCACATGGTTCATTTGTGATATCTTCAGCAGGTCTTCATAATGGGAGAAGAGAAAAAAGATCTTTCTTTGCTCTGAGGTTCTGACCAGGTGTCTCCCTCCCTCTTGACCATGCCTCCTTCCAGGATGACCCACATTTGATAGATACCACAGAGGACACATTTCACCTCTCAGGTGAAATTGTCTCCAGGGCTATTGTGAACAGATGACTTGAATTTACTATGCTGAGAAATCAGGTGATGTGTTCTCAGCATTTTGTGAGTGTTGGCAGTGCAAAGAGAGCTGCGGACAGTAATCATTATGGTAGAGTATCTTGGGGACATGTGTGATGGGGTGACCTTGAAAAGGAGGGAAGAATGCCCAAGAAGTCATGCTCACAATGAAGAAAGAAAGGAGACAGATCTGTCATCTGTAGGACTAGGGAGAAGACTCGTGGGGTGTACTTGACGAAAAGTTTTCCCAAGTGGGAAGGCTCCCATTGGGTAAAATAGTAGAGTGAACCTGTGCCCTGGGACAGTCACTGACACCTTTGGCTTCTGGTGTGTGGTGCTTCTCACACTCTGCTAGCAGAAATGGAAATCTATTGAGTAAGTAAAACCAAGCAAGATATTTTCATCAGAAACAAATAAACAAAAAAGTAACAAGTTCTGGGTCAGCAAGATACTCAAAGATTCAGGAATAGAAAAAGGGAAAAAAACCAGAAGTGGATGTTTTTGAAACTGCGGAAAGAGGAGGAAGCAGGGTGAGGATGGAAGAAAATCTAGACACTGGAAGGAAGCAGACTTGGAGGAGAGGGGATAGAAGTGGCAGATGATCACCTCTCTGTCATTTCTGCTTTCTTGAGGGTGACCACCACCACCACCCTCCAAGGCTCATCTGTCTCTGGGTGAACCCTTGAGTAGGGAATGGGGAGGAGCCCTCACTTCCAGAAGCTTTCTGAATGGCAGAGCTTGCTCTCTTCTCCACACTTCTCTATTCTCCACAACACAGTTCATTCATGAGCTTATCCCAAACACCCTGTGCTGTCTCTCTCATCTCTCATCCCAAACCAAGAAATGAACCCACGAGCCCAGATCCATCAAGGAATGAATACCTAACAAAGGTTTAATTCTCACAGGTATCTCTGCTAAAGTCTTTTAAGTGCACAGTCACCCTCCTGGGAACACTGGGGTCTTCATCTGAAGTCATGAGCCAATGGTTCTGTCCCATTGATGAAAAAGAAACCTGACCAGACTTGGAAGGTTATGTGACTGCCTGTAACTCTTTCAGTTTGTATTTCTTTATTATTTTTTAAATTTAATTTTCTTCAAACATCCGCATACATGTGCAAGTGGACATTCGCATGTGAAGGTCACAGGTCAATTCTGGGTGTCTTCCTCAACCACTTTCCACCTTGTGTTTTGGGGCAGGGTTTCCCGTCTGTCTGGTACTTATCGATTTCATTAGGTAGGGTAGCTAGGTAGCACTAGAAATCCACCTGTTTCTGCCTCCTCAGTGCTGGGATTATAGGTATGTACCACCATGGCTGCCTTTTATGTGGGTGCTGTGGGTCAAACTCAGGTCCTCATACTTACATAGTAAGTATTTAATCACTGAGTCATCTCCCAGCCCCTTCTCCTTTGTTCTTTTAAGGAATTCCCCTCCCCTCTTTCCTGGAATATGAATTTTCGGAGTGGTCCTTTTCCCTTCAATCTTTTATCAGCTGCCCGTCTTAGATGGTAAGAGCACTCTTAAATAACGCTTTCTGGGCTGACTGCAAAGGTTGTCTGTGGAGCAATCTTAACCCACAGCCTCTGTTACCACAACTCCACTGCAGTCATCCAGGAGATGGTAACTTTTCTATCATGTGACCCTGCTAGGAGGCAGGTCTGTCACTTTGGAGAGATCATTAAGGATCCACACATAACTGGGATCTGTGCTGAGGGGGCCACTCGTATCATCCTATGTTTGGGAGAATTTATAAATTCTCATCTATTTTCATAAACACTATTTTAGCCGATCCTTGCAACAACCCATGAGATAAGCACACATGAATTTTCTTTGCTGATGAAAAGAAATCTAATACCCAAGAAACATAATAAAGTATTCATCATCCCTGGCGCCCAGAGCAGAATTCCACAGCCAGGGTGACTTAAACAGAAAAGCACAGCCTCTATTGCCATCTTCCAGATGCTCTACAGTACAAGGCATGGATGAAGGAAATTCTAAGAACACGAAGCAGGGTAGCCCTGGGGAATTTGCCCGTCTGGGTCCTGTGGTGGGGGAGTAGGGGGAGGCTAGACACTTCCACATCCATCCAGCCTTTCATCAGCCACCTTTGACCAACACTAAAAGCCAGTTACCAAGAGAAGGGGGAGAGCAACTTCTTTCCTATTACTCCTCTCTGTTTCCAGATGTGGTGTTAGCCACTGGGAGCTGTAATTGCAGACATCACCCAAGGACTATGGATATAAATTTCACAAAGGGCAAGACCTTCCATTATGAGTGGGAAGATGGCTTTAATTAAAAAAAATCAATATATTGTTCCCAATCACTACAGTCCCATGTCAGGGCAGAAATCAATCCTTTTCATAGGAAAATGCTTACATTCACACTAAGATGTTATATGACACATGAGTCACAGAGGGGTCCCCTGCCCTGTCTGGCTCTTGCTTGTGAAGCATGAAGTTCTCTACAGTGGAAATGGTTTCTCTCTTGAGCAGATTTTCTCCCCATTCTTATCTTTCCTTGAGTGAAAATAAAACACAAAACAAAACAATAAATGAAAAGTGAAACCACGTTGCTGAGGGGTGATACTTCTTCCATCTTGTGGTATCTCATACTCTTTCCTGATATCGAAATTTTACCTCAGGGTGTGTTCAGCAAGTGCCTGGGGATTCCAGTGTTAAAGGGGGCTCCATTTTAAGAGATAATTTCCTTATTCATATAAGAAATTGCCTTTGGTTTTAATCAGTGGCAAGGGTTTGCTTCCCTGCCTCTTGAGAAGCTCCATCAAATGGAGGCAGTGTGGATCTCACTGGAGACCGTCACACATTCTCAAAATAGACTCTTGACAGCATTAAATTCCCCGAGGTACCATTCCATTTCCCGCACAACATAATAGTAATGATCTTATGAAGAAATTTTGCTTTTATGGAAACTGTTTATTTCTGAGAACATTTGAATGTCAGGCTAAGCGTGAAGCTTCTCTAATAAAGGAATAAATGAAAACAAGGGGCCTAATTAAAAACATTGTTTAAGGAGACACTTGTGAGATAAAAGAAAATCACACTTTACATGGAAAACTTAATCATGTATATTGCTGGAAAGCATTGTAGATTATTCAAGCCTATTTCTCAGGCTCCATTGCTCTGCTCAGTTGAGACTCCTCATGCTCAAATCCTTCTCCTTCACCAAAGGAAATGCTCCCCTCCCCCGACCCCAACACACACACAGACAGGGTCTCTCTGTGTAGCCCTGGCTGTCCTGGAACTGGCTCTGTGGACCAGGCTGGCCTCAGTCTCATACATAGGTAATGGGCAGAGCTGCTTGTCCCTAGAATGACAAGGGTGTTTTTGCTCATGTTTGAGGAGACAGAGCTGGTGTTACAGGTTCATGTGCTGTATGATTGTGAATGATTTCTCTGCCTAGGAGCTAGACTCTACTAGAGGCTGGTGATGTTAGACCCTTGAAGTCATGCAGGAGAGAGATGGAACTGTATTTTGTATCTCAATTATCTTTCAAGGTCATTGTGTTAACAGTTTGGTCTTTTGCTTGGCAGTATTGGTACATAATAGGAACTTTAAGAGGTAAGGTAAATGTCCAGGAGTGGTGATACAGACATGAAATCCCAGCACTAGACAGGTTGAGGCAGGAAGTTCATCAGTTTGAGGCAAGCATAGGCTACAGAGAGAAACCCTATTTCAAAAAAAAAAAAGTTAAAAATAAAAAAACTTGGGGCCTAGAAAGTGTTCAGTCCCTGGGTTCATGCCACCTTCGGCATGGCTTGGTCCTGAAACCCCAACAGAAGACATGAAAGAATGAAAAAGGATAGACATACATATACATTTGCAGAAAAGCTGGAATCAGGTGTGATATTCCTTCTCTAACAGAGAAGCACTAACGTGGTGCAATAATCTGGAGTCTCAATGTGCTTAGTATGAGTTTCAGGAGAATCAGGTGTTAATCTTAGTGAGAGGTCTGTGTATCAGATCAGCCTTAAGGTATAAACATCCCAGAGGAGAAAGCTGAGGTCAATGCTTTCTGTACTGGTAGTCAATATTCCAACACAGAGCAGAGGGAGGATTTGTCAGTTTCCATGAGTCTGGGTTCTTGTCATTCACTCAGCACTTCATCCATTCACAACTTTCTTTATTCCTCTCATGTGCATGCATGTGCGCGTGCACGTGCGTGCGTGCGTGCGTGTGTGTGTGTGTGCGCTCACACACACACACACACACAGAGAGAGAGAGAGAGAGAGAGAGAGAGAGAGAGAGAGAGAGAGAGAGAGAGAGAGAACAATAAAGAACTGTGTGGCTGGACAGGCAAGGAAAGAAAAGGTGAATGAGAACAACGTTTGTGAATTAAACTAAAGAACTGACATGCTGAGATTGAGTGAGGTCCATAGACACAGAGGGAGCTGGGTCCAATGCCTCATCCAGGAAGGAAGTGGGTAGGAGGGGTAGGAGGGAAAGAGTGAGGCAGAGACTGTCTGGAGACAGTGAACAGATACTGTGTACATCAGAATTTCTCCTGTAAATTAGGCCTAGAAGGCATCATGAGAAGGGATTGGAGGCAGTGTTGAGGCAGCCCTCCAAAGATACATGAGGAGGAATTAAATCACAGACAAACAAATTTACTATAGAAATACTTGCACACCTGTGCTTAGTGCAATGCTATTCACAATAGCGTAAGTTATGGAAGCAATGTAGGTATCGAGACTCAGAAAATAAATATTGCATGTGTTCTCTGGTTTGTGGTTCCTAGATTTTATATCAACACATAAAATCACACACACACACACACACACACACACACACACACACACACTTTACACATGCATACCCCTAACACACATATTTACCCCTTATACACATACACACATCCCTTATACACACATACCTTAAAAACACATATACACACATAGCCCTTACACATACAACACACACACCCTTTATGCACACATACATATGCACATACAAACATACATACACACATATGCACATGCACACACAAAACATTACAGTAAAAGTAAAGCTGTCTAAGAAAGTAAAAGGACCAGTGAGGGAAGGGGTAAGAAAAAGAGAAAGAGGGGTTTGGGAAGACGTATGCTCAGTGCACAGCATATATGTGGATAGAAGCTTAGCAAATCAGTTTCCTCCAAGCTCAGGATGAAATGACTGAATTGGCAGTGAATAGGCTCTGTGTTCTTTGTCTTCTGTGGCATGAAGACAAAGCAGAAAGTTGCAGTCTGAAGTTGGACTTTTTGAAAGGTGGACAACATAAATAACAAGGGCAAAGGAAATGATGATTTGGTAAGAAAGATTTCACTTATAAGGAATTCATGGTTGAAGAGAGAGAGAAACCAAAATAGGAAGAAACCAACTGTGGCTTAAATGAGAATATTCCCATAGGCTTATGTGTTTGAATACTTGGTCCCCTGTTTGGGAAGTTGATGGACCCTCTAAAGAGGCAGAGCTTTGCCTCCACTTCCAACCCCCTCTCCTTCTGACTGCCAGAGCTGACTAATGTTCTTGCTGTCATGGCTTCCGGTTTCCACCATGATGGACTCTAGCTCTGGAGGTGTTGGCTAAAATAAACTTTCTTCCTGAAGTTGCTATTGTCAGGGTATTTTGTCACAGCAAAAGAAAAGTAATACCTCAGCCAAAACTAGTTCTAGTTGGAAAAGGCCTGATCCCACAATTCTGCCTATGACCATGAGTGTGTCACAGAGTCTGTGAGGGGAGCTCACAGATGAGATTAATAGAAGAGAGGGACATGGATAAGGGAGAGACAGACAAGCACGGGAGCATAGAAGGATGCTGGTGTGTTGGAAACGCTGCATCTTCATCAAGATGGAACATGAACCACAAACTGAACACTTAGGATGTTTCCTGAGTAAGAGGCCATTGGGAGGTCAACCTCTCTGGGAACTTCCCAAATGTAAGGTACAGACTCCTCCTGGCTTGTCCAAACCCTGCATTTGTGTGCAGGGTGTGCTCACTCTAGGCATAGAAGCAGGGCTTGAACATTCCCTGAAACTGTTTAACAGCTGCAATCTGGAGTTCTCTTGTTTTAAAACAATGAGTTTGTTACAGTAGTAAGGACAGGGTTCAGCCATTACTCAACCCTGAAGTAGGGGTAAAAATCAGTTTGGGGGCTGTCACCATTTCTTCTTAAGTTCCTTTTTCTTTTGTGGCGATACTGGGGAAGGTAATCAAAACATTTCTTTAATTAAGAGAAGCCTAAAATAAAGGAGTGGGAGATCAAGATTTAATTACTATATATTTTTTGTTTTGCAAAATGTGTACTCAATTAAATGCAGTTGGGCAGTCCTGAAGAGAAATTAATAAACAGAGGGGGGAGATGGGAGGCAGAGAGAAGGGACTGTTCCCAAGCTAACATTTTGTTTGCCAAGTTTCAACAGAAAGAAAAGCTTAGATGGGAAGGAGATGCACTTGAGAGGCAGGGCTTAGAATAATAATGCAAAAGAAGCCCCAACTGGGGTGGGCTAAGGAGCCCTTTCAAAGGCAGCTCATCCAAGACAGGTGTTGGCAACATCTGTAATGAGATTATCCATGATAAAAAGCTCCTCAGACCTTAATCCACACTATATTACATTCATAAACACATTCCCATCCTCCTTCCCGCTGAGATGCACAAGTAAATAATGTGCCATTAAGCTCACATCTCTGCTTTCTAAAGAAGTTTTAAAGTGATTTTTTTTTAAATACAGCTTCTACCAATATGTTATTTCCAAGATGACACAAAGGACAGACATGAAGACACAAGTCTAAAGGGACCCTAGTAGGGAAAGAGCTCCTACAGCCATCCATGAAAACCCATGAAGAACTAATTGCATTTAGTAGTTATAAAGATGCAAATAAATGAAGAATTCTAATGCAATTCAAATATGACCAATATAAGAATGGTGTCTTCCTCTTCCTCCTCTCCTTGTCCCCTGATGCTTCTTTTCCTGCTCCTTCATCTCTCCTCACTCCTTCTATCCTTGTCCAGTTCTCTCTCTTCTTCCTCCTTTATCATCCCCCCTTCTTCAGGACATCTCATCCTTCTTCATTAATTAGTTGTCCGCAAACAGAGATCTATCATCCCTTGGCCAGATACAACTCACACTAAAAACAGAAACTCAAAATGTAGAGCAGTGCAAGTAAAAATAAAAACACTGTGGTCTGTGACAAAGGTAGGAAAAAATGGTTTTCTCTTGGATTCATCTTTCATTTAGCCCAGTTCATGATGAATCTGAAGGTGGAGCTTTAGGTCCAGCCACACAGATTGAACTTCACAAGGTTTTTCTACTCAGCTGATGGAAGAAATGAAGGGTTCATGTGTCTCCCCTTCAAGTCCTTCCTTCATGTAAATACCTGCCTTGTATCTCTCATCTACCCAATCCCAGTAGATGCTTTGTGTGGGCAATGTAAATCAATCAGACCATTTCCTTGAGAGGAGCTTATTGGTAGTACCAATAGGATAAATGCATATATGTGCAGTTTGTATCCTGGAGGAAAATATCCTGGAAAGGACAGAAGGCCTAAGTTAATAACTTTGCTAAATTAGTACAACAGCATAGAGGATGAGAAAAGGGGAAGGCATATCAGGTAAAGAGAATCAGGGAACCACATTTGTAGAAAAAGTCTGGAGGTAGCCTTAGGGAAGGTAAGTGTCTGGCCAATTTAGGAAGTTTAGAGTTTATGGAGGACCTATAAAGTACAAGACATAAAGACCCAACAGAAAATTCTTCCAGCCTCACAAGGCTATGAGAGTGTATGTAGGGAGAGAGGCAACCTCGGCTATAGTTGCTGGAGTTTCACTGCCATTATGACATAACTCGAGTGCACTTTTCCTAAGGGGTTTTAAAAATAAATATAGATTTTGAGAAATAAGAGGACCCAAGAGATAGCTCTGAGGCTATTTAACTCAATCCTTCAGCTATTGACCGAGTGTGTGTGATTGGAACGTTACAAGAAATTCCGGAATTAAATCCCTATTATTTCGCACTAATTGACATCATAATTTTGTAGTGAAAAATAGTTTATTGCAATTTACCAAATCAATATGGATTTAAAAAAAAAACAAACAAGCTGGATCAACTGGCGGTCAGCATGCAGAAAAATGCAAATCGACCCATTCTTATCTCCTTGTACAAAGCTCAAGTCCAGGTGGATCAAGGACCTACACATAAAACCAGATATACTGAAGCTTATAGAGGAGAAAGTGGGGAAGAATCTTGAACACATGGGCATAGGGGAAAAGTTCCTGAACAGAACACCAATGACTTACGCCCTAAGAACAAGAATCGAGAAATGGGACTTCATGAAGCTGCAAAGCTTCTGTAAGGCAAAGGACACGGTCAGTAGGACAAAAAGGCAACCAACAAATTGGGAAAAGATCTTTACCAATCCTACATCTGATAGAGGGCTAATATCCAAGGTATAAAAAGAACTCAAGAAGTTAGGTCCAAGAGCGTCAAATAACCCTATTAAAAATGGGGTACAGGCACCAGCCTTCCCTTAGTGATCTCTGCTCCAGGGATTGACTAAACTGAACCTTCAGGTATGCAGGGATTCCCCAATATAACATCACTTGGGACACAGCCTGCTAGGCTTCCATCTGCGCCCAAGAGCGGGGCAGCTCTGCGGTCGTCTGGGCGCCAGCTCTGCTGTGGGCCATCTGCCCTGCAGAGTGAACTGCACCGAGAGGGTGCACAGTGCACTCTGCCATCTTTGATCTGGCAACAGAGCAGATGGGACCTCCAGGTGCAGGGATAACCGAGCATAACATCGCTTGGGACTCAGCCAACTTGTGTGCTCCCTGCACACAAGAGCTGGGCAGTTCTGTGGTCAGCTACGCGCCAGCTCTGCTGTGGGACATCTGCCCTGCAGAGGGACCCGTACCAGGAGAGAGCGCACCGGGAGAGAGTGCACTAGCCTCCCCTTAGCGACCTCTGCTCCAGGGATTGACTACTCTCAGTCTCCATTTATGCAGGGATTCTCCCAAGTATAACATCACTTGGTGCAAGGCACATCAGGGCTCCAAAGTCACTCAGGAGCAGGGCAGCCCCTCAGCAATCGGTGCCAGGGGAAACTCAGTCATCCAGGGGGGCAGAAATAGCCTTACAGGCTCACAGGAGGTCCAAACAACAGTCAGTGACAGCAGGACCAACTAACACCAGAGATAACCAGATGGCAAAAGGCAAACATAGGAACGTTACTAACAGAAATCAAGGCAATATGGCACCATCCAAACCCAACTCTCTGACAGCAGCAAGTCCTGGATACCCCATCACACCTGAAAGGCAAGATCTGGATTTAAAATCACTTCTCATGATGCTATTAGAGGATTTCAAGAAGGACATAATAAAATCTCATAAAGAAATACAGGAGAACATGAATCAACAGGTAGAAGATCTTACAAAGGAAACACAAAAATCGCTTAAAGAAATTCAGGAGAATATGGATCAACAGATGGAAGGCCATAAGGAGGAAATACAAAAATCGCTTAAAGAAATATAGGAGAACTTGGGTCAACAGGCAGAAATCCTGAAAGAGGAAACGCAAAAATGTCTTAAAGAAATACAGGAAAACACAAAAAACAAATGAAGGATCTGAGCAAATCCATCCAGGATCTAAAAAAGGAAGTAGAAACAACTAAGAAATCACAAAGGGAGACAACTTTGGAGATAGAAAACCTTGGGAAGAAATCAGTGGTCATAGATGCAAACATCAACAACAGAATACAAGAGATGGAATGAAGAATCTCAGGTGCTGAAGATACCATAGAAAGCATCAACTCAACAGTCAAAGAAAATGCAAAATGCAAAAAACATGTAACCCAAAACATCCAGGAAATACAGGACACAATGAGAAGACCAAACCTAAGGATTATAGGAATAGATGAGAGTGAAGATTTGCAACTTAAAGGGCCAGTAAATATCTTCAACAAAATTTTGGAGGAAAACTTCCCTAACCTAAAGAGAGAGATGCTGATGAATGTACAAGAAAACTACAGAACTCCAAACAGACTGAACCAGAACAGAAATACCTCCCATCACATAATAATCAAAACACCAAATGTACTAAACAAAGAAAGAATATTAAAAGCAGTAAGAGAAAAAGGCCAAGTAACATATAATGGAAGACCTATCCAAATCACATCAGACTTCTCACCAGAGACTATGAAAGCCAGAAGATCCTGGGCAGATCTCATACAGACTCTAAGAGAACACAAATGCCAGCCTAGACTATTATACCCAGCAAAACTCTCAATCACCATAGATGGAGAGACCAAGATATTCCATGATAAAACCAAATTTACACAATATCTTTCCACAAACCCAGCCCTGCAAAGGATAATAGGTGGAAATCAACAATACAAGAAGAGAAACTACACCCTGGAAAAAAATGAGATAGTAACCTTCTTTCACCAAACACAAAAGTAGATAACCACTCAAACATAAAGATAGTGTCAAGAATAGCAGATGGCAATAATCACTACTCCTTAATCTCTCTTAATATCAATGGTCTCAATTCCACAATAAAAAGACATAGACTAGCAGACTGGATACATAAACAGGACCCAGCATTTTGCTGCATGCAGGAAACGCACCTCAGTGTCAAAGACAAACAAAACCTCAGAGTAAAAGGCTGGAAAACAATCTTATAAGCAAATGGTCCCAGGAAATGAGCCGGAGTAGCCATCCTAATATCAGATAAAATTGACTTTCAACCTAAAGTCATCAAAAAAGACACAGAAGGACACTACATACTGATCAAAGGAAAAATCCACCAAGAAGAACTCTCAATTTTGAATATCTATGCTCCAAATGCAAGGGCACCCTCATTCGTAAAAGAAACTTTACTAAAGCTCAAAGCACATATCGCACCTCACACAATAATAGTGGGTGACTTCAACACCCCACTCTCTGAAATGGATCATTCAGGAAAGCAGGAACTAAACAGGGACACAGTGAATCTAATTGAAGCCTTGGACCAAATGGAACTAACAGATATATATAGAACATTTCATCCTAGAGCTAAAGAATACACCTTCTTCTCAGCTCCTCATGGTACCTTCTCCAAAATCGACCATATAATTGGTCACAAAACAGACCTCAACAAATATAACAAGATCGTATTAATCCCATGCCTCCTATCAGATCACTATGAAATAAGGGTGGTCTTCAATAGCAACAAAAACAACAGAAAGCCCACATACACGTGGAAGCTGAACAATGCTCTACTCAATGATACCTTGATCAAGGAGGAAATAAAGAAAGAAATCAAAGGCTTTTTAAAATTTAATGAAAATAAAGACACAAAATACCATAATTTATGGGACACAATGAAAGCGGTGCTAAGAGGAAAATTCATAGCCCTGAGTGCCTCCAAAAAGAAACGGGAGAGAGCATACATTAGCAGCTTAATGGCACACCTGAAAGTCCTGGAACAAAAAGAAGCAAATGCACCCAAGAGGAGTAGAAGGCAGGAAATCATCAAACTCAGGGCTGAAATTAATCAAATAGAAACAAATAAAACCATACAAAGAATCAACAAAACTAGGAGTTGGTTCTTTGAGAAAATCAACAAGATAGATAAGCCCTTAGCCAGACTAGCCAGAGGGCACAGAGACAGTATCCAAATTAACAAAATCAGAAATGAAAAAGGTGATATAACAACAGAAACTGAGGAAATTCAAAAAATCATCAGATCCTACTACAAAAGCCTGTATTCAACACAACTAGAAAATCTGGAGGAAATGGACAATTTCCTAGACAGATACCAAATACCAAAATTAAATCAGGATGAAATAGACCATCTAAACCGTCCTATAACCCCTGAAGAAATAGAAGTCGTCACTGGAAGTCTTCCAAACAAAAAAAGCACAGGTCCAGATGGTTTTAGTGCAGAATTCTATCAGACCTTCAAAGAAGACCTAACACCTATAGTCTTCAAACTATTCCACAAAATAGAAACAGAAGGAACACTACCCAACTTGTTCTATGAAGCCAAAATTACGCCGATACCAAAATCACACAAAGATCCGACAAAGAAAGAGAATCTCAGGCCAATCTCTCTTATGAATATCGATGCAAAAATACTCAATAAAATTCTTGCCAACCGAATCCAAGAACACATCAAAATGATCATTCACCACGATCAAGTAGGCTTTATCCCAGAGATGCAGGGATGGTTCAATATAAGGAAGTCCATCAATGTAATCCACTACATAAACAATCTCAAAGAAAAAAAAACCACATGGTCATTTCATTAGATGCTGAGAAAGCATTTGACAAAATTCAGCATCCTTTCATGTTAAAGGTCTTGGAAATATCAGGAACTCGAGGCCCATATCTAAACATAGTAAAAGCAATTCATAGCAAACAGGTAGCCAACATCAATCTAAATGGAGAGAAACTTGAAGCAATCCCACTAAAATCAGGGACTAGACAAGGCTGCCCTCTCTCCCCACATCTTTTCAATATAGTACTTGAAGTTCTAGCTAGAGCAATTAGACAACAAAAGGAGATCAAAGGGATACAAATTGGAAAGGAAGAAGTCAAACTATCACTATTTGCAGATGATATGATAGTATACTTAAGTGACCCAAAGAATTCCACCAGAGAACTCCTACAGATGATAACTTCAGCAAAGTGGCTGGATATAAAAAATCAACTCAAGCAAATCAGTAGCCTTCCTGTACTCAAAGGATAAGCAGGCTGAGAAGGAAATAAGAGAAATGATACCCTTCACGATAGCCACAAACTAAATATAAAGTATCTTGGTGTGACTCTAACCAAACAAGTGAAAGATCTGTATGACAAGAACTTCAAGTCTCTGAAGAAAGAAATTGAAGAAGACTTCAGAAGATGGAAAAATCTGCCATGCTCATGGATTGGCAGGATTAATATAGTAAAAATGACCATCTTGCCAAAAGCAATATATAGATTCAATGCAATCCCCATCAAAATCCCAACTCAATTCTTCATAGAGTTAGAGCAATTCAAAAATTCATCTGGAATAACAGAAAACCCAGGATAGCTAAAACTATTCTCAACAGTAAAAGATCTTCTGGGGGGATCAGTATCCCGGATTTCAAGCTGTACTAAAGAGCAATAGTGTTAAAAACTGCATGATATTGGTACAGTGACAGGCATGTAGATCAATGGAACAGAATTGAAAACCCAGAAATGAATCCACACTCCTATGGTGTCTTGATCTTTGACAAAGGAGCTAAAACCATCCAGTGGAAAAAAGATAGCCTTTTCAACAAATGGTGCTTGTTCAACTGGAGGTCAACATGCAGAAGAATGCAAATCGATTCATTCTTATCTCCTTGTACTAAGTTCAATTCCAAGTGGATCAAGGACCTCCACATAAAACCAGACACACTGAAACTAATAGAAAGGAAACTAGGGAAGAACCTTGAACATATGGGCACAGGGGAGAATTTCCTGAACAGAACATCAATAGCTTATGCTCTAAGGTCAAGAATTGACAAATGGGACCTCATAAAATTACAAAGTTTCCGTAAGGCAAAGGACACTGTCAAAAGGACAAAGCTGCATCCAACCAACTGGGAAACGATCTTTACCCACCCTACATCCGACAGAGGGCTAATATCTAATATATACAAAGAACTCAAGAAGTTAGACTCTAGAGAGCCAAATAACCCTATTAAAAATGGGGTACAGAACTAAACACAGAGTTCTCACCTGAAGAATATCGAATGGCTGAGAAGCACCTAAGGAAATGTTCAACATCCTTAGTCATTAGGGAAATGCAAATCAAAACAACCCTGAGATTCCATCTCATACCAGTCAGAATGGCTAAAATCAAAAACACAGGAGACAGCAGTTGTTGGTGAGGATGTGGAGAAAGAGGAATACTCCTCCACTGCTGGTGGGATTGCAAACTGGTACAACCACTCTGGAAAGCAGTCTGGCGGTTCCTCAGAAAACTGGGCATGACACTCCCGGAGGATCCGGCTATACCACTCCTGGGCATATACCCAGAGGCTTTACCTGCATGCAATAAGGACACAAGCTCCACTATGTTCATAGCAGCCTTATTTATAATAGCCAGAAGCTGGAAAGAACCCAGATGTCCCTCAACGGAGGAATGGATTCAGAAGATGTGGTATATTTACACAGTGGAATACTACTCTGCAATTAAAAACAATGAATTCACAAAATTCTTAGGCAAATGGTAAGAACTTGAAAATATCATCCTTAGTGAGGTAACCCAATCACAAAAGAACACACATGGTATGCAGTCACTGATAAGGAGATATTAATCCAGAAACTCAGAATATCCAAGACACAATTCACATATCAATAGATTTCCAAGAAGATGGAAGGAGAGACCCCTGGTCCTAGAAGGGCTGTATATAGGGGAATATCAGGATAGACGAGCGAGAGGGGGTTGAATGTGGAACAGGGGGAGGGAAGAGGGCTTATGGGACTTTCGGGGAGAGAGGAACTGAGAAAGGGGAAATCATTCGGAATGTAAATAATAAAAATATAGAAAATAAAAAAAAGAATATTAAAAAATGAAAATGAAAATTAAAAATGAGGTACAGAGCTAAACAGGGAATTCTCCAGTGAGGAAACTGGAATGGCTCTAAAGCACCTAAAGAAATGTTCAGCATCCTTAGTTATCAGGGAAATGCAAATCAAAACAACACTGAGATTCCACCTCACACCAGCCAGAATGGCTAAGATGAAAAACTCAGGGGATAGCAGATGCTGGAGAGGATGTGGGGAAAGAGGAACACTTCTCCACTGTTGGTGGGATTGCAAGGTGGTAAAACCACTCTGGAAATCAGTTTGGCGATTCCCCAGAAAATTAGACATAGTACTACCTGAGAACCCAGCTTTACCACTCCTGGGTATATACCCAGAAGATGCTCCTACATGTAATAAGGACACATGTTCCACTATGTTCATAGCTGCCTTATTCATAATAGCCAGAAGCTGGAAAGAACCCAGATGTCCTTCAACTGAGGAATGGCTACAGAAACTGTGGTATATATACACAATGGAGTACTATTCAGCTATTAAAAACAATGAATTCATGAAATTCTTAGGCAAATGGATGGAACTAGAAAGTGTCATCCTGAGTGAGGTAACCCAATAACAAAAGAATGCCCATGGTTTGCACTCACTGATAAGTGGATGTTAGCCCAAAAGCTCAAAATAAACAAGTTAACAATTCACAGACCACAGGAAGCTCAAGAAGGTGGAGGACTGAAGTAGGGGTGCTTGGGTTCTTCTGAGAAAGGGAACAATATACTTACAGGAGCAATAATGGAAGCAAAGTGTGGAGTAGGAACTGAAGTAAAGGCCACCCAGAGACTGCTCTACTTGGGGATTCACCCTATAAACAGTCACCAAACCCCAACACTACTATGGACGACAACAAGCGCATATTAATAGGAGCATGCCATGGTTGTCTTTGGAGGGGCCCTGCCAGAGCTTTATACATACAGAGGCAGATGCTAGTAGCCAACCATTGGTCTGGGAGTTGGGTCCCCAATGGAGGAACTGGAGGCCGGTCCGGAGGAGCTGAATGGGTTTACAGCCCCACGGGAAGAACAATGATGTTGACCACCCAGATGCTCCAGGACTCCCACGGCCTAAATCAGCAACCAAGGGGTACACATGGTTCCAGTCAAAAATGTGGCAGAGGAATGCCTTGTTGGACATCAGTGGGAGGAGTGGTCCTTGGTCAGGTGAAGGCTAAATAGATGTCCCAACAAGGGGAAATTGGGGGGGGGAGGTGGGAGTGGGTTGGGTGGAGGGGCATATACTTGGAGGCAGGGAGTGGGAGGAGGGGTTGGGGGATTTTGAGGATGGGGTAAACTGGGAAAGGTTTTACCACTTGAAATATATATATATATATATATATATATATATATATACACACACACACACACACACACACACAAAACAACGACTTGATTGCTCTGAAATAAGTCATGTAAAAAATGTTTTTTCCAGTGGCAAAATGAAAGATACTGACAAACATAAACAGAATAAGGAAAATGACATAAAAACTTCTCTTTTTCTTTGAAAGACTATGTAAATATAATGTATGCTGATCTCTTTTAATGTTCCCTGTTCCCTCTTTAAAGGTAATATCACTAATCAAACCAATAAAACATCCAAGTTTGATAGTGGAATCCATATTTGCTGAAAAGAAAACTAAATTCAGCATAAATCAAGCAGTGTTTGGTTTGTGATACCGTGGAGCAACTAGCCTTGGTCCCAGTTCACTTCATGATACAACCACCAGTGGCCTCATTTGGATGATTTTCCTAGTCAAATTTCTTGAGAACACCAGGGCTGAGTCCACAGTATGTTGTACATGTACAATTTATGAGAATGTCAAAACTAGCAACGTAGCATGGAACTACCATTTTGCTTCATTGTGGCTTCCTCTGCAAGTGTCTGCTACAAACCAGGAGGGGCGCTTCAGATTACAATCTGCTGTGTGCTTCCTGGACATAGACTTTTTTGTGTTTACATATTAAAATATATCTCAGGCCAGGAGAGATGGCTCTGTCAGCAGCACACTTACTGTGTAAGCATGAGGACCTGTGTTTGTCTCCAGTGTAAAAAAGCTAGGCACAGTGGTCTATGCATATAATCTCAACACTGGGGAAGTAAAGGCTGAAGAAACCAAGGGCTCTCTAGCCAGCTAGCCCAATCTATTTGAAAGTTCCTGCTAGTGAGACACATAAATAGATGGTACCAGAGGAATGGCACCCAATGCACACCTCTGACCTCCACATGCATAAACAAACACTTGCATACACATGTGCATCTCTTACCCTGCCCCCTGCTGACACACACACAAATATGTCCTTTTAAATGTGCATCCTCTGTGTTTATCAGTAAGAGTATGAGCCTGGCCTCTGGAGCTGGTCTTAGGCTCACAGTTACCAGTCCACCAATTGTTGTTTCTGATGGCAAAAAGTTCATGCTTACTAAATTGGAAATAGGAATAACCTAATATAATTTCTGTTTTGGGTAAAATCACTGTTAAGGATAGAATTCCCCCTAAAGTACAGAATGATTCCATATAGCAGATCAATTGGCTCAGATGGCCAGAGGGAACACTTTGTAGTTAATTCCTTAGAACAAACCTGTTCTCAGAAATAATGTTCTAGTTCTTTATAACAAAAGCAGGAGACTAGGAAGCTTCAAAACTTCTCACACTAGGGTTGTAATTGCATATCCTCATTAGGGTGTGCAGATTTTCCCAGTTTAGATCAAGACCTCAAATAGACGGTCTGGAGGTGGGCCCTAGAAGTTTCATAAGTAGTTTATTTGTACACTGAGATTCGAGGACAACTTGTATATGCCCTTCAGAGAAAGTGCAGACAGATATACAAACAGATTTACCCAGGGACAGTGACTCATTTGCCTCTAAGAAGCCCTACAGTCCAGATTACCAGAAATAAGGATTCCATGGCACAGCCTGGCTGATCACCTGACCCAATATTTCACAGCCGTGATCTTTGCGAAAGAACTTGGCTCTCCCAAGTTTCTCAAATATTTCTCTGAAATATTCAATGAATATTTCATCCTTACTCATTTTGAAATAAGGCCCATTACTTACCTCACCATTGAAAGTCTGTGTCTATATCAAGCTCAAATGTTGAAAACTGATTTGTCAGCTTTTTATGACAAAATACATGATTTAAAAAAAAATAAGGAAGAAAGGGTTTGTTTTGGCTCACAGTTTGAAGACATGGTCTATCATGGCAACCGGAATATGAGGCAGCTGATCATACTGCACAGTCAAAAAATAGAGGGCTGGTCACACTGCAATCAGAAAGCAGAGAGCTGGTCACACTGCACAGTCAGAAAGCGGAGGGTTGGTCACACTGCACAGTCAGAAAGCAGAGGGTTGGTCACACTCACAGTCAGAAAGCAGAAGGCTATATGCTAGGGCTCAGTTTGCTCTCTTTTTAACAGTCTATGGACTGGTAGCATATACATTAAATGTGCATCTTTTCACCTCAATTAATCTAATCTAGAAACCTTTTCATGAACATGCTTAGAGGTTTGTCTCTTAGGTGAGTCTAGATCCTATCGAGTTGATAAAATTGATCATCTAAGATGGTATTAATCATTGGAGTCTTTCAGGGAGGGTGATGAAGCTACAAGAAGGGATTCCTCATCAAGGAGACTGGGGTCCTGATGAAAGAGACCTGAGGGAACTTCGTTACATCTATCATGTGAGGCTACACCTAGCAGGCACTGTCTATGAAGGATAGGTAAACCAAAACACCAAACCTGCCCAAGTCTTGACTTTGGCCTTTCCACCTCTAGAACAGGAGAAAATACATTTCTGTTAGTTACAAAACAAAGCTATTCAGCATAACACTGTTTTTAAAACAGTGGTCCAAACTAAGTAAGCTATACGATGGCAGGTAGCTATGAGGTTTAATTAATTAGGGCTTGTAGAGTGCCCTGTTGGGTTTTACATCTGCATTCCATGCTCTTATTTTATTTGTAATGCTACTTGTGAGCTTTTACTGCAATGTGGAAAATTTAGAAACACCCATTTAATTCCTTAGAGATTCAAGGATGAAAGGCTGGCTGCCAGAGGGTGGGAATGACTGCAGTATTTACAGTGACTGCCACCAGCATGAGAAGGAAATGCAAGAGTCTTAGTTCCAGGTAGAAGGACATGGGAGGGTCCTAAGTGGACCTGTTGCAGAGGTCCTCACTGGCAAGAGCAGAACGCAGGTACAACAAGCCCTTCCCAGTCCTCTCATATGCTGATAGCCAGAAATGAGTATGTGTGAAGATGGCAGGGATAGAAAGAACTTTTATCAGTTGATGGTCTCAGTAATGCCTGGATCTTAAAGTTAAGGCAGTTCTCTAATTTGAGATCACCACAGCTAATTAATTTATTAACGAGGAAGTAGCCATCCTACGTGATGCTGGGCTTCTCTGACAACAGAGCCAAGAGCTGGCAGGGATTTATTTTCAACAACACCAGGGACCAAAAGGCATGAGATATTTTGAAAAATAATAAAAAATGGATTAAAGGGTAGAGAAATAATTTATCATGTGCAGATGTGCACCATGAAAAGATGTGGCTTAGCAGCCTGCCGGATAAAAACGAAGACACTGCGAAGGCGTCTGGCCTGATTACTAATTTGTGAAGACAAGGACCTGTGTGTCTGATGAGCTATCTGTATAGCAACTTAAAAAAAAAAACAATCAAGTAAACAAACAAAAAAACAAAACCACCACAGGGAAAAGCAATAGTCAAAAAATGTCCTTCATTCTGACTGAACATGGACTTGGAAACCTTGATGAGACAAGGAGCCTAGAAAAACCTAGAGTGTTCTTTGCTGAGATCCAAAGGCTATGTGCCTGTCAGGAGCTGTCAAAGGAGGCTCAAGGCTGCAAGAGCTCCTCTCTGTGAAAAAGGCAAACCTTAAAACAGAAAATTTGGATTGAGGTATGACTGGAGACTTCTAGAATCTTCCAAGAAGGAACATGTTTCTGTTCATTAAAGTTACTTAATCTGTGTGTAAAAGTAAAGGGACTAGTGTGTGACTGTTGATTTCATAGAGGTTAAAATGTTTTATTCAGGTTTTATTTTAAAAGGGCAGGAAGATGTGTCATGATTTTTAGAAAGATTTACAATTAAAAATAGTTCATTTTCTTCCCATTTGATTTTCACACTCTTGGAGGTGCCCTTTGATGAACAGAAGTTATTAATTTTAATGTAGTCTGATTTGTTCTTTGTCTTTATAGTTAGTTCATTTTCTTCCTAGTCTTAACGTTGTTTCTATATCTTAAGGTCCTCAAAATATCCCACACCAATGTGTTAGTTATTTTCTTATTGTTGTGATAAAATCCCTGAAAGAAACAACTCTGGGCAGGGGTTTTGTTTTGGCTTACAGTTGGAGTGCGAACAGTCCATGACAGTGGGTAAAACATGGTGAGTGGGGCTTAGAGCTGTGGCAGAAAGAGTGGAAGCAGTGGCTTGCTTACCTGTCTACTGTTGAGGAAAAAGAGACCTGGGTCAGAAGCTAAGTCTGAGTCAGCTCTTCTATTGTTGTTATAACACCATGAAAGGGTGCATCTTGGGGGATGAAAGGGCTTATTTCATGTTACAGCTTTTAATTCTTTGTTCAGAGAAGTCAGGGCAGGAATTCAAGGCAGAAACTTAGAGGTAGGAACTGATGCAGAGGCCATGGAGGAGTACTGCTTACTGCCTTGCTTCTCGTGGCTTGCTCAGTCTGCTTTCTCACAGTACCCAGGGATGGTACCACCAACAGTAGGCTGGACCCTTTCACATCAGTTACTAAGAACTTCCCCAATCCCCCAGTCTAATCTGGTAAGGGCATTGCTTCAGTTAAGGGTCCCTCTTTCCAAATGACTCTAGCTTGTGTCAATTGGCGTAAATCTATCCAGCACACTAACAACCACCCCCAGGACAGTCCATCTGATTCCACACAACTGCTTCCTCCAGTGAGATTCCATCTTTTAAGGTTCTACAACCTGGAAAAACAGCAGCAGCTAGGAACTAAATTCAGATACAGCACCCAAACTCTTTTTTTTTTAATTATTTATTTTATTTTTTTTTAATTTACATTCCAAATCATTTCCCCTTTCCCGTTTCCTCCCTCCCCGAAAGTCCCATAAGCCCCCTTCCCTCCCTCTTTTCTCCATTCAACCCCCTCTCGTTACTCTGTCCTGGCGTTCCCATACATCCAGTCTTTCCAGGACCAGGGGTCTCTCCTTCCATCTTCTTAGAAATCTATTGATATGCGGATTGTGTCTAGGGTATTCCAAGAATCTGGGTTAATATCCCCTTATCAGTGACTGCATACCATGTGTGTTCTTTTGTGATTGGGTTACCTCACTAAGGATGATATTTTCAAGATCTGACCATTTGCCTAGGAATTTCGTGAATTCATTGTTTTTAATTGCAGAGTAGTATTCCATTGTGTAGATATACCACATCTTCTGAATCCATTCCTCCGTTGAGGGACATCTGGGTTCTTTCCAGCTTCTGGCTATTATAAATAAGGCTGCTATGAACATAGTGGAGCTTGTGTCCTTATTGCATGCAGGTAAAGCCTCTGGGTATATGCCCAGGAGTGGTATAGCCGGATCCTCCGGGAGTGTCATGCCCAGTTTTCTGAGGAACCGCCAGACTGCTTTCCAGAGTGGTTGTACCAGCTTGCAATTCCACCAGCAGTGGAGGAGTGTTCCTCTTTCTCCACATCCTCGCCAACAACTGCTGTCTCCTGTGTTTTTGATCTTAGCCATCCTGACTGGTGTGAGATGGAATCTCAGGGTTGTTTTGATTTGCATTTCCCTAATGACTAAGGATGATGAACATCTCTTTAGGTGCTTCTCAGCCATTAGATATTCTTCAGGTGAGAACACTTTGTTTAGCTCTGTACCCCATTTTTTAATAGGGTTACTTGCCTCTCTGGAGCACCCAAACTCTTAAAACCACCTTTTGAAAACTACTATAGTAGATTTTACACACTACAAACAAAAAAAAAATAAATAAATACAAAACATCTGCTTGGCACTGCCCTCTCCCCGCAAATATCCCTGCATCCCAAGCTGGCTTAAGGAAACGAACCCTTTCATACCTCTGTAGGCCTGCTGCATAACCAATCTCTGTACAGTCCTTCCCAGATTGCCATTTTATTCCACTGGTATGTTTGTTCTTGTACCACTTCTGCCCGTTTATTGCTGCACTTTCCAGTGAGCTCTGATGTGCCCTGACATTCCCCGCCTCCTCTTCAATTTTCTTTTCCCCAAATTGTCACAGCCACGGCTATTGTTTGTCTCCTGCTTTCTGGTATAGATTATACAGTTTGCCAAATCTCTGTCTCTCTGTCTCTGTCTGCTCTGTCTCTCCCCTGCCTCCCCCAACCCCCCTCCCTCCACACACAAGCACTCAAACACACATCTGGCATTTTCCTAGGATTACAGTATGTCTGTGGAGAGTCCTTCACAGTTTTGCTCATTCAGTCCACACATTGTATTTGTCAATTCCTTATTATCATGTATCATAATTTAGTACAAGGATGTCTTTCACATTTTTCTTATCTATATTCCTGCATTTTGTATCATTTCGATATTATTGTAAAACCAGCACATACACACAAAGAATTACGTGTTATATAGATTTTAGCATTTTTCTTTTAACTGAAAGTCAAAATCTGAGACAAAAGCCCCACCGGAAAAGTAGCTAAGGCTATTTGAAGGCTATTTCATTAGAGAGGTGCTCAAATTGTGAAGAAAATCACAGAAGGAGGTCCAATCTCATTAGTCACCAGGGAATCCAAATTAAAATTAAAATGAAATGCCAAGCCCCTCTCCTCCACTGCTGCAATTGAAGACTGACAAGAACTACTGTTAGCCAGTGTGTGAGCATGGAGAACCCCAGACACTACTGACAACAGCACAAAAGCAATTTGGAAAACAGTTTGCACTGTGTACCAAGGTTGATGCGTCTACCCACGATCAAGCAATTCTAACCTTGTAAACGTGCTTATTTGCTCTCCTGACCCAGCAACATCCATAGGGTCATAAGAAAACACTGGGATATCTTAAATGTCGATGGACAGGAAAGTGGATAAATAAATCATGCTAAATTCACACTGTAGAGTTTTACACTGAATTCAAATGAACAAGGTAAGAGAACAGTCATCCCTTGGTGTCCACAGGAGATCAGTTCAAAGACCCCAGAGTGGACACCAAGATCTGCATGTGTAAAAGCCAGAGCATTGATATATAATGTATCTGCATCCACCTAGACACCTTAATTCATCAGTTATAATACACAATGTATTATGTCATATAATTTTGGCATTATTGTAAAAGCAACATACACCAGGGGGCTACATGATATGTATTCAGACCACATACCTGTGTAAATAGTTGTTATACTACATTATTTAGGAAACAATGAAAAGATAAAAGCCTGCACATGTTCAATACAGACACAATTTTTCTTCAAGATGTTTGTGATCTGTGGTTGATTGAATTTGCGGATATAGAACCCACAGATATGAAAGGTGAATGCACACATAAAAGACAGAGAAATTGCATAACCATAATGTTGAGTTTGGGAGCCAGGAAAGGAGCAGAGGAACCTATGCCTAGACAGAAAGAGAACCCATAGTGATTTTTTTTTCCTAACCCAGTGATGGCAAGGATGTTAATACTATAAGAGTTGAGTAAGCTGAGAACTTACATTTATATAACCTTTTGTATGCATATAACAAAAGATTAATGATAAGTTAATTTATATAATTTCAGTTTTAAAAATTATATTTTTAATTTTTTTTAAGTTTTATGTGTATGAGTGTTTTGCCTATATATGTCCATGGAGATCAGAAAAGGGTGTTGGATCCCTTGGAACTGTAGTTAAGGATGGTTGTGAGAAACCATGTAGATGTTAGAATCTGAACTCAATTGTCTACAAGAGCTTTTAACCACAGGAACTATAAAATGTGGCAAGTGCTTTTAACTGTAAAACTATCTCTCCAACCTAGTTTTAAAATTTTAAACAAGGTATAGTTCTACAGAGGTTCTAGGAAGTCTGAGGTAGGAGGATTGCTTTAACTCAGGAATTTGTAGACAGGCTGGGCAACATAAAGAGGCTTCTATTTAAAATAATATTAGAAACACACACACACACACACACACAAGCATACATGTGCACTTGAGAATGTGCCTTGAACCTCATTTATAAACATTACAGACTGTATTTATGTGAGTGTGACAGGTACAACAAAAATGGAGAGTGTAAGCTGGCAACTACTTCAAACTTTCAACTCCCAATATATTAATAATTTGAATAAAGAAGATTCTTGAGCTCAGTGGTGGGGAATTGTGGCGCATGTGTGAGACTATGGGTTCAATTCTTAGTAATTCATAAAGCATGCAAGCAAAAATCACCCTTAATACTTAATACTCCTGACTTTCAGCATTTGGCTTAGGAAAAGCATTGGGTTTAGCTCAATTTTGAGAAAGCTTGATTTTTATCACTATATCATATATAGAAACATGACTAGTCATAAGTATATGTTCATGGGAATGTTTTAAAAATCACACACTTTTCTCGGGAAAGTTATTTAATAGATGCTTTTGATAATGAGATTTTTTTTATTATCAAAGAATGTTGCACACAAATTCTGGATTGCATTCTCAATGGACTGCTAAATAGCTTGAGGACTTACATATAGGTGATATGAGCATACCTTTGCATAAAGCTATTGAATCACCCTTCATAAGGCTAAGAATCAGCAGAAATTATTTGTTTTTTTTTCAATGGCTCAAATAAGACTTCTTATGGCTCTCATAAAAAATAAACAAAAAATTAAAAGAGTGAAGCTCTTAAAACTACACAATCCACCTCAGTTGATAGAGTGTTGTGTAGCATGGATAAGGCCCTGGGTTCCATCCGCATATACGGGGCATGGTGGTATAAATGCTCAATTTCAGAATTTTGAACATGTAAACATGAGGAACATAAGTTTAAGATCATCTTTGTTTATATAAAGCATTTGAAACTAGACTGGGATATATAAGGCCCTGTCTAAAAAAATTTAAAAAATAATAAAATGAAATAAAAATATACATGATGCTATCTCAATTTGGAACCATGAGGGAGACATACCATCACCCTCTTTTAAATGTATCTGATTCTCAGAAGGGATTGCTCATTGTTTTGTTTGGAAAATTGTCTCAGAAATTCTTTTCCTGGAAACTTAATTCCCAGTATAACAGTGTTGAGAGGTAGGCTTTAAAAAGCTGGTAAGAAGAAGAACCCTGTGCATGGATAAAGATGTTCCTGAGGGGGCCCCTACTAGGAGGGTGAATGTGTTATAAAGGCCACTCAGTCTTTTCTTGCCCTTATACTCACGATCACTGTGTGATATATTCTGTCCCATTATGATGTAAAAAGGCAGGTCTCATCAGATGAAGCATTTCTCACCTCTAGACCCATGAGCCAGAATAAATTGTTGAAAATTGTTCTGCCTCAGTTACACACCTAAGCCTCTCAGAACTCACTAAGTTGTGAACTAGAGCAGCCTTTCCTTCCAGCAAGAACAACCACATGTTGCTGGCCAGTATTTCAGTTGTGGCATAGTAAAAGTTTATTGAAGAAATAAAGGAGACAGAAGAAGAAAAAGAATAAGGAAAAAGTAAAAGTCTAAAAAGTAAAGCATAAAAAGTGAGCAAAATCCTAAATCAATAAAACAGAGTCAACTAGTATAATTAACATGAATAGTGACTGGTTAAAACCAATGGACCAAGGTTAAAAAAGAGATAAATTAATTAAAATTGGTGAATGGGTGGATAAATTCAAATGAGCGGATCACAGAGAGGTAGACTCCATGAACAAGGCAATGAAAGAGCATAACTCGAGATCACAAAGGAAATTTATGCGCAGTTGCTTTTGTGGATCTATGGCTAGATCCCCAGCAGACCCAGAGGAAGGACTGAGTCATTTTGTCTCACTATTTTGGAGGGTCCAGCCCATGGTGAGGGCACAGTGGAGCAGAGCAGCTCTCCTCACTCATTGCCAGAGCATTGCAAGTGCTCACATTACCTGTTTCTAGTTTTTCTTCTCGGGTTCCAGCCCTTGGGTCGGTGCCCATTCAGATTGACTTCTTTCCCCTGGCTTAATGCTCTCTGGAAATGCCATGAGACACACCCAGAAACATGCCTTAATTACCTTAGTGACTCTAAATCTGGTCAACTTGGCTACGAAGATTAAGCATCCCAGCATGAAAGGGTGGGAACTGCAAGGACTTATCCACTGCAGAGACTTGTCCAGTGCCCTCATCCTGAAGGAGTGGGAGCTAGAAGTAGCACCAGGATATGATTTATTTCTATCAATGACTAGAGCAGACTAGAGCCTGCTTTGCTGAAGACAAGGCTTATGAAAACTTCCCAACATGGTTAGCCTGGGTTTCCCCAGTGGCACAGCTTGAGGCAGGGTTTTTTCATAGATGGCTTTTTGAGGTCAGTCCAAGGGCAGCAAAGCAGATCCTCATAGTGTGGAGGAATCATGAGGGAGGGCTCGCTTTTCATGTGCCCACCCAAGATACACAGGAGTATCTATCTAAAGTGTACCCTTCAGATGACTTGTGTATTGGAAAAATGGGAACTCAAGACTCTATTGGCTTACCAGGCAGAGGGGGGTTCCAGCAGGTGCGGGAGCCATGGACAGAAGGAAGAAGGAAACCTATGAGGAGGCCTGGGCTGAACTAGAAGCCCTTAAAGCTCATGTAATAGTTGACACACATCAAGCTGTGTGCCCATAGGGTATCCTAACAGTTCATTGAGCATTATTTCTGAGTGTTCTTCCAGAATCTTTCCAGAAGAGATTAGCATTTGAATTGGCTCATCTGTCTTTTCTCTGGCTGACTGCTGAGACACTGTTCTTCACCTGCCCTTGGCACCCTGATTCTCAGGCCCCTTGCTGTCCACTCCAAGGCAAAAAACACTGCATGGATTGTGGGGCTTCTTAGCCTCCCTGGCTGCATGAGCTAGCTCATCTGCTGCTGTGGCTTGTTGGTCCCTGCTGCTCCAGCGACTCAAACTTGCTTCCTGATTTCAGTCTACAATAAGCAATATTGTACCTAGGAGTTTTCATTCATTATATATACTTAGCTTGACTCACCTACCATGAATATTTTAGCACATTTGCTTTCTCCCTCTCCATTTGCATTTGGGAGGCACTTAGAGGACCATTTAGTAGTAAGTTGAAGTCATCTATCACACACACACACACACGCACTAATTTTGTCTTTTTTTGGCAACTCATACTAACAAGATGCACTGGAACTTTCTGACATTAAAGACTCACTTCATGTCTGGGGTGATAAGGATATTTGCTATGATACCAGAAGCATAAACAAGTCACAATGCTCTAAAAATTTCTAGAAAGGACTACAAAAATAAATATTGAGAAGGTGTAGACTAGACAGATAGTTCAATCGTCTGTCATGCAAGCAGGAGGAGCTAGCTGAGCTCGAGCCCCAGAATCCCTCTGAAACAAGAAGAAAAGAGAGCAGTAGTACACTCCAGTCATTCCAGCTTTGAGTGGGTCAAGAAAGGAGGACTCCTGGCCAGACATCTTGACCTATTTGGTGAGTCACAGGCCACTCTAGTGTTCTCTAGTCTTTATCCATATTCACACACATGTGTACATGAGCCCACAAACACACATGCACTTGCACATGTGAAAACTTATACACACAGGCACACACACACACACATACACACACACACACACACACACACACACACACACAGAGAGAGAGAGAGAGAGAGAGAGAGAGAGAGAGAAACTTCTGAAAACAGAAGATGATGGCAAAGCCATGATTTAGACATGTGGCTAATTAACACAGACTCAAACATAAAACTACAAGAGTTGAAGTTTATGTTTTATTCTAGCTCCAGGCATTTTACAACCCAGCAGTAAATCCTGGTGCTACCAAGTCATCAGAGTTTTTTAAAGTTACTTTGATTTTTTTTCATTCAACTTATGCAATTGTTAAATTTAAGACAGGAAAAAAGAAGCAAGGCATGTAGCTTAGCTGTAGACCCCTTGCCTACTATGTATAAAGTTATAAGTTAAATTCCCACCACTGATAAAATTCTGGACTATAATTTAAAACAACAACAAAAGGGAATGATTTAAAAAGAAAACAACTGTGTTTAAAAAAAATTCAGTATACAGAGAAATTAGTTACATAGAAAGAAACAGTTTAATACTGAACAAGTATGGAGCTCTACCTGGTGATATATCTCAGTTTCCTTTTATAGCACATTAGAGGACTTTTGTCACATGACAAGTTAAATGTCAGTGTTGTTCATGGGAATTCAGGTTTCCTTTCAAAGTCTTGTTTATATTTTAATGGGAACTTTGGTGTTGTGATTCCGGTGATAAACAATACGTATATGTCCATTAGTGCAGCAGTGGCAAGGCAGCTGTGGGGTAACCAACTGCTTTCTAATTTGATCTGTGTCCTGCTCCACAGTAGAGAATTCACATCTGTTGCTTTAAATATGGTCAAAAATTCACGGATAGGGAGACTGTAGGCCTTTGAGGGAGAGGAGTATCTATTGTTTATATCCACAAACTTGGGCTGCTCACAACCTTGATCAGAGAACCATCTTTGATCAGTGGCAGTGGTTAATGCAGAGGTTTTTATAACTGGCCAAAGAGCTGAGCATAAGTGGCTATGAATGCTTACTCATGAATGGGACATTTTTTTATCAGCCTCCTTCATGTCCAAGGCCCAAGAAATATCATAGAAGAGGAGGAAGAAAGTATGTAAGAGCTGGAAGATGGGGAGAAGGGCTGTGGAATGCTCTATGATATGACTGTTGCATTCACTAATTCATAGCAGCTATAGTATGTAGCTTGCTGCACAAGACCCGAATAGTATAAAACCGATCAAAATTCCAGCTCGATTGACCAAGGGGCTCACGGAGCTTAGTAGATATTGGTAATAGGTGGCAGTTGGTGGAAAGGAAGTAATCTTTGAGGTTATAGTCATTGTAGGGTGTCCATGCTCCAGTGAATGGCTCTACAAACATATAGGGATTACCAGCTGTATGCAGTGGGATATTAAAAACAGAGAGTTGAGATTTGGAGGGGGATATATGGGGACACTCAGAGAGAGTTGGAGGGTGTTATGGTTTGAATATGCTTGGCCCATGGAGTGGCACTATTTGGAGGTGTGGCCTTGTAGGAGTGGGTATGGATTTGTTGGAGTAGGTGTGTCACTGTGGGCAGAGGCTTTAAGACCTTCATCCTAGCTGCCTGGAAGCCAGTCTTCTTCTAACAACCTTCAGATGAAGATGCAGAACTCTCAGCTCATGCACCTTGCCTGCCTGGATGCTGCCATGCTCCTGCCTTGATGGTAATAGACTGAACCTCTGAACCTGTAACCCAGCCCCAATTAAATGTTGACCTTATAAGAAAGAGTTGCCTTGGTCATGGTGTCTGTTCACAGCAGTAAAATCCTAACTAAGACAAAGGGGAAAAATAAGGGATGGATATGGTCATAGTTTGTTATATACATATATTAAATTCTCAAGGACTAAATATTTTAAAATGTTTCAATATTTTTTAAAAAAAATATGTGTTTTTGTTTATCACCACTATAACTAAATAATCCACACAAACAACTTAAAGGAAGAAAGATTCATTTTGCCTTCTTGCTTCAGAGGGTTCAGACTGTGGTCACTTGACTTGATGAACTTAGGTAGAACATCATAGCACTATACAGTTTCTAGAGACACACTTCCTGAGGCTAGCTTCCTCCAGTGAAGCTGGTTACATCCCTGATAGCTTACTATGTAAATTAACTGGTGGATTAACTCATTAGTTCACTGTTCTTGTGGTCCTGTTATCTCTAGAAGCAACACCACAGACACACCCAGAAGTGTGCTGTACTGTCCATGTGGGTGCTTCTCCCTACAAGCTGACAATCAGATGTTCATCACAGGAGACTGGATTAACACATCTAAACCTTATTCACTTCTACAAAAACTCCTTTTCAAAATGGGGAGGTGACAACCCCCACTGAGTTCTGGAATTAGGTGTAGGGATGTGAGGTTTATTTTCGACTTTACCATACCACTGCTCCTCTAATGGACCAGCTGCATATGGGCTCCTCATTGCTTTTCCACCCCACCTTATCTGATTCATCCTGTTTACCTTCTATTCCCGGTTAAAAAGAACTTCATCAATGTCTCTTAAAGGTTCAGTCCTCTCAACACTTAACTTTAGTAGACTCCCAAAACATGTCTTCTTTGGGACCTGGAGAGATGGCCCCCTCAGTTGAAAGTACTTGCTGATCTTTCAGAGGACCAAGTTTGTTTCCCAGCACCAGTATTGGGGACTCACAACTACTTATAACTCCAGCTGCTTGAGATCTGGCACCATCTTCTGATTTCCAAGGATACTTGCACTCACATGCATATGCCCCCACATAGATATACACATAAATAAATACATTTTAAAACAATAACAAAAATGTCTATACCACTGAGTTCTCTCCTCAGTAGAAGGCGGGGGAAATTCCCTAACTGGTTCTAAAAATTCAGATACAGAATATAAATCCTTCTAAGTTAATGCTTAGAGAGGACCTTTCATTCGGATTGACACCTACTATCTAATGTCTCTGCTTCTACTGAAACACTTATTGAAAGAAGTCTGAATGCATCCTAGAATCCACTATGTAAGAGGGTGCTGGCCTGACAGCAGAGGCTGTCTGGGTGTGTGGTGGTCTCTTGTGCTTTTTCACAGGACATATAGTGGTATCTCTGTTCTCTATGGCTTTAGAAAGAGGGGGAGCCTATGATGTTACTGATGTGTTTGCAGGTCTCATTTGGCACTTAACAGAATCCTCTCAAAACTTTCTAGGTCCCTCACTTTATCTCATAATGTCCTTACCAGACAGCAAAATTCAAGCTTTCTTCAGTTCCTTGTTAAGAAAAAAACAAAACAAATGATAAAGCCCCCCCAAACTCTTCTTTATGGCCAAATGTTTTTTTTCTTTCTCTTTTCCATATCTCACTTCCATTCCAGTGCTTTGTCTTTATTAATCAACATCACCAGGTGCTGAAACACAGAAGTATGTTCCATCATGCCAAGAATTTTTTAAAATATGGGATTTGGAGACCTAAATTTGAGCCTACAAGGCTCACATTTAGTGGGACCAGAAAGTTCTGTTCTTGACTTAAACTATTCATCAGATTGTCCTGATGCCCTCACTTTAAAAAGCACAGACACCCATTTTTATCAGGTAAAATCCACACAACCACAGCACAGCACAGTAGTTAAACAAGCATCTTCAGAAGTCACTCTGAACAAGGTACCTTATCTCTTTCATTTCCCAAACAAGAAGTCTCTACTTACAGTTTTCCCACTCTGAAATCACAGATAATTGCTGTTAAGATGCGTATTCTTAAAATCCAATGTCTTACACACACACACACACACACACACACACACACACACAGGATGGCCAGGGAAATGCCTGTCTGTAAAGTGCTTTCCACACAAGCTCAAGAATCACGTCTTAGTTTGGGTTTCTATTGCTGTAATGAAACACTATAACCAAAGCAACTTGTGGAGGAAAGGCTTTATTTGGCTTATTCTTCCAAATTACTGTTCACCATTGGAAATCAGGACAAGAACTCAAACAGAGTAGCAACCTGAATGCAGGAGCTGATGCAGAGGGCTATAGGGAAGTTCTGGTTACTGGCTTGCTTATCATGGCTTGTTCTACCTGCTTTCTTATAATATTCAGATCCACCAGTCCAGAGGTGGCACTTCCCATAATGGACCCCATCAATTACTAGTTAAGAAAGTGTCCTATACAGCCTGATATTATGGAGGGAATTTCTCAGTTGACTCTAGCTTGTAACAAATTGACATAAAATTAGCCAATGTACTGTGTTAACTCCCCCAAACCTGTGTAAAAATGTCAGTAATAGTGATGTGTGCATATAATCTCAGCATGGGGAATGTGGAGACAGGTGGATTCCTGAACCTTGCTTGCCAGGCAGTCTAGACTAATCAGCAAACCTGAAGTCAATGAGATACTCTGTCTGATATGATATAGAAGTATATCCTTGGTTCACATACATACATGCACATGCATTTTTTTAAATGCAGGTGAAGTACAATGTGATATCTTATCCTCATCACTCTATCCTTTTGCTGTAAACATAGGATTTTTTGGTTTTCATGAAAATGCCCTAAGTGTTACAGATCCTGGAAGAAAAGGCAGCAAGTCTAGTTTCAGATTGCAAGATGAGAAAGGCCTGCAGGAAGGGCAAGACAATATTGGACATTTGTATCACAGACAAAAGAATGCTATCCAACATGTGATTCCCCAATCCTCTATGGAGCTGAAATCTGCAAAATGGTGTTGGCCTTTTACAAATTGTATTAATTACATTCGTAATTCCCACGCAAATTGCACAGGCATATTTTTCCCTCCAATTGAGCAAGTGAAGCCAGTTTAACACAGTGCATTGTCTTTCAAGAGAAAATGAGCTCAGCACACTGTCTGCAGATAACAGAAACCCTGAGATGGTTTTCCCAGGTTATGATTGCAATTCATCTTGGGATGCCTATGTGTAATTTGTCTTCTCTGTGAGCGTGATCCATTTCCCTCTCCCTGAGCTGGTCTGTGCAGGGGACAGCCACACTTTCCAATGGTATTTTATCCATCACTGGGGAGCTGCAAATTTGTTCTCCAAGTTTCAATACTGAGAGATGTTATTATCACTTGGAAACTTTCATTGAAAACGAGGCAGTCTTTGAAAGTGGTTGGCTGCTTTCTGGCTTTTCTAACCTTCTGACAGACTGAGCCTACTTTGCTGGGGAACTCCAGGTGGTGGGAAAGAAAGCATCCGCCTCTCTTGTCCAAGCTCTCTGCAGAGGGACTTTGTAAGAACCAGGTTTCCTCTGTGCCTTTCCTCCTTGTGCACAGAGCAGCTGGCCTGAACCATTCAACAGGGCCTGTGGAGATTTTGCTTCCCTTGTATTTTTGAGTACACAGGATGCCTTCATGCAGTTTGGAAGAAAGCTGTTTCCTCCATGCTGAGGAACTGCAATTAGCTGCCTCTCTGGGAGCTACTTCTCCCTCTGCACTGGGCCTGCCCCCCTTCCTACCAGTCTACTGAAGGCTATGGTAGGCCATACCCACGCACCTTTTTCTTCAGTGGCCTTTTGTACAAAGACAAGTTATAGAACAAGGAGGGATGAGTTCGTCATCATTAGTTCTTTTTTATTTTAAAATTATCATTTTATATGTTGCATGTTCCCTGCTGTATGTTCTCAAGGTGGTGTTGGTAAAAGGAGATGACTCAATGAAGCAAATTCATATGAGAGCAATGATGGCAGTTCCAAGTTCCCATTCGGCCTCCCACATAGTATACCTTGCCATGGAAAGCTCTTTTAAACAGTCCAGTGTTTCTAACAAAAAGAAAGGTTCAGAATGTGACGATTCTCACATAAGGGCCAACCAGTGAAGTGGTGGTATTTCGGTAAAGGGATTTCAGGGAAAGTTTCTCTACCCAGAGAGTCTCAAGCAGTCTTGATGAAGTCAGCTGCCTCTGGTGATGGGGAGGTAGAGCTGGCTTTGCTGCTGTATAGCCTCAGGTAGGTATAGATCAGTTCACAGTCAGTTTCTTTCTCTCTTACATGCTTGTAGTGGTCTTGTCTTCTGTTCCAGGGCCTAGTGTTCTGAGTCCCCATGAGGATCACCTCTGCCTAAATCCTGAGTCACATCCTGTCCCCAGTGCTGACTTGGGTCCTCTGTGAGTCCAAGTCTTTTCCCTCCTAGAGTCATCTAAGAAGTGACTCATGGGAAGGACTTGCTTTAAGATTACTGGTTACTCTTCTCATTTCTGTGAGCACCTATCTGACAAGGGTAAAATCCTGAAGGAGGAAGAGGTAATTTCAACTTTTGGTTCATAGATACAGTCTATCACAGAGTTTCATTCATTCTAAGGCTCCAGCCTATGGGATGGTGCTACCCACATTCAGGCTGAGTCTTTGTTCTTCATTTAAACCTCTTTGAACACAATTTCACAGACATAAGCAGAGCTATACCTCCTAGGTGATTTCAAATCCAGTTAACTTGGCAATGGAGAGCCACTATAACAGTACCTTTGCCTATATTCACATAGCCACAGATGACTTGGCTTTCCTCAAAGGGACAGGCTGTATCTTGGCCTGCTTCCTTGACCCTGTGTAAGGCATATTCAAAGTTTATCCCTCTTCTGCCAAGGTCTCTGGATGCTCCAGCGTGTCTGGCCTCTTGAACTTCCCTGATTCCTATCAAACTATTTCTTAAGATAATTTCTCAAATCAAATGGTTGGTCCCATTGTAAACACTAGAGTAGTCCCACTCACTGCATTGAGGCAATCCTATTTTCATTCCATTCGTGCTCTCAGTGATTTGTATGAGATAGATAGGATGGGTTTTGCCATTCCAGATGAGAAACAGTAGAAGATAAGCAGAGGTTTAGAAGCCTTCCCAGAACCTTGCAGCTCACCAGGGATAGGGTGGGATGAGGCTCTGCTCTCCTGGCTTCTGTCCCAGAGCTCTTATCTCTAGTACTTGTCAGACTGCCAGGCTTCTCTCATTGCCCATCAAATCCATTTTAATCTCAAGAGATCGTTCCCATAGGAGGACAGAGTGTGGCCTGTGGAACTCCTGACTCCATTCTAATTTTGCAGAACGGAACAAGTTCCTTAGGGTATGGAGGAGGCACTCTGTGAAAAGGCAATTTAAACTTTGGACTCAGTGAGAAATGCCTCCTAGTCCCATGTCAGATGCTCACAGTTTCTAATGAAATGTTCTTGTTCCTGGAGTACAGGGATTGGGGCAAGTATGCCTGAATGTACAGTATTTTTCCACAGTATCTAAAAGGAAATAAGACTTAAAAATAAGATCTTAAAAATAGTATTTGGGAAACACAGCTCTGTCTGTCTCTCTTTCTCTCTGTCTCTCTCTGTCTGTCTCTCTTTCTCTCTCTCTCTCTCTCTCTCTCTCTCTCTCTCTGTGTGTGTGTGTGTGTGTGTGTATGTGTGTATGTATGGTGCATATGTATAGCCCATAGGGTATTCCTCTTCTGCTGTTAATTATTTATTCACTTTCTCTTTCTTTGTTTTGAAAAGATAAACAAAGTCTCTCACTGGCCCAACGCTCCTCAAGCAAGGTAGGTGGCTGGCCAGGAAGTCCCAAGGACCTTCTTCTCTCTAGCTCCCTGGCTAGGAAGCACAATCTTAAATCCACAAAGACTGACATCCTGAGAAGGGAGCAGTGCTCTAGCAACTGAAGGGTGAAGATTCAAATGCTGTAGAGACAATCATTTTCTTTTTAACTTTCTTCCCATTCTAAGTCTCAAAATGAATGCAATTTATGTAGTTGTGGTTAACTTACTAAAGTGTATTTACCTAATACACTTTAGGTCAGTTGCTAGAAAATTCTTAGAGCAATAGTTAATACATACATCTTTAGAAACATTGTGACTATTATGTAAAGGGAAGAATGTGACTGTGTTGCAATGAATTTTTACTTTCAAAAGTAGGGGGCAAACCAGAGTTGACAGAAAGATAGTTTCTAGACTGTGGTTTACATTGTGAGCATTCTCCAAGGCTTCCATCCTCATCCCACACTGTTATTCCATGTGAAGGTCTCTATGGAAGGTCCAACATGCAACAAGAAAAGTCACACAGAATTCAGAAAGAGATTGCATTTCTTAGTCCACTTCCAAAGCCAGTGGATTATGTGAGGAAGAGGGCACGTGATTAAGAAGTTAGTATGAATAATTTCTGTCCATTGGAGATTTCAGAGCCTCTTAAGTTCCATCTTTTGTAGAAGCAAATTCATCAGATGTCCTGCATCTCTAGGTTGAAGTAGCTGTTGAGGTCAGGAGGGTACTCAAGGCCCAAGGCACATGCACAGTGAGATGTCACACAGAGCCTCACTACTGTGTACAATACATGTTAGTAAAAATAAAGTCATTAATTCAAGAAAGCAGATGATTTCTCCAAACAGCTCAATAAAAACAAAGATGGTTTTAAAAAATGCACACAACTATCCTTTTCTTGATTTTCTTTCTTTGTTTCTGAAACAGTTTTGCTATGTAACTCCAGCTGGCCTACAATGTGAAGTTTTCCTATCTCTACCTTGAAAATGCCAGACTGATAGCCTGTCACCGTGCTACACTTAATAAATTCTATTATATTCTATCTAACTTTTCTACAAAGCAATGTAAATTTCATGGTGCTCTATAAATACCATTTTACATACAAACACTAAAACTCTACCTGTTACATAAATGGTATAAATGATAAGACTATAAATGAAATATGGGAATAATGCTATTGTCCTGGAATTATACATATATTACAGCATATGTCTTATACTGTCAGGAGATCAGCTCCTGAGCAGATCTAAGGCCTTGGCTGGTACTCCCTGCTTAGCAGGGTGTGGCTGTCTGGAGCTGATGCAGTGCTGTCTTCCAGAAATGAAAAGTCACTGATGTTCTGTATTAAGAATGAAAATGGTTTCAGAACCTGGGTCCTCACACAGTGGCCCCTGTAAGTCTGGGGTCATGGCAGCAGCCTCGGGGATGGAAAGACACCACTACACTGTCACTACAGCAGCCAGAGAGACTTTGACTAGGGACTTTGACTCAGGTAAAATGGGATCCACAACATAAGAAAAGAATTTCAGTATGAGCCAGTGTGAAGCAGAGTCAGAGTTTAATAATGATATTTTAATGTAGACTTTAAGCAGGATGACTTAGGACAAAAGCCAGGATCGACCTGAGAACATACACGGGTGTGGACTTCCCTGAGAGAGATCTTTGTTATCTTGCAATAGTAAATTATTTTACAATAGCAGATCATTTAACAATAGTCATGTATACCATTTTGGAGGGTCCTGAAGCTGTTATCTTATGCAACCTAAATGAGATGACAGGGTGGTGTCTGAGAAGTACCTGTTAAGTGACAGAAACAATTAGACCACAGGGGTACAGGAAGGTAGGACAACTTTACTGCATACAAAGTTAAGCTGAGCTTCTCAGAGAAATAGTACCTTACTCAAGATCATATACATGAGGCCTTAACCCTGGGTCAATATTATTTTAGCATGAAATATCTCTCTACAAAAGGAATATTAACCCAAGGTCAGCAACCTTCTCAGCAAATGTTAATTGTGCCGGAATTCTTTCTTCTGACTGATGAAAGGGGTCAATTAGACTCCCTTCCTTCCACATGTCCCCACAATTTCCTTGCCTTTCAGTCCCACCTCAATTATGGGTTGACTTCTTTCATGTCTGAAAGTTTGGGAAAGGCCTGGACCTGAAGAGCACATTCAGGAACCAGAATAAGAGGCAGTTCTTCTTTCTGGCCCTTGTGATCTCATCTCCAGGAAGACTGTGGGAAATGAACATCTTAGACGTGCAAACCACTACATTCAACTTCAGGACTGCTGTCTCTGCTGGAGGGAGACACCAGTGCAACTTGGGTACAGAATAAAACTTCATGGGACAGTTTTATTAGACATCCTCAACTGAGCTAATAAACGGAAATACGGGGAAAGAAGGACATTCTGAAAAGACAGCTTTCATCACATCACGGAGATTCTTTAAGCGGTACTTCAAAGGGAAGAAGTTTGCAGTCCAGATTGCAGTAACAGCGCTTCGCCCCCAGGAAGGTTAGCTGGGAACACGTTCCTACCCGCCACAAAATGACTAAATCTAAAAACAGGTTCTCCAGTGAAGCTCCTCCTCTGAACAGATTCAACTGAAGCCACAGTTCTGTGCATTAAATTCACTGTCTGTAAGAATTTGGAATTGGAAAAGTGGATTGCGTAAGCGTGGCAGCTTTGGAGGCGTGGACACTGCATACTTGAAGTCCTTCTTTCTGATTTCACTGTAGTAGCAGTTCAACTTCTTCGAAAAAAATGCTCGCCCAGCAGCAGGAAGGGAAGGACCAGTCTCCCCAAACCGGTTAAAGGTTTTCAGCAATCTTCATTGAAATAAATGTACTGGAAACCACAGAAGTAGGAACCGGCACAAAGGCGATAATGTTTGCATAAAGAAGCCATTAGGAAGGGACGCCTTGAAACAGTGTGCGATGTAGCATAACAAATGCACCCTTTCCTTTAGTTATTTCTAACATTCCGTTTATCTAGTATTTTTTTTTCTTTTTTTGCATTTAAAGAGCACGAAGCTGAATGATTCCCTGTTTCTGAGATGCATGAAATTCTCAAATAAAACGTTCCTGAGGTGATTAAAAGCAGAATAAAGAGCAAATCCCAGTGTAATATTTATACAGCCAGAATTTCAAGCACGACGCATCCAGATTCAGCCCACCTCCCAATCTGTGCAATCAGGGCTTAAGAAGGGACATATTTTAGACTTAGGCAGTTGCAAAAACAGTGAGAAAAACCAGAAACAGAACCACATAACTTTCTCAAATGCCTTTGCTGATTACAGAAACTAGAAACTGTGGGACTCGGTTTAGGGGTTGCCTGAATCCGGTTCTTCTCAAGGGCAGGGCCTAAAATGGTCATTAGTGAGAGCAAACCTCAGAAAGGCCCAGTTGAGACCACTGTCGTGGAAATGACCAACAAACATATGAAGACACCCATGAATGAAAATGCCCACTAGAGGGTTAGTGAAGGCTGGCTTCTGCTCCTTTCCACCTTGTATCCAGCAGTCTGAGTGAGTCCTTCCTGTGGTTAGGACCTTCTGGGGTTCATATTCCTCTAGAATTAAGGCCCTGAGTTCATTGCCTACCCATTCACTTAACTCAAATCATATTACTTTCCAAGCAGGCCTTCATGTTAGGGAGAGTCCCAGCCTTGAGACACTTAGATCTTGCTTTTTCTATGGCCAGAAAGATCCTTGCCTTATATTTGAAGGGTTTTATTTCATTCTATTCTCCAGTGGGGTTTCCTGCCTTCCTGTTCCCCCTTCTCTTTCCTTTCTTCCTCTCCCACTCCTTTTTGCCAGGTCTCATGTAGCCTAGGCTAGCCTTAAATTCTCTATGTGCCAAAGATGGTCTTAAACTTCTGATCCTCCTGCATCTAATTCCTGAGTGCTGAGATGACACACACCACAGTATCTGGTTTATAGGGTGCTGAGGACTAGAGCCATGGCTTCAAGAATGCTAGGTAAATATTTTATCAACTGAATCACATTCCTAGCCCTCAGAATTCATGTTCTAGCCAGATTAGATAGGTTACTTTCTCACCAAAACAGCATCTCCAGCCAACTTTATTCTAATGTTATCCCCGAATGACATGTATATCTGTGTGTCTGTCTTCCCTTAGGTTCTAGGTGCCTTGAGAACAGTCAGTCCTCTTGCTGTAGTTTAAGAGCTGATCTCCAGTGCTCAGATACAGAACAGGTGGCAGGACAGATAAAGGAATACAGATAGTATAATCTATGGTCAACAGCTTGCTCAAGGAATGATCCCAATGAGGATAGCAGGGAGAGGTATTGATATTATCCTAGAGTTAAACTGGCAATACTGTCAACATCTCTAAGGTGTTTGGACTCTTAGACTTTAGCTCCCCATGGTTAGGAACTGAAATAGATGGAAATGTACCTTAGAGGCTTATTGGAGATTGGAGAGAGATTTATATGTGAAGATGTTTATTGGAGCATTACTTTTTTTTTTTTTTTTTTTTTTTTTGGTTTTTCGAGACAGGGTTTCTCTGTGTAGCCCTGGCTGTCCTGGAACTCACTTTGTAGACCAGGCTGGCCTCGAACTCAGAAATCCTCCTGCCTCTGCCTCCCAAGTGCTGGGATTAAAGGCATGCGCCACCACTGCCCGGCGGAGCATTACTTTTAATAGTGAAATTGAAGAGTGTTCAGAATAAACAGTGATATACTTGATTCCTGGGCTTGAGGAGGGGGACCAAGGATCCCAGATACCAAAATGGTTGTGGTCCCTTCCAAAACAAAAGAAAGAAAGAAAGAAAGAAAGAAAGAAAGAAAGAAAGAAAGAAAGAAAGAAAGAAAGAAAGAAAGAAAAGAAAGCACTGTATGAGCTAATTTTCTTCTTGATTTGACATGATAACTGACAAAGCCAACTTAAGAAATGCTCTATTTTGTTTCATAGTCTTAAGATACATAGCAGGCTTTTTGTGAATTTATTGTTTTTAATTGCAGAGTAGTATTCCATTCCAGAACTGGAAAATATCATCCTTAGTGAGGTAACCCAATCACAAAAGAACACACATGGTATGCAGTCACTGATAAGGGGATATTAACCCAGAATCTTGGAATATCCAAGACACAATTCGCATATCAATAGATTTCCAAGAAGATGGAAAGAGAGACCCCTGGTCTTGGAAAGACTGGATGTAGGGGAACGCCAGGACAGAGAAGCGAGAGGGGGCTGAATGGGGAACAGAGGGAGGGAAGGGGGCTTAGGGGACTTTCGGGAAGGGAGGAAACGGGAAAGGGGAAATCATTTGGAATGTAAATAAAAAATCTTAGAAAAAAAAAGATACATAGCGGGCAAAACCTTAGAAAGAAAAAAAGAAAAGGTATATAGCGGGCAAAGCATAACAGCAGGAGTCTTGGGCAGCTGGTCACATCCACCGCAGACAGGAAGCAGCAATGAAAGCTGACCCTCAGAATGTTTTCTTATTCAGTCCAGGACCCCAGCCTACGCAATGCAGCTTCTCACATTCAGGTTTTTGTCTCTCATCCTCAGTTAAGCATCAGTGGAAGCACCCTTGCTGACAAACCCAGAGATGTGTTTCCATGGAGATTTTTAAATCTCTACATGTTGACAATAAAAATTAATCATCACAGACATAGTATAATAAACATGAAAAGACATTCAACTTTAACCAGCCATCGGGAAAATGCAAATTAAGTCTACATTGAGATTACATTTCACCACAGTTAAAATGGCAACCATTAAGAAAACTGATAATAACAAAGGTTGGTGAGGATGCAGAGAAAAGAGAACACATATACACTGCCAGTAGAAGAGTAAAGCAGTCTAGTACGGAAGATCCTCGAAAAAATTAAACTAGGTCTACCCTATAACCCAGTGGCCCTACTGTGTATTTACAAAAGGACTCAAAGGCAGCGTGAGGTACTTGCATATCCACGCTATTGCCTGATGTTCACATCAACTAGCTTGTGGACTCAACCTAGCCCTCAATAGAGGGCTGGATAATGAAAACATGGCATATTGATACAATGGGATTTTATCCAGCCACAAAGAAGAATGAAATCATGTAGTTTTTGCAAGAAGTTGAATGGAAATGGAGATTATATCAAATGAATTAAATTAGATGCTTAAAGACACATATTGCATGTTTTGTCTCTGTGAATCCTAGTTATTATGAACATTCACAAAATCATAGGTACATGTATGACATGAAAGTAGAATTGAAGCAGTCTGAGAGAAAAAGACTGAATGGGGAGAGAAAAATAAAGGCTGAACATATGTGGGTAACATGGTCAAAGGACACCATAAATGTGTGTGAAAGTATCTATAAAATTCAGTACTGTCCACAAATGAATATATACACATACATACATGCACACACACATGCACACACATGTACTTACACATACATGCTTATATGTATACACACATGCACATACATGCAAACACAAACACCTGCATATACACATGCACACACACATATACACACATGCACACTTACAAACATACACACATGCACACACACACACAAACACACACGCGCGCACACACACACACACACCAGTGATTAAAAAGAGAAATAGGGACCAGTGAGATGGTTCAGTTAGTAAAAGACACTTGCTGCAAAGCCTAGTGACCTGAATTTGATTCCTAGGATCCACACAGTGAAAGGAGAGAACCTCAAGTGGTCCTCTGGCTGACACACACGTGCATATATGCACGAATTTGCACACACACTGATTTATTATAATAAAACTTTTACAGAGACATGGTATTAACATATATCCCATTTAGGTTTTATTGTTAACTTACACAATTAAGATTTACCTGGGAAAAGAGAGTCTCAATTGAGGGGTTATCTAGATCACATTGACCTGTGGCCATGTCTGTGGGAGAGTGTTTTGATTGTTGATTGATGTGGGAGAGCCCAGTTCACTGTGAGAGGTGCCACCCCTGGGAAAGTGGTTCTGGTTGTATAAGAAAATGGGCTGGGCATGATCCAGAGGGAGCAAGGCATTAAACAGTGTTCCTCCATGAACTTTCTTAGTTCCTGCTGGAGTTCCTGCCCTGACTTCCCTCAGTGATAGATTGTGACCTAGAAGTGTAAAATTAAAACAAAATGAAACAAGACAAAAAACCAGAACAAAACAACAAAAGCAACTTTTTTCCTGTCCAAGATGCTTTTGCTAGAGTGATTTATTCCAGCAGCAGAGAAGCTCACTAAAGCAGCATGTGACCTCTGAACATCTTCTGTGTATTTAAATCTCAAAGTGACTGAGAGCAGCCAATTTAGCATGCATGCCTTGTTTCCATACTGCTGTATTGCTTATGCAATCAGCAAAGGGATATAATTCAGGACAGACACAATTGTTTCTTCAAATATTCTTAGTCTAGCTTGATTGGTTCCACAGAAGGGGAACACAAGCCTATGAAGGGCAGGCTGGACTCACAGTGATATGGAATATCTACCATTTATTGAGCAATTACCAGATGTGAGTAAGGTGCCAAGTGCTATGAATATATTTTGAAGTAGATTTTTTTAAAATTCAAAATAAGATAAGGTAACCTTGTCCAAATAAAATTAATATCCTACAATCATTTATTCATTTATTCATTTAATTCAGTTTTTGAGATAGGCTGTCACTGTGTAGCCCAGGCTAACTTGAAACTTATTTTTGAAAAATCGTTTTGTTCTGTATGTATGTATGTATGCGTGCATGTGTGTATAAGTATGTATGTATGTGTATGTCTGTGTTTGTATATATGCAAGTAAATGTGTCTGTGTACCTGTGTGTGCACATATGTAAAGGTCAGAGGTCAACATCAGGTAAAATTCTTAAGTACTCTCCATTTTATTGTTTAATTTTTACATTATATGTATGTGTGTGTGCCTGCAAGTCTGTATGTGAAAGACATGATGTATATAGGGATCCTTAGAGACCAGAATTGGGTATTGGATCCCCTAGAACTGGTGTTACAGGTGGTTCTGAGCCATCTGATATAGGCGTTAGTAATATCAGGTTCTCTGCAAGAGCAGCAAGCTCTCCTGACAGTCGAGACACTGCTTCAGCTCTTTGACCCTCTATCTATCATCTCTGTCTGTCTGTCCGTCTGCCCACCCACCCACCCACCCATCCATCCATCCATCTATCTATCTATCTATCTATCTATCCATCCATCCACCATCTAAACCTAGAGCTTTCCAATTGGCTAGACCAGACATTTTCCCTCCTTAGTGAGACCTCTCTGGAAATATCCTCACAGACAAAGAAGAGTCCCGAGGGCCTTCTAGCCCAGTGCTGGGATTACGATAATGCTGGCCTCTGCCCTTATATCGTTCTCCTCCTCTTTCTTCTCCTATTCCTTTTCCTCCTGTTCCTTTTATTTTTATTTAATGTGGATACTAGGTCCTCATGCTTTCATAACATGCATTTTATCTCCTCAGTTCTGGCCTTAAATCCTTGGTCCTTCTCTGCCTTACTGTGAAAACTGTCCCTGGATCATAATACAATACCAAGGATCTCTTTTTCCTTCTGAGTATGGAGGGTCATAGGTCCTTCTGTACAGTAAGGGTCAGAGTCTTCCAGATCTAAGTCATCTTGGGTCCCTAGGCTGTGCATGAGGCAATTTCTCCCCTCTATCTCCAAAGGTCTATGTGTGCAGCCCTGTTGGAGAACTTTCGCAAACATTTAACCCTGACCTTTACAGATCCACATTAAACAAACTCTGCTGTGCCCAGCTTTCTTTCTTGCTATTGTTGCCAGAGTCTGAGGTTTCCTCTGGAATCTAATGGAGTCTCACTCATTTCCTGTCCAGGGAGCTTAGGCATCCAGGGTGCAGAACCCTGGAGGCTATAGAAGCTCTCAGCCCAGGGTCTGCTCTTCTTCTGGGTCTTATACCCTATATCAAGATCTCAGGCCCCTCCTGCCCAGTGACCCCTGTCACAAGAACCAAAGCCTCTGGTAGGTGGCCATCTGGCCCAGCACCAGCCCTATGGATGGTTTGGCTTCCATTCCTCTCCAGTCCCCATACCCCTCCCTTCTCTGAGGCCCAGGAGGAAACATTTAGCTCCCAGCTGCTTGCAGCCTGGGCTGTCTCTTCCAGTCCCTGCTTGGTGTTCTGGGTTCACTTGGAATGGCTCTGCTTCTCATTCCCAAGCCTTGTCCATGTGTTCTGTTTAAGACGGTGGCCCACTGCCATGTTCTCTTTTGCTACATTTGAAATTATTTTAATTTGAAGTTGATGTAGTACAGCTAATTCATTTCATTCTGCCAGCCATACAATATTCTCTCTCTCTCTCTCTCTCTCTCTCTCTCTCTCTCTCTCTCTCTCTCTCTCTCTCTCTCTCTCCCCCATTCCCTCTCCCTTTCCCTGTGTGTGTGTGTGTGCATATCTCTGTGTGTGTCTATGTCTGTGTGTTGAAAGGAAAATTCCTTTCACATGGCCTTTGTCCCCAGAAATCTGAATATCTCTTTGTCTTGGCACTTGTCCCAGTAACACCATTTCATGCCCTTTTCTTTTGGCCTATTCTTAGGACATCAGGGTGGGAGCAAGGGAGTCTGGGTCTCTTACAATTCTGTTTCTCACATTGGCTACAAGAAGCAGGACGAGCCCCTCCTCTGGGGGAGTCCATCCAGTCTTCCCTGGTAAGTATTCAGTGTTCCTTAGTCCCTTATTCTGCTCCTTTTAGCCACTTTCCCCTGACTATAAGCAGCTGAGATCCCTGGAGAGCAAGCAGCTCACCTTTAGGGTCAGCTCTTTGCAATATGAGGTGGGGGAATAGGATTAGTTAGCTCAGCAAGCATGCTGGTTTATGGGTCATAGTCATTCTGGGTCATAGTCATCTTAGATATTAACCCTATCGTTTTAATGTTTTGTTATGAAAACTATGATATTTTAACCCAGGAGAGTTACTTATATGAGAACTTTAATTCAAGATACTAAGGAAGGGCCAGGGCAACAGTAAAGTGCTTGCTCTGAAGACACAAGCTGAGTTCAGTTCATAGCAACCAAGTGTGAATAAAAAGCTGGACGTGGTAGTGTATGCTTGTGATCCCAGAACTAGAGAGAGACAAAAAGATCTTTGGCACTCCTAGGCCAGTCAGCCTAGTATAATCAGCGATTTCCACAAAGACTATTTAAAAAACACAAAGCAGATAGCACCTGAGGGATCTTCTGGATCCACCAAACCTGTCTACTCCCGTCCTGCTATGTGCACACACAAATAGGAATGTACACAAAAGATAGCAGGAAAACATTTTTTGTCCTTTCCTTTGTCAGTGTGACTTGCCTTTACACCTCTCTCACGACACCAGACCCAAGCAACAGTTCCTATGTGCTTGTTCCTGACCTTGTCTCCTGGGGTAGAATGTATTCTTGCTCTGTTGACCACAGACCCTTGAACAGTCTAGAAGATCAAATGAGAACCTAAGCCTGGCCTTAATTTCTGAGATGGGGGATCAAGCAAATATTTCCTCCTTTTTCTTTGATTTTAATTGAGGTTTCCCTTACTCTTTGCTCTAGGTAGGGAGAAGCAACAGAAGGATGGGATTCCTTTCTGTATTGTTTTTATTGATGATCCATTAGCTAACTTTTTTCCTGACTCTGTCCTTACCTACAAGGTACTTAGGGTCTCCCATTGTGTTCCCAGTAATTTCCTGGGAATCTCAAACAAGACTGTTGACTTTGTCTATGGGAAAGATGTCCTGATGTTCCATCTAGGGGTCTTTATCAGGGTTCCTCCTCTCTGCTAAACAATTCTGTTAAAATATTAAAAGGCAAGAAAAATCTTGAGCACAACAGGTTACAGCCAGGGAAATCATGAACACAGCAAACAGGAGCACACAGAATCAGCAGATGAAGAGAAGCTTTTATCAGGAGTTAGCAAACACACTCATGCAGCAGATGCACATAGCACACATAGAGAGAGAGGGAGAGGGAGAGGGAGAGGGAAGAGGGAAGAGGGAAGAGGGAAGAGGGGGAGAGGGAGAGGGAGAGGGAAGAGGGAAGAGGGGGAGAGGGAAGAGAGGGACAGGGAGAGGGAGAGGGAAGAGGGAAGAGGGGGAGAGGGAAGAGAGGGAGAGAGAGAGGGAGAGGGAGAGAGAGAGGGAGAAGGAGAGGGAAGAGGGAAGAGGGGGAGAGGGAAGAGAGGGAGAGGGAGAGGGAGAGGGAAGAGGGAAGAGGGGGAGAGGGAAGAGGGAAGAGGGAAGAGGGGGAGAGGGAAGAGGGAAGAGGGAAGAGGGGGAGAGGGAAGAGAGGGAGAGGGAGAGGGAGAAGGAGAGACTTTCCAAGGAGTAAGGGGGACTCAGAAAGCCAAAGCTTAGCTTCTCTCCTTGAGAAATGGGAGTTCTTAAAATCTCTGAAGAGTTTTCTTCCCTAATTTAGGGTCAGTTTAAAGAAGGACAGATGGTTGATTAGTCCACAACAGTTCTGTAAACACATACAGATCTGACCGTTAACCTGCTAATCCAGCCCATCATCTATGGAACAAGTAGAACCGTGTCACCAACAAAAAACTGAGAAGGTCAAGCAGATTAAGAATCCCCGGCAATTCTCATAATTAAGAATGGTAGGCATTCAAATTTGGTTCCAATCACCACATGTGACAGCTAGTCATGTAGCACAGAGCCTTGAGTTCTCCATGCTAATGAGGTGTCTAAATGGGCCACCGGAGGGTTTGGCCAGTAAGCTTCCCTTCTCGGACATTCCTTTCTACAAAAGGTATTTAATCTCTGGTCCACCCTGAGTAAGCTGTATGCACCATTTCTATCATGATTAAACAGCTTAGATAATCAAGGACTGTCTCTCTCATCTAGAATTGCCATGGGGGGAAGCCTTTGTTACTGAACTGCACTGCCTAAGTCTCCCATAGAAGGTCCCTCGGACACTCACCCCTGAACTAAGCTTCCCCACCACAACCACCTCTGCCCCAGGCTCATCACTGGCATGCAGAGGCCTGTTCCTAACTCCAGACAGTTCCTAGCGGTGTCCCAGGAGTTTGGAAATGCCAGCCTTGGCCTCAGCCTGCACTGTTTCTTACCTGGGCTGAGGTTCTCATCTTAGGCTGCCTTCCACCTTCCCTGAGCAGATCTCGGCGTTCCGGGAGCCTGACACCACCATGGTGAAGAGGATGGAATGTAGCCTAGCACCCTTGCATTTCCTCTCCCCCACAAACCCCCGCTAGTAGCGAGGTGGAACAATGAATCACAATCATCAGGGACCCTACTAGTGGGAGAAATATCCTGCAAGGGCTGTGGAGGATAAGGAAGAAACCAGCCATCTTGAAAGTTTACCATCTTTATTACCTAGTCATTTGCCTCTTCCCTGTCTATCTGTTTATCAGGGAGTCTGTCTAACTCCTGCTCCCACACTATCTTCCTACATCCATATGATCTAGAGTTCTCCTTATAAATTATAACACAGTCTGGTGCTACTTGGAACTACCCTGCCATCTCACTTAGGTTCCTTAGAAAACCCCAGAAGATAGCTCCAAAACCCCACCAAAATGGTATATATGACCAAGCCTACACCCATGCTTTTGGATGTGCCCTGTCTTTCCTTCTGAGTGTCTTTCTCACAATCATTGTTTTATGTCTAAACTAAAATATCTTGATTGAACACCGGCTCTGCTTTATACTGGCTAATCTTGAGATTCTTTCCAGTATTAAAGCTACAAATCTAGTTTAGCTTTAGTTGAAGTTGCTGTCTTAGTTAGAGTTACTATTGATGTGCTAGAACACCATAACCAAAAGCAACTTGGGGAGGGTTTATTTAGCTCACATTTCTATATAGCAGTTTATCATCAAAAGCAGTGAGGGCAGGAACTCACATAGGACAGGATCTGGAGGCAGGAGCTGATAGAAAGACCATAGAGGGGTACTGTGTACTACCTTGTTCTCCATGGCCTGCTTACCCTACCTTCTTATAGAACTCAAGACTGCCAGTCCATGGATGGCACCACCCATAATGGGCTGGGCCCTCCCCCTTCAATCACTAATTTTAAAAAAGCTCTACAAGCTTGTGGGCAGATAGCCTTATCTCTCTTTGTTTTTTGTTTTTGTTTTTTGTGTTGTTTTTGTTGTTCTGTTTTTCAAGACAGGGTTTCTTTATGTAGCTCTAGCTATACTGAAACTTGTTCCATAGACCAGGATAGCCCCAATCTTATAGAGATCCAACTAACTGCCTCTCAAGCATTGGGATCAAAGGCATGTGCCACCACCAACTGGCCTGGCAATCCTGCATGCCAATTTTATGGAAGCATTTTCTTAATTTGAAGTTTCCTCTTCTCAGATTAATTCAGTTTGTGTCAAGTTGACATGAAACTATGAAACACAGTCCTTAAAAGATTAAGAGAACTCCTCAAACTGGTATGAGTGGCAGTAGGGACCTGTGTCTCCTGCCTCTGTTCCTCTATACACTGACAGAATCACAGAGGATCCTATTCTGAGTCCTTGATGGAGTATCTCTAAAAAGAATAGTCTTACTGAAAATGCAGACTTCATAGAGGATGGTATACCCTCTATCAACAGGACATCCATGCAAACATCTTTTCTGAGGAAGAGAAAGAAGCACACATGACTGATGGTAACATGAAATATGACCCTTGTTGGTTGTTAGCTGATAGTATTATCTCTAGCAAATCCTAGTTCAGCATCTCCCCACAAAACTCCACTGACTTGTGCACCAGCTGCTGCCTGAGGAATCAGCTCTCTATGCAAAGCTGGGGCCATATCCAAGACTTATTCCAAAGGTACACCTGGGGATTCATGGTGGCAGCTTCCTAAACTTTAAAATTAAGCTCTAGTTTTCTCTGGTTGAATCTTTTTGTGTTTTCTTGTTCCTGAATGCTCCTTTGAAACCGAAAGTATTGATATATTCTACCCTACAGGGAAATCAATAAAAACTTTAATCACAAAATTAAATAAAAACCAAAGCTACTGACATTATATGGTAACATTCACCAAGGCAACAACTTGAAGTTTTATGATTCCCCTGTGGCTGGCCTTATTATTTGTAGGAAAATCAATAACATCTTTGGAGTAATTTGGGATGTATCTTGTCATCATAGAAAACAAGTTCTGGGTAGACTTTACAAGGAAGTAAGAAGGGGGCATCGGATGTATTTGCCCACAGAGAAGGTGATAATTCCTTGGCAGCAGAAAAAAAAATACAACCCATGTGACCCCAAATACCATCTATAATACATCAAAATGGATCACCATCCGAGGTCTTGCCAATGCTCTCTGCTACTCAACTGACATCACAGACCTTTACCCCAAACAATTAAAGCTTGAGGTAATGCTACCCACACCTCCTGGGACATATGGTAATTGCATCTATCTGTCATATGACCTTAGAGATATGTAGCAACCAAAGGTTCTACTTTACATTTGAGGAAACTTTTCAAGTCATAAGATCATAATTTCATAATGTCTAGCCTCTTTGTGACCCTGGAAGGCTTCCATAGAGACCCTGAAGGATGTAGTCATAGTTTCTTTTCTACCTTTAGTAGAAGCACATACTCAGCAACATGTGGATATAAATGGCCTTTTATCATTGTGAGGTACACACTTTCTACTTCTAATGAATTATTAGTCTGGAGGCACATCATGTCTCCAATAATAGTGTCTGTGTGGTCAGCCACAGAGCATAAAGTGGAACTACCAACAGTTTGGCCATCATGGGCTTCCCAGACGGGAATGTATTAATGAGCTTTAAGGGAACCCTGAGTTGCAACATAGGCTCATTAGTATCTAAGCATGGCTTCCTCAGGGCTTAGTGGTGCTCACCACTAAGAACCAGACAATGGGAATGATTGTATGGCAGAACTTCTTATGTTTAGCTGGAGAGGAATTGTTAGGAAATGAAACCAAAACAGTTTTCAGGAGCAAGGTTAGTACTGATAGACCTCTAATTATTATCCTTCAGTCAACAGAGGAGCAGGGCTTAGAATTCAATTACTAACTTGGAATACAGTTCTAATAGCAAGAGACAAAACCTACCACTGGAAGGCTCTACCCTCAGGATGTAGTAGAGGTAATCACATGGACTGGCAGATGACGTTAGTGTGCTAAATGTCTTTACTGTCTAACATAGGTAGTATTAGTCAATGAGCCACCTCCAGGGACCTCCATGATAAGTTGATGGAGAGATTGCACAGAATATTTGTCAGTAAGAGGTAAGAAACTGAGGGGTTAATTAGACTTATGAAGATGTTTATATCAATACTGTAAGGCATCATGCCTCTGTTAGGTTCTCTGCTTAAGAAACTTGTTTGATTAAATAATGGACAGACTCTTCAACCTAAACTCTAATGGCTGCCTCTTCTACAAGGTTCTCCACATTCCAGCTATAACATCCTCAAACTCATAGTCTATATTCAGGTATGTCCAGCCTTTTGCCATGTCGATAGGATCTTGTCATCTTCAGTTTCCACTTGAGAACCATACAATGGAGGTTAAACAACATTGAAAAAAAATCTAATAAAGCCTACAATAAGTTTGATTTTTGTGTTGGGCAGCATTTATGCTGATTTTGGGGTGCACACTGCTATAGTCCTTGGTGTGAGTGTAGTTCATCTTCTTTTGTGATCAACTACCTTCCAGAAAGCCTACTTAGTGCTCTCTTCCCTATTTTCAATCCATTTTTACACTAAACAGTAAAAATCACCCACAAAAAAATCTCCATGGGAATCTCTATCACCAGACTAACAAACTCCCACAGAGGCTGTATCACATGAAGCTTTGATATGCTCATTTCTTATTAAAAAATGAAATCTGTGTAATTCAAACAAATGACTAGTGGTTTCTGAGTCTTTGTCCTCCAGAAAACTATGTGGAGAAACTTTGCTTTATTTGTATATTCATATTTTAATGCGTCTCAGCCTACCAATGGTTCTCAGTTCGTTACTGATGAATGAATGAGTGAATGGATGAATCAAACAATCAATAGCCTGGACAAGAGAACGGGAATGTCTCCTAGGGAAGATGGCTCAAGCTGAGTTCTCGACAATAAAGAAGTTGTGTGACCTGGCAACAACCTCTCCATCTGACAGAACTATAAACAGTACACATTTCTCTGGATAATCTATTTCCTCAATAAAAACACGGCCTCACTGACAGATAAACACACTATTTTATGCCCTAGCTGACTGACTTTTTCTCTTAGATTAGCAGTCTTACAATGCCTCCCAGGAAGGGACCAGCCTAGAGCGTCACTCTTTCATCTGGTCTTTACATGTGGTCTATTGACAACAAAGGCCAGAGCATTCTGGCTGAGGATGCTGACTTTAAACATGTCTGCACAGCCTCACACAGGGTAGTCTGGCTGCTGGCTTCTTTTCTTCCCAGAGAATGCACCCAATTGATCTGTGCTGCTCTCTTGCTATGCCAAAGTCTGCAAGCAGTGTCTGAGGGGATTTTTAGGCATTTCTAGAGTCAGGTGGAAGGCTTCTCATGGAATGACAGAAGTTCTGGAGCAGAATTTCCACAGTGAGCAGAGTGGAAGGCCTAACAGTTAAGAGCAGTGATCTTTAGAGAAAATAGACAGAGGGGGGAGGGGGTGTTGGAGAAGCCATTTAAAGATTATCTGGGGCCGGGGCTAGGCTGGCACTCGGGTGACACAGTGTTTTCCTAACTCTTGTGGCTTCTATCCAAGCTCTGTAAATCTTGCCATAAACAAACAAACTGATAAAAAAGATGGCTAAAAATAATGGTGGCTCTGGCTCAGTGATAAGGGTATGCTTCCTAACTAAGGCCTGGGTTTAATCATCAGACCCATCAACAATGAAAAGATGGCATAAAATAATGTTCACAAATTTAGCAACTCTTCAGTGAGTGTCTGAAGTAAACATTCTTTTGGGTTTTATTTTCTTCTTGTTGAGGATGATGTAAAGTAACTTCAGAAGAAATAATCAGCTATTGACTTTCAATGCTGACTCCCATTCCTTAAATCTATGGAGCAGTTTCAGTGACTGTATGTTCACACCATAAGCATGTAGATCTTCTCAGTCTGAAGCTGGCCACCATCTTGGGAAGAGCCAGAGGGTCTGTGTCATGCATTACAGGAAAGTAGCCTTGGATTGTGTTCCTGAGGCTCAGAAGCAAAATGAGTTCAACTTACACTTCAGGGTCACCATGCTGGGGCTCACAATGACAGCTTGAGAGACAGTGTCGAGGTCAGGCACGGGCACTTCACATGCAGCCAGTTGACCTGTACTTGACCTCACCATGGGTATATTTCCACTAGGACTCAGGGATCAGCTTGGCTGTTGATTTGCACAGCTGTAGGTAGGTTGAACAATAAGCTACTAAAGCTACTTCAAAGTTTCCAGCAGAGCCTAGGAGGCGAGTTCTGCTTGAAGAGCAGGTACCATCACTTCTCTCTGCCTCTCTGCACGATTGGTTCAGAGGCTGAGGACAAAGAAGAGAAGGTCTGTCCCACATTGTAGCTTTCATCTGATAGGGATGATTTAACAATGTGCTGATCTATCTTCTGGTTTCTCAGACTTTACCACCTGCCCTAGGGTTCATCTGTGTCTTGATTGATGAGCATTATGATGTTTAGTGCTGGTGTCCCATTCCATTTAGCTCTGGAACTGCAAGTCTTTATACAGAGAGCCCTGATTACCTGGCCTGGCTTCTGCAGTTCTTACCATTAATTCAATGCTGTTGCAAAGCCAACGCTTTTTGAACTGAATCACACTCAAAGTGTTTTCTCTGAGCACAGGCTGATATCCCGAGAAGGGAAGAGTGTATTTCAACTCTCTCCTACCACACAGCTCGTGGCTTCCTGGCACAATGTAATTCACCCTCTCTATTTAGTTGGGACATTTTGTACTTCTCTTTGCTCAACAGCTTACAAATCTTAATTGAACGTTCAGAGGGCTTGGGGAAGAGACTCCAAATTCCTTCTCCACTTCTTGCTGGATGAGGGCACAGAGTATATTCATGCCTACAAAAATCCATTCCAGATATAAAAGTTCTCTCCGGAAAGGTCATTTTGTCCTCCATGAATATCTAACAAATCCTTGAATATAGTCTCAGATCTCAAAACATCTCATAGAAATCTCCCAGATCTAAAAATCCACTATCAGCTTTGGTTTTCTTTTAAAAAAATTTTTGTATGTGTCCATGTACGTGTGTACATGTGTGTATATGTTTTCATGTTCAGCTACATGTGTGCATGTACATGTGTGTATATATGTGTGTGAACATATTTGTGCATGTCCAGTAGGGGAAGAGGACAACTTCAGGAGTCATTACTTAGGTGCTGTCCACCCTTTTTTTTTCCTTTCCTTTCCTTTCCTTTCCTTTCTTTTCCTTTCCTTTCTTTTCCTTTCCTTTCTTTGTTTTTGAGACAAGGTCTCTGACTGACTGAATTGAAACTTGACAGTAGGATAAGCTGGTCAGCAAGCAAGTCTTAAAAATTCCCCTATCTCCGTCTCCCCAGTGGTGGGATTATCTTACCATGCCCAGATTCTTTTACACAGGTTCCGGTCATAGAATTCAGACCCCCCCATGCTTTTAACACAAGCACTTTGTCAATTCATCTATTTTACTTTTATTTTATGGAAAAAGATAATGAAATAAAAGTTAGAGTGAGGCAAACATTTCTTTCTTATTTTGAGACAGGCTCTCATATGGTACAGGTGCACATCCAATCCAACTCATTATATAGTTGTTAATGGTCTTGAAATTCTGATCCTCCTGCCTCCACTTCCCAAATACTGTATTACAACTGTGTACCACCACATGAGTTTTATGTGATGCTGGGGATCCAATCCAGGGCCTCCTGAGTGCTAGGCAGACACCTTGACACATGAGCTACATCCTCATCCAGAACAGTTAGTAAACATTGGTCAGTCATGGAAATGGCCCAGTCAGCAAAGAGGGCACCAGCTGCTTACCTGACACAGTACAGGGGGTTGGATAAGGCTCTGCTGGTACCTCTTCAGTGGAATAAAGCTTCCCTTCCCACAGAACAATGTCAAGTCCTATAAAAGGTGCTTTAACACAGAGTCTTATACCTCCTCCATTTGTAACTCACCTCAGGACTTTCCTGGGGACCCTAGATATAAACATGTAAGGTGTGGATTAGCTCTAGAAGTGAAGATGCTCTGTGGCCTTTAGTATCAAATGTTCAAGCAAAACGTTCACATGCATCTTGTGGATACGCAAATATACTAGCCAATGAGTAATTGTGCTTTAAAACATCTACTTGGATGATGTTTTATAGATGTAGATACATACAAATCAAACATTTACTAATAATAAATCATAAAGGGATTTATTTTAAAATTATTCTTTTGTATACAAATAATTTTGTCATTTATTACAGGTGAAAGTATATTTGCATACTGTCAAGATGGATGTGTTCATTCATATATAGGTAAAGAATTAACTTTTGGTTGAATGTTTGATACTGAAGACACAGGGCATCTTCATTTCTACAGTTAATCCACACTTTGATTCTATAATCAGCAAAGCTGAGGAAGGCTGCCTCACATAAAAATGCACTGCATGGTGGAGGGCACATGCTTAGGGCTATTCAGAAATCAATGGGAATTCAGTCCTAACCCCAAGCCAAAACTCAATGCATGATGTTAATTTTAAGTGAAACTCAATTCAGCAACTAAAACAGTGAATTTTTAAGTCAAACAGTATGCCACAGTACAACCCAAAGATATACTAATGTGATACATGTTGAGGGATGACAGTAGAAAAATATTTAAAATATTTCTGCAATTAAATCATTAGCTTTTATAAGAATTGGAAGCTTTATTCAGTGGGTATTTTTCTTTTGGGGTATTGGGGATTGAATCCAGGATCTCACACCTGCTAGACAATTGCCCTGTCACAGAGCCACATTCCTACCCCATGGGAAAACTCTACATGTACAATGAAAGCACTGCAGTGCATAACACACAATAGTCTCAAATATATACAGAGCTGCTTCAGGCAGCATTTTCTGGATCTGTACTGTGTGGCTGTGTGTATGCATGTATGTATGTATGCATGCATGTATGTATGTACAGTACGTTTAGAACTACAGCCACAGAAAAGTTGTGAGATGCAACAAGAGTGTGTGTTGTCAGAGATACTTCAGATTAATTACATTGAATTTTGAAATGGTTTTTAGTCACTGTGAGTTCAGAAACATTTTATCATGTCAACTTTTGTGCAAGCCCTACACGTTCAGTTACCACACGGAGTCATGACTCATACTTTAACTAGCTAGACTTAATCTCTCTGTTTTAAAAGTGTGAGTGCATGTGCTTGCTTATCTCTGCAGATATGTGTGTGTGTGTGTGTGTGTGTGTGTGTGTGTGTGTGCATGTAGGAGCTAGCGGACAGCTTTGGATGCAGCCCTCCTCTGTTACCATGCACCTTATTTTTTGAGATAAGGTCTCTTATTAGCTTGGACCTCACCAAGGAGCCTAGGCTAGGTGGTCAGTAAGCCTCAAAGATCCACCTGTTCCATCACCTCAGCATCAAGATTACAAATGCATGCTACCATGCCTGCCTTGTTGTTACTGTTGTTTGTTTGTTTGTTATTTACATGGCTTCTGAGATTGAATTTAGGTCCTTATGCCCTCAGGACAAGCACTTCAGCAACTGAGCCATCACCCAAGCCTGGCCCATGAGTAATTGGGCTTTAAAACATCTACTTGGGCTCTGTTCCCGCGGACTGCGCTGGAGAGACCGGTACCCAGGCTCTCCCCCCAATATAACATCACTTGGGACACGGCCTGTTGGGGCTTCCATCTGTGCCCGAGGGCGGGTTGGCGCTGTGGTCGTCTGGGTGCCAGATCGGCGGGCCATCGTGACCACAGGGTGAGCGGCGCCACGGAGAGTGCCCTCCACCATCTTTGCTCCAGTGGCCAGGTAGTTGGGACCACCAGGCTCAGAGACTGACAGGCATAATATCGCTTCGGTCTCAGGCAGCTTGTGTGTAACCTGCTCCCAGGTGCTGGGCTGATCTGCAGTGACCAGCGCGCCAGCTCTGCGGTGGGACCTTCTGCCTGGTGGAGGGACCCCACGCTGGGAGGGAGCCTGCCAGCTTTCCTTCCGCGACCTCTGTTCCCGCGGACTGCGCTGGAGAGACGGGTACCCAGGCTCTCCCCCGAATATAACATCACTTGGGACACGGCCTGTTGGGGCTTCCGTCTGTGCCCGAGGGCGGGTTGGCGCTGTGGTCGTCTGGGTGCCAGATCGGCGGGCCATCGTGACCACAGGGTGAGCGGCGCCACGGATCGTGCCCTCCGCCATCTTTGCTCCAGTGACCAGGTAGTTGGGACCGCCAGGCTCAGAGACAGACAGGCATAATATCGCTTCGGTCTCAGGCAGCTTGTGTGTAACCTGCTCCCAGGTGCTGGGCTGATCTGCAGTGTCCAGCGCGCCAGATCTGCTGTGGGACTTCTGCCTGGCAGAGGGACGCCCCCTCCCCCCCCCAGGAGAGATCACACACCCCTGCACAGGGCAGGAGCCTGCCAGCCTCCCTTTGGCGACCTCTGCTCCAGGAATCCACTAGGCTGAGCCTTTAGATGTGCAAGGCCTCCCCAATATAAGATCACTTGGGGCAAAGCACATTAGGGCTCCAAAGTCACTCAGGAGCAGGCAGGCCCCAGAAATCGGTGCCAGGGGAATCCTGGTAATCCAGGGGGGGCAGAAATAGCTTTGCAGGCTCACAGGAGGTCCAACCAACAGCCAGTGGCAGCAGGACCAACTAACACCAGAGGTATCCAGATGGCAAAAGGCAAACGTAGGAATGTTACTAACAGTAATCAAAGTAATGTGGGACCATCCGAACCCAACTCTCCAACAGCAGCAAGTCCTGGATACCCCACCACACCCGAAAGACAAGATCTGGATTTAAAATCACTTCTCATGATGCTATTAGAGGATCACAAGAAGGACACAAATAAATCTCATAAAGAGTTACAGGAGACCATGAATCAACGGTTAGAAGCCCTTACAAAGGAAACACAAAAATCGCTTAGAGAAATGCGGGAGAACATGGATCAAAAGATGGAGGCGCACAAGGAGACAACACAAAAATCGCTTAACGAGATGAATCAACGGGTAGATGCACTCACAAAGGAATCACGAAATTTGCATAAAGAAATGCAGAAGAATATGGGTCAACAGATGGATGCCCATAAGGAGGCAACACAAAAATTGCTTAAAGAAATGAATCAACGGTTAGATGCCCTTACAAAGGAAACACGAGAACTGCTTAAAGAAATGCAGGAGACGATGGATCAACAGATGGAATCCCATGAGGAGGAAACACAAAAATCGCTCAGAGAAATGCAGGAGAACGTGGGTCATCAGGAAGAAATCCTGAAAGAGGTAATGCAAAAATACCTTAAAGAAATACAGGAAAATACAAACAAACAAATGAAGGATCTCAGCAAATCCATCCAGGAACTAAAAAAGGAAGTAGAAACAACTAAGAAATCACAAAGGGAGACAACTTTGGAGATAGAAAACCTTGGGAAGAAATCAGGAGTCATAGATGCAAACATCAACAATAGAATACAAGAGATGGAAGAAAGAATCTCAGGTGCTGAAGATTCCATAGAAAGCATCGACTCAACAGTCAAAGAAAATGCAAAATGCAAAAAACGCGTAACCCAAAACATCCAGGAAATCCAGGACACAATGAGAAGACCAAACCTAAGGATTATAGGTATAGATGAGAGTGAAGATTTGCAACTTAAAGGGCCAGTAAACATCTTCAACAAAATTATGGAGGAAAACTTCCCTAACTTAAAGAGAGAGATGCCGATGAACGTACAAGAAGCCTACAGAACTCCAAACAGACTGGACCAGAACAGAAATACCTCCCGTCACATAATAATCAAAACACCGAATGTTCTAAACAAAGAAAGAATACTAAATGCAGTAAGAGAAAAGGGCCAAGTAACATACAAAGGAAGACCTATCCGAATCACATCAGACTTCTCACCAGAGACTATGAAAGCCAGAAGATCCTGGGCAGATCTCATGCAGACACTAAGACAGCACAAATGCCAGCCTAGACTACTATACCCAGCAAAACTCTCAATCACCATAGATGGAGAGACAAAGATATTCCATGATAAAACCAAATTTTCACAGTATCTTTCCACAAATCCAGCCCTGCAACGGATAATAGGTGGAAACCTCCAATACAGGGAGAGAAACAACACCCTGGAAAAAATGAGATAATAACCTTCTTGAATCAAACCCAAAAGTAGATAACCACTCAAACATAAAGATAGTGTCAAGAATGGCAGATGGCAATAATCACTATGCCTTAATCTCTCTTAATATCAATGGTCTCAATTCCCCAATTAAAAGACATAGACTAGCAGACTGGATACGTAAACAGGACCCAGCATTTTGCTGCATGCAGGAAACGCACCTCAGTGTCAAAGACAAACACTACCTCAGAGTAAAAGGATGGAAAACAATTTTACAAGCAAATGGCCCCAAGAAACGAGGTGGAGTAGCCATCCTAATATCGGATAAAATTGATTTTCAACCTAAAGTCATCAAAAAAGACACAGAAGGACACTACATACTGATCAAGGGAAAAATCCACCATCAAGAACTCTCAATCCTGAATATCTATGCTCCAAATGCAAGGGCACCCTCATTCGTAAAAGAAACTTTACTAAAACTCAAAGCACACATCGCACCGCACACAATAATAGTGGGTGACTTCAACACCCCGCTCTCTGAAATGGATCGTTCAGGAAAGCAGAAACTAAACAGGGACACAGTGAATCTAATTGAAGCCTTGGACCAAATGGAACTAACTGATATATATAGAACATTTCATCCTAGAGCTAAAGAATACACCTTCTTCTCAGCTCCTCATGGTACCTTCTCCAAAATTGACCATATAATTGGTCACAAATCAGACCTCAACAGATACAAGAAGATAGAAATAATCCCATGCCTCCTATCAGATCACTATGGAATAAGGGTGGTCTTCAATGGCAACAAAAACAAAAGAAAACCCACGTACACATGGAGGCTGAACAATGCTCTACTCAATGATAACTTGGTCAAGGTGGAAATAAAGAAAGAAATCAAAGACTTTTTGAAAGTTAATGAAAATGAAGGCACAACATACCCTAACTTATGGGACACAATGAAAGCAGTGCTAAGAGGAAAATTCATAGCCCTGAGTGCCGCCAAAAAGAAACGGGAGACAGCATACACTAACAGCTTAATGGCACACCTGAAAGCCCTGGAACATAAAGAAGCAAATACACCAAAGAGGAGTAGAAGGCAGGAAATCATCAAACTCAGGGCTGAAATCAATCAAGTAGAAACAAATAAAACCATACAAAGAATCAACAAAACGAGGAGTTGGTTCTTTGAGAAAATCAACAAGATAGATAAGCCCTTAGCCAGACTAACCAGAGGGCACAGAGATAGTATCCAAATTAATAAAATCAGAAACGAAAAGGGAGAGATAACAACAGAAACTGAGGAAATACAAAAAATCATCGGATCCTACTACAAAAACCTGTATTCAACACAACTAGAAAATCTTGAGGAAATGAACAATTTCCTTGACAGATACCAAGTACCAAAATTAAATCAGGATCAAATAGACCATCTAAACCGTCCTATAACCCCTGAAGAAATAGAAGTTGTCATTGGAAGTCTTCCAACCAAAAAAAGCACAGGTCCAGATGGTTTTAGTGCAGAATTCTATCAGACCTTCAAAGAAGACCTAACACCAATACTCTTCAAACTGTTCCACAAAATAGAAACAGAAGGAACACTACCCAACTCGTTCTATGAAGCCACAATTACACTAATACCAAAAGCACACAAAGATCCGACAAAGAAAGAGAATCTCAGGCCAATCTCTCTTATGAATATCGATGCAAAAATACTCAATAAAATTCTTGCCAACCGAATCCAAGAACACATCAAAACGATCATTCACCACGATCAAGTAGGCTTCATCCCAGGGATGCAGGGATGGTTCAATATAAGGAAATCCATCAATGTAATCCACTACATAAACAATCTCAAAGAAAAAATCCACATGGTCATCTCATTAGATGCTGAGAAAGCATTTGACAAAATTCAGCATCCTTTCATGCTAAAGGTCTTGGAAAGATCAGGAATTCAAGGCCCATATCTAAACATAGTAAAAGCAACTTACAGCAAACCAGTAGCCAGCATCAATCTAAATGGAGAGAAACTTGAAGCAATCCCACTAAAATCAGGGACTAGACAAGGCTGCCCTCTCTCTCCATATCTTTTCAATATAGTACTTGAAGTTCTAGCTAGAGCAATTAGACAACAAAAAGAGGTCAAAGGGATACAAATTGGAAAGGAAGAAGTCAAACTATCACTATTTGCAGACGATATGATAGTATACATAAGCGACCCAAAGAACTCCACCAGAGAACTCCTACAGCTGATAAACGACTTCAGCAAAGTGGCCGGATATAAAATCAACTCAAGCAAGTCAGAAGCCTTCCTATACTCAAAGGATAAGCAGGCTGAGAAAGAAGTAAGAGAAATAATACCCTTTACAATAGCCACAAACCATATTAAGTATCTTGGCGTGACGCTAACCAAACAAGTGAAAGATCTGTATGACAAGAACTTCAAGTCTCTGAAGAAAGAAATTGAAGAAGACCTCAGAAGATGGAAAAATCTGCCATGCTCATGGATTGGCAGGATTAATATAGTAAAAATGAGCATCTTACCAAAAGTAATACACAGATTCAATGCAATCCCCATCAAAATCCCAACTCAATTCTTCATAGAGTTAGAAAGAGCAATTCAAAAATTCATCTGGAATAACAGAAAACCCAGAATAGCTAAAACTATTCTCAAGAGTAAAAGAACCTCTGGGGGAATCAGTATCCTGGACCTCAAGCTGTACTACAGAGCAATAGTGTTAAAAACTGCATGGTATTGGTACAGTAACAGACATGTAGATCATTGGAACAGAATTGAAGACCCAGAAATGAATCCACACTCCTATGGTCACTTGATCTTTGACAAAGGAGCTAAAACCATCCAGTGGAAAAAAGATAGCCTTTTCAACAAATGGTGCTGGCTCAGCTGGAGGTCAACATGCAGAAGAATGCAAATTGACCCATCCTTATCTCCTTGCACTAAGCTCAATTCTAAGTGGATCAAAGATCTCCACATAAAACCAGACACACTGAAACTAATAGAAGGGAAACTAGGGAAGAACCTTGAACATATGGGCACAGGGGAGAATTTCCTGAACAGAACTCCAATAGCTTATGCTCTAAGATCAAGAATAGACAAATGGGACCTCATTAAATTACGAAGTTTTTGCAAGGCAAAAGACACCGTCAAAAAGACAAAGCGGCAACCAACTAACTGGGAAATGATCTTTACCAACCTTACATCCGACAGAGGCCTAATATCCAAGATATACAAAGAACTCAAGAAGTTAAACTCCAGAGAGGCAAGTAACCCTATTAAAAAATGGGGTACAGAGCTACACAAAGAGTTCTCACCTGAAGAATATCTAATGGCTGAGAAGCACCTAAAGAGATGTTCATCATCCTTAGTCATTAGGGAAATGCAAATCAAAACAACCCTGAGATTCCATCTCACACCAGTCAGGATGGCTAAGATCAAAAACACAGGAGACAGCAGTTGTTGGCGAGGATGTGGAGAAAGAGGAACACTCCTCCACTGCTGGTGGAATTGCAGGCTGGTACAACCACTCTGGAAAGCAGTCTGGCGGTTCCTCAGAAAACTGGGCATGACACTCCCGGAGGATCCGGCTATACCACTCCTGGGCATATACCCAGAGACTTTACCTGCATGCAATAAGGACACATGCTCCACTATGTTCATAGCAGCCTTATTTATAATAGCCAGAAGCTGGAAAGAACCCAGATGTCCCTCAACGGAGGAATGGATTCAGAAGATGTGGTATATTTACACAATGGAATACTACTCTGCAATTAAAAACAATGAATTCACGAAATTCCTAGGCAAATGGTCAGAACTTGAAAATATCATCCTTAGTGAGGTAACCCAATCACAAAAGATCACACATGGTATGCAGTCACTGATAAGGGGATATTGACCCAGAATCTCAGAATACCCTAGACACAATCAGCATATCAATAGATTTCTAAAAAGATGGAAGGAGAGACCCCTGGTCCTGGAAAGACTGGATGTAGGGGAACGCCAGGACAGAGTAATGAGAGGGGGTTGAATGGAGAAAAGAGGGAGGGAAGGGGGCTTATGGGACTTTCGGGGAGGGAGGAAACGGGAAAGGGGAAGTGATTTGGAATGTAAATTAAAAAAATAAAATAAAAAAAAAAACATCTACTTGGCTGTATTTGCATACACCCTTTAGTAGAAACACCCTCTCAAGCTAAAATAACATTTAAGAGTAAGGCTTTGGACAGTGTATAAATGTTGAATAAGTCATATAAATGCATGGAGTTTTATGCATTTGAATTCTCGGCATGTGGGATGTTATAGTTTTTGGACAATATTTTATGTATCTTGGAAATGCTTGCAGTGCTGGACTTGGATTTTGATTTTCTGAAGACTTTTTTTTTCTAGAAGTTGGGAGGTTCATGCATATAGGAAGGCCACAGTAGTTCTCAGGTAAAGAAGAGTCCCCAAGAGTACAGAGAAATACTCAGGTTTTTTTGACAGTTTATCATGAGCTAGAAGAAGCTATGTGAGATTAAGGTGCTGGCATGAAGAGGCTTTGGTCTCCAAAGAACAGAAGTTAAAGTCTTAGAAATTATCCCCACAAGGGCTTGTGGAAGGGACCAGAATTTGGATTCCCAGCATTGCACACATACAAACACACACATGTTGGTACATACACTCTGAGGAATCATCCTTACAACCAATACATTCAGTGCTCTAGGGATAATAAAGGTGATGTAGCCTGTTGGAAATGCCTGACTTCAGCACAATTACAAAGCACTTGTACTATGTAATTCCTGGGTTCTCTGTGTGTTTATTCCCAGGTTTCCACTTGCCCAGCAAGCAATACTGTAATACTTAAGTCCACTTCCCCATAAGTTCTGAGGCCTTCAGGACTCAGACCTGCCTCCCATTCTCTATCCTCCCCTGCCCCAGCACCAACTCCTTGCGTGGAGTGGCCTTGATGCTTCATACTCATACCCATGGCTTGTTCTCCTTAGCCATGTTCATGAAACTGGGTCTCCTCCAAGGACTGCTTGACTTCCTTACGAACACATCTGATTGCAGGCATGCTAAATGCTGAGACAGCAACGGGGCAAACTGGGACCATAAATTACATCCCATAACAGCTACAGATGACTTTGTCTTTTGTGTGACCTTCTTTTTCACTCGGAGGAGGTCATTCTGAATCTGAGGTCAACACTACCATTATCACTAAGAGCTGGTCATGCTCCCAAATCAGGCAGCAGCCTTTCCCGCTCAGCATAACTCAAAAGGACATTTTGACTTGGAGCAGGGTGAACAGCAGTGGAATGCCTGCGTGCTTTCAAATGTATTCAATTTACACTTCTGGATTTTTTTTTTTTTGGACTAATAGAGGTCCTCAGGGGACTTGTTTTAATGAAGGAATAAGAATGATTTGTAATTCAGGCATTAATTGCCTATATGTAAATAGATGTTTCTGAAGTGCTTAAGGGTCTGTTTGAATCCAGTTTGTTCTCTTTAAACCTTGGCCTGCAATTTAATTTGCATTCACAATTTACTTCCAACTCCCTTTTATTTCATAGATAGCACAAAGGTATATTTCAGCTAACTAATCTATCCCTAAGTTTCAAATTTTAATTTTATTTTTTATCAGAATTGCTGGTTCTGAATCCCAGGGTATCTGGATTTATTATGACTAATGCTGTGTTTTAAGGCACGTATAAAATATGCAGTTTACTGCCCTTGCTTCAGGATGCTAAGTTTAGCTAAGGCTGCAGAGATAAAAATCTACATAAATAAATGCATAAATAAATAAAATCTACAAGGCTTCCTGGAATTACCATTTTCCTGAAACAATAGTTTCCAGCAATGATTCTAATTAGCCAACATTCCTCTGGCTCTGTTAGACAGTTTTATAGATGTTTCCATTTGCAACAACTTATTCACAACACACATCCATTTCACAAATATACATATGCACATGTGTGTGCCTATGTGTGCCCATGTGCCACTGTGCATGCATGTATGTGCATACACAAATGCATCTGTGGGCATACACACACACACACACGAGCTCACATAAGCATATGTGTGCTTTTTTTTAGTCCTCTGACTTCAGTATTTGTCACATTTTCCTAAAACCAGACATTAAATATGGGTTCAGCAAGGCCTGGCTGACATTCCAGGCATATATCATGGTAGAAGTCATACAGGGCTCTCCTTAAGAGATCTGGTTGCTGATAAATCTGTAATCCTTTTCATAACATTTCTAAGCATTGAAAATTATGGATTCAAGATCCACAAAAGACACAGGATGCAAATCCCAATAGTGATGAGGTGATATTTTGCAGGTGGCCCCCTTTTAGTCTTGGGAAAGAGTTGACTCTTCCTGTAGCTCTTCCAAACAGCTGGTGAAATCCAACCCACTGTCAATCAGACTCCAGTGGTGGAGGTCAGCTGGAACATCTGGCCAGCCTGCCTTACAGAATCATGGTCTCACACCCTGCTTTTTCATGCACATGTTTGCCCTTCAGGAAGTATTCTATTTATTCCACCAGCAGCAAGTCAATATGGCCTCCAGAACAAGAAGGAGGGCTGGACCTCTTCTCAGAATCTGTCTCAGGTCCATGAACAATGGCACAGCAGAAAGTGTTCTTCCTGATAGTGTGATTAACAATGATCATATCTCTCTCTCTCTCTCTCTCTCTCTCTCTCTCTCTCTCTCTCTCTCTCTCTCTCTCTCTCTCTGAGTTATAGCTTTTATTAAATCCCCTGTGAGCAAAGATTAAGCCATGAACTTGTAGGAATTTTCTTTTACAGGGTGAGTGAATGACAGCACCATATCAATTAATGTTGCCATGTTATCCAGCACAAGAAAAATGGATGGGTCATTGGTCATCCTTTACCCATGAGGCTGGGGATGGCACAGAGGAACAGATACCAGCTGAGGATGGCACTCCTTCTGGTGGAGTGCTCTCTTGGTATGCAGGAACGTCTGATTTCCAACCCATCACCATCGACAGGGTGATGTGAAACACACTTGTCATCTCAGCACTGTAGAGGTGGAGGCAGAAGGGTAGGAAGTTCAAGGTCATCCTCAGCTATACAGGCAGTGTATGGCAAGCCTGTGTCATCTAGGACTTTTCAAGAAGGAAGGAAGGAAGGAAGAATAAAGGAAGGTCAAAGGCACAGGAAGATGGCTTCCCATTGTGCAGCCTCTTCTGGTGTAAAGGAAAGGACAGTCCCTGTGTGAGCAATGACTGGACTCCTCAGGATGGGAAGGCCTTCTAAAGATGTAAATTTCTGTTTGTTTTGGAGAAGTACCTGCAGATGTTGATGCTGGCCTGTCTTATAAGGACTTTTGTTTTGGAACTGCTTTGAATCTGAAGCAAATTGTGCTGCTGGAATCCTAGTCAGATCTCTCTCTCTCTCTCTCTCTCTCTCTCTCTCTCTCTCTCTCTCTCTCTCTCTCTCTCTCTCATGCTTTTCAGCTTTTCCTGTCTCCAGTCAGGATCCAGCAGTGAGCACAGAGCTTCTTGTGGTGATTTACATTGTTTGAACAAAGTTCCAGAACAAACCTGGGATGCATTCAAGACAATGGAAAACAGAGTTGAGTTATAACTGAGGAAAAGACTGGCCTGACTTCTGATACCACCCCCAACTCCTGCTTAAAGAGTATGAAAGCTATAGTCATTTATTTTATTGACAGGTCACTGGAGAAGGGGAGCTTATTGAAAGGTAAAGATCTGAGCTTCAACTCTCACACTCTTACCAAGGTTAATGCGAAAGAACGTTTTGTCTTATATTAAAAACAGATAAGAATTATTTCTAAAATTCTTCCAACCAATATTCTTCCAATATTTCAGGATTCTATCACTTCCTTTTGCCAGTGACTGGAAACTAGAACTGTTCTTACTAGGATCTTCTGTATGTGTGTTTGTGCTCTGTGTGTTTGTATGTACACACAAGTGAATGAGAACCAGGGTGCAAATGTACAGAGAGACCAGAAGACAACCTTATTCCTCAGGTGCTATCTATCTTTTTGTGGAGATAGGGTCTCTCACTGGCCTAGAACTCACCAAGTAGGCAAAGCTCGCAGACCAGTTAGCTCCAGAGATCTGCCACTCTCTGCCTGCCCCCATACACACACACACACACACACACACACACACACACACAACTTCCAGCTCTGGCATTATAAGAATATGTAACCATTCCCAGCTTTCCACATGGGTCCTGGGGATTGAACTCAGGTCCTCACACACACAGAGTCAAGCCCATTACTGACAGTCATCTCTGTAGTCCCTGTCTTGGCATCCTCGTTAGGGTTTCTATTGCTATGATAAAATATCATGATTTAAAGCAATTTCAGAAGGAAAGGATTTGTTTCAGCTTGTTCTTCCAGATCATAGTCCATCCTGAAAGAAAGGGCAAGAAGTCGAGGCAAAAACCTGGAGGCAGGAACCTGGAGGCAGGAACTGAAGCAGAAGTCATAGAGGAATGCTGATTTCTGGCTTGTTCTTCTTGGCTCTCTTAGTTTCCTGTTAGACAAGTCTGAACCACCTTCTGAGGGTTGACATAACCCACAGTGGGATGGACCCTCCAATATCAATCATTAATCAAGAAAATGCTTGATATATTTGCCTATAGGCCAATCTTATTTTCTCAAATGGCTTTCTTCCCAAATGACTCTAGCTTGTGTACAGTTGACAAAATACTAATCTAGACACTTGGTTCTTGATCTTAAACCAGAACACTTATTATACACAAAGACACCATGATTAAGCAGTTTTACCTTAGTGCTAACATTAATATCAGGAAAGCAGATACCAGGAAAATTAGTTACAAACACATTATCTTTAGATGACACTTTTGCTGATTTAGGAGAATTCATACCTTTTGTCCTTTAAATGATGAGCAAATCTTAAGCTATTTCCTTCAAATCTTTTTTGCCACCTATAAAAAGAAAAAGAAATAGTTCAGTTTGTAAAGTGTTTGCCCCACAGACATGAAGGCTTGAGTTTCATCCCCAGCACCCATGTAAAAGGCTGATAGTTTCTTATTATAATCCAAAAACTGAATGCAGATACAGGTGCATCTCTGAGGCTCACTGGCCAGCCAGTCTAGCAGATTTAGTGAGTCTCTGGATCCAGTAATAGACCCTGACTCAAGAAAATGAAATATGGACAGTTCCTGGGGAATAATGCCAGCAGTTGACCTCTGGCTTACACATGCATATGCTCACATACGTACATACAACCACACCTACATACCATCCTGATTCCATCACTTGGATTTCATGGAACAAGTCATGCATGCCCTGTCTTTCTGTCTTTGATTATGAGTTTCCATCTGTCTGAAACATCTTCACTATTACATTCTCAAAAGTAAGAGCTCTACATGGTGTCTCACAGAACAGGTAGATAAACATTAGTGGAAAACATACTGCTTTAATGTGTTTTCTTCAGTTTACACAAAGTTACCCAACAAAGATAAAGAGAAACTAATCATTCATTGAAGAGAGTAAGAGCTAAGCCATTCAACAAAAAGAATGGGAGTTAAATCATTGAAGAGGGTGGAAAGCCAGTTATTGGATGAATAAAGAGGAAGGCTAGCCATATAATGAAATGAGAGGGAGGATAATCATTCAGTGAAGCAAAGGGGAGGCTAACCATCAGTGAAGAGAGAAGGAAGCTAATCATTTGAGGGAGAATAACTGTTTAATGAAGATAAGGGAGGATAATCACTCAATGAAGTAAATGAGAGGTTAACCATTCATTAAAGAGAGTAGGAAGTTAACCACTCAATGAAGAGGAGACAACCATTAAATGAAAAGATAGTCTAACTATTCAATGAAGAGGAGAGGCCAACCAATCAATGAAGAGAATGAGAATAACCATTGAGTAAAGAGAGAGGGATGTTAACCATTCAGTGAAGAAATGGGAGGCTAACTAATGAAGACTGAAAGGCTAAGCATTCAGTGAAAAGAGAGGGAAGTTAACCATTCAACTAACAAAAAGGAGGTCTAGCTAGTCAATGAAGAGAGATGGAGAGGGCAACCAATCAATGAAGATCGAAGGGAGGCCAATCAATCAATGATAGGGGGCGGGGCGGGAGAGTCAATCAGTGAATCGGGAAGGAGTCCAAGCATTCAATGAAGAAAGAGAAAAGTTAAACATTAAATGGAGAGGAAAAACTAACCATTTAATGAAGAGAGGGAAGCTACCTTTGATAATATAGACAGGTGTACTATTCACTCAGTGAAGAAATTTGGGAAGCTAACCATTCACTGAAAATAGGAAAATTAAGTGTTCTATTTTAATCATTAGATTCTAACCATTAGATTTTAAGTTAGTTACAAGGCACTGGGGGTGTGGCTTAGTAGAAGAGTTCATGCTTAATGCCTGTGGTACATGGTGTTCAGTCACTAGCAATCCCTTCCCACCTTTAGAACCAGTTGTTTTTCATATACTTATGGGAATTTACATAAACTCATCCAAATACATCTCTTGCTTCTAGTCTTACTTTATTATTGTTCTGGCTTCTCACTGGGTCCCAAGGGTCTAGATAATTCCATAGGTACTATATTAAAGTTTCCATAGTTCTTTATTCTTACCTTTGTTCTATCTTTCTCGGTCTTTCCATTTTAAAATGTTAACATATACAAAACAGACATGTAACACCGACAGAACATAGAACTTTATGTCAGGAGCAAAAGAATCCATGCCTGAGAGAAGCTCATGCATTGGGATGATCGTCACTTGATAGGTACACATCATGTAGTCTTTATGTACGGCATTTCATGCTTTCCTTATTGCAAAATTATGTATCTTCACTGGTCTTAGGACCATCTGAAATCTCTAAACCAGTAGGAATACAGGAGTATAAAAGGCTTAGTCCTGCACTAAAAAGATTCTAGGGGTGATCAATATCATCTGTAAGCAGTAGAATTTGAGAAAAAGAAATTATCCTGAAGTAAGTGAGCCTCCCCAGTCTCTAAGGAGGGTCCTCAGAAAACAAATTCTGCCCCAAGACTGTGGTGACAATTATTGTCTGCATCCTGTCAGTTTACCCTAAAAATTGGAGACTGCCCTATCTCCATGTCAACAGACAACAGTAAACATGTGTACACATATATGTGTCTTCATTGTTCATTTCCTCTGGCAGACTCTGACTCTGGTGTCCCACTGTCCCCTATAGAGGGGTGAAGGGAATGGAACAAGCTCCAGGAATTCAGGAAGTCTGGACTTTCCTGTCACCTGTGTCTCCTTATTAGAATTGTCATCAGCAATGTGTTTGGCCTGGCCATTTCCCACAGGTCATTCTTGCTTTAAGATTCCCAGGCCCAGAAAACTGAGCCCAGGACCTCCCCTTCCAGATCATTTGTCATGTCCTCTGATTAGAACCTAATAGCTGGAGTGAGCATTGTAGATTATATTATCTGAGCTTATTGTTTATTTTTTAAGTGCAAATATAAATTCTCAGTTCATATTCCATTTCTTCTTCCTAAACCAGGCATGTACATCTGTGGGATTTGGTGAGTATGTCAGCAGACTCTCAGAGCCCTTGGAAAGCTCTGCCAAGAACAGCTTCAACAACACAAAACTGGGGTAGAGTGGGAGGGGCTGGGGAATTTGTCCAAAGCCTTGAAATGCTAGCAGAAAATTGATCAAAGCCAAGATGAGTTTCACCCAGCTCTTTTAACGAGCTGCTAATATCGTAGTGGCATTCTTGTCAGGATAATTTGTCATGCATGTCCCTGTGTGGGCTTAAGTCCTTTCATAGTCATCATCCCTAACTAGTGATATAGGCAACTTGTCTGAAACAAACCTTTGAAGATGGTGAAGGCAAGTGTGGGAGGTGAGAGTGAGGCTTGGCCAATGACTGATGACAGTCATCTGAGCCCCCTCCACCCCCAGATCACACAAACACAACCTCCACCAGCTCTACCTTTGTTCAACACACTATGACTTTACTTACTTTTGTGTGATTTCCACAGCCATGCCCACTACTTCAAAGATGCTGCCTAACAAAAAATGTTACCTCTTGAAAAATAATATATTGTCAACACCTGCTCCAGACCAATAAAACACCATGAAAAGTAGGAATCCTCATTCAAAGAGCAGAATGGTGACCCCTCAACTAGGGCAGAGTGCACTTGGGCATAATGACAGCTTGTGACCCAAGAGGGCCTAGTACCCCAGTACTAGCCAAGGGCTGTGTGGTTCTCATCAGGAGTTCACCCATCACACCAGGACTCAATCAAGTGGCATTCAGACTACGCCATCTCCTGTCACTAGAGTGCTACAAAGGCTCCTTTCTTTCACTCTACTTTTAACATAAGAACACCAACAAAACATCTGTTGCGGGTAAAGAAGACAAAAGATGAGACAGAATTCTAGGTGCTGTGGGCATCAAGGATGGAGACAATGGCCGTGTTCTGGTCTAGGTTAACAGTAGGTCTCTTCTGTGTGAGGTACCCAGCCTGAGTAGAGGAAATATTACCAACTCCTTAACAACATACCACATTATGAAGAAATTGTACTGGGTTTTTAAGAAATACTTCTCAATTATTGGGGCTGGTGGCTGGCTCAGCTGCTAAAGTGTTTCCTTCATAAGCATAAATACCTGAGTTCAATTCCCAAAACTCACAGAAAAACAAAAGCAGGCAGAGTGTGTGCACTTATAATTCCACTATAGATCTCTGGGGCTCACTGGCCAGCCTGCCTGGCCTACTTTGGTGAGTTTCAAGTCAGAAGAAGACCATGTCTTAGTTTCTGAGTAACAATAGACAAAAATAACCTCTGGCCTTCAAATGTATAGACCCCATCATCCCCAAACAGGATCATGCACCCACAGATACATACATACACATACAACTTACAGTCTTTTGAAGTTTGGAATTATCTTAGGTACAATGCATGCACTGTCCCAAAAACACTCATGTTCATTTGGGAGACAGAGGCAGAAATAATACAAATTCAATGTCATTCTTGACTACACTGCTAGTTTTAGGTTAGCATGGACGACTAGAGTCCCTGTCTTTAAACAAAGCAATAGTAAATGTCTTCCCTTGAATATAAACACCTCCAATGGAACCACAACTGCAAAGCCAATTATGAGTAGTAGGAGAGAAGCAAGAGCCCTTATCATAGCAGTGGTTTGCTCTGGGGTAGTGTCAGGCAGAGCATGTCTTCATGTCTTCCCAGTGTTACTTTCCAGAGCAGCTCCATCTTAATTATTTAGACAATGTGCCTGATGAACTCCAGAGACAGAAAGCAGAGCATCCTGTGCTGTGGTCCTCCCATGTTCTCCATTAGAAATGTCTGCTTATTAACCTGCTGTCCCTTCTGCTACTCTTTTGCTTTCTCCTAGTTGCAGAAAGAAAGTTTGCTGTTTAAGAGTTTGCAGTGTCAAAGATCTGTGTGTCCCCATGGCGTGCTGATCTGCAGAGAAAGCAAGTTGAAATTAAGAGGGCAAAAACAAACCGGGAAGCAGAAACTGTCCTCATAGCCTCTCCTGGCTGTAATCCAGAGGTGCCCATTTTGCATATTTCCACAGTAAACTCCCTGAAGTGTACTCTAGCACCACTGCCTTTGTTAGGAAACGACCCCATTTTTCCTTTGAGTTCTGGACAAGAGAGCTGAAATGACCCTAGGGAGAGTATAACGGTCCCAGGAAAAACATTCAGAGGATTGAGGTTGCTCTGAGCTTATTTAAATTTCATCTCCTTCATAAAAATCTCGCATTACCTATTACTACTTGAGAATGCCTTTCCAGTTCTCTGAATTCCTCAGACCCTTATCATATATTGCCTGTTCTGATTTTGAACACATATCCCTTCACAACTGCTGCCTGTTTAAGCTTCTGCTTCCTCTGCTAAAGGTTCACCTTTACATAATGTGGTTAATGGCCTGCAGTTCTTACACTTTTGGGGGCACTGCAGAGCACCCAGCATATTGGGTGCAGAACAAGCCAGAAAACCACCGTAGATATTGGTTTAATTATCCTAAGGGAACAAATGATCCAGTTATTATCCTCAAGTCAACAATATTTTACCTAAATAAAAGGGATGCACACTGGACAGCAAACAAAGGGAGTTTGGGGAAGAATTCAACCAGGAGAGATTGTTTTAGTCAGATCCAGAGAACTGCAAGAGATGCCTATAGATGTGCAGCATACAAACAGGAAAGTATAGCTCAGCAGGGTGGAACTTTAAGTAGAAGACTCCTGGGTGAGTGGGAGGCTGTGTTGTGATATAGACCTACCTGAATCACTGAGGCATGACAGGAGGTAGGCATTTAAACGTTGAAAAATAAGCCCATGCAAGCAAGTGGTTTTATAAAGCAACTCAATCCACATTGATCAAAATGAAACTGACACGTAGTGAAATATAACTATGCCTGCAAGAGTCAGTAAAGTACTTACCATCCAAGCATGAGGCTCTGAGTTCATCCCTGGAATCCATGTTACAAAAACCAGTCATGGTAGTGGAACTTGAGACAAGAAGATCCCTGGGGATCAATGGATAGCCAGTCTAGCCTAATCAGCAAGTTCCAGACCAGTGAGACTGACCTTGTTTCAAAGGAGTTGAATGGTGTTACTGAGGATGATACTCAAGGCTATCCTCTGGTCTCAATATGCATATGCATACATGTGCACATAAATGCATACATTAATAACAATGGTATTTCATTAGTCAGTGAATTTGACTATATATATATATGTTTTTTTTTCAATACCCCAGTGAAGACATAGAACATGTCAGTAATCCCCAAGGGATCCCTGCTATTGCATAGGTAGTCTCAGAATGTTCCCATCCACTTCTAGGCAGTAACTGATGAGCTTTCTCTATAGACTATTTCAACTTTTCTAGTATACAGTGAGACTTGAATCATATGACACATGAAGTTGTATACATGCATATATGTGTGCATGTGTGTTCATCTTTGACTTACTAGTATTTCTGAAATTGATCCACATTGCCTAGTCAATATCTAGTTTGTTTCTTTGTGTAGGTGAATAGGACTTGCTGGAGGATGGCCTTTTCCCTCCAAGCACAGCATGATAACCCCACTGCTATTTTGGAATAGATTACCTTGGCTTGGAAATCATGGTGAGGGAGCAAAGAAGGAGCGAGGGCAATGGTGATGGCAACAGAGTTATTACTGACAACTATTTCTTTGAAGGAGGATCACAGGACCCCTACTTAGGATTCCAGACATTGCCACCTCCTGTCTTCTCCCATCGGCAAGGGTTGTGGAAGATGCTAGAGTATACAGGAAAAGTAAGTTAACTAAAAGTTGGGACTCCACGATGCAGCTTTGGTAAGTTGCATGATGGGTTGAAACTTTGTGGTGATGCAGTTGGTTTGGGGTCACTTATGCTCCTGTAATCCCTTTGCTTCTCTGTAAGCAAGCCTAATAATCACATTGGCTTACCAGGTTGGACTTTGGTCTGTCCTTGGTGTCCCAAGTGGAGTGAATACATGGTTGTCCACATCTTCCAGGAAAAGTTGACACAATCTAGACAGTCCCACTGTATGGTTAGACCCTAAACAGAAGCAGCCTAAAGAAGTAAAAGGCTATTTTGGCTAATGGTCTCAGAGGAACTTCAGTGCCTCACCAATGGCAAAATATAGAAGCCTGGCACTTTCCCTGGTGGGTGGCCTGTCAGGAAGCAGAAAAATAAGGCCAGAATTAGGACAGGTAGAACCTTTCAAGGCTACTTCAAAGCAATGGTGGATTTTCAGCAGCCAGCCCTCACCCCTTAAAAGCTCCAGAACCTTCAAAATAGAGCTACAAGCTAGAACAGAGCCTTCAAAGCAATGGTCTGTGAGCAGTATTTTAGGTGCAAACTGTCATACCCTGTATGTGAATGGACTGGGTTTTGTTCATTCACAAATGATAAGCTGTTGAGTGTTTTATTTTTGTGTTTGTTTTATTTTTCTACATTCCTAGAAATACAGAAAGTTGATGCCATACTTGTAACTTTATGAATACTTGTTGCCCCTACTCCAAAATCATGAAAGCATTATAGAAGCCAACTATCTAAGTATGACTCCTCCCGTTGATGTTTGACCAACACTAAGAATCATCAACCTTGTCTACTTTAACACTTTTAAGTAGGCATCTGGTAGGTTCTCCTTCTGTTTTTAACTTTTGTTTAAAACAGTGGCTCTCAACCTTCTTAATGCTATGACTCTTTAAACATTCTTCATGTGGTGGTGGCCTCCCCCTCAACCATAAACTTATTTTTGATGGTACTTCATAATTTTGTTTGTTTTGTTTTTGGTCTGTTTTCTCTTTATTTACTGGTATCTTCTCTAATATATATATTTTTATTTTTCCCATTTCATGTGGATTTAATCTTTGTTTGCAAGCTCTACCGTGTTATATGGTATATATATTTGCTACCTTTAAAGTGGATTTCTTATAGAGACTGTGACTTTGGGCTTTGCTGTTTTTTTTTTTAATCCAGATCAACGATTTCTGCAGATTAATTTAAATAATTTATATCATTTGTATTTAATATAATCTTAATTCAACCCAGATTGGGATCTACTATATTGCTACTTCTTTTCTTTTTATTGAACTGCGTTTTCTTCTTTTTCCTCTTGCCTTTCTCTGAAGAAAATATTCTGACATTCCATTTTGTTTCCATCCTCTGCTTTTTCCTTCTTATAAGAGAATATCAATAGCAAAGTTCACTCCAGTAGCATCACCAGTAATAATAAGAAAAATAAGACAGATTGTAAGGTTCCTCAATGTGAACATGAAAGAAAACCTATGGTGAAGTCCCACTACAATATGCTACTCAGCGATAAAGACAAATGAACCTACGCAGCACCACAGTTCAGTTATAGCAGCTGATAGCGTGCGTCATAGCTGATAGTCATAGCAGTCATAGCGTGACAGATACACAAGAGCAGTGCTCAGTTAATTCTATTTTCGTGAGAATCTAGTGAAACAAAATGAATTCCTGGTGACAGAAATTGGAAAAACAGGCTGTTCTATGAAAGAGCCCTGAGAAGGATGTAGAAATTTTCTTGAATATTAGAGGTGTAGAATATATAGAAAAGAATGCTGAATTTCTTGGGTGTATGTGTTTGTCAAAACCGATCAACTTAGTCACCTAAGATCCTTCTCAGCAAACAGTCATGAAGAAATTCTGGCTTCTTGATGGATGGAAAACATCAATTAGCCTCCAGAGTTAGGGGCTCTTATCCTTTTCTATGTCCCTAACATTTCCCTGTATCTCTGTCTTGCCTCAGTTGTGGACTGATTTGTCCTATGTTTGATTTCTGGCCAAGGCCTGACTCACAGAGCATGCTCAGTAACAAGAGCAGAGTGAGGCTCTCCTTTTCTGGTCTGATTTTCTGAACTGTGGTTTTCATTGTGGAGGGATGAGGGGTTATGCCAGGCTTCTTATCTCTCAGGGGATAGTTCTAATATTTATAAGATCTTCCCAATCCCATCCTCATCTCTAGTCTGGAAGCATATCAGTCTGGATTATTCTGGATGTTCACATCCTACTAAACACAGCTGTTTCAGGCTGAAGTCAGTGTTGATAATGAGCATGCAGGAGCTGGAAGTGTTGCCTGGCTGATGGTCGCAGCACACAGCTTAGTCACACCACCGCAGAGAGGCACTGGGAAGACGGAGAAAGCTACTTCACTCATTGCTCTCCCTGGATTTCATGTTCCTATTGTGAGACAAGTTTAGCTTATCCATTCACTAGACTTTTTTCTATTTCTGCTAGTTAGAAAATTGCCGAGCAGCATTGCTGAATCTAACTTCTTGAGTCTTCTGTGAGGCTGTAGTTTGGGTGTCAACTCTTCCCAGAGGGTTATCCAGGCATACTTGCTATTCTTTTCCATACTCTGATTATACTCATACTTAATTTCTAATGGTATTTTAGTTTATAGTTGTTTTAGAAATTAAATCTAACAAAATATGGCACATAAGGTGTGATGGGTTAATGCTAATTGTCAGCTTGAAAGCCTCTAGAGTAACCTCGAGATGGGTCTTTAGGCATGCCCCTGGAGGATTATCTTCATTGGGTTAATTAATGTGGAGGACCCAACTACTGTGAGTGACACCATTCCCTAGCCAGAATCTTGAACTGTATAAAGGGAGAAAGGAGCTGAGCAGCAGCAGGCATTATTAGTCTCTCTTTGCTTCTTAACTGGCTTCCATATGACCAGCTGCTTCAAGCTCCTACCACCTCAATTTTCACAAAATGATGGACTGTATACTTACGTTGTAAACCTGAATAAACCCTTTCTTCCTTAAGTTGCTATTATTATAGCAACAAAAAATGTAACTAAGCCACATGGTGTACTATAACCAAGTAGAGTTTATGCCAGGATTGCATAGTTGATCTTACCGCTCAAAAGGATAATTATCCAGTTAAAGCAAAAATAATAAAACACAAAAAAGGAATTTATAACATGTGTAAACAAAATGTACAAAATCAATAAAAATCTAATTCATTGTGGGTTTCATGACATACATAGAAATGAAATGCATGGTTACAAAGGCACAGGGCTGAGGCACGAAATGGAACGGCAAGATTACTATAGACTATGTGAGTAGCATGGACAAATTACAAAAATAAGATAAAATAGAGTATGCTTCTCTCTCCTCTAACCCTGCTGGTGTTTCCTATGTGACACATCCTGCCATCTTATAAAAGGACCCTGTTTTTTCTTGCTTCACCTTGAACTAGTCATTCACTTTAAAACATCCCAGATTGGAAGTTTAAAAAGGAATTGCCCAAAGGAAATTTAAAAGCAAATTAAAAACATTAAAAGCAAGTATTTGATAGAAGAGAAAGATCCTTGCCTTAGCCGACCTCAAGATTCTTGCTCTGGTTTTCCCAATCTCCTTGCCCTGTAGAAAGACACTATGAGTCCAAGCCCAGCACACTGTCTGATCCTGTTTCTTCCCCCTGTGTGTAGCTTCTGTATATAGCAAAGCTGTTCAGGGCTCCTGACTCTATTCCTACTGTCTCATCATCATTATCATTTCCTGTGTCTATAATTTGGCTATGAAAACATGATGTTGACTATAAACATGCCTTCAGAAACCAGTGTTCCCTGGACATCCTCTCTCCCACCCCAGCATGGATCCACAGCTTTCTCTCCCTGCCTAAGCTTTTCAATTGCTCAATTAAGAAGATATTTATTAAAGAGGTCTGCAGTGTCTAGATTCAAGGCTCCCACCCAAGCAGCTGTGCTTGCTTGGACCTGATTGCTCCACACATTTCCTATTCTATTCATTAAGGGGTAAATCATGTGTTTATTAGTTGGAGCACACCCCCTGATGTGCATTCATATTATCAGTTCCATCAGAGAGGAAAGGAAGCGGGTGGCTCCAGTACAAAGATGTCACAAGGATGTCTTCTGTTTGCCCTACTCTCTTACACTTACATCTTGTTTTTGGTTTTTGGTTTTTGTTTTTGTTTTTTTGTTTTTGTTTTTGTTTTTGTTTTTTTGCTTTACCCAGAGACCCTACTTGCTAGCTAGATACTTGCTATTATCTCTTCTGCAGCAAACAGGGAGACAGGTCAGGACTTAGGGCTAAGCAAGACACCTATCACAATACCACTAATGTCCAGCTGATGGACAGAAATCAGAATTCTGACTTCCTATTCCCTGGCATAGTTTTCTCTCACCACTCCCTCAGCTTTTAAATTACATTGTCAGTAATTTAAAAGATGGCAGCATGGGAACAGACTTTGGACAGAAGACAAGAAAGCATTGATATCAGCACAATGGAAGGAAGCCAGGCTGAGAACATGTCCTGGCTGCATAGAATAGGGTGAGTGAAGATAATGGGACCCTGCTCACCAATGACAATTTCTTCTCAACCACGGAGTCTCTGGCCTGCGGCCCACTATGACAGTCTAGAAACTTCCCCAAGGTCAGGCTTCTTCCCTAGCTGCATTGCCTGTTGAGTTCACCCAGTGAGCTCTTAGTGAGGGCTCACTGAAGTGCAAAATGGCTTCCCTCATTAAATGGCTTCTGTGAGCTAAAATGGCTTCTGCAAGTTGCTCACTTTGGAAAAGGAGTTCTTTTTTCTGACTTGGATTTTCAGCCTGTGCCTAGAGCCCTCTGCTCAAGAAAAAAAGTAGATAGCTGTCTTTTATCTCCCCGATTCATTTTTCAAGCACTTGGAACTCCTCTTCTAGAGGGAAAGGGGTGCTTATAAATGGGAAGAAAGAGGTAACAGGCACAAGTCCAGACAAATCCTTCAGGAGCCTGCCTCCTCTTCCCTTATGTGTTCCACTGGAAAGAAAGTGCCAAAGGTGACTTCAAGGTCAGTGTCTGCTGGTCTCTCCTCCTCTGCCTTGAATGAGATTCCTGCTGGTCTGTGTGGATTTTGGATCATAGCAAAAGGGAAATTGTCATTTAAAACCAACATGAAAGGAATCACTTTTTGGGAAAGGCCCAATTGATATTACAGTTTCAGGAACTGGTTTAAAAACAGTGAGGAGGATATTGTCCAATAAAGTGACAGTGTAACAAGGGTACTATTCTTACTAATATTAACAACAGTAATCATTATTAAAGGAACTACTGCATACTAGATACTCTGCCATGCAGCATATATGTCTACCAGACACATACACATTTTTTTACAACTTATAAAGACACAGATTGTAAGCATAAAGTTTCCTTTTTTACATTTTAAGCAAACAACAAACGCAACTCTTCAAGCTCAACATGAATTCCCCTGGCCTGCATCTTATGAATAGAGGAAGTAGATCTGGGGATTAACTCTGATTCCCCAGATTATAGTCCTCAGAAAGTGCCCATATTCTGATTTGCTAAGTGCTTATTACTCTGATATTAAACTATTCAGGAAATGCTACTCTGTTATTACAATATCTGGGGAATGGTGTCCTGGTCAGAGGCTCATACTGCCATCTTCAAATGGGGTCACCATAAATCACACAATAAGGGTCCAGAAACCTGGCTTCATCTGTCCCTTCAGGGTGACAAAGCTCTGGTGAGCTGACCTCCAAGATCCCCTTTTCGAGAGCTGTTTTTATACCAGGATTCTGACTGCTTAGTTTTCGAAGGGTGACTCCCCTTCTGCTCACATTTAGATCAATTTTGTAGAAAGATGACTGTAGCAGCTGGAGGAAGGCAGGGCTGAAGCAAACACAAGGGAGATTAGAGAGAACAGTGTGGTTAGAAACCGTGAGGGTGGGACTTAAGATAGTTCAGTGGAAAAGAAGAAAGGGATTTTTATTCTGGGCAGACCTTGCAGATGGACAATCCACTTGACTCAGCAGCTACCTTGACCTCATGATGAGAGAGAAAGAAGAAACAAAGATTTGAGGTTTCAGGCTAGTGATAGACAGGTGGCCGCCTTTTAGCGAAGTAACCAATTGCAAGATGGGGGTGAATTTGATTTGAATGTGGGGCTTTGGTTTTTCAAGTCCCGAAACAGATGCCAGTTTTGAACATAAAATGTTTAGGGCTGCTTAGGATAAAATTGACTTTTCTAGCTGTCAGAGAACATTGCAACTACACAGGGTCTCAGGAGCTGAAAATTTATTATGGGCAAATATTGCCAATTTTCAGTTACTTTTTATGTTACGCCCCCCTGGAGAAACCCTACCCAGTACTTTCCAGTTCCTGCATCCCGAGTTCCCTGTAATTTCATGTTTAGGGCCCTTAATACCGAAGGGCCTCTCTATCTTCACATCTTTCTTCTGAGCACTGGAGTAATGTTACCAGCCCACTTCAGGGATATCACTCTTCCTCAGGTAAGGATCCTTCCCTGTATAGTTTGCACATTGGGTTTAGCTATAGAGCCCCCCAGTAGGCTTCCTTTAACCCTCCCATGACCAGGAAAAGAAACCTAAAAATGGGGATGAGGATATATTTATGTACTCCATAAACAGCCTTAAGGAGAAACCACTTTCTAAATTCTGTGGGAAAGACACTGGATCCACTTCCAAACTACAGTGTCCACACAACCCAGCAAGGTCCTAGGCCATGCACTGTGCTGTAAACAGCTTGCTTTAAAGAGTCCCAGGAACAAAAAACATGTGGGCCCTTCTCTTCTCTAAGTACCAGAGAGTCCTAAAAGCAAAATCTAACCATAAAGGATGAGAGGACTGACATGTTAGTTAGGTGTGTGTGTGTGTGTGTGTGTGTGTGTGCATATGCAGGTGTTCATGCATGGGGAGGCCAGAGGAAGAGACCTTTCTTTGCTTTATTCTCTTGAGACAGTTCACCATTTTATCTAATCTGGCTGTCATGGAGCAACCAGGATCCACTCATCCCTGTCCCTAAAGGCTTAACAGGCATACCTGGCCTTTTATATGGGTAGAGAGGATTTAGATTTATGTTCTCCCACTTGCACAATAAGTGCTCTTGCCTACTGAGTCATCTTCAGATCTCCCAATTAGGTATTTTTTTTCTTAGATATCTAGAAACTCACTATGCAGACCAGGCTTCCCTCTAACTCAGAGAGATCCACATGTCTCTGTCTGTCTCCCAAGTGTCAGGATTACAGGTACATGCTCCATACTCAGCTCAACTCTAATCAGGTATTTTTAGATCTCCATTTTGTTTACTGGTTCAGAATTTTACATGCTCAGAAGGGAACAGAAGTTGTTTTAGTCTGCTTTTCTACTGTTGTGAAAAACACCACCATCAAAAGCAACCTAGGAAGGAAAGAGTTTAGTTTCCTTTAAAGCCTATCGTCCATCATGAAAGGAAGTCAAGGGAGGAACTCGAGGAAAGAACTGAAGCAGGGGTCACTTAATGTCTTGTTCTCCAAAGCTGTAGAGACTCAGCTTGTTTATTTATTTTTTTAATACATCTCTGGACCACTTGCCAGAGGTTGCCCTGACCACAGAAGGCAGGACCCTTTCACATCAGTCATTAATTAAGAAAATGTCCTATACATTATTTGCTAACAGGCCAACCTGATTGAAGTCACTTGCTCATTGAAGTTCCTTCTCCTGAGATGACTGCAGCTTGTGTTATCTTGAGAAAAACTAACCAGCACAGAAGTTACCCAAGCTAGGCTCAGTCATGAAATTGATTGTCCACAATATTTAAGGACAGATTTGTCTGGTCTATACTTTCTCAAGCCTCTTCAGTGTTCATCTATACATATCTGGCATGTGTGTATACATGTAAGTGCTGCAGTGCACTACATGTGAAAGCAAGAAGAGAGCCTCAAGTGTTCTTTAGGATGTGTCTACCTGCTTCTTGAGACAGGGTTTCTCACTAGCTTGGGGCTCATAAACTGGACTGGCAGTGTAGCAAGCCCCAGGGACAACCTGGATTCACTTCACCAGTGATACATACCAACAGCCAGTGTTTTGTGTGTGTTCTGAGGATTAAACTCAAATCCTCATGTTTATGTAGCAAGCTTTTAACCAAATAAGCTACTTCCAAGTCCCTGGGAGTCCTTTTATCCATGCAAAAATGAGTACTTTATGGTTTTGGCTCATGTCATAATCCTAGCTTTTTAAAGGTAGAGGCAGGAGGATCAAGAGCTCTAGGTCTGAAAGATCTGTATGACAAAAATTTCAAGCCTCTGAAGAAAGAAATCAAAGAAGATCTCAGAAGATGGAAAGATCTCCCATGTTCATGGATTGGCAGGATCAATATAGTAAAAATGGCCATCTTCCCAAAAACAATCTACAGATTCAATGCAATTCCCATCAAAATCCCAAATCAATTCTTCATAGATATAGAAAAAACAATTCTCAAATTCATCTGAATAACAAGAAACCCAGGATAACAAAAACTATTCTCCACAACAAATTAGATCACCTGGGGGAATCACCATCCCTGACCTCAAGTTCTACTACAGAGCAATAATGATAAAAACTGTTTGGTATTGGTATGGTGACAGGCAGGAAGATCAATGGAATAGAATTGAAGACCCAGATATGAAGCCACACACATATGGTCACTTGATATTTGACAAAGGAGCTAAAAACATCCAGAGGAAAAAAGACAGCATTTTTAACAAATGGTGCTGGATAAACTGGCAGTCAGCATGCAGAAAAATGCAAATCGACCCATTCTTATCTCCTTGTACAAAGCTCAAGTCCAAGTGGATCAAGGACCTACACATAAAACCAGACACACTGAAGCTTATAGAGGAGAAAGTGGGGAAGAATCTTGAACATATGGGCACAGGGGAAAAGTTCCTGAACAGTACACCAATGGCTTATGCCCAAAGAACAAGAATCGACAAATGGGACCTCATGAAGCTGCAAAGCTTCTGTAAGGCAAAGGACATGATCAGTAGGACAAAACGGAAACCAACAAATTGGGAAAAGATCTTTACCAATCCTACATCTGATAGAGGGCTAATATCCAAGGTATACAAAGAACTCAAGAAGTTAGGTTCAAGAGAATCAAATAACCCTATTAAAAATGGGGTACAGAGTTAAACAGGGAATTCTCAAGTTAGGAAACTCGAATGGCTCTAAAGCACCTAAAGAAATGTTCAGCATCCTTAGTTATCAGGGAAATGCAAATCAAAACAACACTGAGATTCCACCTCACACCAGCCAGAATGGCTAAGATGAAAAACTCAGGGGATAGCAGATGCTGGAGAGGATGTGGGGAAAGAGGAACACTTCTCCATTGTTGGTGGGATTGAAAGCTGGCAAAACTACTCTGGAAATCAGTTTGTCGATTCCTCAGAAAATTGGACATAGTACTACCTGAGGACCCAGCTATACCACTCCTGGGTATATACCCAGAAGATGCTCCTACACGTAATAAGGACACATGTTCCACTATGTTCATAGCTGCCTTATTCATAACAGCCAGAAGCTGGAAAGAAGAACCCAGATGTCCTTCAACAGAGGAATGGCTAGAGAAACTGTGGTATACTATTCAGCTATTAAAAACAATGAATTCATGAAATTCTTAGGTAAATGGATGGAACTAGAAAGTGTCATCCTGAGCAAGGAAACCCAATCACAAAAGAACGCAAATGGTTTGCACTCACTGATAAGTGGATGTTAGCCTAAATGCTCAAAGTAAACAAGTTACAATTCACAGACCACAGGAAGCTCAAGAAGAAAGAAAACTGAAGTGGGGGTGCTTGGGTTCCTCTGAGAAAGAGAATAATATACTTACAGGAGCAATAATGGAGGCAAGTGTGGAGCAGGGACTGAAGTAAAGGCCACCCAGAGACTGCCCTACCTGGGGATTCACCCTATAATTAGTCACCAAACCCCAACACTACTATGGAGGACAAGAAGCGCATATCAAAAGGCGCATGCCATGGCTGTCTTCAGAGGGGCCCTGCCAGAGCCTTACACATACAGAGGTAGATGCTAGCAGCCAACCATTGGTCTGGGAGTGGGGTCCCCAATGGAGGAGTTCGGGGGCAGTCCAGAGGAGCTGAAGGGGTTTACAGCCCCACGGGAAGAACAATGATGTTGGCCACCCAGTCGCCCCAGGATTCTCAGAGACTAAACCATCAACCAAGGGGGACACATGGTTCCAGTCAAAAATGTGGCAGAGGAATGTCTTGTTGGGCATCAGTGGGAGGAGTGGTCATTGGTCAGGTGAAGACTAAATAGATGCCCCAACAAGGGGAAGTTGGAGGTGGGGGGTGGGAGTGGGTCAGGTGGAGGGGCATATACTTGGAGACAAACCACTTCTTTATTCTGAAGTAACTCCATGTAAGTTTACACATCAGCACATAGATGTGTCATTTCTCTCTTACTTAAAAAACACTAAGTTCTTAGAGCATTTTCTACACATCTTATCCAAAATATGAGTACTAATATACCTGCTCAACAGATGGGACCACTGAAAACAATCCCATGCATAGGTCCTCACGTTTAGATTCAGAATCTCCCCCAGTATTTGAGTTGATCATTGGATAGCACAAGAACAGCAATACAGATTCACGTCACAAAAATCAGCACAAGGCTGGCAACTTTAGCTAGAGAGTTTATGTTTGTCTTAGTCAGGGTTTGTATTCCTGCACAAAACATGACCAAGAAGCAAGTTGGGGAAGAAAGGGTTTATTTAGCTTATACTTCCACATTGCTGTTCATCACCAAAGGAAGTCAGGATTGGAACTCACACAGGGCAGGAACTTGGAGGCAGGGTGCTGCTTACTAGATTGCTTCCCATGGCTTCCTCAGCCTGTTTTCTTATAGAACCCAAGACTACCAGCCCAGGGATAGAACCACCCACAATGGGCCCTCCCCACCTTGATCATTAATTGAGAAAATGTCTTACAGCTGGATCTCATGGAGGCATTTCCTCAGGAGTGGCTTCTTTGTGATAACTCCAACTGTGTCAAGCTGATACACAAAACCAGCCAGTACAATGTGGCACAGGTAAACTCTACACTCAACTGCTGTGACTGTGTTGGTTACTTTTCCTATCTCTGTGATAAAACACTATGGCCTAGGCCACTCATAGAAGAAAGAGTTAGTTTATTTGGGCTTTATGGTCCCAGATGGATAAGAGTCATTGATGCCAGAACAGAGGCATTGTGACTGGAGCTAAAAGCTGATACTTCTCATCTTGAACTGTGAACAAGAAATAGAGAGCAAACTTAAATGACCCAGGTCTTTGAACTCTCAAAGCCCACCTCCAGTGACACACCCTCTCCAAAAAGGCCACAACTCTATATTTTCCCAGCTGGGACCAAGTATTCAAATTCTAGTCTCTGTGGTTGACATTCTCATTCAAACAACTCAGTGACCAACTGTTATGACCTCCCTCATCCACAATGGAAGAAAGCTACATGTCACATGCTAAGTACTATGCATTACTGTTTCTAAAGTTTAATTTGTTGAAGGCTTGGTCAGTAGTTGACACTGTTGAGAGCTGACTGGAGAAAGTGGGTGTTAACCTCGTAAGTCTATTAATGGGGTTGCAGTTGAATGGACTATTAGGATTTGAGGCCTATTATAGGATGTATGTCATGTATTGGTTATTTTCCCTGTTGTTCTGGCAGCATACCTGACAAAAGCAGCTTCAGAAAGGGCTTATTTTGGTCCATAGTTGAGTACAGCCCTTTGTGACAGGGAAGGAAGGCAAGGAGCTGAGTCTGAGGCAGCTGGTAGAGTTTCCTTCCCAATTAGATGCAGAGAGAAGGCACTCAGTTATATCTCCCAAGCCTTGTAGAATGGTCCTTCCCATACTTAGAGTGGGTCTTCCCATTGCAACTCCATCTATAAAGTTCTCCTCAGACATTCCAAGAGTTCTGTCTCCTAAACAATTCTAAATCCTGTCAAATTGATAATCAATATATTAAAGGGCCTTTCTTGTGCCCCTCCCACTACCTGGCCACCACAAGATAGACAACCTCATTGGCTATACACACACTGTATCCTATTGAACCTTAGACTTGAAGCAATGGAACCAGCCTACCATTAAGAGAACATGCTAAAATCAATCCTATATCCCTGTAACTTAATTTTCCAAAGATTTACCCATAGCAATGGAAAATGTCTTGCAAACTGTCACATAATTTGTCCTTCATAAACTGTGAGTAGCCTTAAACTTACAGAGAGATAGATCTACCTGCCTCTGCCTCTCAAGTGCTGCAATTAAAGGCATGTGCCTTCATAAACTGTGAGTAGCCTTAAACTTACAGAGAGATAGATCTACCTGCCTCTGCCTCTCAAGTGCTGCAATTAAAGGCATGTGCCTTCATAAACTGTGAGTAGCCTTAAACTTACAGAGAGATAGATCTACCTGCCTCTGCCTCTCAAGTGCTGCGATTAAAGGCATGTGCTGCCACACCTGGCAGGGGAATTCCCATTTCTTGAGAACCAAAATCAGAAAATCTCATAGGCATTCCTTTTGTTTCCCAAATCCCTTGTACTATCATCTCATTGAAAACCTCTGTTCCATGCAGTATTAGGTTTTCTTTTTTCCAAGATTACTGGAATTTATTGCAGAAATAGCTAATGATTTCTGTGACTAATTTTGTGATGGGTTCTGGTGTATTTAATTGAAGAAATATGAAGTCTCATTACAGAGTCTCTGTAATATTCTCTACTCCAAAGCCAGGGAGGAGTGAACTCATCCAAGTCACAATTGATAACTTCTGTGTACTGAAGTCCTGCAGAAAAATGGCCACTCCCTCGGTCTATCTCTGCTTAGGGTTAGAGACCATGATGGGTAAGGGACACTGAAGTATTTACCTTTCTAAGAACACTATTCCTATGTTGAAAGATCTCTCCCAGCTTAGATTATTTACATCTGAATTTTTTTTCAAGAACTCAAGATCAAACCACTTTTAAGGGAATTATTCAAATATTTTTCAATCTATGGTGGTTTTTCTGTGTTTTTTTCATCTCCACTTTGCCCATTATTTTCCACTGCAGAACAAAAGCAGACTTGAAGGGAGACAGATGGGCCAACATGTGGAAGGTGGGGGCTGCTCTCAGTGACAGCTCTGGTGAAGGACAAAAATGAACTCTCCTCATTATGTTCATGGAACACCAACTATGAAGAAATTAAGTTGTTTGAGGACCCGGACTCTTAGGATAGTTTAAATTGTATTAGGAAAAAAAATGTTAACATTAATAGGGTGCATAAGCAAAGTGTCCAAGATCAACATGTTCAAGACCATTGTAAACACTAGTGCATACGTTCAGATATGCAATTACCCTATCGACATGAACACACAGGAAGAGATTTGCAATTTGCATGGCTGTGAGGTTCCTGTTGGATGCCAGCTACCACAAGAGTATATATGGAAATTTTCAAATTAACTGGGGACATTTCACTCAATTTTATCTCTCAGTGCTTTGTGTCACTTTCTCTTCAAGGTCTGTGCCTTTTACAGATTAAAATTCTCAGACATCGACTCATTTATTCATTTCAAAGGAGTGGATCACCACTATGACTTTTTCCTTCTTTTTTAGAAAAAGTGATGTAAGAATTTTCTAATGTTCTTTTCTGTATCTTTTTCCACCTACCTTTCCTCTTCAAAACCCATTACCTCCTTTATCTCTATACCTTTTGCTCTAGACATCTCCCAGTACTGCCTTCTATGCACTATGATCTCAATGTCCAGTTTTTAAAAAGAGTCCCTCTTTAATCCTAAGTGTCTATGGAGAATGAGCTCTGTAAAGTCAGTGTGAAGTTCTCTAAAAACGTCCGAGGCTGAAACGGTTATAGGAAAAGAGGAGACAGGAGCATACAACAGAATCTTAGAATTCAAACGCTGTTCTGTAGTGCTGAACCATCTGAATGAGCTGCAAACGGTAAATAAACCCAGCTTGGAACTTAATGAACCTTGCATTTGTGTGTCTGTGAATACATTAAGGGCTTTCAAAGAAAAAAAAAATTGTGTCATCATAAATAAAAGATAGCAGTGCATCCCAGGCATAGTCCTAGAAGCAAGGAGCAGTTCTCCCATCCGTCAGGACCTGTATTCTTAGATCTGTACTCCTTCTAGTTTGTATGGCAGCAGGAAACTAACCCTGGTCTCCAACAGACTCAGAGAGGTCTAAGAGACTTTTCTGCATTCTATGTGCCCAGCAAAACTCATCTGCTTTACTTGAAAATGACTGTAAAACCAGACTCGTGTGGTGCCTGCTATACCACAATAAACAAATAAATTAGCTGCTGTGATATGGAAATTTACATGATTCAGTGTACTTAAAAACCGTTAACTGTGAACTTATTAATTGAAAACCACAGGACAATAATCAGCATGTCCTTCAGTGGAAATACCAGTCTCCCGTTGATCTGAATTTGAAAAGTAATAGAGATACATTCTCACACCAACACCTGCCTGCAACTGCTAGATGGATGTGGTATTTTTAACTTCATCCTTTAGTGGTATCCATATTGATTTTAGTGTAACTCTATGCTGCCCCACATGGGACTCTTCCTACCTCTGTATGCAGGTTATTCTCATTTCAGGCAATCTTGTTTTTCTGCCTCCTGTTTAGAAAACTTTAATTAAAATACTCTGCAAAAGCTCAAGTCTCTTAAACTTTGAAATCTTCAACAACATTTTCCTCATAGAATACCAGGGACATCCGCTTTCCTCCTAAACATATGTCCCATGGGGATTGTTTGTCTAGAAGCTTCTAGGTTGTTGTGAGGGATGAAGCTTAACAAACTGAGAGAAAATGAAAATGGGTTTTTACATGCCAGAAATGTAACCAGGGGTAAGCAGGCAGACTCCACAGCCTTTTGGAGCTTACTGTCTGTCTCACTTGCTATTGTGCTGTGGTCAGACATGGTGGTAGGGTTCAGACTCTCTTGGGAACAAGGGTCTTGAGCAGTCAGTCAAGTCATTCTTTCTGTTGGTTGGACTGTTTGTGTTCAAGATGGGAGTTTCGTTGTATAACCCAAGCTGGGCTCAAATTCCAGGGCCTCCTGCCTCAGCCTCCCAAAAGCTGGGATTCCAGAATATGTTACCACACCAGACAGAAGTATCATGACAAAAATATACATCTATCAAAGACAAAGGTAACATTAAAGCAACGTTTGTTTTATCTGAGACAGGATATCTTGTATTCCAGGTTGGCATCCATCTCCCTTTGTATCTAAGGATAATATTGAACTCCTGAACTGGAATTCATGCATGCACCCAGTTTATGTATGCAGTGCTAGGGGTCCAAGCCATGGCTTTGTGAATGCTAGGCAAACGCTCTGCCAACCTGAGTAGCAGCTCCAGTCTTCAGCATGTCTGTTTTTTTTGTTTGTTTGTTTTTAGTTTTTGGTTTGTTTTTTTGTTTTTTTTTTTTTGAGTTGCTGTATGCTACTCTTTCCTTAAAACATTTTAGGGAAATAGCTGCCCCCACCCCCCTCCACCTTCTCCTACATTCTCCTCTCTGAGCACGCTCACTGCCGGCAGTCCTTAATGTTTGACTTTCCACAAGTCAAACCAGAAAACTGTGGTGACTTAAGAGAGGCCCTGGAGGCACACACCTACCCACCCCTTGGGGCTGCAGTACATCTCCTCTACCTGTTAGCAGGAGTTCTAGCAAGGATTGGGCATGAGGATGCGCTAGTGGATGAGCTAAGTAGAGAATTCAGGGTTGAGAATGAAGCCACCGGTGAGGCACTAATGAGGCATGGGAATTCTATTCATGCCTCATTAGGGCTTTGAATATCACATGGCATTACCATATACCCAACCTCTCAAGCATAGCCCTTTTTAAAATTTTCTACACATCTTTAGATGTGCATCCCAAACTAAGCTATTGAAAGCAAAAAGGGAAAGACGTGTAGGGGTGGAACACTACAAATATACAACTCTTGTGTGTGTTTTTGCTGTCTTTCACACCAGGAAGACAAGCTTGAGAAAAAAAATTGTGTTTTTATATTTTAAGATTGAAGCCATTTGGAAACCTGCCAATCACATGAGTCTTGCAGAAAGTGTTCCCAAGTTCTTGGACACTGCTTCTTTCAGGAAGGGGTTTGGGGAGGGTAGGTGCCCCCTTCATCACTGAGCAAATTTGTAACTACCTTAATTTCTAGACTAAGGTGATGCCATGTAGTTTCTAAGACCAGATCAGAAAAGGCTATGTGACTTCTTTCTTGACTGTCTTGGAACAGTCAGGATCTGTGTAAACTCAAACCATGCTGTGAGAAGCTTGAGCTCCCCAGAGAAGCCACATGTCAGTGCTCAGCCTGACAACCCCAGCTGAGTCCAGCCTGGGAGGGATCCCAGTCCAGGCGCCAGACTAGTGAGTATAGGACCCCCAGATGATAACAGCCCCAACTGCTTGAGTTCCCCTTGGCTAGTCATGCCTTCCCAGCTGCGGCCCTAGACATCACAGAACAGAGACAAGCCACCCTGCTGTGTCCTGTCCCAATTCCTGACCCATCACCAACAGAGCCTGAGTAAAATGGTTGTTGTTTTAGGTCAGGACATTTATAGATAATTGCAATGTGAGAAATAACATGGAAAGTGAAGGATGAGCTGTAAAAGTGAACACTGTTTTGAACATTCTGCCCAAATGATTGTGAGTGTACACACATACTTGCACATGCATGTGTGTATATGGGTGGGAGTGTGGGTGCATGGATGTGTGGGGGATGTGTATACTTCACGAATGTGTAAAGATCAGATGTCAATCTCTGTGTCATTCCTTAGGATTTTTGTCCACCTTGATTTTTTTTTTGAGACGAAGTTTCCATGGCCTTGAGTTCACAAATTCAGCTCAGCTGGCTGGACAGTGAGCCTGAGGTCTCTATCTCCATAGTGCATATTACAGGTATATGCCAATAGTGCCTTTTTAAAAGAATGTGAGTTCTAAGGACAAGATTAAGGTCTTCATTCTTAAAAGGACTCAAATCATTACTGACAGAGTTATCTCTCTAGTCCCTATCCAAGTGAATTGAAAGAAGAAAAAAAAAGATACTCAAAGTCTGTCACTAAATCCTGGACCTTCTCAAGTCAGCAATAGGTGGACTTCAGACTTAAAGGCAGAGAAAATGGCTCTGTTTGCTTCACCTCTCATGCAAGGTCAGAAGATGAAAAATGTAGGATAATGGGGCCATTTCAATAAGTTCTTAACAGAATCACACAACAGGTAGGAACAAATGTAAAATCTTCCATCTGCATTAAAAAAAAAAAGTCTGAACAGTGTGAGAGGCGGGTAGATGTATTCTTAGTACAAGTGAGTTAGATGAAGGGTTTATATATTGACAATAACTTGCTTTCAACTGGAGAGGACGAGGCTGACCACAGCATATATCATGCTTGAAAGCCACTTTACAGAAGGTCTTGGAGGGACACTGTGCATCTTTAGAATTACAAGACTGACCCTTATCATTCTAAACATTTCTCTTAGACTTCAGGGAGAGCTCGCACCATGGTTTAATGAGGGCATTACGAACATAAGACATAAGAGGAAGCTGGGAACTTTATCAGAAAAGATACCTGGGTTTCATGGAAGTTATCTCTAATTGTATGGGGTTAGGGAAATGGCAGAGGAAAAGGATGGAGAGAAAGTGTATCACCGAGTGTGGGCTTTGAGGTTACAGAAGCTCAAGCCAGCTCATTCTCTCTTCCTGCTGCCTGCTAGTCAGATGTGGAACTCTCAGCTACCTCTCCAGCACCATGTCTGGCTGCATGCTGCCATGCTTCCCACCATGATGAGAGTAATAATCTTCTGAAGTGTAAGCCAGCCCCAGTTACTGTTTTCCTTTATAAGAGTTACCCTGGTTATGATGTCTCTTCACAACAACTAAACACTAACAAAGACAATGAGAGTCCTGCACAGCCCTGAGGATAAGACTATGGATACTGTGCATGGACAGTCTGGAACTCTAGATTATATGAATGCAAGATAAAAATTGTCATAGTAATATTATCCAAGACTGGCAGGAAGTCTGCAGGGTGTGGATTTCTCAAAACATAAAAGGTTTGGCAGAGATGATGCAGAGGGGTATTTGTGATCCTAACACTGATGCACTTGGAATACACATATAAATGCCTGATCCTACCAGGCAGTAGTGGTGCACGCCTTTAATTACAGCACTTAAGAGGCAGAGACAGGCAGATTTTTGAGTTCGAAGCCAGCCTGGTCTACAGAGTGAGTTCCAGGACAGTTAGGGCTACACAGAGAAACCCTATCTCAAAAAAACCAATAAATAAATAAATAATAGTAAATAAATGCCTGAACTGAACTCCACTGTATGAGTCCATTAAAAAATAAAGCTCCTTGGGGCTGGAGAGATAGCTCAGTAGTTAAGAGCACTTGCTGCTCTTTCAAAAAGTCAGGTTTGGTGTCCTGCACCCATCTGGCAGATCATAATCATTCTGTAATTCTAGATTCAGAAACTCCAATGCCCTTTCCTGGCTTCCATTGGTACTAGACATGCAGACAGAGCATATACATACATGCAGGTAAAACACTCATGAAACTAAATAGGTTGTTAAAAAATAAAAATAAAAAACCAGCTAACTTTGACAGTCGTTAGCTACAGAACTTCTCAGATGCTTTGGAGAGGATTTGGAGTTCAATTGTTTGAAAGGACATAATTTGCCAACCACTTGCCCGTTTGCTGAACAAATACTGAGTTCTCTGAGGAGCTTCCATGCAGCAAACGTGGTGCTGCGCCCAAATAACATTAGTCAAATCGTCTAGGCAGTGGCATCGGTGCTCTAGTGATCCTCGATACCCACCCCAATGTTCTGGATTCCCAAATGAAAAACACGCACGTGCCCATCCTATACATTTTAATAAGCCTTAAACAGCTCAATGGTTGAGCCACTTCCAAACCTTCACATGGCTAATACTCTCCTCTCTGATATTTCTGAGTTAGTATTTACTAAAACCTACATTCCATCTTGGCTGCCCTGGACCTAGACCTGCAGCCCTCTTGGATCATGTTCCCCAGCACCTATATGATGGCTATGTTCTCTGTCTCCCACCTCTCAGGCAAGGCATCTACTTCTTTCCTGGCATGGCTATCTCCCTTCCTGCAGCTTCCTCATTCCCTTGCCTAGGAATCCTAAAGTCTCACATCTGTCTCCTTGCCCAGCCATTGGATAAGAGCAGCCTTATTTACCAATCAAAACCAACTGGGGGCAGGGTCCCTCAGTGTCTTACATGAGTAAATGGGGATTCTCAAGCAATTTTGGGGACCAAATCCACAACATACATGGGGACTAAAAGCATAACTAAAAGCCCAATAGAACTCTCCAGCATCCAGTGGCTTCCTAAGTAGCTTACAGGCACACAGAAGAGTGGAAAGTAAGAAAAGAGAACTGAGAAGAACTTTAAACACAGGATAACCAGACTGAACTCTCCACGTTGGCATGCTAATGACCCTCTCAGATGCTGATGGCCAGACTGAATGTGAATGTCCCTTTATGAGCTTACTCATAATCATCTTTAAGCTCAATGTTTGGGTTCCATTTGAAAATATATGACATCTAGGCTGACATTTTACTTTAGAACCACTCGTTTGGTTTCCTAATTTCCGTGTTATCTGATTTTAACAGCTATAATAAGAGATCCTAGCAACCAGAGGCTGGAAGGAATTGCGATGGTAGTTTACTATAGTTAAGGAAGAATGAATGGAGATAGTAAGGCAGCCCTCGGGGTGTGTAGATCAATCAAAAAAAATGACAATATTTACAGCTACACTAATAACATGGCATTAATTGTGACAATCAACTTAATGATGATTACCCTGGCTTGCCCAAAAGAATTCTCAACCTCATATAAATTTGAGGAACTTATTTAAGTGCGTGTTAATTTCGAACATATTGTCTGCCATCTCCTGCTACAATGAAATTTCATTTCCCCTGCTGGAAAGTGCTGACTACTGGGTGTGTTGACAGTTGACATTGAGGGCTGTCTCTTCCCAGGCCAGCTGTCAGCAGTGTCTCTCCCCTGGAGGTGCCATGCATTATGGAAGTGACACATGCATGCAGCTCTACCCAGAGAGGCAACCGAGGCAGGCAGAGCTGTGAGGTTGAGATGCAGCCCTGGCTTTCCCTATCACCAGCTGCGCACTTAGCACCTTGGTTCCTCACTAGAAAGGGAACTGACAGGAATCTGGGCGCATCTTGAGATTTTATCATTTACTTAGTTCCTCTTCCTTTTGAAAAAGAAAAATAATGCTTCATTGTAATAAATTCACAGATAAAGCAATAACACTGCTAGATTAAGGAAGCCACTCAAATGCTTGTCCAGTCCCAAAATGTATATATCTTAGTGAACTTTTATATAGTTACAACAGCCATTCTGAAGCCATTGAGCTTCTGTAAGGGTTTTACATTTTCACCATCAGTTACATTTTTATGGACTTATATACCACAAAGAAAGAGAGGGAGGGAGGGAGGGAGGGAGGGAGAGAGAGAGAGAGAGAGAGAGAGAGAGAGAGAGACAGAGACAGAGACACAGAGAGAGACAGAGAGAGACAAAGAGAGGAAGGAGAAAGAAAAAAGAAAGAAAGAAAGAGAAAGAGAAAGAAAGAAAGAAAAGAAAGGAAAAGAAAAGAAGAGAAAAGAAAAAGAAAAAGAAACTATTCATGAAAGTTAAAACTAGAAATGCAATTAGGTTTATATCTTCTTTACTGTCTAATGTGTCCTTTTGCCTGCATTTCATCCTTCATCACCTAATGTTATCCTTTCTTGGTCTCCTTCCTAAATGCTATAGAAGGAGCTGGAGAGATGGTTCTGTGGTTAGGCACATGCAATGATCTTCCAAAAATTCCGAATTTTGGTCCAGAGGCCACAGTATGCAGTCCACAATGGCTTGTGACACCAGCTTCTGAGGTATCAATGCCCTCTTCAGGACAGTACAAATGCTTACATTCATGGACACAAACTCACATACAGACACACATAAACACAGAATTAAACAATAATAATGATAAATATTTAAATGTTATCCTGATATCCATACTTATAATTATTTACATATAAACATTTAAACTGGATCTCAATAGCACATTAACTAGCCCCCAGGTAGTAATAGATGGAACCACATGAAACTGAAAAGTTTTTACATAGCAAAAGAAACCGTCAGCAGAGCAAACAGGCAGCCCATAGAATGGGAGGAAATCTTGACCAACTATTCTTCAAATAGGGGCTAATATCTAGACTTTACAAAGAACTGCAGAAATTAAGTATCAAGGAAATAAAAATGACTATCAACAAATGGACTAATGAAATGAACAGACTGTTTTTAAAAGAAGATACACAAATGGCCAAAATGATTTAAATCAGTTTCTCTTCGTATACATAGTTTAAATCAACTAGTAGACACAGATAGGTGACCATTCAATTTAGAAGGGTCACTTCTTTCAGGAGGGCTGGTTCTTTCAGGCAACATGCACTGTGCATATTGAAATGTTACCATACCCAAAATGGCTCATCTGGCACAGTCCTGCCCTCAAGAGCTTGTTCTGAACAGACATCAGAGGGAAATGACCACAATGTTCACTCTCAGACCCTCCTCCCCTCCACGCTCCACCATATCCACAGCTGTTGTCTGTGTAGTAGTTAGTGTTCATAGATTTGACTGGACTTAGAATCACATAGAGGATACACCATTGGATATAGCAGTGAAGGAATTTTCAGGGATGATTCAATGAGAGAAGGCTCACCCTGAATATGGACAGCACCATCCCATGGACTAGGGTTCTGACTGAACAGGAAGGGTAACCAGAAGAAACCAACTGAATCCCAGCATCTGATCTCTCTCTCTCTCTCTCTCTCTCTCTCTCTCTCTCTCTCTCTCTCTCTCTCTCTCTCTCTCTCTCTCTCTTTCCTTCCTAATTGTGATACAAAGGGACCAGACTTCTCACAGTGCTGCAACCACACCTTCCCATTATGACAGACCCAGTACCCTCAAACTGTGAGTCTACATAGGTCTTCCATTCTAGAGCATTCACTGATGTTAGCATAGCTGTGCTTCCTTAAGAGCATGGTTTCCTGTAAAACTACTTTACAGTCCTCTACTGTGACATCATCCATGGCATTTCCTTGGATGGGTGATCTGTATTGCAAGGATGGCAAATTATTTCTTTCTCTTACCTATATCTTGCTATTCTTTCCTGTGATTCCATCCTCGGGGTAGAGAAATAAAAAATGCTTTTTATTTAAATGGAATATTGTGTATATAATCTATTTATTTCAGATAAAGTGAAATCTTCCTTCTTTGATACAACCATAAAATTCACATTACCAAATATAATATTTTACTTTGGAAATAAAATCTGAAACCCTTGGCTAACATTTTAAGCAGTTTTACTCTGACTTATAAACAATGCTTCAGCTTAAGGTCTGGAATATTCTTGCAGAGCAAAGCATTTGCAATTAAATTGGTAGATCACTCCCTTGGGGACCCTGTTAGAAGAGATTCAGAGGGCTGGGTTGGGCTGGGCCGGGGCCCAGAGTAGAGTCCAGGTGGACCAAGGTTAGGGTGTTAGGGTTGTGGGTGGGCCTGGGTGGGGTTTTGATGGGACTATAGGTGGGGGCTAAGATGGAGGCCTAAGGTGGACTGGACTGTCAGCTGAGAAGGGCCAGCAAGTTTGTATGACCAATAGGCTCTCAGTGATGGGTGCTGAGGCCACCCATAAAGTAAAAAGACTCTAGAGTTTTAGAAAATGATTCTCTCTTAGACTAGTTGGTTGTAATTCATTTGACTCTTACCAACTGATAAACTCACTGGATGAGGAACCTAGAAAAAGAAAAGCAAGCCATTTGATGAGGAAGAGAGATTAATAGGCTCTTGAGAGCTGTGACCAGAAAAACCAATGCAGAAAAGAGAACTCCATTCTCAAAAGATGCAAGGAAATACCATCTCACAGCCTTTTAATGAAGCATATAAGGAGATGAGAAGGTAAGGGAAAAAAATATCTTCTATTAGTGCTACATTCCTGAAACCATCAAACTTAATGTGTGCCAGAGTTACTGTAAAGCTTATTAAAACATGAATACTGGTTCTCTAGTGTGGGGCAGCCCAACTCTTTGCATCTTCTTTTTCTCTCCTTTGTTTCATTTTCCTTTCTAGAGCGTGCTTGTTACACAAAGCAATGTGTTTCATAACGATATTGTTTGTGTTTATCGTGCACTTTCACCAAGTTCATTCCCACCACCCTCTCTTGGGCCTCTCCCTTCTCCCAGCCATCCCTTCCCAGATGTTGTTCCCAGGACCACACTCAGAGAAGCACGGCATTAGAGAAGTTGCTGAGAGGTGACACCCTAAAGTTAGTCAATTCTACTTCAGTCTGTAGAAGAGAGGGTAGGGGAGCCCCCAGAACAGAACAAAGACATTGAGACAAAAATAAAAGAAACAGTTAAAATCCTTTCCAGTTCTGGACAACTTGAACCGTAAACACTCAGACAGTAGCCATAGCAATTTCAGTATCATCGGCAATCATTCTGCAAAGGTTGTGAAGGGCAAATGGCTTGTCCAAAGCAGAAATAGAGCAGTCTAAGTTTCTTTTTTTCTCTCAATGGAAAAAGGCATGGCCCTGAAAACCCCTGCACTCCTAAGTTTAAAGTCATTACACAGGAAGTTAGAGAAGAAAAGCTCAGAAAACAACCTTGAGATCTGTTCCCAAGCACCTTAAAAAGAAAAGGACATCCAATCATCACAGAGTACCCCCCCCCAAAAAAAAAAAACAGCCTTGAGTAGTCATTTAGACTGGAGAAGGATTAAAGAATCCCAAGAGATAAGAAAACCTGTGTGGAGCTTAGAAAAAGACTTAGTTAAGTGTTTGCCTTGTAAGCACAGGGACCTGAGTTCAAACCATAGAATCTACATAAAGACAAATATCCTGAGCTTGCTGAGGGCACCTGTGAAATTAGCCATGGAAGGCAGAGATGCTCAGAGGAAGTCCCTGGGAGTCCCTGGCCAGTCAGTCTATCCTGAATGGAGAATTCCAGAACACTGAGAAAAAGCTGTTTAAAACAAAACAAAACAACAGAAAACAACAGAAAAAAAAATCCCAAGGTGAACAGCCCCTGAGGAAAAATCTGTGAAGATGTACACATACCCATGCACATGCACGTAAAATAATACAAAAAGAAAATTGATACATAGAATTGTGTATACAAAATCAAACTGCTAAATGGTATCCCACCAAGCAGAGGTTTCCGTCCATTGTGCCACCTTGTCCTTGATGCCCACAGGAACTGCTGTGAGTTCTATCTCCTTAGCTCTTTGGTTGAGTTGCACCCAGATTCTGAGCAAAAGCAGGATGGAAGGGGACTGGGAACCTTGCCTGCTTCAGGACCAACTCCACCGAGGCACAGCATAGGGAGGCTTCACCCTGATGCTCAAAGCATATGCCACGGAACCTCTCAGATGCTTCTCATTAACGGGGACAGGGGTAGCAGAGAGGCAGCTGCTATCTCAGACATGCCCTGCATTGATCTGGCCTGATGTTAACAAGACTGCTCATTCTGTCCATGTAATTAGCTCACCAGTGCTCCATAGAAGCCTGTAAGAAATGCCACTCACTCACCCAGCTAGAGTAAACACCTGCTATGCACAGAGGTACAGTAGGTCATTGGGGGAAGAAGGATTCCTTATCCCTAACCCTTCACAATGTACAGCTCACAAATCAATCACATGTAGCCATGTCATCAAAGCATCCTCTGGGCTTACAGGACAGAACATACAAAGCTTGTGCTTCCAGGTTGCAGGTGAGACAACATATGCACATGCCCGTGAGTGCTTGCACGCGTGTACACACGCACACACACACACACACACACACACACACACACACACACACACTCAAATGCTCTCAGGAATCCCTCTATAGCAACTACAATTTCTCCACCTGATTGCGCATGAGAATGGCTTGCACTGAGTACCCAACACTGCAAATGTGTCAAGAATTCACCCCAAATGTGTGTTTAATTAAACTAGGATATGTCTAAACGTGAGGCTTTAGGACATTCCAAGTGATTCTAATGTACAAGCAAAGTAAGAAGCATTCTGCTATGGAAACTATCCAGATCTCCTTTAGGCTTAGTAGAGGCAGCCCTGGCTGTCAGCAGCAGAAGGAGAAAAACAACACAGCCCAGAAAGCCACCAGCAGCCTGGAAAGCATCCTACATACATAGTGGCCTCCACCCAGGGGAAGCTGCATTCTCATCTATGCCCCAGAAAAGAATAAGGCAGAGTGGTGTAAAATTCATGAGTTTATTAAGTATGAAGACAGAAATTCATGTGGAAAGAACACACAGTCTCAAGCATGAGACTGGCTTCTTGAGAGACATGTTTATTTATCTTTATCATATTCGTGCATGGATCCTGAGGATGTAACTTATATGGATGTAACTTATATGGATGTAACTTATATGTAACTTATATGGATGTGCATGGATCCTGAGGATGTAACTTATGGATCAAAGGATGTAACTTATAGCAAGGTCTAGAACAGTGGTTCTCAACCTTTCTAATGCTGCGACCCTTTAATACAGTTCCTCATGTTGTGGTAACCTACAACTGTAAAAGTATTTTTGCTGCTGCTACATACCTGGAATCTTGCTACTGTTAGGAATCGTTATGCTAATAATTGTGTTTTATAATGATCTAGGTGACCCATGTGAAAGGGTAGTTTGATCTCTAAAGGGGTTGCAACCCATGTCTTAAGAACCAATAGTTTAAAGATTCAACAAAGCTTAAAATTTAAGTAAATTAAAAAAAAATAAATAAGTGAAAATATGCAAACTGCTTTATCTCTTTTTATCTTAAAGAATCATATTTTTTGGTGATAGTCTAGGCTGTTTCTCTGAGGTGCAGACTATAGATTCCAGGATGAGAAGAGGGCTGGAATGGTAAAACTCATGGCTACCTGAGATTCTGGCCCTAAATAAGCCATGCCATTACCAAACAGCCTTGTTTGAGATGCTGTCTGGAAAGCACACATTATCTCCTAGGCAATTGTTTCTCTTATCAGTTGTGTTGAAATTTCTTAACTCTCAGTCAGCAAGAAAGGCAAACTGGATCCCAGGGTGAGGGGCTTCATTCCTCTCTCATGTCTTCTTAAAGTCCCCATCTCTGTCCTACAGTTCAACAATGGTTTCCTGTGAGGAGGACTCAGGTTCCACAGCAGAATGAAATCCAGATCTCTGGCTCCTCTTTTGACAAATGTCTTGGCAAGTGGAGAAAGTAAGCCAGTGAGGATCCTCTGTTCCCTCCCATGGGTACACCTGCCACAGTCTCCTGTTACTACTATGATCACTAAATGCTCAGACCCAATGCAGGGCAAAGTCCCAACCCTGTTTCTTCTTGAAAGGCAATTATGAGCTCTAGCCTCCAACCAGACTGTAAATACTATGGAGAGCTAGTGGGTCTCAGCACAAACTGCTTCTGATATATAAATGCTCTGGCTTCCAAAATACCTTGTCCCTTGTTCCTTGAGACTTACAGTCACCATACTATCAACCCAAGAGCCCTTGTCATCAAATAAAACACAGCTCTTGCCTCCAAGGAGAAGAGAGTTTATTATGGAAGCAGATATGCTTGACCATGAATTCAAGTTGCCCCAAATTTCATATTTCAATGTAGATATGGATTTACAAAAAAATTTACAGTTACAGAACAATCGAAAGTCTTAATGGGCATATCAAGTGGACAAAGTAGGTGTGTCTATGCTCCAGGCCTCAGATGCCATCTGATGAGAGGCTTTGGGTTGGTGGAAAATGGGTGGTCTTGTTGTACACTACAAAAGAATTTCCCTAGTAGTCACAAGGATGTTAGGTCACACACAGAAGTGGTTAATGACTAGCTATTGAGGGGACTAAGATAACACAAGATAATTTGACTCTGGTTCTGTAACATTTCACCTCTCTGCAACCAGTCAGTCAGCCTTGTAGAATGTTTAACATAAATACAGTGTTTTTAGTTCACAGAATCTTCTAGGGAGCTGTTGGGCCCAATGAGCTCTTTATCAGGCATCTTGTCATGATATAAATGTCCCATCCGTCTGGCTGGAAAGGTATACTTCTCCCCAGTTACTCAGAATGCTCTAGTAGGAGCATTAAAAGTTCAAGGTCTGCATAGACAGTTTAGTGGCACTTTGGCTTAAAATAAAATTTAAAAGGAAATTAAAGTGTAGCTTGGTGGTAGAGCATTTGTCTAATAAGACTGATGCCTGTGTTCAACTCTTAGTTCTAATAAATAAATAAATAAATAAAAATTAAACAAATTAAAATAAATTCTCCATAAATCATCATCAACCCCCTGTGGTTCTTGAGCACAGGAAACAAGGCTGGTACAAGAGATAACTTAATTTTTATTGTATTATTTCTTTTTAAGTAGTCATATGTAGGAGGTGAGCAATGTGTACTATAAAGCATGAATCTATTGTCTAAGACATTCAGTTCTACAGTATCTGGTATATGTGTGCATGCGTGTGTGTGTGTGTGTGTGTGTGTGTCTGTGTGTGTGTAGGTGCACACATGTGTATGTGTAGGTGGGCGTGTGTATGTGTGTATATGTGTATGTATGTTGTGTATGTGTGTGAATGTGTGTGTGCATGTGTATATGTATGTATGAATATATATGTGTGTATATGTATGTGTGCATGTGTGTGAGTATGTATATATGTGGTGTGTGTGTGTGTGTGTGTGTGTGTGTGTGTGTGAATGTGTGTGTATACTGGAGCTTGACATCCAAATATTTTTCTCAATCATTTCCCGCCTTAGTTTTTGAAACAGAATTTCTCACTGAAGCTGGAGCTCACAGATTAAGCTATACTGTTAGCCTGCAAAGCTCCAGGAATCAGCCTGTCTCTGTACGCCTTCCCAAAGCTAGGATTGCAGCTGTGCACCACAGTATCCAGAGGAATTTTTACATGGGTGCTGGGGGCTAAACTCAGGTCCTTATGCTTGTGGGGCAAGCACTATGACTATCTGGCCATATACTGAAACCCTCAATTCTTCAATATGATATAGGAGAATTCAGGGGGAAATAAATTCACACCACACAGATAAGAAAAGAGAATCCCCCTTCTGAAACTGTGTCCAAAAGAAAAAAAAAAAAAAGAAAGATGCTTTTGGCGTCATCTGAGCCAAAAACAGAGTGGCCTGGGAAAGAGTTAAGAGTTAATGCCTATTTCTTCTGCAAACACTCCTCCTAGCCAGATCCCCTGTCTCACAGTTCCCTGGGCTTCCTAGTTTCTTTTGTATCGAATTACTCTGACCATCACATTCCTGTGATATTAGCACTCTCTGGTTCCATAAATACTAGAAACAGACTTTTGGGATCCCCAAACCAAACAGAACAAAGCACAAGGTTATGTTTTTAGTAACTCGGCCTTTTGAACCTCCTGGAAGGCTCATTCAAATGTCAGGGGTGTGGGGTGGGGGTGGGGGGTGGGAGTGAGGGTGGGGTGGGCATAGACTTAAACTGGAAAATTATCTGAGTAGGATTGAATTTATGATCTAAAAGTAAAGGACGGGGGTAGATCTGAACCTATTCAGCCACCAGGAACTGCCTTGGGCCACTGGGAATCTAGCAGGTTCCACTCTTCTTCCCTAAGCCTATCTGTGGGCTCACCAATAGATAGAACTGCCTTTCCTTGCCTGAATCTGGACTCATGCCAGCTGGAGTTGGAAGCCTACTCTTCCAGTGGCTGTGTGACCTCCAGAAAATTAGTTAACGTCTCTGACCACATATTCCTCACATGCTATTAAGGTCATTCATAATCCCAAGACTGTTTAACAAACAAACAAATGGATGCTTTTATGAAATGTCTGGTGCTGACTCATTTATTAAACTACCTAAATTACTGTTACTAGTGACATTTGAGGTGAGTTAGAAGGACTGACCGCAGATCATCCTTGTCTTCTCTGAACTGCAGTTTATGTTTACTGCAAACTGCAAATGCAATGATCATCTCCTCTGCTGAGCCCACAGTTTCATAGGCTTTTTTTGCGATTCACTTCCGATTCATGGAGAAGACAGACTCAGAGGCCATTCATATAGGCAACTGACTTGTCTGTTTTCTTCTTCTTTTTACATGATTATGTCTACTGCCTCGTCTTGATTTATAAGCAAAACCTACAGAAATAAATGTTTTGTGGTTTATGTAAAAATAATACAGAAAATATTGCTGTTATTTTTGATGAATAAAATCAATTTTGTATAGTTTATTTAAATCTAAATAAAATGTGAATTTTGTTTAAAAAAAGATTTATTTATTCATTTTATGTATATGAGTATACTATATCTACACCACCAGAAGAGGTTATTAGATCCCATTACAGATGGTTATAAACCACCATGTGGTTGCTGGGAATTGAACTCAGGGTCTCTGGAAGAGCAGTCAGTGCTCTTCACCGCTGAGCCATCCATCTCTCCAGCCCAATGTAGTAATCATCTTTAGAGCATGGGGATGAAATGAGTCTTTTGACACATTGGGGAGGAAGTAGAACAATGCTTTCAATGAACAGAGGTGACATCTGAGTTCTCAAAGACCTTCAGGGATATCACAGCCTATAGCACTATCACTACCCTGGCAGGAATAAAGATAACTAAGGAGGCATGTGTGCCCCTCCCTTTGGCTATCAGGAGATTAAGTCAACAGACTTCAAAGAAATGAAAATTTCTAAAACCATCATGCTGGAAGAAGAAAAAACTGAAGCCTGGTACAAGAGGAGAGCTTATCTCCTGGGAAGAGATTTTACATAGTTCTGGCTACTTTTCACATTGCCTTGTAGGAGAGACTGAGATGGTCATTGATGGGTTGGACCACATCTTTATCAGGTGCATATTAAGCTATGCATTTCTTTTGCCCTACATTTAAACTTCAACCTCATGCCATGACTCCAGAGTTAGAGGTGGGAGGTCATTGGGCCTCTGTGTTGTTCTCTTCCCCCACACACCCATGTCAAATATCTTTTCTTTATCCTTTCATGGTTCCCTTCTGAGAGTCACTGTGGATAGATGTGTTGTTGAGACAACACTGCTACACTCTGGATGGATTACCCAGCAGAATTCTGGGGCTCCAGACACCACTTCCTGCTTACTCAGCCCTGGCCTTGGAAACTCCTCCACCACTGTTAACTGGGGTCACATCTAGGTCCCCTTTGCTCGCTTATCTTTGTAAGACTCTTTGTAACCCTCCCACAGGTTGACAGGCTAGAGAAGTGGTTCAGCCACTAAAGGCTCTTTCTGTGTAAGCTTAGATACCTGAGTTTGTTCCCCAGTACATAATACAGATGGAAAGAGAGAACTGACTCCTGACTCCACAAAGTTGTCCTCTGACTCTCTCTGACTCTCTCTCTCTCTCACACACACACACACACACACACACACACACACACACACACACAAATTAAAAGATTTAAGTTATCCTTGAAATTGTACACACATACAAATAAATAATAATTAAAAAATTAAAGTTATCCTTGAAATTGCACACCTACATACAGACATACACTAATAAATAATAATTAAAAATTTCAAGTTACACTTGAAATTTCTGAATATCGAATAGCCATCTCCTACTCACTTTCATGAACAATGCATTTTATTCTGGTTTTAATGTTTAATCTTTTCTCTGTAGATTTTCAGGGTTGGGTCTATCAGTTCAGCACAGAAAGACATTAAAGGCAAGGGAGGCAAGAACCTGATGACATCACCACCACCCAGAATCCAACAGAGTCTGGGATCCTCCAGCATGTATTAACAACAGAGGAGTGAAGAGACACAGAAAGGTTCATCCCCATAGGTGGCTCTCCCACTCTCTAGAAAGATCTAGCTGAGTTCACGAAGATGTGTTGTTCACATCTACATTATTTTGACAAACACTCGGATGACTGTTTTACAGTTTCTGGGTTCCTTGAGGGCCCAACCCTTACCCTAGCTTTTGTTTGGTTGGGTTTTGTTTGGCTGTTTATTTTGTTTTTGTTTTTCGTTTGTTTGTTCTGTTTTTTGTTTTGTTTTGTTTTCACAAAAGCATTTCTCTGTGTAACCCTGGCTGTCCTGGAACCTGTACTGAACACAAGTTCTGCCCTGGAACTCAAGTTCTACCTGCCTCTGCCTCCCTAGTGCTGGGATTAAAGGTATATGCCACCACCACCCAGTTCCTCCTTACCTTCTTAATGTGAAAAGCAAGCATATGCTATGAATTTATTAGCCAAGGCATTCAGAGGGCTAAACTGGACCAGCTCTATGCCCAGACAGTAGTTCCTGGAGAAGGGAAGTTTAAGGAGCAAGACATCTTCCAGGGATTCAAAGACTTAAAACATGTTATTGTATTAATACAGATTCACTTCCAACTCTAATTTTCTTTATTATACATAAAAATGCATAGACATTAAATTATTAACTTTTATCTATTATATAGAAGCATATTTGTGTCATATATGCGTTCTCTCTCTCTCTCTCTCTCTCTCTCTCTCTCACACACACACACACACACACACACACACACACACACACTAATTAAAAGATTTAAGTTATCCTTGAAATCGCACACACATACAAATTAATAATAATTAAAAATTAAAGTTTTACTTCAACACAAAAGGAAAGGTTTACTTCAACACACAGTTTGAGAACACAGTTCTCTTGGGGAAATGTGCCCTTCCCCTCTAGTCTTGAGCAGGTTAAATAGACCTGTGTATTTGCCACAGTTAAACCTTAATGACCTAGGTGGAGTGTTCCATTGCACCTGCAATTTCCTATAGGAATAGACTGCCTGTTGAGCTTGCTTTGTAACATAATCCAGCTGAAACAAAGGATGGGGTCTGTAGGCTCTCCCTATATAAATACAGTGCTGAATATATTAAACTTTGAGCCTTGATCAAAAACTTTTGTCTTGGCTTCATCCTCCATCCCACCCTCACCCCATCCTTTTTTATTTCCAGCCCCCCTTTCAGGTAACCCAGTTCGTCCATGGCTGCTGGACAGCTACAGGGAAGGCATGGGCAAACACTTGGGGTGGCCATTCACATTGCCCACAGTCAAGAAGCAGAGAGGGCTTAGTTCTGGTACTCAGATCACTTCCTCCCTTCCTTCCTCCTTGTGATTCAGTCCCAGAACCCTACACCATAGTGTCAGGCCACCCACATTTAGGATTTTTCTATCTGGAAATGCCTTCCTAAACAAAACCCCAGAAGTATATCCCCTAGGTAATTGCAAACTTAAATCAAAGAAGACATTGAAGATTGACCTTGACCAACGTGTGTGTGTGTGTGTGTGTGTGTGTGTGTGTGTGTGTGTGTGTTGGTATGTATGCAAATGCATATAGATCTCCTCATAAGCTTGATGTCATTGGTCCCCTCCTTTGCTCATCCCTGAGCATATGCCTCTCTTTCTGCCTGGATTAGCAGTAACATTTCTGCCATGGTGATTGCCTTTCAAAGTTTGAGAACAGGGCTAGATAGTGAAGAGAAAACAGCCCTTTGTCTCTGATGGTCATTAATTTACAAGAAACTAAGAAAAGCTATTCTTGCATTTGCTTTCTGAGGGAAGAACTCAAGATGATGCCAGCATATTGAAGTCTAGGCAAAATAAGGAAGTTCAAGTTCACTGAAGCTTTGACTTTTTATTATTCAAATCAATGTGCAGTGATTCTTGTACCTTTGAAGTTTTCCTTCTTGAGAATGTAAAAAGCCAACATTTTCTATGTTGATATAACTTTTTTACTTGGAGAAAATAAAGTTTAAAAGAATGTGTTTCTTTACAAAATAATTTGTATTTAAAAATTCCAAAATCTTCCATGGGAAGGGAAACAAGAGAAGGTAAAGAAGCTGGGGAGTGAATCTGATAAAAATACATTATACATTATAATGGTCTTGAGAGTTAAAGGCACATACAGCTCTTGCAAAGAACCTGAGTTCCCAGCACCCATGAAGGGTGGCTCACAACTGCCTATAACTCCATCTCCAAGAGGATCCAACGCTTCAAGAAGCTGCATTCACGTGCATATACACACACAAACACATAATCACACTCAGACTTAATTAAAAATAATTTTAAAATATATACCTGTGTGATATGTAATCAATACATCCTAATAGAAATTAAGGTTTGTTTTGTTTTGTTTTTAAATCTATGATGGTAGATGAATCCTGTCAAGTGACAACCCATTTCCAGGTCTGGGGGTAGGAAAGACACGTTTCCCTCCCAGTGGTTGGGAGGCATAGCACTTCCTGAAAAGGTGAAGGTACTGACTCTTTTTGATTCAACTACAGAAAAAGATGACTCTTGGAGAAAAAAAAATCATCAGAAATGAGAGAAACTTCGTGGACAGATGCTGGAGGCTACTTAGTGGAGGGACTGGAGAAGCTTATAGAAGGATGGAAACCAAGGAGTTTGAGGAGGCCCAAGAGGTGCCTCTCGGGAGAAGCAGTCTGGGAGCTGCAGTTGCAAGACAATCATATAGACCTGAGCTCAACACACAAAGCATGGGTAAAAACTTGCTCTATGGCATGTACTTGCAATCCCCATCTCTACCAGGAGGTAGAGACGGGGAGATCCCTGGGGCTACAGCCAGCATAGTCTATGAGCAAGTGAGAAATTCTATCTCAAAAAATCTGGTGGTCAGTGCATGAGGATCAATGCACAAGATCATCTTTAGGCTTCCACACTTATATACACACATGTACACACACACACACACACACAGGAGAGAGGGAGACAGAGAGAGAGAGGGAGAGGAGAAGGAGAGGGAGAGAGGCAATCTGGGAAGCTGCCATATACAGGATATCTTCTCATCAAAGTTGTTCAGAGCTACCCTTTGCCCTGTGACCTTAGCTTTCCTTCAAGCTCTTAGGCAGCATTAAGACACATGCTCAAAGCTTGCTTTCAGGGACAAGAAGAGGAAAGGGTCTACCACTTTCCATTAGCTTCCTTGAGAGGGGAGAAAGTTAATACACCTCAGCCCATGAAAGCTCATGCAATAGAGTACCTTCTCATCTACACAGGGTGATTGTGTGCTGACCAGCCCTAAAATAAAACCAAGCCAAGTATCCGCTCTGCTTCCTATATGTGGGTCCACTGCTCCCCCATGGTTACAGAACTCTGTGCTTTTCAGTTGTTTTAAAACACAGGCAAGGCCTCCATGCAGAGCTAGAATTGAAATCTGGAGTAGATTCCCAATCCAGGTAAGAGTCAGTGCTGGAAGTGGGAGTGCTGAGGCAAAGAGGACATGGTCAGTCTGTGACTGCCAATTTCCATCATCAGAATCAGCTCACTTCTCTGTGTTCAGATTTCCTCCTCTGCGTTTGCAACATCACTTCCCTTGATGTTTGTTAAAAATACTGAGAGGATTAAAGACACAGTTCAGCGGTAAAGTACTTGCTTAATGGGCACAAGATCTGGGTTCAATCCACAGTACTGTCAGGAAAGAAAAGCCTGAAGAGCCATCGCTGTGAGTAACCAGTCATTAGCATCACCTACTAGCACCTAACAAGCTCACCCTGTCATGTTTAATACCAAAAATTCCTCCCCAGCAGGACACCTGGATGGGACCTTCCTGGGACTTACAGTGTAATGGGACCCCATGTTTTATTCTATTAAATATGTTGTGTCTGAATTGTGTAAGGCAGATGTTTGCACTGGTCCCTCAGTTCTATAAAGGTTCTTCTATTCAGACAGTATGTCCGTATTGATCTGTAGTCTGGGAGGACCATCGAAATATTTTCATTGCTCTTTGCTATTGGCAAAGTGCTGATATGTGCAGTGAGAAAAACTGAGCATCCAGCTGAATGAGATACAGCAGTACCAGGAGAGGGAGAAAAATCAAAAGATTGCCCAGCAACAGGGGATGGCCAATGAACTCAGGAGGGATGGGCAGAGGCCACAGAAACCAAGTTATTCCTTTATTACAATTCCCTGTGCTTTACTAGTGATTCTAGGGAGACTTCTAGCAGCTCTTCCTGTGGTAAGTACTGTCTTATTTGTGTAAGAAAAATGACCAATGGAGGTATATGGTATATGTAGACTGGAAACATTCCAATAAAATCCAAACTTTGTACCATTACTGAGCTCACTGGGAATGATCACCCGAGCCATGAAGCTGCAGTGCCAGAGTGTCAGGACCTGGTTCGTAGGGTGCTGAGTTGCCCCAGAGATGCAAAGGGCTTTGCTTTAGCAGCTATTCCTCATCAGGCAGTGGGTTGTCACTTACATATCTGCTTAGAAAGCAAATGAAACAAAAACAACCAAAACCACAAAGGAAAGTATTAGCTTATGTAGAGTAACTTTAATTCAGCTTCAGAGTGGCATTTTGGGGTGACCTCAGCTTGTCATATAGAGTTTATTCTCACAGAATATTCCTTTGCCTCTTTTCATGGCCCAGGGAAGTCTCAACTTAAGCATAGTGGCCAAAAAGCTCTATTAAGAGTTAGCAACTCCATTTCTGTCCCTGCATTTCTTTTAGACAGGAACAATTTTGGGTTGAAAAATTTGAAGGTGGGTTGGTATCCTCATCCCTCCCCTGGGGGTCCTGTCTAATTACTGGAGGTGGTCTCTTCAGGTTCCATATCCTCACTGTTGGGCATTTCAGCTAAGGTCACCCACATTGAGTCCTGGGAGCCTCCCTCATCCCAGGTCTCTGGGACTTTAAAGTTCTCCCCATCCCGCCACCTCTGGCAGTTGCATACTTCCATTCATTCTCCTGGCCCTCTGGGCTTCTCTCCTGTCTTCCCTATACCTGAACCTGCCCCCGTTTTCTCTTCCTCTCTGGTCTCCCACCCAGTTGCCTCCCTCCCTCTGCCACCGATGATTATTTTGTTCCCCCTTCTAAATGGGATTCAAGCATCCTCATTGGGCCTCACTTGTTTAGGGTCTGTGGATTGTATCATGGGTATTCTGTACGTTTTAGCTAATGTCCATGTATACACCATGCCAATGACTGTTCCAACTTGGAATCTATCCCACATGCAGGCATCAAATCCTGAGACTATTACTGCCACAGACCACCCCAGCCGGGTAGGGGGCGTCTCTGGGATGAGGGTTCTCGAAGTCCAGGTGGGTGAGGATTTGGCAGTGACAAACAGAAACAAACACAGAGGCAGTTTGAATCTGAGTGCATTTTGCAGCTCTCAAGCAGGGGATTTTATACATTAAACCAAATATGACACAACTCTTAGAAACCATATCTAGTGAAACAATTGTGAACACCAACAAGAATCACTTGGCACAGTAAAGCACAGAAATCATCCAAGCATTACAACTCTGAAACTATGTGTACAGTGAATCACAAACAGAACAGGTAACGTCATCATCAAAACTATAACAATTCTAAAAGAATATGTTCAATAGGGTGATTACCCAAGGCTAGAGGCATATTCCCAAGAACAGGTTAATAAATCTTTATGGTCAGTGCTCTTAACCACTGAACTAACTTTCCAGCCCCTATGGTTAATTATTGCTTAACATCTAATTCCTGATTTTTTTTTATAAATCTTCAAAGCAAACTATTTTAATTCTTTCTGGTTAAAAACGTATTTATCATATACCAAAACCCACCTCTGATGACACACATGTAGTCATACAAAATTTTATTGTTGGGAAAGTTTTTATCTATCATAATAATTTTGTAAACGATTTGAAAGGTAAAGCAATGGTTTCCCTGGAGATAAGGTCATGTTAGTGACCTGTTTCAAGGGATGGTTTCATACCCATTATTTTTGCTTAAGATCATTGTCTGGGCTACCAGGAACCTGTAGGTAAGAAAAGGAATGAAAGAGAACAAAAAAGAAAAACTGCCATGAGAACTACGGCTCAATTGTTTTTTCCAGCCAAGAGTTCCACAACCAGTTCCAGGAGACCTCCTTCTTTTGAAGTCTAATGCCTCAGTCTGCGGAACTTGTCACACAGATTCTACTGGGGTCGGTATGGTATATTACAGATGCTATGTTGTGCTTGCAGACAGGAACCTAGGATAGCTGTCCTCTGAGAGATGCAGATACTCATAGCCAAGCATTGATCTAAGGTTGAGGACCCCTGTGAAAGAGTTAGGGAAAGGATTGAAGGGACTAAAGGAGATGGAAAGCCCATAGAGAGACCAACAGTGTCAACTAACCTGGATCTCTGAGAGCTCCCAGAGACTAAGCCACCAACCACAGAGCATAAAGGACTAGACTGACCCCCTTCTGTCCCCCCTACCTTTCCGGCACATATGTATCATAGAACTGCCTTGTCAGGCCTCAGTGGGAGAGGATGTGCCTAATCCTGTAGAGACTTGATACCCCAAGGAGGGGGATCCTTGGAGGATACCCTCTCAGAGGCAAAGGGGAGAGGAGATAGGAGAAGAACTCTGCAAGGGGGTACCTGGAGAGAGGCAACATTCGGGATATAAATAAATAGAATAACAATAACAAAAAAGACTTAGCAGCATGCTTTACAGTTTTACAATTCTTCACCCAGACCATACATCTTTGTATTTGGAGCTTTATCAAGCTGACTTTCCTCACCACTCTGTGCCAGGATGGAGTCACTGTGGCCTTGAGGAAATCTTAAAGGGATTAGTCACATTTCCCAGGAGCATTAGAGCAGAGAGCCTGACACTCACAAACAACCTTCAATATGTGTTCCTGTCCTAACATCACTACCTGTTCTTTATGTGCCTCCCTCCCTGCCCCCTGCCAGTTACACCACAGTGTCAAACATTTAACAGGTTAGGCTTTGCTGGTCCTGCACCCTACTGGGCTTCATATGCATGAATCTGCAGGATTTACTCAAGACAGTGTGTTCTTTTTTTCTTTTCTTTCTTTTCTTTTTTTTTTGAAAAGCATGTTCTTTTATTGAAAAAGGAAGTAAAAACATTTTATGATAAAATTGAGGATTTACATGGAAATATTTCTAATAAAATAGAGATATGTAGAAAAACACGTTAAAATTGACAATTTTCATGGAAAATTGAAGAGTAAAGTGGTAGACATAAAAAAAATGGCTAAATTAATTGAAAAGGAAGTAGAAACATTTTATGATAGAATTAAAGATTTACGTGGAAAATATTTCTGATAAAATTGTAGAAAAATGTAGAAAAATATGTTAAAATTGAAGATTTTCATGGAAAATTTATATAGATATAATAATGGTAGGCATAAAAGTATTACTAAGTTGATTGAAAGTGGAATTATAAACATTTTCTGAAAAAGTTGAAGATTTACATGGAAAATAATTCTGATAAAATTGAAGAAATATATAGAAAACCATGTTAAAATTGAAGATTATCATGGAAAATTATACAGATAAAATGGTAGGCATAAAAATAATTCTAAGTTGATTGAATGTGGAATTATAAACATTTTCAGGTAAAATTGAAGATTTACATGGAAAATATTTCTGATAAAATTCAAGAAATATATAGGAAAACACGTTAAAATTGACTATTTCATGGAAAATTATACAGATAAAATAGTAGACATAAAAAAATTACTAAATTAATTGAAAGAGGAATTACAAGCATTTTCTGATAAAATTGAAGATTTACATGAAAAAATATTTCTGTTAGTCTATGTCTTTTTATTGGGGAACTGAGTCCATTGATGTTAAGAGATATTAAGGAATAGTAATTGTTGCTTCCTGTTATTTTTGATGTTATTTTTATGTTTGTGTGGTTATCTTCTTTGGGATTTGTTGGAAGATAACTTTCTTGCTTTTTCTAGGGTGTAATTTCCCTCCTTGTGTTGGCATTTTCCATCTATTATCCTTTGTAGGGCTGGATTTGTGGGAAGATATTGTGTAAATTTGGTTTTATTATGGAATATCTTGGTTTTTCCATCTATACTTGCATTCCTAAAGCTAGCTACGAAGTATTATACCATTATTTGGTCACTTCTTCCTCCTGAGGCTAATGACCAAGGTCCAGCTGAAGCCCCACAATAAATGTCCCCCTGGGCTGCCCTAATTAACATGCCTAATCAAAATTAAAAACCTCATCATAGCATGGGATTTCCCGTCTTACCTTTATAAGCCACCATTTGCTGATAGGCCAGGTCTGCCTCCTCTCTATCCAGAAGTAATCATTTGTCCAGACTCTAGGACAAATATCCTTCCCCCTCTCCTTTGTCCCCTTTTCCTTCTTCCCCATCCTCTATCTCCTGTCGTCGTCTCTTATTCCTTGCTTTTTTGTCCCTTTGGGACAAATAAATCTCCTTTGTGCTGAGAACTTAGTATGGGGGTTCCTGAACCTATACCAAGCTTTACACCCAGAGACAAAGCTGAGCAGACAAAGAATATAGAGCAGATCTCTCCTAAACACCAGGCAGGTTCTCAGGATGCAAACAGAGCTTGAGAAGTGGCTTTGCTGGAGCTTGGCAAGCTAGAGATAAAACTAGCACTGGTCCTGTTAAGGACTCAGGGATTAACCACTCCTCAAAGTTTCTAGGGACCCCACAAATATTAACACCTCCTTCTCACTCCCCTGAAGGATGAACCCCACTCTGGAAAGACCTGATACTAATCACTGAGGATTGTTCCAGGATCCAGAGTTTATTAATATACCTTCCTCTTCAGTTCAAAATGTTTTTAATCTTGTAAATCAGTAACTAACCAAAGTGATTGCTGCTGATTTTAAATACTTCGTGTTGTTTTTAATGGGTTTTCCAGAGCTGGGATCTGATGAGCATACATGTAATAAAAACACATCCTCCTCCTGTAATTTTTTCCTTTACATTTTCCTTGTACGATTTGGCAAAAAGACAGATACTCATAGAGTGAGTCCTTTTGCTGTTTATATCCCTCTTGGCAGAGCTCCAGTGAGCATTTAGTAATGTATTAATCTGTCCGAAGTGAGCTCTGTAGGCCAAGGAGTTTCCCTGGTGCACCTGAAACCTCAACTGAATGCTTAAAACCCTAGCTGAGCCAGAATGTGTATTTTCAATGTAAAGTGAATTCACGGATCCACATGATTCTCTTCCATTTACCAGTGAAGCTACGGGTTTTGTTTTGGATTTTTGTTTGTTGTTTTGTTTGTTGTTTGTTTTTGTTTGGGGGTGTTTTTTTTTTGTTTTTGTTTTTACAGGATTTCGCAGCCTTGGATAGGCGTACAGGGAGCCACTTGTCCTCTAGACATTCCTGTAAATTCTCCTTTATTCACATTACATCTTAGTCACACCAGTCAGAATCACCCATGTATTTGTAAAATGAACAAGGAAATGAAAATGGCCTGTGTGACAGTTATCTCTTCATGGGTGATGACTTCTAATAGAGGTGACAGGGACAATCTAGACTAAAATTTCATAAGGTGAGCAGGGTTGGGAAAAACAAAAGAAAGAAATGAAATGAAAAGATGGTAGGTTTGGGATATATATTTTTTAACAAGAAAAAAAAATAATCATTTTATCTCTCCTTATTAGATTTGATGCAAGTCTAGGAAATGCTACCTGCTGTGTCTTGAATGTGAAGTGCTCTCCAAAGGTTCATGTTTTTGAATACTTGGTCCCCAGATTGAGGCAATGTTTTACAAGGTCCTAGAAACTTTAGGAGATGGAGCCTGGTTGGAGGAAGTGAGTCACTCGGGGAAGGGCTTGAGGTCTTATCACCCAGCCCCACTTCCTGTCTTCTGCTCTTTGTCTTCAGACCACAAACATAATCCAACTCAGTAAATTCACATCTTAGTGAGTTCAAAGCCAAAATAAACATAACCAAGATAAAGATGCATGGAGAAAGATTTCTTACCTGCAGAGGCAAGGAATGCTCAGAGTTCTTTCCAAAGCAATATTGTGAACCAACCAAGCATGACTGGGGATGGTGGTGGTGGTAGTAGTGTAGACATATTCACTTAGAGATGGGCCATTTCTAAGCCTGCTCAGTTTATAAGCATGTGCCTGGGCATGTTTAGTTTGTACTGTAAAGTTTTAGCTAAAATAAAGCCACAAAGGAGGCTACCTATGAAAGGTACCTGCCTTGCTTAGTAACTGACATGAACACAAAATGACCAGCCAAGTCAAATGCCTGGCTCCGTGCTTTTCTTGCCTCGAGGGAATGCATTCTTACACTGCAAGCCAAAAGAAATCCCTGTCTCTTAACAACTATTTGGTCACAACAAGGAAAGTGCCTAAGACATTATATGTTTAAAGTAACCTAATGGCTTTTCTCAGCATATGTATGTGGCATCTTCAGGTCTTCCAAGGAGAAGGGTCCTTCCTGCCTTGCTTGTTCTTGTGTCATAAGCTAAGTATGTGAGGTGCCATGTGTCAGTTACACAAAGGAAAAAGGTGATGGTGTTAGCCCTGGAGTGGAGCAATTGCTTCAAGGAGTTTGAAGTCAACATTGTAGCCTTACAGGTACTCCTGAATGTGCTCTGCTCAAGCAGACATAATTCCAAATGCAATATCTACCCTTTGACAGCCTTGACATATCAGCAAAATTAAGCCTTTGAATGCAAGCATTTTTAAATTAGATTTATGTGCATGTGAGCACATGCATGTTGTGTGTGTGTGTGTTTGCACATGCATGAGCATGCTTGAGTATGTGTAAGGAATTTACATACAAGCACAGTTATGCAATAAAAAAAACCTGGTTTTGTTCACAAAAGTATCTCCAAGGAAACTCCCATGGATTGTATTTCCTTAAAGTACACGCTGCCCTCAAGAAAGGCTGTGCATCCGAATTGGCTTCCTCCCCTTTGGCTTTGTTTTATTCTTAGAAACCAGAGGTGTTTATCCTCAAAGGTCTGCAATGAAGCCTGAGGTTCAGCCCCTGTCTTCCCTCATTGCCTCTTCCTGAGGCACAGAAGCATTTTCTCAGAGCACACCAGGTGCCATTTTCATATTCTCAGACATACTTGAATGCATTAGCACAAATGCTAAATCAAAACAAGGCAAATTCCTGATTGTTGCTAGGGATTTAGACCTAGTCCTGACTCCTTCTGATTGCTCAGGAGTTATTCCCACAGTCCCTGAAGTTCGCCAGCCAATGCAAGGGTTACTTGTTCTCACTGTCCCTGAGGTGGGAAAGACAGCCAATGCTAGGGTTACTTGTTCTTGCCACCCCTGAGGTAGGACAGCCAATGCAAGGATAACCTGCCATTTTAGCTATTGGTTGATGTTCATTACACCATCATTTCCTCTGACTTGTTAGATAATGACATATTCAATCACCAAATTCGTTCCAGTCACACCAGATATCACTTTGCTGGTGTGGACTCCTGACCCAAGACTCAGTTTCAGGCTAAATTGAAAATGAACATTGGCCTTTGCCATTTCTTTCTTTTTTGTTTGTTTGTTTGCTTGCTTCTTTCTTTCTTCTCTTTCTTTCTTCTTCTGCTATCTGGAGGACAGTTTATTCAAGAAAATTGGTAAAGCTTCTTATGTATGAGTACAGTTTCACTACAGATGTTAAAGCTGAGGGAATGCAGGCTCAAGTGCTCCACCAACCTACTCCTATACCAGCCCTGTTATCTGTGTGTTGATACTCAGAGATCATTGTCTTGTGTTAGCTGTAGGGATTGTTGCTTCAGGCAGAGGTGTGAGCCTTCTGACAGAAGACACCATGTTTTCATCATACTCCCTGACTTTAGTCATCACAATCAAAAGAAAATTCATTTTTTCTAAACTCCAGAAAATAAAGAAACAAACTTCTTTGAGTCCCTTTGACTCATTCAAGCTTTCACAATCACAAAAGCTAATGAACATGTCTGATTGTCACAAAGAAAAATTAGAAAACAACAAATATCATTCAAATATACCAATGATCAAGAGTCTAACTAGTTCTTCTTCAATGGAAATTCAACTGAATAAAAGTGTGTTTACCAGTTGAAAATAATACTGCTAAATAAATTTGATCAACAAGATCTTTAGGAGATACCTTTCCAATGCCAAGTGCAGCTTTCTGACCAATATAATCATATCTGGCATTGCTGGAATTTCCTGAAAGAACAGAAGCATGTTTGAGATTGGGACAGTATGTTAGGAAAAGAGGCATAAAACCTCCTGAAAAAAAATCAGAAAATAATTTTTCTATCATAGGGGAGGTAGCAAGTGCAGAAATTTATTAAAACTTTGTATTACAGTTCAGAAAAGAAATTAGGCAAAGACTTCAGCTGCAGATGGGGTGGAGTCGAACCTGGGCAGAAGAAATACAAGTGCTCTGGTCTCACAGTCAGTCACAGAATTCAAGTATTACTTTCTTATATGTATGTATATCATATGTATTATATTGTATGTATTATATGTACATATATTATATGTATACTTACTTTACACATGTGTCTCTAGAGTGGAAATTAAGAGGATGAAATTAAAGTAGCTACTAAGTGTTAATGTGTAGGGTGGTGAATATTGTCAGCCTCACATCTAAAATCACCTAGGAGACTTACCTCTGGGCATGTCTGTGAAGTATTTCTAGAGAGGCCTGACGAAACTAAGAAGATCCATACTGAATGTGTATGACAGCATCCAGTGCATTGGTGTTCTGAGGTATAAGCAGAACACTAGCATTCATCTCTCTTTGCTTCCTTTCTGTGTGCAGTGCAGCCAGCTGCCATCCCTCCCTGCTTCCTGTCTGTGTATGCAGTATGACCAATTGCCATCCCTTTCCACTTCCTGTATGTATATGCAGTACAATCATCCGCCACTATACTCCAACAACCATGCTTTCCCTGCTATGGTAGACCATATTTTGAAACTCTGAGTGTAAGTAAACCTTTTCTTTCTTAAGCTGTCAGATATTTTATCACAGGAATGAGAAGAGTGACAAATAAAACAGGCAGTTCTTGCCTTGCAAATATGTCAGTGGCCCCAGTGGTAGCAAGAGAGACTGGTCAGTAGAATCCAAGTGTACCTGCTACATGGATCTCTATGTTCTCTTTCTCTGTTTAGTACATACTCCAGCCTTTGAAGGAGTTGATATTCTCTGGGTCCCAAGGATTCTAAGAAAACCAGAGTGCCAGTCGCATGCCTACTTGCACTAGAATAGTCTAGTAGTAGTAGTAGGTAGTAGTAGTAGTAGTTTTTGTTGTTGTTGTTGTTTAAATTTGATTCACTTCATTTCAAGTCAGAAGAAGGCCAGCACACACCTAGAATACACTAAACTCTCTCAAGGAAACAGGATGTCCAAAGGAACAGATCTAATCTCTCTCTACCTCAGAATGTGGCAAGAACAAAGACACAATCATGCAAAAGGAGTGGTAGATGAGAGGACATGGGCTCTGCCTTCTCCTAAGGAGGTACTGAGAAGATTTGTGATGTCAATCTCTGCTGTTAGCTTGACTGGATTTAAAAACATCTAGAAGAAAATCATCTGATGTATTTGACCAGCTACCTCAAGCCCCTTTCTCTTCTTTATGGATTGTATCTGTATAAACTATTCTCTAAAGGAAACTCTTTTCCCTTAAATTGATTCTTGTAAAGTTGTTTTGCCACATTAATGAAGAAAGTGATTGACAGAGCTTCTGGAAGTACAGCAAAGATGTCCCTCCAAGAAGGCAGTGTGTGAGGACAAGGTGGGGGATGCTTTCCAGGTAGAACAGAATGAAGAATTACAGGAGCTGTCAGGACATATCACATTCTAAAAGCTGAGTGGATTGCTATGTGAATACCTCTCACATCTCAGTCAGACAAAAGGAAGATGAGTGTGTATGATCAATCTGGCCTTTCTGGTAGAACCTGACCTACAATGATATTCCATTAGAATGATGCTTGCTACACAAGCATGAGAACCTCAGTTTGATCCTCAGACCCATGTAAAATCTGGTGTGGTAGAATGCACCTGCAATCCCAGTACTAGATGGCAGAGACAGGAAGAACCTTACTGATCAGACAACCTAGACTCCATGGTAAGTTCTAGACCCACGAGAGACTCTATCTCAAAAACGAAGGTAGACAACTGTAGGGCAGTGGACCATCATGCCACCAGACAGAAAATCTGGTAAGGTTGAACAGATTTAGGAACCCCGGAAAATCTCATAATTGAGAACGATAGGTGTTTAAATTTACTCCTGACCAGGTTCCTGTCCTGGAACACGTGACCACAACACCTCCTTGAAAAGACTGTGACAATCAGTCATCTAAAGTCCTTCCACATGCAGATGAGGCATCCCTAACATCTTAGACCAAGGCAATAGAAAGCACCTGCCTCTAGATCCCAACCCATTCCCAAATGTTTATAAGGTCCCATCCACAAGGAATAAAGTACATGAGTTATTTCATCAAAGATCATCTGAGAGTGCCTGTCTTAATGAGCTGTAACCCTCCAGGTAAGTTTTCTCTCCTGAAACTGTCATCACTGGACCTTAACCGGCCCAACCAGCTGGGTGTACAAGGCTGACCACAGCCACTTCCTGCTTGGTGGCCCTGACCTTGGCCCTTAGCTGCCCTCTGCATCTCACCACCTGTTACTGACTGGGCAGTGGCAGCTGCAGAAGAGGCCCGGCAGCCCACCTTGCTCCATCTTCCCCTTGGAGAGCTGTAATTCTTTGGACACTCCAGCCAGGCCAGAGCCCTTGGTTCCCTGTGGACAGTGATATACAGACTGGTAGATAGCACCTGAGGAATTACATCCAAAGTTGACCTCTGGCCTCCATATATACACATACATGCACACACATCCCCCTATCCCCACCCCACACGCCTGTTCCATAACACAGCATAAGAAAATGCACATGCTCACAGCAAGGGCATGATCCAACTCCTTTCACTACCCTCAGTACTTGGAGAAGAGGATGGACAGTACCAGGGGTTTCTCTGTGATCACAGGAGATGCACACATAAAAAGAACAAGAACTTACTCTCAGAGTGATGGAGGATTGGGGCTCACATCAAAGTGTGTTGGGGTTAGTTCTGGGTGAGGCCTTCTCCTCACAGCTCAGTCTTCTCATTGTATCTCCCCAAGGGGGTCTCCTCTATGTTCATGCATCCCTGATGCTGTCCCCTCTTTCTACAGAGATACCACTCGTAATAGAACTAAAGCCCCAGATTCTTTAACCTTAATATCTCTCAGGGAAGGTTAATCTTAATTGTCAACTTGACTGGATTTAGAAACGTATCTCTGGGCATGTCTATGAGGAAATTCTCTTGTTTGAAGAGGAAAGATGCCCACTGAATTACGTCAGAGCCATCTCACAGGATAGGTCCTGAAATGAACAAAGTGTGCTGAACATTCATCTTTCCCTACTTCCTGACTGTGGATGTCATGTGAACAGCTGCCTCATGCTTCTTCTGCTATGTCTTAGCCATCCATGGTGAACTGTAAACTCAAACATTGTCTTAGTTAGGGTTTTACTGCTGTGAACAGACACCATGACCAAGGCAACTCTACTAAGAAACATTTAATTGGGGCTGGCTTAGAGGTTCAGTCCATTTTTGTGAAGGCAAGAGCGTGGCAGCATCCAGGCAGGCATGGTGCATGCAGAGCTGACAGTTCATCATCTTCATCTGAAGGCTGCTAGTGGAAGACTGACTTCCAGGCAGCTAGGATAAGGATCTTAAAGCCCACGCGAACAGTGACACACCTACTTCAACAAGACCACACCTCCTAATAGTGCCACTCTCCAGACAAAGCACATACAAACCATCACAAACACTAAGCCAAAACAGACCCTCCCTTCTGTAAGTGGCTTAAATCAGGGTATTTTCTTCTTGCAGGCAGCAAGAAGAAAAGTTCTAACCACCTCCTTTTCAGATTATACTGAAACACTGGGTGTGATAACTCCAGCAAATGAGTTTAGAGGGTCACAGTTCTATCCTCAACAAATACTCACAGGCAGCTATGAGCTTGTTGTGTCTCCTTCACACAGTCCAGGGGTTCTGTCATGTAGGGTATACTGTGATTTGTAAGAGTCCTAGAATTCCCAGGCTAGAATTCTGTTCTGTTTCTGGAGTTGGAAAGCAGGCAAGCAATTCAGCTTATGTATTTACATACCTGCATATGCAGGAGGGAGCTGTACTTTTCCATGGAGAGAGGATTTTGCTGTTGTCATTGTCCTTTCATTATATGTATACAGAGCCATTTAAGAACTTGCTGGATTATTTTTGCCTCCAGGTTCAAGTACATAGGGAAAGGCAGGGGCTAAGGCAGACTCAGAATACCCACCCACAACCCCTACCCCAGTCCCTGGTACTAGCAGCATCAAGGAAGTCAGCGTGCAAAGTGGGGAAGAAGATTTAGGGAGGTCAAGTCCCCCCCCCCCGGGGTAACCATGAATTAATCTGTCTATCAGTAGAGAAGGATTTAGCTGACTCCTAGATGGCCTGTCATGTCTACTCCAAGGACAAGGGAACCAGATAACTCAAACCTGGAGGCCAGAAGAACTCAGGAGCCAAGAGCTGTCTTCTTCCTCCCACCCCTACAGCAAGAATATGGCCAGAATATTGCTGTAATGTTAGCCTTCTCATCTGACCACATAGCTACAAGAGAACAACTTGCCTACATCTCAGGTAGAGGCCACAGTGGAAGGGCATCCTTGAACTTCACTAATGCTTCGATGAGGGCAGCAGTTTCCTTGGAGCACCCACCTGTCCAGGTGAGTACCAGATGACTAAAGCTCACAGGTTCAAGAGAGGGCGACTGCTAGGAGCAAAGTAGTCAAGATGCCAGGGACAGGCCTGAGGATCTTCGCCTGTCAAGGTCACATCTGTCTCCCTAAGAGAGGCACTGTCAAAAAAGGATATAGCCTGAATATAAAGTAGTTTATTCTGAGTGTAACATGGTGGCCAATGGGTGGGTAGGAGGCCTATTGGGAAGCAGACCTAAGGAAATGCCAGGAAGCATCAGCCTGCAGCCCCCCTTGTTTGCTAGAGTGTCCCAGTAAGCAATGGGGAAATTAGGTCAGGAAGGATGCTCTACATTTCCCCAGGAAAGAGCCTTCCTTATGCTGTGGGCTTCCAGTCTCTGAATGAGTTCCGATTTCTTACAAGCACATGGTTTTTACCCAGCCCTGAAATAAGTGTGAATCGAAGTGCGAAAAACAGACGTTGACCACATTGTTGTCATGGTGAATTCACAGCAACAGTCCCCAGCTTTGAATCAGCAGTCCTCTCTTTTTTTTTTTTTTGCACAGAAAGATTTAGAGACTTAAAAAAATCTCTAGCCAAGATGTTTTAAGAGATTTTCCTGTTTGAAGTCTCTATCCTTCTAGTCTATAGATATGGAGAGGGGGCCCTTCCCTTCGATGTTGCTCTCTGGGACACACCTAATGACAGGCTGTCATCCCCTGGGTTTGTAGTGAGGGCTGTGTCACATGACTGTGCCCTCCATAATGAGAGAGAACCACCTGGAGAATTCTAGTCCTAAGAAAGCCCCAAGTACAAACCAAGCCTGTGCTTTTCCATCGGGTTCTGAGCCAGTGTGAATGCATTACGAACCGCAGAGCGGCAAATTGTATTTGATTATTTATAACCATAAAATAAATGGAATAATGTAGGTCTTGTGAGGTTTTTTTTCAATGATGGATAAAGCAAAGAACAGAAAATTCCCTAGTGGGGCTAAATGATTAATGTATGATGAATTCATAACACTCTTGTACTTGACAACTTTCCCTGAAGGAGTTGAAGCCAGTTTCCAGGATGCAGTACCTGTAGTTTTCCCAAACTTTTAAGTTTTTTAGCCCTCAGCTCTTATATAAACCACTGGAGTTCAGAAAATTCAAAGAGTTTGAAGAATATATATTTCCTTTCTCTGGGCAAGTCATTTTCTCATAGCAAAGGCTACAAAATAGCTTTCGTTCACCTGCTTCTCATTTGGTCTAAAGGCATATAATCTACCTAGGTATTTACCTCTACAATCGTGCAGTAAGACTACTTGGAGATGAAAGGGAGTCTGGTAGGGCGCTATCTGTCATTGGCTTTCCATGATTAAAGGTAGGCTACCTATGCAACCTGCAAGATCTACATCAAAGACTTCATTAGACAAGCAGGTACAGCACCATGTCTGACCACATGATGCTCTGAAGTTAATATACTCTGGTCTGATTAAAGTACAGAATCCCAGCAGGGCAGGCACGTGGAGGGAGCGCATGATGCTGTCTGTGTTGCCACCCTTTCCGTGACATTGCTTTCCTTCATGAAGCCACTCTTGTCCTGTGGTTGTGTTATAGGTGAAGACCAGAGTTCAGATGGCACCTGCTGGCATTTCCAGGTTCTTGTGTTGCAGAACAAAATAATGGGATGAGTGATATGTGGTGGGGGAGGGAATAGAGAATATTTATTAAGGAAAAGAAAAGCATCCTCAAGAACAGAAGTAACCAGAAATCTGGTACAGGTCTGAGGTCAAGGACCTTTGAGATTCCTGGTCCTAAAGGGGTCATTTTCATGGCACCTGCCTTTTCCATCTTCGGAGGTATTGGGGTGCTTTTTGCACATGCTATTTTGTTACGTGTTGCTCAAGTCAAAGGATTTCCGGTCTTTCCCTGCTATTGGGCTGTTCATATGTCAATATCAATGCCCCTTTTCCTATCTCAATTGCTGTCGGTCTCAAAGGCCAGTCTTCCATCATTCTGTATTCAGCATTATCCAATCTCTCTGTATATCTTACCTCACTTAGTAGTCACAGCATGACTACAGATTACTATGGATAAGCCCTAACAGTAAGGAAATTGTTGATAGCCCCACAGAAGTCAGGCAGTGTTCCTTGTGTGGACACACAGAAGTAAAAGGCTCAGGCAGCAATATAAAGCCTGTATTTCTGTTCCAGTTCCCAATAGTACACACGTCTCTGTGATTTCATTCAAATCACAGCCTCAAGGATGCTCTTAGGTGCATGCAAAAGATATGCTGACCTTAAAACAGTAGCTGCTAGTGAGGGGAGATCTAAGGAAGGATGGTTGCCTCTTTCTGATCCCAGACCTCAGAATTTCCCCCAAAACAGTGGAAATAAGCCTCAGCCTCACGCCCCTGCCCTAAAGCATTCAAAACCCTGTGTTATTCCCCTAAGGAGAAGCAGTCACTACAAAAGCATACAACCCCACAGTGTGGGAACTTTAATACCTGCATTCCCATGGGTGAACATGGGAACTGTAAGCCACTGTATGTGACAGTTATAGAGGCTGTGATCTCTGCTAGCACTTCTGTCTCACGCAGAAATGGGCTACAAATCAGTCATTAAAGAACATGAGGACCTGAGTTTGACCCCCGAGAACCCATATGACATAACCTAGGTGTGGTGATGTTTGTTTGCATTCACAATGATTCAAAAAGTGGAGACAGGACAATACTAGGGCTTACTGTCCAGCTGCTCTATTCTACTTAATGAACCACAGGTCTCAGAGAGCTCTCATATCAAGAAAAAACAAGAACAGTGCATGTTACTCTGGGAATGATATCCTAGGTTGTCCTCTGGCATTCACAGGCACATGTTCTCATGTAAGCACACTCTCAAGGACACACACACACACACACACACACACACACACACACACACACTTCCATCTGGGTACTTCCATGCAGGAAAATGGCAGCCAGTAAGTCCCCTCATTTTGAAAAGAGAATGTGATAGCAACCTGTGGCTTCCATTGTGCTCCATTGCATTAAGGATATGATACCCAGTGGGGCCACTCAAAGAGCTATGGAATCAAAAGTCAGAGAGTGTTCCGACCTGGAGCTGCTGCTGCAGCTAGTCTACTCACCACCCAGCACTATAGTGCTCACCAAGCTCTCTCTGAGCCACAGCAGTACTCCAAGAAATGAACCATTAGAGGCCATCTTCCCCATTGTGTTTTTGTGATTAACTGACACCAGGCCAGAGAGAACTGTCCATATCTGGATTACAGCGTTCAGGCTGGATGAGTCACGTTTTCATAACATGAAATCAGATGGTAAAGCTTGGGAACCCAGAGGCCTTTCCTCTTGGACAGCATTCAGCACAGAAAGAAGGCAGGGAGAGTATGCACAATGCTACCCGGCAGCCAGCATGGCAGTGTCTCGGAAATTTGAACTTTTTCTTCTTTTTTTATTGCTAACTTTCAGAAGTAATTAGGGCACTCATTTCTAAGCTAATGCCTTCTAATGGTCACTTAATTCTGGACAAACTGCAGAGTAGAATGCTTTCGAAACTAGAATTAATTGTTTAAAAGACATTATCGGGATTGGTCTGGTAAATGTAGAAAGAAGAAAGATCTTTTACTGGGACATTAAAAATAATGAAGTCCCCTCCACTTACAGACCTAATACATGCTGTGGACTTCTTTCTGTTTTTTTTTTTCTTTCTTTCTTTCTTTCGGAACTAATTACTCCAGGAATGCAGTAAGAGCAGAGATCTTTCCATCGGTGTATGGGAGATCAGGGATGTTTCCTACCATGGTCTACAGCTCAGACCAGTGGAGAAAGGAAAATCAGAGAACTGGCATGTGCCTTTTCCCCCTGTGTCATATTTCAAGAGCTCCTCTTGAGAATCACAGGAATAGATAGATTTCCTCTGGCATAGACTCAGCCATCTTGGCCAGGGTAAATCTGATCTCTCTTATCTTTCTTATCTCTTACTTATTACTAACTGTCTGCCTTCTCCTCTCTTTAAAGTCATACAGTGTTTAAGTATCAAGTCAAAAGCAAGTCACCAGGCTAGACTTCTGTCCTAAGACTTCTGTAGGGAGCAAAGAGTGGCTGTGTATGGAGGGGATAAGACCTGAACAGTGTGTATTGTTGACATGAGCATGGCTATATCAAGAGCTGAGTTCTCAGATCCATGCTGGCAAAGCCTTCCTCTGGTCCAAGTATGAGTGTTTATAAACTCTTGACCAACTGTAGTTTCCTCCTCTGGGATGTGTGTCTCATGACACCGCTTGCACAAAGATACCTCCTACTAAGACTAGCTAACTTCTCCCCTCCGTGATGTACCTAATAAATGCACTGAGGATTCCAGTTTTTTGTGATAGTAGATGAGGCTCCATCATAGTGTCCACACACAGACCACCTGACCACAACTTTTCTGTAAACATGTGTTTCTGTCTGTCTTATTCCCTCAACAAACCATAGTCATGTTTCTAGACTCAAGCCACATAAGTCATGGAAGATTTCATCCCAACATTCTTCTGCTTGGCATATGAAAATGCATGTGCTGCTAGCACAGTCTACACAGGCCAGTTGAGTTTCTTTTCCACTTGATCCCTCATTCACTTTGTAGTCATCATGTGACATTCTCTCCACCTTCTCTATCATTCAGACTAGAACTGAAACTGCCAAAGTTGTGGTTCTCTCCAACCAATGACATACAGTGTAACCCCCTAAAATCCTGTTCTGTGTTCCTTCACCTTCACTTTGGTTCTTGTGGATAGATTTATCCCAAGCCCATGTGCTTTATTTGCCCCTGGACTATCAGAGCAATCTTCTAGTTAGCTTTCTAGTATGTACACAATGTAAGTCACATTAGTAATATTTAAGATCTCTTTCTGTCTCTGTCTCTCTGTCTCTCTCTGTGTGTGTCTCTCTCTCTCTCTCTCTCTCTCTCTCTCTCTCTCTCTCTCTCTCTCTGTGTGTGTGTGTGTGTGTGTGTGTGTAAAAGAGTATCTGCATGTGTGTTCCCCAATGAGATTTATTATGACAGCTTACAGAATTGTTGACAACTTACCAATGGTTACATCAACAAAGAAGCTGGTTCTTCCTCTCCCATCAACTTTAACTACATATAAATTCTCAGGGAGAAGTACAACTCACCTTCCTTTCATGACAAGATATTGGCAGACCCAGTCTCCTTTGGGCTTTCTGCATGTAATCATGGCCACTGGGATTTCAAGTGTTACAGCCACACTGTGCCTGCAAATTAGCCTTTCATGCCTTCCTTGCCTTCAGGATCTAACTTTCTTCTGGCTCCCCCTTTCCAGACAGGGCCTTTTTTTTTTAAAGATTTATTTATTGTTATATGTAAGTACACTGTAGTTGTTTTCAGACACACCAGAAGAGGGCATCTGATTTCATTATGGATGACTCTTAACCACCATGTGGTTGCTAGGATTTGAACTCAGGACCTCTGGAAGAGCAGTCAGTGCTCTTAACCGCTGAGCCATCTCTCCAGTCCTCAGACAGGACCTTTCATCTCTCCCTTTTCAGAACAGCTCTTTCTTTTGACAGTACCATATTTGTTTATTTATTTATTGCCTCTATAAATTGGTCATTATTTTATTTTCTGCATTTATACAGTGTTTATCACACAGGAGTTGGTGAACAACTGCTCAAGTATCTGTATCTCTTAAGTGAATTATTCACTGTCTATGATTCTGGGCTTTCCTCTAGGGACTTTGTCATTATTTTAGGCACCAAAAATGATGTCTGCTCAATCTAAGGTCTTATGACCCATGGGATGCTGGATGCTTCCTTTACCTTGCTATACCCTCACTCTAAAAGTTGCATCCTTCTTCCAGGAAAGCTAGAAGAAAATTTCATTGTTCCTGATTGTGATTTCATAATAGCACACACCACAAAGATGCTCTCCCCCAGCCCCCTTCACTGAAGGCCCAAGAACCAGCAGAGCTCTGAGAAAGAGGTGGGGACTCTATTTCGCTCTTTCCATTCTAGGCTACCTTCAGGAGTCCTGGAGGGAACTTTCTGTCAAAAATATAATTAGTTCTTTAATATGAAGTAAAACCTCAACTCTGTCTCTCTATGAGTGTGTGTGTGTGTGTGTGTGTGTGTGTGTGTGTGTGTGTGTCTGTAAATGTCTCTGTTTTTGTCCATTCCGCCTCCTCTTACGCAGTCTTAGGTTCCATCAACAATTCACTAGCGTCTCATATCACTGCAAATAGCTTCTGAAAGCTACCACAGTGCCCTCCCCACTATGCAGCCTGCTCATCATTTCTCTGTCTCTGCCATCTCAGTCTTCTCCTAGGCACACTGAAGTGAGAGAATGTGAAGTCACTGAAGAATTCACTGGAAACAGGGACTGGTATGTTTTTCAAAGATGCTGGTGCCCTTTTGGCAATATGTTTCTCAAAATATTAATGAAGAAGGTCCATAACCAATGTGAATCCTGCATGCATCAGAAGGTAACTATAGAGGCAGCTCGACACATCTGTAGATGAGAAGACTGTCTTTCATCAATAGAAGATTAGATGATGACCTCCCGAGCAGGATGGGATAAACAAATGACATGAATAAACTCCTTCCAGCATTGCTAGTGTTGAATTTGAACTCCTTACATAGTGTAGACATGTAGGGGAGGGTGCCAATGGTTTTTTTTCTTTTTTATTATTTGTCATGGTCCCTCCCTGCCTGGGAACACACTATTAGCCTACACTGGCTGGGCAGAGAACCCCAGGTGACAGCCTGTCTCTACTTTGACAACACTTGGGTTTGCAAGTGCATGCCACAATGCCCAGCTTTTTAAACATTTTTTGGGGGGCATGGGTTCTGGGGATCAAACTTAGGTACTCAAGCACTTTACCAACTGAGCCTTCCCCCATTTTACATTTTTATCTTACCAAAGTTTATCCTATCTCCATATCACTTAAGGTGGCTGACTGTACAGTAGAGCTTCAATCATCTAATCAATAAAGTGGTTAAGCTCCTATCTCCCACTAATACTCATGAATAAAAGGATTGCTCACTCAAGTAGAAAGGGGACTCTCTTAGTTGAAACACCTAAAAAATGCCTGATATGAATTATTCAGTTTTGGTGTTTTATGCTAATTAAGATGGGACCCATTGGTATATTTTAAACAGGAATAGATGAAGAAGCTACATGCTGTGAGAAGAAAGAGAATAAAAGCCTGAAACCAGCCTGGGGATAGATGCAGCAGCCGCCACCAAAATGACAAAGGAGGGTGACCTGATCAGGGGTCATTGCTGCTAAAATGGTGCATGCAGGTTGGACCATAAATCATGTGTGAGCTGGAACAGACTAGATTTTTCTTGAATAAGAAGGTAATAAGTGAGAGGCCATGAAAAATGCCTAGACATTTGAGTTAGTGCCAGTCACCAAGATGCAACACCTTTGTATGCTATGGGACATGAGATTCAGACTCTGCCTGGACACTTTCAGTCAATTCTTGCTCTTATAGACTCTTACAAACTGTCAAAAGACAGGCAATTTCAGGTCACTCAGGCTATGCAGAAGAAGATATGGTTGGATCTGTTAGGGGTACCTGTTAGCCTTCACAGAGTTCAAGAGGCAACAGAGAAGACTTGGGATGAGGCATGCCCAGCTCTGGGGAGGAGAGGATACATATCCTGACCCAGCTATGCACCATTCTGTTCTATGGAGAGCACTCCTGTAGTCTGTGCACAGGCTTGACTTGGAGATGGGGCGATGCCAGGCACAGCTATTACTTTGGACAAGTCAGGGAAGCTTCAACAAGGTGAGGAAGATGAATGTTGCCAGGATTCAGCCATTGTGGAATTCATTTTTCAGGCATCTTGGAAAATCCTCCAACATTTTACTCCACAGGGTAAAATGCTCCCAGCTAACTAATCATCGAATATTAGCTCATTCGATCTCTGGTGTCAGAGGAGCCACAAGCTTTTTATGGGGCTTTCTTCTACTCGTTAAAATGAGGCAATCGAGTCCTGGAGTCCTTGTTCCAAGAAGCACTTCCACTGCTGAGACCAGACTCGCTTTTACCAATAAATGAGCTGTTAAAATTGACTTCCCCTCATTGAAAGGCACTTCATTCACAAATGTAGTCTGCCACATGGAGACAATTCAGTCCACAGGCTGGGCTGCTTTAGTGGAATGTTCTCATCACAAGCAAACCTCTATAACCCCTATGGATTCAGTCCCTGTAAAACCCCAACTTTCCACATATTCCCTGTCCCTGACTTGGGAGTTAGTCAGTGTCCTGGGTTCTTCCATACTTTGGAACAATCCAAATTTTTGTACATGAAGCACATTATTTCTGTTACAGTCCTTAGTGAACTATCAATAGGGGGAAAAAAGGTAAGGAAAAATTCCATTGTAAAATAAGTATAGTTATGGATAGTGTTCTAAGACTCTCTGGCTAGAAATGGGTACTTCACGACATCAAGCACGTACTATTTTAGCAGGGCAGATGATAGATTTAGTGAATTCTCTACAACTCCATCCCATGATGGCTAATGTCCCCTGACAGTCAGAGGTAGATGTGCCTGCCCTCTGTTCTGTTTAAAAGCCCAGCCATCTCTGTTTACAGCAAAATGTACCTTACTCTTGCTGTAGAATCTTCAGTGTTTCCACTTGAGTTTTTTTTTAGATGCTGTTTTGATTTCCAGTCATATCTGTTTTGGTTGGAGACATCAGCCATTTTGTCATGCCCTATCTTTAGAACTGACAGTATTATTTTATTAGTATGTGTTGTCTTTTCTTCCTCCTAGTGCTTCTTAGAAAAACTATTTGAAGATGTTCATGATGCCGGAATAGGAGGAGTTAGACACTATGCAATTTCCTTTCCACCTTGCCCTTTCTTTTCCGTTTCTTTCATCTTTATTTCCCCTTCTACCTCCTCCCACTCTTTTTCTTTCTTCTTTCTTCTTCCTTCTCTCCTTTCTTATTTTTCTCTTTACTGAGACTACGTGATCAAAATGACTCTGGATTTCTCATTTCTCTGCCTCCATTTCCAGGTACTGGAATCACAGGCATTCATAGTCATTCCCAATTTATGCCATGGATTCATGCATGCTAGATAATCCCTCCACTAACCCAGCTACATCCCCAGCCTTCATTGTTTACTTTTTTCACAAAAGGGAAAAAATATTATGCAGCAACTACATCAAAACAGGACATCCATATGGAAGACCTGAACTCCCTCACCAGCCCAGCTGCACCACTTGAAAGGTTAACTGTGACACTGAAACTGATCAGAGTGGCTTATCTTCACAGAAGACAACTCTGTTTAGAATGTTTTTATAACCAAAGTGAGCATCACTGCTAGGGAGTTGGCTTTTCAACAGTGTTGAATTAAGAAGATTCGGTTATCAATTAGACCCAAGTTTTCATGTTAATCTTAGACCCGTATCTTCAGAATATGAGGTTCTAGGCAACTGAAAAGAAGCAGGGCCTGGGGACATGGTTTGGTTGATAAAGTGTTTGCTGTGTAAGCATGAAGAACTGAGTTCAGTATCCTGAACCCATGTAAAAAGCCAAAAATGGTGGCACACATTCATAACACCAGTGCTAGAGAGGTTCTGAAGGACCCCCAGGTCTTGCTGCCAGCCAGCCTATCATAACTGGTAAACCCCATGTCAATAAGAGAATCTCAAATGATGAAGTGGACTGCTCCCAAAGACAACACCTGAAGCTGATCTGTGACTTCTACATGCATATGTGTACCTGTATATGCACCAACACACACACACACACATACACACACACACACACACGAACATGTACACACACGAATTAGAGGAAATCCAAAATAAAAATGGTATGTTTGAGTGCATATGTGTATATAGTGTGTATGTGAAGTATATATATAATCTATCTATCTATCATCTATCTATCTATCTATCTATCTATCTATCTATCTATGGGAAGGATTGATATTTACAGAGACTGATTTTGCACTTGTGAGACCTGTTCTCTTTGACGCTGATATGTCTTATATCCTCAAGCTCATGTGTACATGTATGTCTATATCTTTTGTGTATCTTATATGACCAAGGTCACATGTATGTCCTTACTCTCCTATGTCTTATATGATTAACACACTGTTTTATTCATGCGTCCAAACTCTCAGGCCCCATATGATCGAGCTCATGTGAAGATGTGTATGTTCATAACTTTTCCCTGTCCTATATGTTCAATTTCATGAGTGAATGTGTGTGTACACCTGTCCATTTACTATTTTTATTTCTCCTTTCAGAATTAAAAGAAATATATATTTTATTAAGTACATATTTGACATAGCATGTTATATAATAAATGTTATTAAATAGATTTAAGCACACACACATATATACATATATATATGTACACACATACACACACACACACATTTGACCCAAATCTAAAGCATTTTGTTTTCTCACACATTGAGAAACATCCATCCATCCATTTAATAATTCTCACTGAGGCATTATTTTAAGTGGTGGGCAATATTAGTCAAAAGACATTTAGGAAAATGGAAATGCCTATGTTTGTAGACTTAACTTGGGCCTAAGCTAGAAAATAGAGGATGGAGATAATCTCTTAAAGAAGTGATATGATAGGAAAATTGTAATGATAAGGACCAGCTGTTCTGTGCAGCATTTCAGTGCTTACAGGACTTGGCTACTCTGAACTGTTACCATGATAAATTCCATTCAACAACAGATATGTATTAGGCTATATGGATTTGAAAGACATTTGCAATTTTACATATAGATATGACATTCTTGTGAGGATAATAAGTTCCCTCAGAGGGATTAGACAAGGCTGCCCACTCTCTCCCTATCTATTCAATATAGTACTTGAAGTTCTAGCTAGAGCAATTAGACAACAAAAGGAGGACAAAGGGATACAAATTGAAAAGGAAGAAGTCAAAATATCATTATTTGCAGATGATATGATTGTATACTTAAGTGACACCAAAAAAATTCCAGAGAACTCCTAAAGCTGATAAACAGCTCAGCAAAGTGGCTGGATATAAAATTAACTCAAACAAATCAGTAGCGTTCCTCTACTCAAAGGATAAACAGGCTGAGAGAGAAATTAGGGAAACGACACCCTTTACAATAGTCACAAATAATATTAAATACCTTGGCATGACTCTAACCAAGCAAGGGAAAGATATGTATGACAAGAACTTCCAGTCTTTGTTGTGGGAAATATTTTAAAAAAGTATGACCAGCTAGTTCCCGCTTGTGCCTCTGCCCCAGCAGCCTGGCCATACACTGGCCATACAATGGCCAACCTGTTTTTAATCTCATAGAGATTCTGACTCTGAACTAACCCACAATCTCTCTACCGAGCTTGCTAGGTTCCCACTGGCAAGCTGCTACCATGCCAAACCCATACTTCAAATCCCCTGTGGGACCTTAATGAGACTTGTAGCCACGCCCCAGGTTCTAGACTGACTCTGCCTCGGCAGTCACCTGCCTGCAGCCACACTCTCCCCGCCTCTTGGGTTACCTGACCACCCAACTCACTATAAATAGCACCCCTCAGTGCGTGCTCTCTCTCTCTCCCACTTGTTCTCCCCCGGCCCTCTTCTTTGTCTATCTCTCTGTCTCTCCATTTTCTCCCCTTTCCACGTGGTCATGGCTTTTCTTATCTATTTTCTCCTCTTTCTTTGTTTATCTCTTTTCTCTTTCTATTTTCTTAATAATAACATCAAAGCTATGGGCCACCTCTTATTAAATTCGCACACAGAGCTAGCTGGTACAAGCCTCTGAGACTCTGGGATTCAGCCACGCAGACAGTCTGTGAGCACAGGTAACAGGCAGAGAAATCCAAACCAGAATGGCCGCGCCTTCTGCGTGACATTTCTCTGCACACCCGCGCAGGCGCCCATGCGCGAGACCGACCGGCGACTGCCCGCTCCCCGTTAGGCTGAGGCACGTGTGCATCTTGCGGGCTTCCCCAAAAACTCCACGCAGAACCTCCGTGCCCGCCTGTGTCCTCTGCATATGCACGCTACCTTGGCCCAAGAGCGAGGCCCGCATCCCACCGCCAGCCCAGTCTGGTGCATGCCGATCCCCCACTCCCCCCCCACCCCAGTCCGCGCGCCAAGCCCCAGCACTTTTCTTTTTCTTCCCACAATCCCCCATGGCCTTTCTCAGGCAAACCCATGCTTGGCTGCCTTACCTTCCTCTCTTGAACTTCACAAACCACCGCATGAAGGAAAATGCAATACAACCTTAGTTCGAAAACAATGGTAACTCAGTCTCTGGGCACAACAACTCAACTACATTTTACCCCTCTGTTGTCCCTGTTCCAGAAGGCCTTACTCTCTCCTGCTTCCTCTCTTCCTCCTTCTAACTCAGAAGTCCCGCCTACTCACCCAGTGATTGACTCCTTTATTCATTAGGGGATTGGTTCACAATAATAGCACTAGGCCCATCCATAACAAGTCTGTGAAGAAAGAAATCGAAGAAGACCTAAAGAGATTGAAAGATCTCCTATGCTCATGGATTGGCAGGATTAATAATAAATTAGTAAAAATGGCCATCTTGCTGAAAGCAATCTACAGATTCAATGCAATCTCCATCAAAATTCCAAATCAATTCTTCATAGAGTTAGAAAGAGCAATTTGCAAATTCATTTTGAATAACAAAAAAAAAAAAAAAAAAAAAGCCAGGATAGCGAAACTATTCTCAACAATAAAAGAACTTCTGGGGGAATCACCAGCCCTCGCATCAAGTTATATTACAGAGAAATAGTGATAAAAACTGTATGGTATTGGTAGAGACAGGCAGGAAAATCAATGGAATAGAATTGAAGACCTAGAAATGAACCCACACACCTAGGGTCACTTGATATTTGACAAAGGAGCTAAAACTATATGGTGGATAAAAGACAGCATTTTTAACAAGTGGTGCTGGTTCAACTGGAGGTCAGCATGTAGAAAAATTCAAATCAACCCATTCTTATCTCCTTGCACAAAGCTCAAGTCCAAGTGGATCAAGGACCTCCACATAAAATCAGATATACTGAAGCTTATAGAAGAGAACGTGGGGAAGAGCCTCGAACACATGGGCACAGGGGAAAATTTCCTGAACAGAACACCAATGGCTTACGGTTTAAGATCAAGAATAGACAAATGGGAGCTCATAAAATTGCAAAGCTTCTGTAAGGCAAAGGACACTGTCAATAGAACAAAACGACAACCGACAGATTGGGAAAAGATCTTTACCAATCCTACATCTTATAGAGGACTAATATCCAATATATACAAAGAACTCAAGAAGTTAGACTTCAAAGAATCAAATAACTCTATTAAAAAATGGAATACATAGATAAACAAAGAATTTTCGACTGAGTAATTCCGAATGGTCAAGATGCACCTAAAAACATTCTTAGTCATCAGGGAAATGCAAATCAAAACAACCCTGAGATTCCACCTCATACCAGTCAGAATGGCTAAGATCAAAAACTCAGGTGACAGCAGATGCTGGCTAGGATATGGAGAAAGAGGAACACTCCTCCATTGTTGGTAGGATTGCAAAATGGTACAACCACCCTGGAAATCAGTCTGGCGGTTCCTCAGAATATTGCACATAGTATTACCTGAGGACATAGCTATACTATTCCTGGGCATATACCCAAAAGATTCTCCAACATATAACAAGGAAATAAGGACACATGTTCCACTATGTTCACAGCAGCCTTATTTATAACAGCTAGAAGTTGGAAAGAACCCAGATGTCCTTCAACAGAGGAATGGATACAGAAAATGTGGTACATTTACACAATGGTTACTCAGCTACTAAAAACAACGAATTCGTGAAATTATTAGGCAAATTGATGGAACTAGAAAATGTCACCCTGAGTGAGGTAACCCAGTCACAAAAGGAAACACATGGTATGCACTCACTGATTGGTGGATATTAGCCCAAAAGCTCTGAATACCCAAAGTACAATTCACAGATTACATGAAGTTCAAGAAGAAGGAAGACCAAAGTGTGAGTGTTCCTTTTTATAAAGAGGAACAAAATACTCACAGGAGCAAATATGGAGACAAAGTGTAGAGCATAGACTGAAGGAGAGGTCATCCAGAGACTGTCCCACCTGGGGATTCATCCCACATACAGTCACCAAACCCTGACACTTTTGAGGGTGCTAAGAAATGCTTGCTGAAAGGAGTCTGATATAGCTGTCCAACCAGACCCCCCAGAGCTCCCAGGGAAAAGCCACCAAAGAGTACACATGGCTCCAGCTACATATGTAGCAGAGGATGGCCTTGTCAGGCATCAATGGGAGGAAGAGGTCCCTGGTCCTATGAAGGCTTGATAGATGACCTGGTATAGGGGAATTGAGGGAGGGGAGGCGGGAATGGGTGGGTGGGTAGAGAAACACCCTCATAGAAGCAGGGTGAGGGGGAGGGAATAGGGGTTTTCTGGGGGGAGCAGGAAAGGGGATAACACTTGAAATGTAAATAAAGAAAATATCCAATCAAAAGCATATATATTTAAAAAACAAGGAAAAAATTTTTAAAAATCCCCTGAGAGCAGGTACCACATTTCTCCTTTTTAAATTTTTGAGTGAGGAGCATTGGCCTCCATTCAAAACAGAGAGTAAGGCATTATCCCTATTTCTATGTGTCTCAATAACTTTCAAATACTTTTTATAGATGATCTCACCTTATTTTTTTTATAATAGCTGGTTTGTTGATCCTTTTCCATTTTATATGTAAGTGTTTTGCTTGAATGCATGTATACACACCAAGACTGTGCTTGCTGCTGGCAGAAGTCAGGAGATGGCACTGGATACCCAAGAACTGGAGTTATAGGTGTTTGTCAAACGCCAAATGGTCACTGATAACTAAAGGTCAGTCTTCTGTAAGAGCAACAAGTGGTCTTAACTGCTGAGCTTTCTCACTCTCACACATTGATTTTAAAGATGAGAAATGAAATGTTCAAAGATATTCACATAATTCATGATTAACCGGATGTAGTGGTACATTCCTATAATCTCATTACTCCAGAGGTTGAGACAGGATGTTGAGTTTAAGGCCAGACTGGGATACATAGCAAGACTAGGTCATAAATAAATAAATAAATAAATGTTGGGGCAAAATAAGATGGCCTTCTTCTCTCAAATGTGTTTTTCTTTGAACTATGCAGCTAATCTCAGATCTGTTCTATATGTACATCAGATATTTCAGGCATATTATACACCAGATGGACATTAAATGTCTATATTTCTATACTATGAGGAATGAGTCATTAAGGAGGAGTTCGGCATGAATATAGATTACATTGCTTGATACATTGATCAAGCTACTTCTCAATGAATAACCAACATATTCTGAGAAGTATGTTTGTGATTCTGTAATCACAAATGATTCTAAATCACAAATGTAAGACTGCATTGCTTCTGTTCAAAGGCATCATATAGCAAGAGCAATCCCCTGGAACACACTGTAGGTACACCAAAAACACATGATCACAGAGTGCTTTGGGGGAGTTGCAGTGGGCTCTGGAATAGGGAAGACATCATCAAGTCAACGTGAAGAAGTTAGCTCAGCCTGCATACAATCAGCCATGCTCCTGCCTCTTCTTTTTTAAAAAATATATTGTCAATACTGTTTTAAGAAGTTCTTCTTAATTCACCTGGAAACCTTTCCATCTAGGCTTGACATAAAGAACATCTACTGCATGTGTGCAGAATGTCCAGTCTTTGTCTCATTACCAAGGAGATGCCAAAACAGTTGAAGCTACTACCAGCCTTAGAACATACACCAGAGGCCATAGCTCATACTGATGCTGTTTCGACTATTTTTGAACTACACAGAGTTCTGACTAGACTCAGCTTGATTTGCTGTCAAAGCCATATGAGAGAAGTTGTTCTGGGATTCTCGTCTTGCTTTTTCTCAATTTGACAGCAAGTATCAAACAGCAGCCATGAGACAGAACGTTGATGACAGTCTCAGAAATTCTCTATAAAGCTTTTTTTTTCCTTTTCAAAACCATAAGGTCACAAAGACCTTCTTCTTCAGTAGATGTACAAATTAAAATTCCATTTCCTGCATCTTCCATTCATAAGAAGCAATTAAAATGAAGTGTCTAACATACTCTATGATGCTGGCAAGAACACTACTCTTCCTTTGCCTCTGTAGGCTGTGCCAAAGCACCTCCTTCATTTATTAAAGCTCCAAGCTGAATGGCATCCCAAGGCCAACTTTGTTCACTCATTCACTGTTTAAAAAATAGAAGCCAGAAGTAGAGTCATCTATTGAACAACCTGTGGCAGTACCTTACATTAAGCATTTCTGTTTGAGTGTCGAAATGACCTGTTTGGAAGCCTCGGTAGACTGTGTAGTGCCAGCAGCCATAAGGCCATTAGTCTGTGGCTTGATCAGTCTGTTCTGGAGAGTGAAGCTGAACTGCCTGGGGTCATGCACCCTTAGGAATTGTTACTTTGCAGATGAATAAATAAAGGCTCAGTAAAATACTTCCCCAAGATGATGCTAATAATTCAGAAGCCAGGACTTAGAGCCAAGTCTAGAATATTCCAGTCCATTTCTACTCTAACAATTCTTTTACATACTTCTTTTTTTTTACATACTTCTAAGGTATCCACATCATAGAAAAGAATCTTTGTTCACAGTATCAAGACATCCCAACAACTCTAAAGTAAATCCCTCGAGCAGAAAGAATATGGAAATGTGGGTAGAAGTGAAGAAATGTATGTTGGTTTTGAATGTTACCTAGGATGATGAATAGCATACTCTTGAGTATCATGTTGACAGAGGGAATATTTACACAGTAAAATCACTGTTACAGAGATGTTATGGTGTGACCTCGCTTGGATGGTCTGGTCTCTCCTGGAGGTTACCCAGAGAAGACACACAATTCCTCTGTACCATCAGATATCCTAACATTTTAGCCACAAGAGAGAGAAGTGATTTTCTTTGAAAGCTATATTCTAAAAAGAAAAATACCCTGGGTTTGCATGTTAACTTGACACAAGCTAGAGTCATGACAGAGAAAGGAGCCTCATGAGAAAATTCTTCCCTGAGATCCATCTGTAAAGTATTTTCTTATTTAGTGATCAATGGGGAAGGGCCCAGCCCATTGCGGGTGGTGCCACCCCTAGGCTGGTGGTCCTGGATTCTCTAAGAAACCAGGCTGAGCAAGCCAAGGAAAGCAAGCATGCAAGCAGTACTACTCCATGGCCTCTGCTTCAGCTTCTGTCTCCAGGTTCCTGCCCTGCTTTAGTTCTTGTCCTGACTTCTTCCAGTGATGGATTAAACCAAATAAACCCTTTTCTTCTCAATTTTCTTTTTAGTCATGGTGTTTCATTGCAGCAACAGAAATACAAACCAAGACATATCTTAAAGCATGAGTGAGATCTAGCCATACCAAGAACTCATGATACTCTGAACATCTTCTTAGCTCATGATAATGACCCCTCTCTATTTGGGGAATAAAATCAAGGTCTAATTCTTTCTTATATTTCACTTCTCTGAGTCACTATGGAATTTATCTTCAGGGTATTCCCCAGATTAAGGTATACCTGAAAAAAGTCAGTTTAGTGAGACAGGGTCTCACCATGATAGCACAGATGGTTTCTTTCTCTCTTAGGGTAATTCATGTGTGACAACTGAACTTCCAGTAAGACTAAAACTAAATCACATACCCCCTAGACAAAAAAAAGGGGGGCATGTCTCTGAAATACCTTGTACTCAACACTATAACCCTTGTGGGACTAGACAGTTGGTCAATGAAAGCTGAACTAGACCAATCACAATCAGATTCTTCTATATGAAAAATGAGATTTAACAATGAAGTCTCTACTGGTAGAGTCATTAGAGTTAAATATCGTGAGCAATGAATGCTCTAAACAAGTTTATATTGTCTTATTGCTGAAGTCACAGAAGCTGTCTTTGTGCTAGTCAAAGTCACTATAACAAAATGCCAAGGTAATCAACTTACAAAGAAGAAAGGTTTATTTTGGCTCATGATTTTAGATGTTTCAGTCATGGTGAATTGGTAGACCTGGAGTATCCTTGAGCCTAGAGTGAGGCCACCCACAATGGTAGAGAACACATGATGGGCAAAGCTTCTTACTTCATTGCAGCTTCGAAGGACAGAGCAGGGAGGAGGAAGGGGGTAGAGGGAGAGGGAGGGAGACAGACAGACAGACAGACAGAGACTGAGAGAGACAGAGACAAACAGAGACAGAGAGAGGGGGAAGGGAAGAAGAGAGGAGAGGAAAGAAGGAGGGAGGGGATGGGAGGGAAAAGTGGAGGGGAGGGGAGGGGAGGGGAGGGGAAAGGAGGGGAGGGGAGGGGCAAGGCGAGGCGAGGCGAGGAGAGGAGAGAATAGTATCCCAATATGCTCTTATGGACATTAACTTAAGTTCCTCCAAAAGGACCCATCTCTTAAAAGAGTTATGTCTCCCGGGACGCTATAGGTTGACAACCAAGCATTTAGTAAAAGGATCTCCGGAGGATATTTAAGATCCAAACCATAGCACTTTCTGAAATTTTGTTTGTTCAGTCCTTTCTAGAATCCTGTGATGTCGCTTACTATCCTGTGAATACATCCTGCTGCACACAGAGAATTTCTATGCTGTGAAACCAAACAGAATACAGCCAGTTCAGAAGAAGAACAGATGACGGCTGAAAGGATTGGAACAGTTTACCCGGAACTGGAAAGACATTAGGCAGAGGAAAATGACATTTTAAAAGTCCAGAAGAGTAGGACATGCTTTCCAAAGAGGAGGATTAGACCTTGCAGAATATAGAACATTTGGGAGTCATTTGGATGAAATGGGAACCAGAGGCAACAGCGCTTCATACCAATGTTCAGGAGAAATCAACAACAGTAGAAAATGGTAGCAGAGTGAGAAAAGATCTGAAGAGAGGTCATGGTCTCCCTAGCCATCCATGCCTTCCCTTCTTGGGGCAGTTTGGCTTCCCAGAGCCCATGGAGGTGCTGGGTATTCCAGCCCTCTGTGGAGACAGGTGGATGCCTCTAGTCCATTGTCCAGCCAATCTATCTAAATTTGTGCGTCCCTGGTCAGAGAGACACCTTGTTTCATCAGTTTTCCAAAACTATTCCCATTAGGATCCTGTACTTTAATATTGTCCATTTTGAAAACCAAAATTTGTCTGGATTGTCCCTGTAAGAGTAATTAAGATGGACATAGTGTGAAGGCACTATCTAGAGTTTCTTTAATAAAAATGCCTGTCCTGACATTTTCTATAATGTCACTGTGACATCTTGCTTTATTTCCTTAAATATTAAACAAACAAGAAGGAAAGCTGGATTTTAGTGAAGAAAGGACAAAGAACGAGCTCCATTTCTGTGCCTGAGACATTAAATGACCTCTCTATGATGCTATAAAAGCATCACTGGATGGAAAAGTCAAACCCGGCATTAATAAACCAGGATTGTTAGTGATAACCGGTACAGAAGAAAACAAACTTTCTAAAGACCAGTGGCTGCCAGACTGCCACAGGCAATGGCAAGAAAGTGCTTCAGATATGAAGAGCAGTCATTGTGAAATACATAACGTACAATACACCACTTCAGAGGACAGGGTCACTGCTTTATGTCAGGAGAGTTAGAAGAGCAAAGAATGATCCTTTCACATTTTGGAAAGTCAGAGATGCCATTCAAGAGACACGTAGGCCCAGTTATCAGAAAGCAAATGTGACATATCCATTCAACTGTCTGCTCAGCATTTATACAAATACCAGCCTTTTCCCTAGTAGTAACCTCAGCAGACATGTTCAAATCATTCAAAGCCTCAGGTAGCTCCCAGTCCGACCCTGAAAAAGGAGCCCACACAGGAAATGACTATACAAAAACTGAAACAGAAACCCAGCTAGGTATCAGGAGAGATTATAGAAAGCTAAATCAGAAAGGTTATCCCGGTCAAAAGGATCCAGGCTACGGGGAGGGTTAGGTTAAAAACTCACGAAGTCAAAATGAATTAGTGCTGAAGCTGGTTGCATTTCCTCCTCTCCTCTGTACACAGGAAGGTAGAATCATTTTGACTTTCTAAGTGTACCATATTGTGATCTGTCCCCTTACACAGATGCCACTGGCAGAATATACGGGCTAGGCTGTCAACCATAACTTCTGGTTATGAAACCATAACCTCTGTTTATGGTTAGAAATGGCCAGGTATGAGTTCTTTGTATATATTGGATATTAGCCCTCTGTCGGATGTAAGGTTGGTAAAGATCATTTCCCAGTTAGTTGGTTGCCGCTTTGTCTTTTTGACAGTGTCTTTTGCCTTGCAAAAACTTTGTAATTTAATGAGGTCCCATTTGTCTATTCTTGATCTTAGAGCATAAGCTATTGGAGTTCTGTTCAGGAAATTCTCCCCTGTGCCCATATGTTCAAGGTTCTTCCCTAGTTTCCCTTCTATTAGTTTCAGTGTGTCTGGTTTTATATGGAGATCTTTGATCCACTTAGAACTGAGCTTAGTGCAAGGAGATAAGAATGGGTCAATTTGCATTCTTCTGCATGTTGACCTCCAGCTGAGCCAGCACCATTTGTTGAAAAGGCTATCTTTTTTCCACTGGATGGTTTTAGCTCCTTTGTCAAAGATCAACTCCAGAGAGGCAAGTAACCCTATTAAAAAATGGGGTACAGAGCTAAACAAAGAGTTCTCACCTGAAGAATATCTAATGGCTGAGAAGCACCTAAAGAGATGTTCATCATCCTTAGTCATTAGGGAAATGCAAATCAAAACAACCCTGAGATTCCATCTCACACCAGTCAGGATGGCTAAGATCAAAAACACAGGAGACAGCAGTTGTTGGCGAGGATGTGGAGAAAGAGGAACACTCCTCCACTGCTGGTGGAATTGCAAGCTGGTACAACCACTCTGGAAAGCAGTCTGGCAGTTCCTCAGAAAACTGGGCATGACACTCCCGGAGGATCCGGCTATACCACTCCTGGGCATATACCCAGAGGCTTTACCTGCATGCAATAAGGACACATGCTCCACTATGTTCATAGCAGCCTTATTTATAATAGCCAGAAGCTGGAAAGAACCCAGATGTCCCTCAACGGAGGAATGGATTCAGAAGATGTGGTATATCTACACAATGGAATACTACTCTGCAATTAAAAACAATGAATTCACGAAATTCCTAGGCAAATGGTCAGATCTTGAAAATATCATCCTTAGTGAGGTAACCCAATCACAAAAGAACACACATGGTATGCAGTCACTGATAAGGGAATATTGACCCAGAATCTCGGAATACCCTAGACACAATTCGCATATCAATAGATTTCTAAGAAGATGGAAGGAGAGACCCCTGGTCCTGGAAAGACTGGATGTAGGGGAACGCCAGGACAGAGTAACGAGAGGGGGTTGAATGGAGAAAAGAGGGAGGGAAGGGGGCTTATGGGACTTTCGGGGAGGGAAGAAACGGGAAAGGGGAAATGATTTGGAATGTAAATTAAAAAAATAAAATAAAATAAATAATAATAATAATAATAAAGACATAGACTAACAGAAAAAAAAAAAAGAAATGGCCAGGTATGGTAGTGTGCTAGAATCTCAGTGCTGGAGAAGTGGGGATGGCAGTTTCCTGGAGCTCAGTAGCCAACAAATCTAGCTGAATCAGTATGCCCAGATTAAGTGAGAGAAGCTGTCTCAAATAATAAGCAGGTGAGTGTTTGAGAAAGACAACTCCCGATGTTGACCTCTGGCCTCCACATGCATGCACACAGGCATACCTACACACACACACATACATACACACACACACAGAGAGAAAAAAATAAAGCAAATAAAATTAGAAGTATTCAAAAGATCTCAAGAGTTTTGGAAACATTTAGATCTTCTTTTAGCCAGGATGTTCAATAGCATGGATGTCCCCTCTTTACTTCCATGACTCTGGGGATAGATGACTTTGAATATATGCTGCTTTCTGAGATCATCTCTTTGTTGCCTTCATATATATCTGTTAAAAGATGGATTTCTGAGAAGAATATCTTGGGAGAGATGCTTTGCATAGGTAGCCTTTCTCTAATGGTCTTATTACTGCACGAGTGAACAGCTGAAGACACAGAGCCAGCTGTGTGGAGGGCCGCTCCATTGCATAGAAACCCTAGCAACTACAGACTTCCGTCATCCTAACCTAGATGCCTCAAAAGCCTCCATAATGATCTGCCTCATTCATAGGCGATGGTACACTACTAGGGAAGAATTGACCCGACACTCTGAAACCCCAGACTCCCAGCATCCCTGAGGTCTGATTAGACAGTTTGTTGTAACTCACATCAAACTGTGGAACACAGAAAGATCCCATAAATAGTGCTTGAAATTGATTTTAAGGTCAGAGAAACCTGAACCTCTGACCCTGACTTTTAACCTCCTGAGTTTTAACTTTCCATCTCTGTTGTTGTGGCAATTGCTCACATTCTGAGCAGAAAGGACAGCTCCACCTCCCATGTACCCAGACAGAATCCTACAGTGGGACTGTTGCTGGGCAACGGCAGCTAGACCAATTTGTTTGGGGAGAATTTAAGAATGATTAGGTTTGCCGGGTTGGCTTGGGTGGTTCCTTCCTTCCTTTCCTAAGGTACCTATTCCTGGATGTTGTAAATATTCATCTGAGTTTTGCATATATGAGGGGAAACATATTTAAATGAGTTTGGGAGGACAATTTGCTTGGGTACCTCACTACTATCTTTTATGTTTTGCAGACAGCACGCTGCAGAAAGAGAAGTAATGTTACTGTGCCTGTTATTGACACAGATGATATGCTGGCAGCCAGTTTGCTTCTGTCACTTAGAACAATGGGAACTAAAGGTGTGGGGTAGCCAGTGTGGTTAGTAATTGTTAGTAAATGGGGAGGGTCCAAGTACCAGGCCAGGCCGGGATGAGTGTTTCCTCATGCATGTGACTGTAAATAGTCTCCTGGCCTCCCTGTCCTGTCAGTGTTATCAACATTAAAATACCCACTTGGATAACCCCAGAAGAGCTGCCTATGAAAGGCAAAAGGAAGAAAAGCTTTCTTTCAAAAGGAATGTGACTGTTTTTAAGGATCTGCAGCTCACTGATGTCAGATGAGTCAAAGAAGGGTAGGAATCCCAACCTCTTCTGAAACCATGAGTGTCAATATTGTCTCCTCCCCAGGAATATCAGTATGTGCACATATCCTCAGGCACATTTATTTCACAATTCACAAGCAGTAAAGATATTTATGCTGACGTTTCTCTATAGGAACTTGAGGACCTGTCTTGAAAACTGATTCTTTTGGTTTTCCCATAAGCCTGCAATGTCTATTGAAGTCAGTTTTTTCTGTCTAATGCATTCTCTTTGTCTCCATAACCACCTGACTGCTTCTGAAAGAGAGCTTTCTGGTGCTGCTGTGTCCTGCTTTAGCTACAACTTGGTCAAGAGCTCCTGGCACCATACAGAGGATTCAGCGCCCTCTCTCTAGCCAAGTATACCAGTTGTTTATAAGGCACTATAAGCTGTGGGTTCCATCTCTTCACCCTCAGGGGGATGCCAATAGACCTAAAATGTGCCTCTGGGCCATTTGACTGTATGAGCTCCAAAGCTGTTGGGCTTTTAGACCAAATTGCATTCAAGTACACATCCCATCTACAAGATCCATGTCCCCAGTCCCTAATCCTGGGTCCCCAGGCTAATTTTCTAGGCTCTCTTGCATATGTGGCAGCATCTGGCGTAGGAGTCAGCTAAACTGTTTCTGGCTCCTAGTTTTTGCTTGTTGCTTTGTTTAAGGGAGACATTTTGGATATAAAAGGGAGTACCAACCACTCAATTGATAATGCGTTCACCTTTCAAGCAGGAGGACCTGAATTCAATACCCAGAATCTATGTCAAAAGCCAGGTGTGATGGTGTCACTTATAATCTCAGCACAGGGAGGTATGATGGTTTGTATATGCTTGGCCCAGGGAATGGTATTGTTGGGAGGTATGTCATGGTGGGCATAGGCTTTAATACCCTTGTCCTAGCTGCCTGGGAGCAAGTATTCTGCTAGCAGCCTTCAGATGAAGATTTAGAACTCTTAGCTCCTCCTGCATCATGCCTGCCTGAATACTACCATGTTCCCGCCTTGATGATACTAGACCAAACCTCTGAACCTGTAAGTTAGCCCCAGTTAAATGTTGTTCTTTATAAGGGTTGCCTTGGTCATGGTGTTGTTCACAGCACTAAAACCCTAAAACAGGAGGCAAAGACATCCAGACCCCAGGGCTTTCTGCACGGACACCCTAGCCTAGTTGTGAAGCTACAAACTAATCAGAGACTTTGCCCGGAAAGCAATTGGATGGAGCAAGAGGACCACCATCCATGGTTGCTCCCTGACCTTTATGAGTGTAGATACTCATACCTGTCCACATATACGCGTGTGTGCACACACACGCATGCACACACACACAAAATGAGGCGCCAGAGTAAACAAGGAGAACAGAGACACAAAGAAGAAACACCGTGTCAGCCTTAGTGTTTGACTCTCATTGTGGGAATTTGGGTTGGATTCTAGCAACTCAAAAGACTCAGTCTGTGCTCACCCTCCAAGACAGGCTGGAAGGTTCGAGCATCCCACATTGTTAACAAACAACCTTTTTTTCATTGAGAGCCAGTGTGAATAAGGCACTCTCTCTTAGGTCTTGTACAAATTACAAGCAGTTAAAGGCAGAGTCCTCAAGATGAAGACACAAAGTCTTTCTTAAATGAAGGGAGAAGAAGCAGCCCCTAGCTGTGCCTGAGTTCCATCAAATCCATGACGAGAAAAAGTGACCCTAATTCAAATAGAGGACCAGGCTCCATTGTCAATGCCTGCCTACACTTCCTTTCAGTTTCCTTTGAAAAAGCATCCTTCGTCTTTTGATTCAGAGTTGATATCAGGAACACCTTCTTTCTTTTGCTATACCTCTAGGCAAGGAACATATGTCACCAATACCATTGCCATATTTAGACGCTGTCTGTCGTTCAGCTTCACTGAGCCTGCCGCCAAGTTACCTTTTACATGGCAATTATTCATGTAATCTGAACACTGCAGTGAATGAGGCTAGGTTGCTCTCATTTTCCAATTAACTGCCCACCTGCTATTATGAGATTCAAGTTAGGCATAGTAAGCCCTTCCCCTACAGCCTTTAGGAAGAAACAAATAGAGCTCAACTTCTTTATGCAAAGAATAATTAATGAGCAAAATGGTCTACCAGAGGCAACGATGAAACTTGCAACTGTGAGTACATACAAGGAAGAGCCAGACAAGAACGAAAAAAAATTCCATGATATAAACATGAGACAGGCAGGTGGATGGCTTGGACGCACCATATGGCCTCCTTCTGTCCTGAAATATACTGGGAGATTCTATTTTACAAAATCCCTTTAAGAATCAAATTGCTTTTTAAACAATAAATCACGGCAAAGAAAATGCTTATAATGGTGTATTTATGCCCATTATTTTAATGGAAATCCAGTACTCCTGGGGAGGTATTTTCAAGACAGAGCCAACACACTTGTCACACAGTGAAAAGAGATGACAGAGGGAAAGGCAGAAAGGCAGGAATGGAGAGTTTTGTCTTGTCTTATTTTCTTAATAGATGTGGATATGTGCTTCCCAAATTCACAGCAAGAGGAAAAGCAGATATCCACAGCAGCCTGGAAACAGCCTGGAAGGGGAAACCCAATGGATTACACTGAAAGACAATTGTGAGTTGTGCCAGATAATAAAAACAGCATCAGTCCTGAAAAACATGAAAGAAAAGCCCCCCCCCAATATTCCCCAGGGGATGTGGGGGTGTGTGTGTGGAGAAGCATATGATCTCATTCTCACATTGCAATAGAGAAACTGCACTACTGTATGCAGAGAACTGTAGCTCAAGATTCCAAAAGGACATAAATTGAGGGCATCTCCGAGCATGCTCCTTCAAGTCTGGTTACATTCACAGCTTGGTTGTCAGGATGACACAGTTTTGATAGCAACTATGCATTAAAAGATTTACTATTCAATTTTCAAATGGAGGTTTTTGCTTTTAGATAGGCAAAAAAAAAAAAAAAAAACCCAAACCAAAAAAACAAACAGACAAAAATCCGCTACATCCTGTCAGGATCATCTTGAAACAGAGCTCATGTCCTGGGACTCCACACCTGCCTGGAAAATTGGTAAGATCTGTTCATTGGTACCTGACAGTTTTCCCCTTTTCAGTCTGCTGTGCTCACCCATGAATGGACAGAACAGCCAGTCTCCTTAAGCCTCCATAGTCCTTGGGTGGGATAAGGAGGGTACCAGAAGTTAATTCCTTCATGATTGCTGCCTGAAATTTCCTGAGGGAGTGCACACAAATATCTACTTGCTCCAGACAGGGCACCAATTGCATACCAAAGAAATTATCCCACTCAAGTCTAGCTGAGTGACACACCAAATTTAATGTGGGGGAAGGACTCATGAGCCTCTCCCTCCTTCATGACAGAAAGCTAATGGATCCAGTTTGATATAAGTGTCCTATGGGAAATCATATTTGCTTATAGTCAAGGACCCTGTCACACTGGAGGACAGTGTCCCTTTAAGTTAATATGTGGGGCCTACACTGACTTTTTCCCTGCCTCTTTGCAGGATGACATTAGTTATTACTGACACAGTTACTTGTGATGTGGTTATATCTTCCAGGGAGACCAATCCTTCCACCAATCCTTAGGCCACCATTACCATCATGAAGTCCTTGAGTTGACATCAAAGAAAACATTATAGACCATATGAATGGGTCCAAATGAAGCCACCTATGTTATGGTCATTATGGTATAACAGAAGCATATTATCTATAGATGCTTCACAGGTTAAGGGTAACTAGAAAGGAGGAGTGTCCAGCATCCCCACTAGCATTGCGTGCTTTGAAAGTGACAGGCTGTATCTCTTGAGCATGTTTTAAAGATCTGCCCTCTGTACCTGTAGTACTGTCTCTTCTTCATGGGACTACTGTGTGAACCCAGGGGCCTTGGGTAAGTTAGGTGGAGCAACAGATGATATGCTACCTATGTTAGTTACTTCTCCTTTACAAGGAACAACTTGAGGAAGGAATGAGAGTTTTTTTTTTTTTTTTTTTTTAATTTAATTTTATTTTATTTTTTTAATTTACATTCCAAATCACTTCCCCTTTCCCGTTTCCTCCCTCCCCGAAAGTCCCATAAGCCCCCTTCCCTCCCTCTTTTCTCCGTTCAACCCCCTCTCATTACTCTGTCCTGGCGTTCCCCTACATCCAGTCTTTCCAGGACCAGGGGTCTCTCCTTCCATCTTTTTAGAAATCTATTGATATGCTGATTGTGTCTAGGGTATTCTGAGATTCTGGGTCAATATCCCCTTATCAGTGACTTCATACCATGTGTGATCTTTTGTGATTGGGTTACCTCACTAAGGATGGAATGAGAGTTTTAAAGCACGGTTGGTTGGTTCCAGGCAATTGAGCAGAACATCATGGTGGTAGAGTATATAGAAGAAAAAATTCTTGACCTCATGGCTAACAAGAATCAGAGAGAGGGAAAATGCCCAGGGACCAGGTACAACCTTCAAAGTCATACATACAATGAGTCACTTCCTCCAGAGGGATGCTACTTCCTAAAACAAATGGCAACTCTCAAAATAGTATTACCCTACTAGGGACTACATGTTCAACTATGCCTTTGACAATGTCCCTTCATAATCTTCAATGCACTTTATTTAGGTGGAGATCTTGGCTTTATGAACATGCAAATAGACTCGAGGCATCTAGCAGTTCCTTACCATAGAAGCTCCAAGAATGTGGTCCTATGTGGCATCACCCTGGATCAGACTCACAACACGAGGAATTAAAAAGAATACTGCTTCCCTGTCTCCTTGACTTTCAGATTTGTGTAAATCAATACTAAATATCTAATAAAAATATAGCAGATGTTGAGTCGTTCCTAGTGTAAGCAAAAGCATAACTTAGGTATCTGTGAACTGTGATTTCACTTTTTCTCACCTCAAATTGAAAAAGTCAGAGAGTGACACTTTTCTCCTAAGCTTGAAAAAAATGCATTGTCCTCAAAAAGAGACAGAGAAAGAAGTGAAATCATATTAAAACCAGAAAACAAGCAGTATGACAGAAACTTCACATCCTTGCTCTGCTCTGCTACCTAAACTTGACCACAGCTACAAGACATTATGAGAACCTGCTGGCCAGTGAGAAATTAGGTTGCTTAACTAATCATTTTATCTGTATAAAGCTAAACAATTAGTTTGACCCACTTTTGCCCACTAAAATGCCTGACTCATAGATTTGCTTGACTAGTTGGCATTTTATAAACACTAAGAGTTCAGAAAGCAATCAGCACTATTCTTATTTTTAAAATTATCCTTCTTTTTAATGCATCAAATGTAAAAGAAAAAATGGTTTTGTAGTTACCATTATTTCTTTTCCCATCTCGTTTAACCATATCCTTCACAAGGTTCAAGAAAGGTAAAGGTGCTTAACCTTACATGAAAAAAATCATATTCTTCTAAAATGTGAATGATTTTAAAAATCTGGATGAAATACAATGCTTTTAAGCTATATCTAATTATGTATATGCCTAGAATACAGCTCATGTTTTATTTTAGAGTTGATATTTTGATGTTACATTAAGATAACTACAACCAATGTACATTAGAACAGCATCTTAAAAAAGCTGTCTTTCAGATACTAAACTCTGAAATACAGGTGTAATGCTACACCCTGTAATAAGCTACCAGAACATTATACACTGGGCATGGTTAAAACCTGCCAGTTTCAGAGAGACCAGTAACGCACTGAATTGTTTTTAGACTTCCCAGCATTTCCTTGTATCAGTCTATGAAGGCAATACAACCAACTAGTATACTCCCAGGAAGAGTGTTGAATAGATTGCTTGATTTGCTTCTTGTGAATCCCAGACCGTGAAAGATTACATTAAAACACATCTGTGAACAGAAGGACCAAGCAGACAGCTTAAGTCCACAGTGGCCATCTTCTCAGAAACCTTAATTACTCTTGTTCAGGTCTGCACTAAATAAATTAAGTTGTCTATTATTTGTGGAATGTGCTGTTTGGTGTGTGGATAGAAGTGCATGTGCTGAACAATGGCCAGTATTACAGAGGGGCACTTCTTCCTATACCTCTTTCAAGACCGTGACTTACGAAGTTCACATACCTCCCATGATCTCAAGCTGTAATGATTTGGTTCTGTTGACATTTTAGCCTCTAGTCCAAAATATAAGCTTTTGGAGGGCAAGGATAACTAAGGATCTCACAACCCTGTTTCTAGAGTGTGACGAGATTTAAAAGATTTGGAATCCTAGCACAATTCATTCATCAAAAAGCAGTAGCTTTGTAGAAAAGATGGGTGACTTCTCAAATTTCCTGTCATTGATTTACCCCAGAATATAGGCTATAGTGGACTAGGAAACATAGTTCATCGTTCTGGTGAATAATGACATGTATGCAAGTTAACTTTAACAACTAGCAGACTCTGGAATTACCTGGGTTAAAATCACTGACTACGTCTGTGAGGGAGTTTCAATACTGAGTTAATGGAAGTGGGCCCACAGCATCTCTTGGGCAGGTTTCAGGGACTGAATAAAGGGAGAAAGCAAGTGTAACATCAGGAATCATCTCTTCTGTTTCCTGACTGTAGATACAATGTGACCAGATGCTTCACACCCTGCTGATCATCCCTTCCTGCCAGGGTTGACTGTACCCTCTAATTATAAACCCAAACAAACCCTTCCTTCTGTTAAATTGCCTTTCTCAGGTATTCTCTCACAGTGACAAGGAATGAGACTAACAACAGGCAAAGGATAAGGGGATGGAATTTGGCTAAAACTTCCTGTGTGTGTTTCCTGTTATCACAGAGACTGGAGGAGACATTGGCCAGAGACGCAATCATTGAATCACTGTGTTCATCCTCTTCCCTTTAAACGTTCATAGTGCTCTCTAGTTCTCTCTCTCTCTTTCTCTCTCTCTCTCTCTCTCTCTCTCTCTCTCTCTCTCTCTCTCTCTCTCTCTCTCTCTCTGCAAAAGCTGTGATAGACACTTGAGCCAAGAAGCCCTTAAATGTGCATCACCACCACAGGCTGGCACGCATCCATTATTGGTTGATTCTTTCATTTCTCAGCTACTCTGGGATGTCTGAGTGTGAAAAAGTCAGTATGCCTGAATTGAATTTAAGATTGCTTTATGTCAGTACGCATTTGTTTGTTTTTGAAATCAGTAACAAATGCAATACAAAATACTCCTGGCTGCTCAATTGTGTGCCTGTGCCTACCATTGTGTGCCGGGGAAAGATCAAGTTCCCTTGTGTTCAGGCAGCTTCCAGATTGAGATGTAGCTTATTAAATGACTCAAATAATACAGGAGGCATACCTCTGGGCACTTACATTCCCTGCAAAAAGAAGTTCTGGCACAGCTAGAGAGATAACTCAGTCTGAAAAGTGATCGGCAATCAAGCACAAGGACAAGTTCAGATCCCCGTCACCTGTCCAAAGGGCTGAGTATGTTGATGCATGTCTGTAATCCCATTTCTGGGGAACCAAACACGGGTAGATTCTTAGAGCTCACTGGACAGCTGCTCTGCTCAGACTAAGTCAATGGACTGCAAGTACAATGAAAGACTCTGTCTTAAAAAAAAAAACAAAAGAATAATACAAGACACTTGAGGTCAGCATGCATATGTAAGTCTGTATGTTTACGCACACAAACATGTGCATAGACACACAGACACATAGGTGCAAATAATATTTCAGAAAAAAGGAAGCACTGGAGACAGCAAGATGCCTCAGGGGGAAAGGATGCTTACTAACAAGTCTGCCATTTGGAGTTTAATCTTGGATCCACTTGGTACTTGTTTATATGTCTGTGTGTGTAATGTCGATCTATGGATGGTTATTTCCACACAGCTCAGAAACAGGTAATGCCAGAGTCGTGAGGAAAGCTGGGTAGACGGCAGTATACCAGTTATGTCACAGAAGTGGCCAGCTGGAATAGGAACTGAAATTTTAATTGTGATTTTGAAGTTGTAGTTGTGCTGTCCACGAACCAGAAAGTTCTAATCCCTCTGAAAAAAGCAATCATGCAGGAGAAGGCTGACTGGATTAAATATCAGAAATTGTGTTTCCAATTAGTTCCACAAATCCCATGGATACAGACTAAAGTTTGGGGGGGAACCAACTAGAAATATGCAAATTCAAATTTAAAAAGTCCACAACTTAATGAATGCAAAATTCATTATGATTTCAGAAATGAATATCTTCCGAACAAAACAGAGGACGAAGTACTTGCTATTCTCACTGTGTGAGGAAGAGTGGCTGGTCCCTGTAGGTGCCAGAGAGTATCAGCCCCAGGCTACCTTCTCCCTTGATCCACTATCCTGGGAGGAAATTTGGGGAGAAACCTCCACAAGGGGTAGGGGGCTACTAAAGCTGCCAGTCCCACCCCACTCCCACATGCCTCCTCAACCACTCCACTCTTTGTTTTGAAAAGGTACTGTAGAGGTGAATTAGAACTGAAAATAAGAGAAAATAAAGGGTAGAGGAGATGTTTCCCCTGCTGACAGGCTTGCTTTCCAAAGCAAAAGGCCCTGAGTTTGATCATCACCAGAATCCACATTAAAAATAAAATAAAATAAAACAAAACAAAATCAGTAAGTAGTGACACGGGCTGGGGAGGGACACAGGCATGTTGGGTGAGCTCCATGCCAATGACACATGCTGTCTCTAAAACCAAGATTGATCTCTGGCAAGCACACACACACACACACACACACACACACACATACAGCTACACACATACATACACATATACACGCATACATATACATACATACACACATATACACACATACATATACATACATACACACATACACTCACATACATACATATACACTCACATATACTCACATACATACACACATACACATACACACACATATACACTCATACATACACACATACATACCCACTACACACACATATACACACATCCATACCCACTACACACACATACACACATACACACACATATATACACATATACATACATATATACATACATACATACATACATGCACACATACACATACATACACACATGCACACATATAAACATACATACACACATATATACACATACATACATACACACAGAGGGATAAAACATAACCATGATAATACTTCCTTGAATACAAGTTGGGGAAAGTTACTGCCCACAGTTTAATAGTAGAAAAGAAAAACTAAAATCAATAATGGATGCATTTCATTTTTGTCAAAATACATTGTGACCACAATGCCTGATTTTTCAAGCTTGAAGCCATAGGTGACCATGGCCTCTACTAAAGCTATATTGTGAGATGTTCTGTCTGGTGAGCTTGCTGAGAATTCCACTCTTAGATAATCTGACGTGAATTGACCTTCTTCCAGTCACACCCTGACACTTTTCTTCAGGGCATTTGGCCTTATGCCCACACTGGTGACTTTCCCTTGGTTTAGTATTCACTTAGTCCAAACACTTACCAGGAAAGCTTACACAATTTTTCTGAAAGATAATCCATTCTTATCTGTTTCATTGACACACTGATCTTCAGCTATCTTATAAATCCTTGGTCTGACCACTTGAATTTCTCGGCCTAGGACACAGTGACCTCATGAGTTCATGAGTTGTAGCCATGGTTTTGAGAAATTCTGCTTTTTTTCTCCTAAATTTACATATTCCATGGCCCTTGTGCTAGACAGTAAAGATAAATAAATGTGGGCAGGAATAATGAGTAATACAGGCCCAAGGTTCTTGGGAAGCTGAGACAGGAAGAGCACACATTCATGCTAACCTGCTGCAAAGTTACCTCCAGGTCTGCCTTGGCTAATTAGAAAGGCCCTGTATTAAACATTTTAAAACAACAATAAAAAAGAAGGCACTGGGGATATAACTCTGTGGTAGAGCATGATGTTGACCCTGGCTTTAATCCCCAGTAGGACCACATAAAAAGAAGAGAGAAGAGAGAAGGAAAAGGGGAAGGGAGATAGATAGTAAAGGAGAGAGAAATAAGAAGTGAGGGAGGGTGGAAGGAAGAATGTGCAGAAATGAGGAGAAGAGAGGAAAAGAAGGACTACTAGAACCAGTAAGCCACCACCTCCAAGAAGAGGCCAGGAGCAGAAGATTCAGTGAAGCATTTGCCATGGGGGGTGGGGTCAAGGAGGGGTCAAGGTGGAGGTGGGGAGAGGGTTTTCTATGGCTGGCCTGACAAATTATCTCAAACTAGGTAGGTTAAGCCAGTAGATCTTTAATGTCCTAAATTTTGTCATCTAGGAGTCCAAGCTTGACATCATGCCAGCAAGGCTCCTTCCTTTCTGGCTCCCTCCCCCTCCCCCTCCCTTCCTTCCTTCTCTGAGGGATGATCTCCATACTTCTCTTCTCTGTAGCACTGACATACAGAGTCTTCACTCTAGTCTCCACAGCGGTATGGCCTTTTCCCTTGAGTGAAGGCCTCAATGTGCATTCTATTCTCACCAGAACATCAGTCATGCTGGACAAAGGCCTACCCTGATCTAGGGTAGCCCCATCTTAACTAGGAGCATCTACAACAAGCCTATATTTAAATGAAGTCCCAGGTATGGGGTTAGGACTTAAACATATCTGTTTGGAGAACATCATTCAGTGCACAGTAGGTAGCCAGGCAGACTGTCATAAAGGATTTCAGCACCCTAGAATCAGACATAATCTTAACGTACTTAATTCAGTATCAATACCAGGAGGCTGGGAGGACTATGAGTGAGACATGAGAGAAGGGTATTCTTAGGGAAGGCTACTATGGTTGGGGTAGGAAATGTTCCCCACGAGCTCTTGTTTTGAATCCTTAGTCTTCTCTTTGAGAGATTGTAAATCCTCTGGGGTGTAAGGCCTAATTGGAGGCATTGGATCTCAGGGGGCTCACTTGAGGTTTACAACTAAGGTTTACTCCCTATCCCTATTCTGCTTCTTGGTCTGAAAGCTAAGCAAATAGCCACCACATAATCCTGTTACCACAGATCCACCCATGCTATGCTTTCCTCACTGTGATGGAATGCATTTCCTAAGTTGTTTTCTGGCAGGTAGTTTGTCACAGTGGCAAGGTCCTGAAATAGTCCACCAACCAGAGAGGTGTGGACAAAAACCTCGGCCATGGCATCACAAGTGAAAAGGAGACTAAGCTGGCTACCTCCTCCATGTTTTCCTGCTCTACAGACAACACATCTGCCTGGAAGCCCATGAGACAGTGTGCCCATCATTGTTCATTTTACTTGGATGATGAAAGAGATGTGTAAGCCACAATCAATTACATATCTAGAATGTTAAAGCACTTAGAAAAATAACACGAATTTGTTTGACTAGGGAGGGAGGAATCTCGAGTGTCACAGGCAGGAGAGGTCACCGGAGTTGAGAAGACTCTAACCTGAGAAGTGTGTTTGTGATGTCTCAAGGCTACTTTGGAATGTAGGAAGACTTAAGGAGGGTGGGAGGCAGCAGCCTTGGGGAAGTTTTCCATCTGAACATGCTGAAGCAGTTACACTGGTTGTCAGAGGTGAGCAAGAGAGAGCAGATGGTACCCAGCTAGAACGTGAAGGGAGAGGATGGAGTGTCACTTAGAGATGCCAGCACTCAAGGCATGTTCAGAGGGTGTGGCCTGGAAGGGAACCATTAACAAGCCTGGGCAGAAGGGCTAGGAGAATAACTGTCTCATTCCTGGGGACTCCTGCCTCCTGGCTGTTTTCTGGGACCACATTCTATTCAGCATATGATTTTTATCATGTGTGTGGATGGAACCTCCCTAAGAAGAACATTTTTCAAAATCTAGAAAACTAACCAAGAAGAGAAAGCTCCTGGACCTTGATGCCAGCTATCCCTATTGTGTCCTCTTGAGGCTCTGCTGGTGGACACAAGGCTGAGATTAACATCCTTATTTGACATTAGGAACCAACAAAGCCAAGTAATGAAATAGAAAACTGGGTTAAATTTTTCCTGTCTAAATAGCTTCCAACAGATCCATCCTTCTCTCCCCGCCCCCATCTGAGCTGGAATCTTCCGTTGCTGTTTTCCTTCATCAGAAAGCTCATCAGTTTTTAAAGAATTATGCTGAATTTGACTCAGGTAATAGAATTCTGCAGGCTGCTGACTTGTGAGAAAGCTAAGACAGCTGTTCTCATGTGTTAGAGTGAACTTGGCTTGACAGTTAACACAATCTGCTGTGAGATTGGGCCCCCTCTGTGGAGAAGTGAGGATGTCTGACTTGAGTTGTTCTGTCTCTGAACTTTCAGATGCTCATTGATATGCAATGACCTGGAAAGAACTAACTGCACAGAGCAGTTTTCCAGCTCAGTGTAGACATGCTCTCCCTGGGCCAGTCATTTTCAAAAGGAGAAAATAAATCTGAGTTTTCCCTTTATTCAGTGGGACCCCTCCCATCTTCTACTGATAGGATAAGGACAGGTCCTGTTCATGAGTGTTAGTTCTAACTGAAAAGGAATTGCCTCTGAAGGCTCATCAGTGAGAATAGCCAGTACCTAGAAGCATCGAGACCTAGAAGCCTGGAACTTTCTCCACCTGGGCAGTGCACGGGAAACATACTGTAAACAGATTTGCTCCAAGGTTAGAAAGCATGGGAAATGCTGATATCTTTGAGTCTTCCAAAGGCCAGGAAAAAGTAAGGGTAAACATGGGGAAAACAGAAGAGTTCAGCCTGACCAAGGGAAGACAGCTTGTAACCCAAGGTTTAACAAACATTGAATGGAAACCCTGCAGGGAAGAGCTGTTTATTAATCAGTTATCATGGTGGGGTGGATTGAGGGCTGGAGTGTGCTCTGTTCCTAAAGAGCTTGGTTGCTACCTTTTAAAGCATATAATTAATAAGCAGATAAATACACAATAATAAATGATAATACTGGAGTAAGTAATTAGTATGCCCCAGGGCTGAGTGTGGCTCAGAGGTGAAGCACTGTGCTCAGCATGCTGGGAGTGGGGCGGATAATAAATACAGATAATGATAAATACAATAACAGTAACAAAAATAATGGAACATATACCAAACAAATACCGCTTACCCAGACCTTCCCAGCATTCTTTATTTCCCAAAGGGTACACACAACGCAAAGAAATTTGCCCTGTGCTTTTCCAAATTTCTTCTTCTTCTCTTCCTTCCTCTCTTTCTCCTTTGTAATTTGTCCTTCCCTACCTCCCTTTTTTCTTTCTCCTTCAGTTTTTGTTGTTCTTTTAATTGGTTTGTTTGTTTGTTTGTTTGTTTCCCAACAGAGTCCCACCCTATAGGCCAGGTAGGTCTAGAACTCACTATAAACCCATATTCACCTTCAATTCAAGAGCTGATTGCAAGTGTGCACCACTGAATCCAGTCCCTAGATCTCTTCCTTAGAACATACACACACACACACACACACACACACACACACACACACACACACACACACAATCAGCACATATATCCAGTGGGAAGATTTTTCACGTGACAGATGCCACTAAACATACATATGGATCTATTCTTATCATTTGTCATTTCAAAAATAAACATCTTGCTGATCTTTCTGCATCTGTCTGTGTCGGTCTGCCATTTGCAAAATATCCCATAATGCATATCTAAATATACCACTCCCTGACTTAGAGATTGAGGCTGTTTTATTTTTTTCCCTATTCTAGATGATGCTGAAAGTGTCAATTGACACCTGTGATGTCACAGAGAAATTGATTTTATCTGAACTATCTTTAAGAACAGTGGAAACAACCTTGTTGTCTATCCTATGGTCTTTCATTTACTGTCCTGGTTAGGTTATTTTTCAATTTAATAGGAGTTAGAGTCATTTGGGAAACAGGAACCTCAACTGAGAAAATGGCTCTATCCAGATTGCCTGTGGGCAAGCCTGGAGAGCATTTTCTTGAATGATTGGCATGGCAGGTCCTGCCTCACTGTGATGTCACTTCTGGTTAGGGGGTCTAGGGTGTATGAGATAGTGAACTGCTCAAGACAGGAAGAGCTAGCCATGAGCAGTCTTCCTCCATGGCTTGTGCTTCCGTTCCCATCTCCAAATTCTTGCCTTGAGTTCCTGCCCTGACTTCATTCAAGGATGGGTTGTGATGTGGGATGTAAGATGAAATAAACCCCCCTTTCCTCCCCAAGTCACTTTTTGTCATGATGCTTTATCACGGCAATAGAAACTCTAAGACATTTACTGAAAGACAAAGAAGAGGAAAGATTTCCTCTCCTGAGCACAGCAATGCTTTGATTCAGTGAATGTGGATAAAAGCATTTTGTTTGATATTCTACAGGAAGATAACTGGGTGGGCAGGTGTTAAAGAACAGCATAGAGATAGATAGATAGATAGATAGATAGATAGATAGATAGATAGATACATACATACATACATACATACATACATACATACATGACAGGCAGAAAAAGTGAAAAAATTCAACTGAAGGAATCTAAGCCTGTATTAGTGGACGGATATTCCATATTAGTTGGTAGAATCACCTCTTTCAGGGATTTCTTTTCTAATGTAAATTTAAGTGATATGGGAAATATTTACAAATTTTAGACCCTTTCCCATGAATGAACAGTTGCAGTACATACTGGACCAAGTACTGGATTCTAAGAGCAGAGAGAAACAGATATGGCAACAACTATCCCCATAGTCGGAACCTATTGCTTCTCAGTATATCATCTCCAATATGGAGGTAAGTCGTGCTTCCTGATGTTGTCTGTCTTACTGAAGCAAAATAATACCTTCCTTTGCTCATTTCCAACGCAATCAGAATGTTAACATATACATTTTGGGCCATAATGTAGACAATTGCTTCACTCCCAGATATAGACATGATCTAGATGATGGTTTAGAGAACATAGGGTGCTCCCTCAGCTGCACAGCAGACCCAAGTTTCAGGAAGCTGAGAAAGAAACAAGGGGTAGTACCCTGACTCCCTCCATCCCTGAGAATCAGTCAAAAGTGAACACAGGGAGGCTAAAAAAGGAAGTTTATGTATAAAGTAGCCAAGCACTCTACTGCCCTCATTTAAACTATACCAGCCTCAAGAAGGACAGCATACATCTATGCAAATATGTATCTGTATGTCTCTCTCTCTCTCTCTCTCTCTCTCTCTCTCTCTCTCTCTCTCTCTCTCTCTCTCTGTGTGTGTGTGTGTGTGTGTGTGTGTGTGTGTATTTCTCAGTGTTCCTCGTTTCTGTATGTCTTTCTGTTTGTCTTTCACTCTATCTCTCTTCTCTCTCCTTTCTCTCTCTCTGCCCTGTGTGTGTATGTGAACATTTACCTTGAAAATCAGAGAAAAACCCGATGTCCTTCTGGGTAAGGATATTTTTTGTAAATAAGCATATAAGTAGACTGGTACTTAGGTACTAACTCAATTAAATGTACAGGTGCTAAAACCTGGTTGTGCTGTGGACAGCACAATTCATCATTACAATGTTCACCACATTTCGCTAAAAACAGAGTGTGACAACTCTTCAGATGTTCTTTCTGTGTGAGCCTTTATTTTTCTAGAGATTAATTGCTTAATCTAGTAAGTATTCATTATCCTCCAGCTTCCTGCCCATCCTTGTAAGGATGTGTGAGGGATAATGATTGGTTCTCTGGGATAGTCAGGGGCAGCTGGTGAACTCAACAAGAGAGGCACAGTTGTCTGCGTGGAATCCATCCACCAGCATCCTCATAGCTATTATTGTTCCCTCTGCCCACGGGAGCTCATTGTGGATGATGGGCCTTCCTCCAGGGTCCTTAACGAGTCTTGGGCAGGTGGAGGTAAAATAAGCCCAGGATGGAACTCATTGCAGCCAACCTCACAGTCTTGTGTCTGCCAGTTGGGACAGTACCATCAGAAATTGGAACTGCCCACTGTGATGGTCCACACTTGCCAAAGAAGGCTGGCTACATATCACCAGCTCCTGGCACACATGATTTTGAAAACCTGACCCAGGAGCCAAGTATGGATTGCAAAAATGCTCATGAACCTTGATCTTGTGTTTCTTCTATTAGATATTATTTTTAAAATGATCTATTCACCCAGTCACTTACATACAAATACATATAAACCCATGGGTAGCCAAACTTTGAACTTGTGATTCTTCTACTAGATTATTAATCTAAGAAAAAAACCTATATAAACACAAGCACATATAAAGCTACAAGTAGATGAAGCCTTGGCCTTGTGATTCTTTTACTAGTCATTATTCTAAGAAAATGACCTAGCTGACTACACACAGGCACAGACAAACCTAAAGGCTGATTAATATAATAACATTGCTCATGAAAAGTCACTCTACTAAACTCTTTGAGAAGTCCTGAGTGACATGCAATGGAGTGTTGATGGTATTAATCATATCTCTATCTATATTTAATATCATAAATGCTCAAGTTAAAAAATTATAACTCAGAAAGAGATAATTCCATGATCACATGAGCTGTCAGCAGAAATGTGTTTGTGTGTGTGTGTGTGTGTGTGTGTGTGTTGCTGTAGTTAATCACCAGGTAGCTGACTTACAAATGCTTATGTAGTTTTGGGTGTTTGTTCTTTTTTGTTTATTTGTTGTTTTGTTTGTTTTGAGGTAGGTCTCCAGTAGTTCAGATTGCCCTTGAACTTGCTGTGTAGCTGAGGATGATCTTAAACTTCTGATCCTCCTGCCTCCATTTTCCAAATGCTTAGATAGGTATATGCTACTGCAAACAGCCTAGGAATGTTTCCTTACTTTATTTACAACTTCTGTAATAAATGTATATTACTGTTAGAAAGTAAATAACCATTTTAAAAAGGTTTGTCTTTCAACTGAAGACTTGCTTTCATTTCTCAGCATCCTCTAGCAAGACTGACTACACTCACACTCCCAAATTTAACTGATGCAAACCCTAGTTGTCTAACCAGCTTTTTACAACTCTATTTTTAAAAGTTACTAAAACTCTGGAATTTGAAGTTTTAGTTTACTTATCCCTTATCACTGCATTCAAAACATTTAGCAGTTTCACATTTTGCTACCTAGAAAGCTAGCAAGTGAAAACATCCCATTTGCCCATGTCTATCAGAAGACCAGCAATGTCAGCAAAGGCCAGTTTTCAAATGTCCTGTAATGTCTACTGTCTGACTCTCCTCACTAAAGTATCTGCAAAGTCATCACCAGGAACATTTAGAACATGGAGAGTTAGAGGCATTCTTAGACAGAAAGAGCCATTCTAAGACACATGTGGTTGTCATTCATCCAATCCCTCTAACAAACACAAACAAGACCAGAAGGAAATTTTCCTAGAGATATCCATGCACACAAAAGAAAGACTGTCCCAAGGTCACCTTTGGGACATCACAAACCACTTCAGAGCTAATAGAAATGGACTGACTTCATTTCATGAATATAATTACAACAGAAAGGATCTTGGGATGGCACAGGAACAGTGTCTCAGTGGTTCTGTTGCTAGGAAGAGACACCATGACCAAGGCAATTCTTATAAAAGAAAACATTTCATTGTGTGGTTGCTTACAGTTTCAGAGGTTAGTTCATTCTTACCATGGTGGCATGCAGACAGTTACAGCACCAGAGAAATAGCTGAGAGTTCTACATCAGAATCTGCAGGCAGCAGGAAGAGAGAACTACTGGGCCTTTGAAACCTCCAAGCTCACTGCCAGAGACATACTTCCTCCAACAAGGCCATATCTCCTAATCCTTCTACCCTTCCAAAGAGTTCCATCCATTCCTCAATGTTAAGCATTCAACCTTATGAGTTCATGGGGGCCATTCTTATTTAAAGCACTACTACAGTAAATGCAAGGTTATGGAATGCTGAGATGTCAATTACCCATATTAAAAAAGGTCCACTCATTTCAGAAAACTCTCCTTTCTTTTGTATTAAAAGCCCCTAGACTGGGGAACTGGGAGCTTGGATCCACATGGTTATTGGGCCTGCTTTGACCTGGGAAGTTTGACTTTTGCTTTTACTTTCACTTTAATACATCTAGGCTTTTCATCTTCCATGTCTTACACAATTCTTTGTTGGAGACAGAAAGACCTGGATATTGCAACCATGAATGGTTCCCCAGATTCCCTCTCCAGATTCCCTGAAGAATTCTGCAGATATCAAGAACTTGGATTCATAGCCTCTATATAATGTTCACTTAATGTTCATATTCATGTACAATACTAATCATTCTACAATGAATATGTAAATTCCAGGCCAATACAATGTGCAAAAAAAAATACAAAGAAAAAACTTGTCATTTCTGAAGGAAAGAACAAAGTTTCTAAATTGTTTGTTCCCTGTCCTTCCTCTTCTCTGCATCCTCCTCTTTGTCCTCTTCCTTCTCCCCTTTCTTCTCATCCTTCTTTTTCCTCTTCCACCACTTCCTCCTCTTTTCTTCCACTTCCTCCTCCCCTTCCTCCTCCCCTTTCCTTCCATTTCCTCCTCCCCTTTCTCCTCCTTCCTGTTTATATAGGCCAACTCTCTGTGCTGAGTTCAAAGTTGGGTCTAAGAGACAACATCCTCTTAGCCAGGAATGAGGCTCACCTCAAAAGAGTTGGGAAGGACAAGCTTCTTCTTTCTACCCTTCCAACACCTATCAAGGGCATCTCTGCCCTGGTCATTTCGGCAGTTTTCACCATCATTTTCTGCCAAACCCCATCCAAACTTAACTTCCAGAACAATAAAAAAGTGAAGAGAGCTGAAGAGAGAGTTTGCCGTGTAAGCAAGAAAGCCTGATTTTGATCCCAGAGCCCAGCTAAATTATCCCTGTACCAGGCACATGTTTGTAATCCCAACACTGGGAGGCCAAAAAGGAGGATACCTAGTATCCTAGTCTAGTCTGCACACTCCACTCAAATTTCAGGCCAGTAAGAGACCCTGTCTTAAAAGAGAAGGTGGGAGTGCTAGAGAGATGGCCCAATAATTAAGTCCATTTGTTGCTCTTCCAGAGAACCTGAGTTTGAGTCCAAGAATCCATATGGTGGTTCACAGCAATCTATAACTCTATTTCCAGGGGACCCAATGCCTTCTTCTGTCTTTTGTGGGTACCAGGCATACCTGTGGTGCACAGCCATACAGGCAGAGAAAACACTCATGCACGTAGTATAAAAATAAACTTTTAAAAAGTCTAAAGATAAAGTAGATACTACCCTAGAAATGACACTTGAGGTTGTTCTCTGGGACAAACACACACATGCACAAATGAACAAAAACCGTGAAATTGATTCACTGAAAGGACAACGAGGAGTAAAGGTTATGAATGCAGAAACAACCCCAAGTAAGAAATGGATTTGACAGAAGTGGATCCAGGGCAGGGACAGAAGGGCTGGCAGCAGCTAAGCCAAATTAAATGGGGACAGCTGTTTGGTGACTCTAGGGTATGCTGTGCCCTACCTTGCGGTGAAATGGTGTTGCTACTTTGTTTCCAACCCAATTACCCGGTAAAAGAAATCTCTACTCAATCAGTAACAATACAAGCTATAAGCCTAGATTGGGCAGATCTCCCACTACACTACTCTATTCCCATCTATATTATCCCATATAACTTGCGGTTTCTCCAGGCCACGAGCTTCTCTCTCTCTGCAGCCTCTCCATCCGTCCATCCCTCATAGCTCCTCTCCCTTCCGGTCGATCCTCCGTAGCTCCTCCCCCTTCCCCCAGCAATCCTTTTCTCCTCCCCCAAACTCTCAGCTCCTCCCCCTTCCTCCTGCCCAATCATTGGCTCAAGTCTTTATTTGAAAAGTTAAGGTGGGGAGAAGGTTCACAAGGCAACTCCTCATCTGTAGCCCCTTTGAGGAGTGGAATTAGCATCAAAATACAATCCCAGGGCTATCCACAACAAAATGGTGCAAGCCTGAGCTTCAGGCAAGGAAGCCCTCAGGACCTTAGGTCTGTGCTTCATTCACTTCTTCTTTGACAGAAGGAGACAGTCAAGCAGAAACCTGCCACATGTCTATAAGTTCAAAATTACTCCTGTGGTGAGGACGCTGATTAGGGTTGTGTTTTCACTTCCTGTAGAAGTTCGTGTCTACAAATACCCTTTACTTGCTCATGAGAACTGTGCCACTAATAAAATAAAAAGCATGCATAGCCATTACAAGAAAGGAGAAAGACACACTACTAGTACTCCAAACAAATGTAAAATTCAAATAGATCTGTGTGTGGGATTTTGAATATGAAAAGACACAACACACTTTTGTATTATCATAAAAAAATAAGTAAACAAATATATGGTGTGGTGGTAGTCGTCCATACTCTTATTCCCTAGGAGGCTGAGGCAAGGATCTGAGTTCAATACCAGCCTAGACTACATAGTGAGATTAAAGATGTGGCCTAGTGTGAAGACACTCAGTCTTGATTTTGTGCATGACTTACAATAATCACTAAGCAAATGTAGTCTATGACAGTCACATATGTTTGGGGGGGGTGGCTTCTGTCCTTCAAATAACAGTGTTCCTTAAATGTTGTTGGTTCACATAAAGACCTCCATTGAAATCTACAAGGAGTCACCCAAAATCACCAATTGCTCTGATTCTTCTAGGTGGCCCACAGAAAACCTTGCTCATAACAAGACTAAATTCTACAGCTAGAAGTAGCCCCATCTGCCTTAACACAAAGTGATACAATGTATTACCTTAAAGTGAGCAAGCTCTGAAATATGCCTGTTTCTGCAAGTGAGAAAGCTTTCCTGGTGAGAATGCTTGGATTTCCCATCTGAAAGCTTCTTAGGCAGGGAGAAGCAGCTCTGGAAGATGCCCCCCCACCCCCATCCCACCCCACTCCCATGCTTGTCTTTGTTACATACTGACCTTTCTCACTCCTTTCTCCTGGTTGTGCTTGTTGACATTGCATTATGGGACTGTGACACTGGGTTACTGTGCTGTGTTCATTTTCAATTCATAGCCAAGGCTCCTGCATCTTGGTGCTTGTGACCACTAACCTTTACCATCACTCTGTGAATGGCTCTCCTGTGGGCTACTTTTCCCTGTCATTATCCACATTCAGTGAATTGAACCAGGTTTCGGTCATCTGAGAGTCCTCAACAGAAACAAGTAAGAAGGAAGAGGAGAAGAGATGGGGGGGGGGCGGGGGGGGGGAGGAACTAACAAGCAAGCAAAACAGAAAATGAGGGGTGGTTGTCTGAGACCTAGTACTACTTAGTCAGTGACAAACTGCCAAACAAAATCCATTTCAATGTTCTGATTGTTAGGGTCCTGACACGAGGACCCATCCATTGCTTCACCCAAAGTGCTGTGTAGGGAAAAATGGTCTCTTCCCTCAATTTTCCTACTCAATGTGGAACAGCTGTGATCAGACCTGAGATTTGTTTCATTATGGAGTCTCACAGTTCCATCAGTTACAATACCCTCTACCTTAAAATTGTTAGACTCTTGTCTAAATTGGTTAAAACCTAACAACACAATATAAAACACATGCCTGTTGCCAAACATGGTGGCACACACCTTACATCCCAGTGCTGTGGTGGCAGAGGCAAATGGATCTCTGAAATTTTAAGACTAATCTAGTCTATATAGTGAGTCAGGTCAGCCAAAACTACGTGGTAAAACTCCACTTCAAAACCAATGACAGACAGACAGACAGACAGACAGGCAGGCAGGCAGGCAGGCAGGCAGGCAGGCAGCTCGCTCTCACTTCCAAGAGATAGTATATTCTGGATCCAAATCAACTGCCCACAGTACCACCGAATCATAGGCAGGTTGTTGCAAATTCCACATTCTAATGTGGTAACAATTTCATAAAATTTTCATAGTAACAAATTAAAGCCCTTTCCAAATATATTGGTGGAAATATCAGGTGTGTGGGGGTTAAAATAAAGCAGGAAATCTCTGCTATGAGGCTCAGATGCTGTCTGATGACATTCTTAGCCTGTGAGTTGGTAGAAGTTAGGACTCTGTTCATATAGTCCCAAAGGGTTTGCTTAATAGTCCTACTATTGACTAAAGGGCTAAAGATAGTCAGGATGGGTTTGCCTAATAGTCCTACTAGTGACTAAAGGGCTAAAGATAGTCAGGATGGTTTTGGCTTCCAACTTGTATCATTCAGTTTTCCACAGTCAATTGGGTTTGTAGAATGTTTTCCCTTGGGAACTTCAGTTCATGATCCTCAGTCCCACAAGGCCATCCCTACAGACACCCTGGGGCTTTCACAGCCTCGGGGAATTGGCTCAATACTTTGCTGGACCAGCTTGTTCACAAAACTCAAGGAAATGTTACTTACATCATCTGTGAGTCTGTTAGAGTCAGCCATAAAAAAAAAAACACAATTAAAACACTGGGTGAAGAGGAAGGCAGCACACGCCATGTGGATGGGGACTTGATGCCTTCTCTGGCCAGTCAGTCCCCAGCTCTTCCAGGCATTCAGCACTTCAAAAAGCTCAAGTATTCACATACAACTCCATTTCCAGCACTATCTGGATTCTTCCCCGAGGGGGCTGAAAATTCCAACTAATGATATGGCCTTTCTGGTGACCCTACCCACCTACCCACCTGGAAGTGCTGAAGACTTTCATTAGCATAAGCTGAGGTGCTTTTCGAAGGGCTCATTATCTTTGACACAAGGTATATCTAACACTGGCAAGCCTCAAGGGTTCTAAGAACTATAACAGGAACCAGGGACAAAGACTATTCATACTATTCCACAATCTGAAAGCAAAAAAGAGTGCACACCGAGAGGCTACATCTTGCTCTTGCCTTTTTTTTAAAAGATTGTTGTTGTTGTTGTTGTTGTTGCTGCTGCTGCTGCTGCTGTTGTAGTTGTTGTCGATGACAGTGCTTTTTGTAGCCTCCAGCTGCCATACAATTTACTGTGTAGGTATTAATGAAAGAGTACTCTCACGGAAAAGAAATGCAAGACATGCTTTGTTCTAGAACCAAATATAAGTGACCACAGCCTGGGAGCATAGACTTAGATTATCTCAACTACCATGTTTTAATGAGGCAGCAATTTCTTGAGCCTTTATATTTACAGAACAAAGAAAGTCATCAAACAAACTTTTCAAATAGATCAGTGGGTATGTCACTTAGAAGAGATATAGCAATGCAGGGGACACTCTATGCTAAGATGCTAACTAGCAGCTTTCTTAGCCTTTTGTGGATGGAAACTAGAGGTCTGTTCATTTACCTAACAATCACCATAGAAAGGTTTGTGTGCCCAGAAGAACAATAAACAGCTATGAAGCAACTGAAGATGCTTCAAGATCATTTGGATCTGGACTAGCAAAATTCCAGCTTCTCCACATTACTGAAGTTTGAATCAGTCAATCAACTTTTACAGACACAGCCTCTTTCCAAGAGCTCTTGTGTGCATAGGCAAGAGTGGACTTGAACTCCTGATCCTCCTATATCTACCTCTTGAATGCTGAGGGCACAAATGCCATGCCCAGTTCATGCCCTGCTGGGGTTGAACTCCGAGCTTCATGCATGCTAGACAAACACTCAACCAAGTCACATCCCCAGCCCAGCTTTAGTTTTTTATTAAAACATATCACCTGAATTGACTGTGGTTGTTTCATACAATTACAAGACTCTCTGATCAAATCTAATCACACTGTCTTTACCTCCCTCAAAACACAATCATTTAGTCAATCACTATTTCACTTGTCAGTCATCTATGTGTTTCCTTCCTTTCTTCCTTCCCTCCCCCTCCACATATGGAGAAAACATATAATACTTGTTCTTATGTGTCCTATTGGAAGAGCTGCAGGTCAGAGTCTGAGGAGTCCCTACTGAAAGGTCCAGGTTGCAGTATTTTCCTGATAATGAAATGCACCTGGGACACATGGCTAGCTATTGAAATGAAGAAAGTTTGTTTATAAAAATTTTAAAAAGCACCCCTAGGTAGAGGTAGACTAGTGAGCTGATAAAACAGCCATTTAAAAGCCCAGTGCCACTGATCTTTACAGGTTTTACACAGAAACTACATCTCCTGCATTCTTTGTCCCAGGTTCTGTTTGTTACATTGTAGCCCAGGTCATATGGGGCTTCCAGTTTCCCTCTGCCAACTAGCTTCTTTCATACATTAATCCTGCTGTGCCTCACCAACATCTCTCTCCCTCTCCCTCTCCCACTCTGTCTCTCTCCTGCCATACTGTTTATTCTGATCCTAGACCAGTTCCATGCATTTCACTGCAGATGACAGGGTCTCTGTATTCTTTACATGCCACATTCTCTTTTGTTGTCTGTTGATGGATATCTACTCTGGTTTCATATCTTGGCTCTTCTGAGTAGTGCAGCAATAAACAGGAATGTGCAGCGTGACTTAGATTCTTTCTGGAGTGCTATAGCTAGATCATATGGGAGTTTTATTTTTAGTCTTAGAGGAATTTCCATAATGATTTCACAGTAACTGTACCAATTTACATTCCTACCAGCAGTATAAGCCCATCAGCATTTGCTAGTCTGACATTGTGTGTGTGTGTGTGTGTGTGTGTGTTAGTGCATGTGCATATGCACTAAAGTATGCACAGGTGCCATGGGACAACCAAGAGGCTAACAACTGGTGTCATTCCTTAGTTCTTTACCTTGTTTATTGAGACAGGGTCTCTCACTGTCCTGGTGCACAATCAGTAGGTTAAGCTGTCTGAATGGTGAGCCTAAGGACCCATCACCTCCCCATCCCCTCAGCTCGGGGATTGCTCACATGCAACTATGCCTAAATTTTTTCCTTTTTAAAAAATATAAATTCTGGGTATGGAATTCAGATCCTCACATTGACAAGACAAGTACTTTCCTGGCTGAGCTATCTCCCCACCATAGTCTGATTTTTTATGACAGAGACTCTTGCTGGGATCAGATGGCATCAGCACACACCTGCTGGGAATACCTCTCAGACATCGCTTCTCAGCTCCTGTGACTCATGAGCTCACCATCAGCTTCCTCAGCACAGTCCACTGGGGTGGGAGCTTTGGTACAACGCATGCAGTCATTCTTGTTACCTTGCTTACAAAATATTTGCATATTTTACTTTATTGATACATAGATTTTGTTGTAGCAGGAAAGAATTTCTTGTGGGCACTAAAGTATGTCTTTTCAGAACCTTGAAAACACTGGTCCTGGGCTTAGGATTCACTTTATCAGGAAGCAGGACAGATAAAATTCCTCCACGGCGAGAAGTGATGATGAATTCCTCCACGGCGAGAAGTGATGATGACCAGGCCCTTGGGAACTCAATGCTGGCAAGGCCAGTTATGTTGATATCCTTGTCAGGCCAGGGCAAAGAAGGGCACTTTTCAATATCTTGCTGTTCCTACTCGCCATCACCACCATCTCCTTCTTAGAGAAGAAAGAAGCCAAAAGATCTCTTAAGGTGATGTGGAAAGAAAAATCAAAAGGAACACAAAGGCACTCATATCACCCTAAATTAGACTTTTAAATATGCTATTGATATCAGAGAAATCTTATCTCAGTTTTCTCCTGGAATATGGCAAGGAAGTCATTAATCATTTGATGTTAAATTTATACAAATTGCTGAATAAATGACAAGGGCTAAGACCACAGACAGAGAACCAAAGGCAAAAGGAGAAGAGCAGAAAGAAAAGGGGCCATTTCCTCAGCAGGCTACTGGAAGCACGAAGCCAGTAGTCATGTTTATTTCAAGTCTTGCTCCCTGGATTCCTGCCTACCTAAATGGCGAGTAATTTTAAGAGCTTAGAAAATCTTGCCAGGCACAAAGATAGAAACATACTGTAGTATCCAGCAGCTTCAAACCGTTGCAAGCTTGTGAGCTTGGGGCAGAAATGAGCATTGCATAACTTCAGGAGTATACCACCAGCTCAGCTGTCATCGGATGAGCATCCAGGTCAGCTGTCGTCACAACACCATAGAGTACAGACCTGGTGGGGAATAACACCAATTGAAAGGGTGAATCTTCTTTAATGGGACCCATGGGTGTGACTTCACATGTGTCAGTCCCTGTGGTTGTGTGGTATCATGGCTTTCTTCCTGCTTTAACACAGTTGTACTTACCCAGGTTTTAAAAAGCCAGGGCTCCCACTTTAGAGACCTAGGCCTGCACTTCCTCTTGTAGTTAGCACAGGAGAAGGAACCAGGACATACCAGCATTCCAGATAGAATAAAACAGATCAGGTGGAAAAGAAAAGAAGAAACCTATCTGGGGGGAAAAAAAAGGCATTCCTTCAAATATGTTATTTTTCAGTCTTTGGATGTGTTTTAGCAGAGTGCTTGCCCAACCTGTGTGAAGTTTCAGGTTGTATGGTCAGCATTGCCTTTACAGGATGTAGTGGCACATGCCTGTCATTTCAGCATTCTGCAGACCAGAGGCTCAAGATCATTTTTAGATCATTTTGAGGCCAGCCTGGGCTAAAGAAAAAGATCTTGTTTCAAGTGGAGGGAAAGAGCCATACTATCTTTAAACATTTTTATTTTTTTTAACATCTTTCATTTTTATTAGCAATTTCTATTTGTTGACTTTTAGAGACAGTGTCTTGCAATATACTCCAGGCTGACCTCAAACTCTTCACCCTCCTGCCACTGTCTCCCAAGTGCAGGGATTACAGATATTTCCCACTGTACCAGCTTTGGACCTGTCTTTTAACACTCTGCCACTTCATTTAGCTGCAATTGTTCAACACCTAAATCCCTGAGCAGCAATCCTGGGCTGCTTTCACTTATGATTCTATTGTTCGAGTTCTAGGATGTTAGTCAATTCTCCACCAAATGTTCTATTGAGTGTTTATGTTCTAAGGTGAGAACGCTCTAATAGTACTGTAGAGAATACAGAAATGAATGAGATATTGTCCCTCTCCAAAGGCCACATTCTTACCAAGCTCCATGTTTCTTCCCAGGTAGGAATTCTTGTATCACCTTCTTCTATCACTAAGAGGCCACTAGGATTGGTTTTTTGTTTTGTTTTGTTTTTTGGACAACATGAGACTCTTAGAGTCATCTTAGTGAGAATGAACATTGAACTTGCTCAGAATCCATCTCTGCATTTATGAACCCTCCCCACGAAACACCTTTCCTTTCCAGAAACAAAGGTATGTTCTTTGCTTTGATGGTAAAGACTCCTTGACCGTTATCTGGCCTAGGGTTCCACCAATCAATCATTTCACACAACACCCACCATTATATTGCTTTTATGGAGAATTCACAGAAGCTGCCCACACAATCTGGCAATTTCAAATCTAGATTCCCTGTGGGCACTCAGTTGGGATGCCCCCATGGAGGCACTATGCCAAATGTAATAAGTGAACTAGCTAAAGTAATTCAGTGTGTGGAGTTCCCAGGCAGGTCTGATATGTTAAGGAGAGTCACATCTGAGCTGGTCTTACTTGCTATTTAGGGCAGCATTAATTTTTGTGAGTGGCAGCCTACCTTTGTGCATATAAATTGGGTAATTACACTAGTAAATTGGAATTTCTGCATTCAGAAACAGCACCTGTAAATAACAGGAGGACGGGGAAAGAGGCCAATTGAAACATTGGCCCTTAGTATCTGAAAGCAGCACACTCCAGAAAGCTGAAGACAGGATTCGGAAGAGAGCATCAGCAATGGTATGGGAGAAGAGACCCAGCTATTGTGCTCAAGCATCACCACATTATTTAAAGATAATGATGTGGTCCATGAAAGTTGAAACGGGAAAAGTGCACATTTTTTTCCTCATCTCATCACAACCCCCAGCCCAGTAACAGTTGTGAGGAAATTGCCATACTTGGGTTGGTCATAATGTGTTAGACATTGCCAATCTATTGCCTCTGTATCCATGGAGAAGACACTACCAATCTATTGCTTCTGTATCATGGGTCAACGGAGAACTGCCATGCAGCAGCAAATCATGGAAAGTATGGGGATGACTACTGGACTTTGCTAGACATCAACTTTTCCCTGTCATTTATAACTTGGAAAATGTAGCTGCTACAATGTAGCAGGAGTTAACTTCATTTGTAACTTGAAAATGCAGCTGCTACAATGTAGCAGGAGTTAACTACCCTCCCTCCCAAGGCCTCAATTGTACACAGGCAACTAAAATGATCATGTAAGAATGTCCACATGATCCAGATAACTTACCCACGTATCCCATCCCATCTTAGCAACTCTGTGAAATAGGTGCTTCCTATACACTGGGACTCTAATAACCCACAGAGGCCAATTGGGTCTCCATAGTAGTAATATTAGGAGGTGATGAAACCTTTGGAGGTCAGGCTTAATGGGAAAATATTAGCAGGTTAGAAGAATGTCCTTGACATGGACTGTGGAACCTCAGTTCCTCCTCTCCTTTGCATCCCAGGCACAAAATGCTTTATGTTCTCATCACCACAGGCCGAAAGTCATTAGGCCCAAGATGATCACACATGGGATGAAACTGCTGCACCACTGTGAGTCAAAAATCAACCTTTCTGTTTTGTGTGGACATGAAACAGATGTTTGTTGTGTTTAAACATGTGCATGTTTATGTACGTTCATATGGAAGTCACAGATTGACTTTGTTATCTTCCTGGATCACTCTCCACTTCTTTTTTGAAAATAAGCTCTCTCATTGAATCATCTAGAGGTGACAGATTCAGCTAGTCTGGCTGGCCAGCAAGCCATAGGTTTCCTTCTGCCTCTGTCTCCTCTTGAGTTGTAGGTTCTTTACCAATTTAACCATCTCTCTAGCCCCCAATCTTTCCTCTTGAAAGATGGACTGCCTCAGGTATCCTTTAGTGTGATGGAAAGTTGATACAAATTGCTATCATTGTCACTATATAGAGTAGGGAACTAAGAGTGGTTAAGGAACTTTTCATACCAGTTACTTTTCTCATTGCTGTAACAAAATACATAGAAAGAAGCAATTTGAGCAAGGACAGGTTTGTTTGGACTTAGAGTTGGAGGGGATACATTCTATCATGGCTGAGAAACCAGGGCAGCAGGAGTATGAGACTAGCTGCAGGTCACATTGAATAAGCAACCAGAATGCAGAGAATGAAGAGAACCTGGAGCCAGGCTATAGAAACTTTAAAGTTCCAGTGACCCACCCCCTCTAGTGAGTCTCCACCTCCTAGAGGTTCCACAGTACGGGAGCCTATGGGGAACAGTTTATATGTAATGCACAGTACCCATTCAAACCCTCCTAAAGGATAAATGGCAGAACTAAGAAACCAACAATTTGGCGGAGTAGATAGACCAGATCTTGGTGAGTCTTTATTTCAATGAGAGGAAGTATTTCCAAAACTACCATAGATAGTATTTATGATGGTTTGCATATGCTCAGCCTGGGGAGTGCACTATTAGAAGGTGTGGCCCTGTTGGAGTAGGTGTGTCACTGTGGGTATGGGCTATAAGAGCCTCATCCTAGCTGCCTGGAAGTCAGTATTCTGTTAGCAGCCTTCAGATGAAAATGTAGAACTCTCGACTCCTCCTGCACCATGCCTGCCTGGACATTGTCATGCCCCTGCCTTGATGATAATAGTCTGAACCTCTGAACCTGTAAGCCAGCCACAATTAAATGTTGTCCTTTATAAGACTTGCCTTGGTCATGGTGTCTGTTCACAGTATCAAAACCCTAACTAAGACAGTACTTACCCAGTCACTGAGATGTCACAAGATTCAGATACGGTGGATGAAAATGGCTTCACTATCTGAGTGTTTTTACATATCTCATACCTTGCTTCCTGCCTGCATTATTCTATTTTATGTCATGTACTCTGGGCATTGCTAAAATATAAATTAAACCTGAGAGCTTAATAGGCTTAACCACAGTATTCTCAAAGACCTCTACACATGTCCACTTACACACACACACACACACACACACACACACACACACACACACATTGTGATCTATGACAACTAGATTTAGATTATCAGATTAGTCCTAGGAGGTAAGCCAGAGAAGAAAGTTGTTTTTGACAAGAAAATGAGATCAGAGCAGGAGGCAGGCCCTGGGCACTTTCTGAGGAACATCAAGGTGGGGGTTGTTGAAGAGAGGTGATGTACTGCAGCTAGGACCTTGTGAAGACAGAATAAACCTTCCATATGTTTCTAGCTCTGCATAACCTTGATAGATGTAGCAAGTAGCTATACTTTATATAGCCATGTTATGACCCTCATATCTATATGTGGTCTCCAGCTGGTTCCACTGTTCTGGGAGTATGTCATTTTCTCATTGCTGACAAAATATCTGAGAATTTAAAGGAGGAAGAGTTGATTTGGGTTCACAGTTGGAGGAGAGATAGTCCACCATCATAAGGAAAGTATGGTACCCAGAACCCACCCCTATAGTCAGGAAATAAAGGTAAACAGGGAGTGAGTCAAGGCTACGCACCTCAAGGCTGACCCCTGAGTGACCACTTCCTCCAGTGAGGCTCTACCTTCTAGAGATTACACAACCTTCCCCTAGGTCACCAACAGTTGTTAGACCAAGTGTTCAAACACATGAGGCTGAAGAAGACATTTCACATTCAAACCACAGAAGATAGGCTTAAGGATGCAGAGCCTAGTTCGAAGCCCACTAGATTTGGCCCAAGATTTTTACTTCCTGATCTGTCAGGATGTTCAGAGCCACTGTCTCATGCTCCCACCACCAGGAACTCCACTGTGCCTTCCCACAATGCACCTAGCTGGGAGACAAAAATAAGTCTTTCCTCGATGGCATTGCTTTTTACAGGTAATAAAGAGTGAAATCCCGGCCTTCACAATGCATGGAAGAGAGACTACACCTTAACAATGAGACAAACACACTCTCAGTATCATATGACCCAGCTGTTTATGGAATTTTACTGGAGGTCCTTGCAGTTCACCAAGTAAGCTAGGCCAGTGAATCCCTAGGATCTACCTGTCTCTGTCTCTTCAGTGGTGGGATTACAGGCACATATCACCACGGCTAGTTTTTCCACACAGCTTCTGAGACTTCAACTCCAGCACTTTCCCAACAAAGCTGTCTTCCTATCCACAAACTGTTTGGGTTGCACAAGCTCTAACTTCCGTAGGTAGCCAAAATAAATAACAAAAAGGAACAAAAAGTATAAGCCAAAACCTGGTGGAATTTAAGGCTCCCTTTGGGAAACAAAATTTGGGGGGGGGTGTCTTTCTGTACTCTGCATACCTTTTTTTATTTTTTTATTTTTTTTTTTTTTTTTAATTTTATTTTATTTTATTTTTTTAATTTACATTCCAAATCACTTCCCCTTTCCCGTTTCCTCCCTCCCCGAAAGTCCCATAAGCCCCCTTCCCTCCCTCTTTTCTCCGTTCAACCCCCTCTCATTACTCTGTCCTGGCGTTCCCCTACATCCAGTCTTTCCAGGACCAGGGGTCTCTCCTTCCATCTTTTTAGAAATCTATTGATATGCTGATTGTGTCTAGGGTATTCTGAGATTCTGGGTCAATATCCCCTTATCAGTGACTTCATACCATGTGTGATCTTTTGTGATTGGGTTACCTCACTAAGGATGATATTTTCAAGTTCTGACCATTTGCCTAGGAATTTCGTGAATTCATTGTTTTTAATTGCAGAGTAGTATTCCATTGTGTAAATATACCACATCTTCTGAATCCATTCCTCCGTTGAGGGACATCTGGGTTCTTTCCAGCTTCTGGCTATTATAAATAAGGCTGCTATGAATATAGTGGAGCATGTGTCCTTATTGCATGCAGGTAAAGTCTCTGGGTATATGCCCAGGAGTGGTATAGCCGGATCCTCCGGAAGTGTCATGCCCAGTTTTCTGAGGAGCCGCCAGACTGCTTTCCAGAGTGGTTGTACCAGCCTGCAATTCCACCAGCAGTGGAGGAGTGTTCCTCTTTCTCCACATCCTCGCCAACAACTGCTGTCTCCTGTGTTTTTGATCTTAGCCATCCTGACTGGTGTGAGATGGAATCTCAGGGTTGTTTTGATTTGCATTTCCCTAATGACTAAGGATGATGAACATCTCTTTAGGTGCTTCTCAGCCATTAGATATTCTTCAGGTGAGAACTCTTTGTTTAGCTCTGTACCCCATTTTTTAATAGGGTTACTTGCCTCTCTGGAGTTTAACTTCTTGAGTTCTTTGTATATCTTGGATATTAGCCCTCTGTCGGATGTAAGGTTGGTAAAGATCATTTCCCAGTTAGTTGGTTGCCGCTTTGTCTTTTTGACAGTGTCTTTTGCCTTGCAAAAACTTTGTAATTTAATGAGGTCCCATTTGTCTATTCTTGATCTTAGAGTATAAGCTATTGGAGTTCTGTTCAGGAAATTCTCCCCTGTGCCCATATGTTCAAGGTTCTTCCCTAGTTTCCCTTCTATTAGTTTCAGTGTGTCTGGTTTTATGTGGAGATCTTTGATCCACTTAGAATTGAGCTTAGTGCAAGGAGATAAGGATGGGTCAATTTGCATTCTTCTGCATGTTGACCTCCAGCTGAGCCAGCACCATTTGTTGAAAAGGCTATCTTTTTTCCACTGGATGGTTTTAGCTCCTTTGTCAAAGATCAAGTGACCATAGGAGTGTGGATTCATTTCTGGGTCTTCAATTCTGTTCCATTGATCTACATGTCTGTTACTGTACCAATACCATGCAGTTTTTAACACTATTGCTCTGTAGTACAGCTTGAGGTCCGGGATACTGATTCCCCCAGAGGTTCTTTTACTCTTGAGAATAGTTTTAGCTATTCTGGGTTTTCTGTTATTCCAGATGAATTTTTGAATTGCTCTTTCTAACTCTATGAAGAATTGAGTTGGGATTTTGATGGGGATTGCATTGAATCTGTGTATTACTTTTGGTAAGATGCTCATTTTTACTATATTAATCCTGCCAATCCATGAGCATGGCAGATTTTTCCATCTTCCGAGGTCTTCTTCAATTTCTTTCTTCAGAGACTTGAAGTTCTTGTCATACAGATCTTTCACTTGTTTGGTTAGCGTCACGCCAAGATACTTAATATGGTTTGTGGCTATCGTAAAGGGTATTATTTCTCTTACTTCTTTCTCAGCCTGCTTATCCTTTGAGTATAGGAAGGCTTCTGACTTGCTTGAGTTGATTTTATATCCGGCCACTTTGCTGAAGTCGTTTATCAGCTGTAGGAGTTCTCTGGTGGAGTTCTTTGGGTCGCTTATGTATACTATCATATCGTCTGCAAATAGTGATAGTTTGACTTCTTCCTTTCCAATTTGTATCCCTTTGACCTCTTTTTCTTGTCTAATTGCTCTAGCTAGAACTTCAAGTACTATATTGAAAAGATATGGAGAGAGAGGGCAGCCTTGTCTAGTCCCTGATTTTAGTGGGATTGCTTCAAGTTTCTCTCCGTTTAGATTGATGCTGGCTACTGGTTTGCTGTAAATTGCTTTTACTATGTTTAGATATGGGCCTTGAATTCCTGATCTTTCCAAGACCTTTAGCATGAAAGGATGCTGAATTTTGTCAAATGCTTTCTCAGCATCTAATGAGATGACCATGTGGTTTTTTTCTTTGAGATTGTTTATGTAGTGGATTACATTGATGGATTTCCTTATATTGAACCATCCCTGCATCCCTGGGATGAAGCCTACTTGATCGTGGTGAATGATCGTTTTGATGTGTTCTTGGATTCGGTTGGCAAGAATTTTATTGAGTATTTTTGCATCGATATTCATAAGAGAGATTGGCCTGAGATTCTCTTTCTTTGTCGGATCTTTGTGTGCTTTTGGTATTAGTGTAATTGTGGCTTCATAGAACGAGTTGGGTAGTGTTCCTTCTGTTTCTATTTTGTGGAACAGTTTGAAGAGTATTGGTGTTAGGTCTTCTTTGAAGGTCTGATAGAATTCTGCACTAAAACCATCTGGACCTGTGCTTTTTTTGGTTGGAAGACTTCCAATGACAACTTCTATTTCTTCAGGGGTTATAGGACGGTTTAGATGGTCTATTTGATCCTGATTTAATTTTGGTACTTGGTATCTGTCAAGGAAATTGTCCATTTCCTCAAGATTTTCTAGTTGTGTTGAATACAGGTTTTTGTAGTAGGATCTGATGATTTTTTGAATTTCCTCAGTTTCTGTTGTTATCTCTCCCTTTTCGTTTCTGATTTTATTAATTTGGATACTATCTCTGTGCCCTCTGGTTAGTCTGGCTAAGGGCTTATCTATCTTGTTGATTTTCTCAAAGAACCAACTCCTCGTTTTGTTGATTCTTTGTATGGTTTTATTTGTTTCTACTTGATTGATTTCAGCCCTGAGTTTGATGATTTCCTGCCTTCTACTCCTCTTTGGTGTATTTGCTTCTTTTTGTTCCAGGGCTTTCAGGTGTGCCATTAAGCTGTTAGTGTATGCTGTCTCCCGTTTCTTTTTGGCGGCACTCAGGGCTATGAATTTTCCTCTTAGCACTGCTTTCATTGTGTCCCATAAGTTAGGGTATGTTGTGCCTTCATTTTCATTAACTTTCAAAAAGTCTTTGATTTCTTTCTTTATTTCCACCTTGACCAAGTTATCATTGAGTAGAGCATTGTTCAGCCTCCATGTGTACGTGGGTTTTCTTTTGTTTTTGTTGCCATTGAAGACCACCCTTATTCCATAGTGATCTGATAGGAGGCATGGGATTATTTCTATCTTCTTGTATCTGTTGAGGTCTGATTTGTGACCAATTATATGGTCAATTTTGGAGAAGGTACCATGAGGAGCTGAGAAGAAGGTGTATTCTTTAGCTCTAGGATGAAATGTTCTATATATATCAGTTAGTTCCATTTGGTCCAAGGCTTCAATTAGATTCACTGTGTCCCTGTTTAGTTTCTGCTTTCCTGAACGATCCATTTCAGAGAGCGGGGTGTTGAAGTCACCCACTATTATTGTGTGCGGTGCGATGTGTGCTTTGAGTTTTAGTAAAGTTTCTTTTACGAATGAGGGTGCCCTTGCATTTGGAGCATAGATATTCAGGATTGAGAGTTCTTGATGGTGGATTTTTCCCTTGATCAGTATGTAGTGTCCTTCTGTGTCTTTTTTGATGACTTTGGGTTGAAAATCAATTTTATCCGATATTAGGATGGCTACTCCACCTCGTTTCTTGGGGCCATTTGCTTGTAAAATTGTTTTCCAGCCTTTTACTCTGAGGTAGTGTTTGTCTTTGACACTGAGGTGCGTTTCCTGCATGCAGCAAAATGCTGGGTCCTGTTTACGTATCCAGTCTGCTAGTCTATGTCTTTTAATTGGGGAATTGAGACCATTGATATTAAGAGAGATTAAGGCATAGTGATTATTGCCATCTGCCATTCTTGACTCTATCTTTATGTTTGAGTGGTTATCTACTTTTGGGTTTGATTCAAGAAGGTTATTATCTCATTTTTTCCAGGGTGTTGTTTCTCTCCCTGTATTGGAGGTTTCCACCTATTATCCGTTGCAGGGCTGGATTTGTGGAAAGATATTGTGAAAATTTGGTTTTATCATGGAATATCTTGGTCTCTCCATCTATGGTGATTGAGAGTTTTGCTGGGTATAGTAGTCTAGGCTGGCATTTGTGCTGTCTTAGTGTCTGCATGAGATCTGCCCAGGATCTTCTGGCTTTCATAGTCTCTGGTGAGAAGTCTGATGTGATTCGGATAGGTCTTCCTTTGTATGTTACTTGGCCCTTTTCTCTTACTGCATTTAGTATTCTTTCTTTGTTTAGAACATTCGGTGTTTTGATTATTATGTGACGGGAGGTATTTCTGTTCTGGTCCAGTCTGTTTGGAGTTCTGTAGGCTTCTTGTATGTTCATCGGCATCTCTCTCTTTAAGTTAGGGAAGTTTTCCTCCATAATTTTGTTGAAGATGTTTACTGGCCCTTTAAGTTGCAAATCTTCACTCTCATCTATACCTATAATCCTTAGGTTTGGTCTTCTCATTGTGTCCTGGATTTCCTGGATGTTTTGGGTTACGCGTTTTTTGCATTTTGCATTTTCTTTGACTGTTGAGTCGATGCTTTCTATGGAATCTTCAGCACCTGAGATTCTTTCTTCCATCTCTTGTATTCTATTGTTGATGTTTGCATCTATGACTCCTGATTTCTTCCCAAGGTTTTCTATCTCCAAAGTTGTCTCCCTTTGTGATTTCTTAGTTGCTTCTACTTCCTTTTTTAGTTCCTGGATGGATTTGCTGAGATCCTTCACTTGTTTGTTTGTATTTTCCTGTATTTCTTTAAGGTATTTTTGCATTACCTCTTTCAGGATTTCTTCCTGATGACCCACGTTCTCCTGCATTTCTCTGAGCGATTTTTGTGTTTCCTCCTCATGGGATTCCATCTGTTGATCCATCGTCTCCTGCATTTCTTTAAGCAGTTCTCGTGTTTCCTTTGTAAGGGCATCTAACCGTTGATTCATTTCTTTAAGCAATTTTTGTGTTGCCTCCTTATGGGCATCCGTCTGTTGACCCATATTCTTCTGCATTTCTTTATGCAAATTTTGTGATTCCTTTGTGAGTGCATCTACCCGTTGATTCATCTCGTTAAGTGATTTTTGTGTTGTCTCCTTGTGCGCCTCCATCTTTTGATCCATGTTCTCCCGCATTTCTCTAAGTGATTTTTGTGTTTCCTTTGTAAGGGCTTCTAACCGTTGATTCATGGTCTCCTGTAACTCTTTATGAGATTTATTTGTGTCCTTCTTGTGATCCTCTAATAGCATCATGAGAAGTGATTTTAAATCCAGATCTTGTCTTTCGGGTGTGGTGGGGTATCCAGGACTTGCTGCTGTTGGAGAGTTGGGTTCGGATGGTCCCACATTACTTTGATTACTGTTAGTAACATTCCTACGTTTGCCTTTTGCCATCTGGATACCTCTGGTGTTAGTTGGTCCTGCTGCCACTGGCTGTTGGTTGGACCTCCTGTGAGCTTGCAAAGCTATTTCTGCCCCCCCTGGATTACCAGGATTCCCCTGGCACCGATTTCTGGGGCCTGCCTGCTCCTGAGTGACTTTGGAGCCCTAATGTGCTTTGCCCCAAGTGATCTTATATTGGGGAGGCCTTGCACATCTAAAGGCTCAGCCTAGTGGATTCCTGGAGCAGAGGTCGCCAAAGGGAGGCTGGCAGGCTCCTGCCCTGTGCAGGGGTGTGTGATCTCTCCTGGGGGGGGGAGGGGGCGTCCCTCTGCCAGGCAGAAGTCCCACAGCAGATCTGGCGCGCTGGTCACTGCAGATCAGCCCAGCACCTGGGAGCAGGTTACACACAAGCTGCCTGAACCCGAAGCGATATTATGCCTGTCTGTCTCTGAGCCTGGTGGTCCCAACTACCTGGTCACTGGAGCAAAGATGGCGGAGGGCACTCTCCGTGGCGCTGCTCACCCTGTGGTCACGATGGCCCGCCGATCTGGCACCCAGACGACCACAGCGCCAACCCGCCCTCGGGCACAGAAGGAAGCCCCAACAGGCCGTGTCCCAAGTGATGTTATATTGGGGGGAGAGCCTGGGTACCGGTCTCTCCAGCGCAGTCCGCGGGAACAGAGGTCGCGGAAGGGAAGCTGGCAGGCTCCCTCCCTGCGCGGGGTCCCTCCACCAGGCAGAAGGTCCCACCGTGGAACTGGCGTGCTGGTTACTGCAGATCAGCCCAGCACCTGGGAGCAGGTTACACACAAGCTGCCTGAAACCGAAGCGATATTATGCCTGTCTGTCTCTGAGCCTGGCGGTCCCAACTACCTGGTCACTGGAGCAAAGATGGCGGAGGGCAGTCTCCGTGGCGCCGCTCACCCTGTGGTCACGATGGCCGCCGATCTGGCACCCAGACGACCACAGCGCCAACCCGCCCTCGGGCACAGACGGAAGCCCCAACAGGCCGTGTCCCAAGTGATGTTATATCGGGGGGAGAGCCTGGGTACCGGTCTCTCCAGCGCAGTCCGCGGGAACAGAGGTCGCGGAAGGGAAGCTGGCGGGCTCCCTCCCTGCGCGGGGTCCCGCCACCAGGCAGAAGGTCCCACCGCGGAACTGGCGCGCTGGTTACTGCAGATCAGCCCAGCACCTGGGAGCAGGTTACACACAAGCTGCCTGAAACCGAAGCGATATTATGCCTGTCTGTCTCTGAGCCTGGCGGTCCCAACTACCTGGTCACTGGAGCAAAGATGGCGGAGGGCAGTCTCCGTGGCGCCGCTCACCCTGTGGTCACGATGGCCCGCCGATCTGGCACCCAGACGACCACAGCGCCAACCCGCCCTCGGGCACAGACGGAAGCCCCAACAGGCCGTGTCCCAAGTGATGTTATATCGGGGGGAGAGCCTGGGTACCGGTCTCTCCAGCGCAGTCCGCGGGAACAGAGCTCTGCATACCTTTTTAATGAGAGTAAGACATATCAACTGTCTTGGGAGAAGAGAATCTGCTTTCCTATAACATTGAGTTCATTATTACCTTAAAGATTATTAGGTTCAATATCAGTTAATGTTGATGCTAGTATTCTGAGTCGGATCAGAGTGCCTCTTTATAGGGATCTAGGAAAGTAAATGAAAAATATCAAAGATACTTCCAAACAAAATCAGAAAATGAGCCTAAAATAATGGGAACACTATCCTTGTTTGTGACAGCGGGCACTATTTCCCAAAGGGGTTTTGGGATAATGATCTTATCTCAGAATATATGTATATTAAAGTTTTTGCTTAGAATGATTGTAGTATTTACTTACTGTCTCCATGCAAAATCGAATCTTATTTGGACGACAGCCCACTAGCATAGTAGCCTCTCTATTAACCATTAACATGGCCCCAGGGTTCTCTACCCGAAACAGCATCCTTTGTTCTCCTGGACACTGGCAGGTTGCCACTTCTTACTCTGAAGCCTGTATTCCCATGGATGTCTGGTGATGAGCTTGTGTCTCTCCTCAAAGCTCCACACAATGTCCTGCAGCAAGCTTTTTAAAAAAACTGCACTCTCAGATGACCTTAAAGTTAGCAGATGATATGGGATCCTGGGGTACTTACATGTGACCTCCAATCATTCTATATGAGGTTTCAGACAACTTAAAGTAGAAAGCTGTGTGTGCAGAATGTGTGACTGTGTGGTAACACATGTGAGGAACACAAGTTCCTGCCGATCTCAGCATCATACAGAGACCCGTGCTCTGGGATGGGTGGTAGGCAGTAGCCTCAGGCAATGTTTTTCATTAGGGATTTATTTTCTTGTCAGGTGAAATTCTGGACCTTGACAGAGCTTCTGTTCCCACCAGATGCTTTTTAGTATGCCTCAAGACTAAGATTGAGCAGGTGGTTAGTTTTTCCACCTAGGTTTCTTGGTACATTAGTCATACGGGAAAAAAGATCAAGTCTAAGAAAATCTAATTCTCACAGTATGTAAAAGGAATCAGATTGTCCTTTATATTCTACCTTTCTATTTAATTTGGACAACATACTTAATCTTTGTTTCCCACCCACCCAGATAATAGAGGGCAGGCCTCTTTCTCCTGTTCTAGCTTCATTTCCTGTTGCTGTGATAAAAATCCTCTGACAAAAGTAATTTAGGGAAGGAAGGATTTACTTTGCTCATAACTTCAGGTGACCATCTATTGAGGGGATGTCAAGGTGACAGGACCTTGAAGAAGCTAGTTGTATTACATCCACATTAGGGATTTATTTTCCTGTCAGGTGCTCAGGTCACTTTCCCTACAGTATAGGATTCCCTGCCCAGGGAATAGTGCCACCCATGGTAGATGTGTCTTTCAACTTCAATTACCATAATCAACATAATCACCACCCACCAGCCAACTTGATCTAGATAATTTCTCACTGAGATTCTCTTCCAAGGTGGTTCTAAAGTGTGTCAATTTGATAAAACTCACCATACCACATTCCCTGCCATATGAGAGCCTTATATAGATAATTAAATGATATTTTTGGAGTTGGCCTGTGAACTTGCCTTAGAAATGGAAGAATTACTGGTATTACCATAATTTGATGTTTGTCAATTCCCTGCAGAGCTGGGCATTCTCAGGTTGACATGAAATTACCAAGGGGCCCACTTTACTACAGCTATGAAGGCGTGGAGTCTGCCATAAATAGATACCCAGATGTCACAGGCAGGATGGCCTTGTAAAAGCCACCGCTCCCACACTAATTTTTCTTTAATAGAACCTTCCTGAGATGCATGATAAAGCATAAGCCTCTTACAAACTCTGTCACTCATAGCGCTTCAGTCTTGCTCACACTTGATGGTAGAATGAGCAATGAAGGTCATATTGAGTCATGTTAAGCTATAAAAGAAAAAGCAGACACTTGTGCAGGATCCAGCAACCACACAAGTGCCACCCCAACCCCTCTGGGGCAATAATCTAGTCAGCTGTCCCTGCTACTTCAAGTAAGGGCGATGAAGAGAGATCTCTCTTCTCTCTCAACAGAGCACCCCGTTTCCCCCACAGGCACACTCTGTTGGAGGCAATTATTGATCAGCTTACTTTCTTCGGCAAATTGTCTCAATTTGGCTGTCTCATCTTTGCTGCTGAAGTCAAGCCCTAACTATTGACTCTGATACGTCTTTCACAGAATCTCATTTTCATCCCTGTCACTGGAGCCCAAATGCCAACATACTGATTATTCTTGCCGTGACAAATACAGTATCTCGTCAGCAATCTCAGGTCCCAATCTCCTGAGAAAGCAGCTCCCTCCTACTTCCAGCCTTTTCATAATATTGAATGTTCAGGCTCCCACCATCCCCTTCCAAATCTTCATAACTTGGGCTGGACATCATTGCTGTCAGTTCTGAAAGGACATCTCTCCCTAAGTCCAGCTTCACCTGTCTCTAGCCTGTCTGTATTTCCCACTACAGCTTCAGGTCAACAGGACAAATCCTTCAGCACCCATAATCTGCCACCAAGCTTAATTTTAGCACTCTGAAATGGACACTAAGGCCTGCTAATCATATCAAAGCATTCATCTCAGTCCACTGGCCAGACTTAAGATGAATCTTCAGGGTGTAGCAAAATGCCTCAAACATTTCTTGTGAGTCAACGAAGGAGCATCCGAGCACGCAGCACCACAAGATGTGTTCACATACTCTGACACAATGGCTCAGGGACCATCATTTCACATGGACAAGAGCCCATCCTCTGACTGCCACAGGTGGCAGTGGAAGGACAGACTTCTGTAGAGACACATTCTCAGGGCTGAGACATGGGTCAGTCAATAAACTGCTTGCCCTACAGTTGCTAAGTCTCAAATTCCATCCCCCAGAACCTATGAGAATAAAAAGAGCTGAGAGTAGTAGTATATGTATGTAATCCTAATTCTGGGAAGAAGGAGACAGGTAGGTCCTTGGTTGATAAGAAACCATGTCTCAAATAACAAGGTGGATAAGCACCTGAGAAAAGACATCCAAAGTTTCTCTCTCTCTCTCTCTCTCTCTCTCTCTCTCTCTCTCACACACACACACACACACACACACACACACACACACACACACACACACGGGGGGGGGGGTGTCGGTATATGCACTCCAAGCAAGTCATGGTCTTAAAGAGTTATGTACATGCAGAACTGTCCAAATTGCTTACAATGCCTCATGGGGGGCATCCAAGGGCATATCGTCACAAAGATGACCTTGATTGTGTTAACAGATTTGACGTTAACAGATTTGCATTAACACTTGACCATAAGCTGAAAAAGCCCAGCATCTCCAAAGCCAAGAATTCCTGCTCAGTCCATGTGTCTTGGACTCAAGAATCTCTTTGTTGGGTTGATCAGTTGCTGAACAATCAGATCAATTTTCACCTTTCAGTTTTAAACATGCCCACTAAACTCTGTAGGGGGAAAATGATTCCTGTTGTAATCTCCTCTTTGCTGGCCTACATCACCATGAAAAATTGCTGAGAAGTGTCCTTGCCAGCAGTGCAGAGAGAGATATGTATACAGTCAGTCCTGTCTGTTCCTTGACTGGTCTCTGGTATCCCAGGAATTTAAATGTTAGGGATGTTGACAGGCGGGCTGTCATTTCTCATATGAACTCTAGAAGGAACTCAGCCCTTCACAGCAGAAAGGCTGATACTGAAATAAAGTTCACTGGAGTCTGATTAAGAGCTACTTAAGTGGCCAGCATCTCAGGTGACAGAAGGTCTTCTGGGGACATCAGAAGAGTTAGCTTTTACCTCAGGCGAAAACCATCCAGGTCTTTCTATTCCACTGGGCCTCTGCTACATATTTTATTTAGTATCGCCCCCCAAGATTAATTTAGTTTGGAAATATTTTATGTCTTCATTAGTTAAAATCTGAACATAGTAAGAATGATCTTAATTCAAAAGATCTTAATGTTCAGAAAGACAAAGAACTGAGTTCCCAGCTCTTTATAGTGCCTGGCACATGGTAGGTACACATTACATATTTGGCAAATAGATAAAAGAACAAAGTAATTGAAGAAATCAGCTCCCTCATCTTAGGATACAAAGGTACCAAACCTTTGTTGGTACAGATTTACAATCCCAGCTAGAAGGAAAGCAGAGGCAAGAGGGTTGAAATTCAAGGCCTATGTGACCATAAAATGAGTTCAAGGGCAACCTCGTGAGATCCTGTCTCAAAATAAAAATAGGGCCTGGGGAAATGGCTCAGTGTATAAAAGTACCTTCTGCCAGGCAATGGTGGCATGTGCCTTTAATCCCAGCACTTGGGAGGCAGAAGCAGGCAGATTTCTGAGTTCAAGGCCAGCCTGGTCTACAGAGTGAGTTCCAGGACAGCCAGGGCTACACAGAGAAACCCTGTCTTGAAAAAAAAGAAAAAAAAAAGTCCCTTCTATATAAGCACGAGGGCCTAAGTGCTATGTCTAGCACTGACATTGAAAAGAAAAAAACAAAACATGACTTCATGAATGTGCAATACCAGCTCTGGGGAGGCACAGAGGATCCTCCTATATTTGTCTCTCCAATTCTGGGTTTATAAGTATAGTATACTCAGCTGCTTGGCATTTTCTTGTAGGCAACACAGGTTCTAATGCTTGCTTTGCACAGACTAAGTCACCACACCAATCTCTCATTATAGTTTTAATTCCAAGTCATCATGGGCTAGCAGTGCCATCAATCCCAAAGATGTGAAAATAAACTTCAGCCCTCAACTAATTCTCAGTGGACACCCTCAATTAACTTCATAAAGGTATTCACTTATTTTTCTCTAAAGGGGTAAACAATATGCATGTCTGAAAGGGCCCACTTCCTTCCTAAAGTGGGAAGCTTTTACCTGTCACCTGTTAATACAGCCTAATGAAGGAACCCAAGGTAGAACAGATCTGTCTACTGAATACCTTAGGGCACTTCTGTGATTCAATCACCATTTTCTTAAAATGTAAAACCCAAGTGAGTTGTAAATAAACATTTGATAGTTCTAAAGTATTGATGTGGGAGAAGAGAATTTTCTAACAAGTCACAGGAAAAGAGACGCAAGATAAGATCTAGAGGATCTTCCATATGGGGTTTCTGAGCCTTCCCAAAGTAAACTGTTTAACCATATCAAAGTTGGGATTTGAACTGGTCCCCTCGGGGGATTGTGTTAAATGCTTTGTCTGTAGTTTATGCACTGTTGTAGAGGTTGGAGCCTTCAGGAAGTGGGGCATAGCTGAAGGATGGGGGTCACACTCTTTAGGAAAATGTCTTAGTCAGGGTTTCTATTCCTGAACAAACATCATGACCAAGAAGCAAGTCGGGGAGGAAAGGATATATTCAGCTTACACTTCCAAATTGCTGTTCATCACCAAAGGAGGTCAGGACAGGAACTCAAGCAGGTCAGGATACAGGAGCTGATGCAGAGGCCATGGAGGGATGTTTCTTATTGGCTTGCTTCCCCTGGCTTGCTCAGCTTGCTTTCTTATAGAACCTAACACTAGGGATGGCACTACCCACAATGGACCCTCCCCTCTTGATCACTAATTGAGAAAATGCCTTACAGCTGGGTCTAATGGAGGCATTTTCTCAACTGAAGCTCTTTTCTCTGCGATAACTCCAGTCTGCGTTAAGTTGACGCACAAAACCAGCCAGTACAGAAGGGTTATCCCACCCCTGGATCTGGATATCTCTACTTTCAAACCTACCACAATGGTAACAAGCTGTGCCACCAGCTCCCACTCCACAGTTTCCCCTCCGTGGGGGCTGGGCTTGATTAAGGTGAAGGTCAAGGCCAAAGTAAGTCTCTCCTCACTCAAGTTGTTCCTTTCACATTTCTTGTTGTGGTTTTTATGTCCCCCCTCCTGGCCCATCTACATATTGAGCAACCAGGACATTTTACTGTGTTTCCATGTACAGAACTTTCACCAGGGGCTTGTTCATGTGAACATGAAACCTTAATACTATATACATGACACATACAGTCATAGTACAGTCAAAGGTCAGGCTGCTTCACAGCCCCAATCCTTGAGTTCACCTTTCTGGTAACCAGCCTGGATCCTGGGCCATCATTCTAGGGCAAACATAGGCAGAGTGTAAGGGAATAAGAGCAACAAAGACACACATTCTCTGACACCTTGGAAATCCCAAGAGCTTAGAAACCCAGAGCAAGAGCCTTGGACAAAACCTAGACAAGCTCTTTATCACAGAACACAGGTCATGACACAAGAGTAAATGTGATTTCAGAGGGACTGCCACAGTCAGCTCACCGTGAGTAGATTGATATTTAGAGTTACTTTTCGAAAGGATTAAAGGACCTACTTATCTAACAGGCTAGCCTTCTGAACCATCAATTCCATCAGCTGAATCTATAACTTGTATTATCCTAAGAAGAACCCTTTACAAACTGTAGTGAGAAGAAGCCTGTTTCTCAACACCATATTAAAATAATTTTGACTCAGCATTACCAGCAGCAGGGCAGTACACAACACACGATATCTTGCATGATGCAATGAACAGGTACAGTGTCATTTCAGTGGTTTTGCTGAAAAAGTTGTAAGTTGAATCTATCTGTGAGTGACCATCAGACAGGCACACAATGACATATCATGTCATACCAAACAACAATCCTAGCATTTTTGAAAATAGTAAAACCGCTGGAAAAATAAAACCAAAACAAAACAAGTTAAAAAAAAAAAAAAGAGCCAAAAACACAGAGGCAAACTGAGGGTTAGTCTTGGATGAAAGGAAAGTGGATACATGACAACTGGTGGGATTCATCACCCAGGTTGTATCTTTCATCAGATATCTGAGAAAAAAAATGCGTAGAGACAGGAATGCTTTATTTTGGGTCATGTACTTTGAGCATTCACAGTGGGAGAGCAAAGTAGAGGATCTCAGGCCTTAACAGCCAGGAAGCAGACAGGACAGTGAATAGGACCCAGAGGGAGAGAAACAACTCCAGGACGTTGTTCTCTGACAGCCTGCCTTAGCACCCAGCTCCTACCACAAATACTATGCACATGCACAATAATAATAAAAAATTAATTAGCTTTTTAAAAAGTTCTTCAAATCATGTTTGCAATTTTTGATGTTTTGAATTCTATCTATAGATAACAAAAGAGTAGCTAAGAAACTATGTATAAAATGTGTAACTGAGTGCTTAACTAGCATTCCCAAAACACCACACAGACAGACAGACAGACAGACACACACACACACACACACACGTAACATTGCAAAAAGATGTTGTGATCATGACTGTATGCTCCTTGTGAAATTTTTATATATCTTAATAAAAAGATACCATCATTTATGTCCTGAATTTTTTTGAAACTTTTTCAACTTGAGTTTTTTTTTTCCCCATTTGCTTGATTTTTATTTTTCTTTGTAACAAGGTTTCAGATAGCCCAAGCTGGCCTTTAATTGCTTATGTAGAAGAGGATAACCTTGAAGTAGTATTGCAGACTTGTGCCCGGCCCACCTTGTTTACACAACTCTGGGAAATGAACTCTTGAAGCTTTGTGCATGCTAGGAAAGCACTCTGCCAACTGAACCGTAGCCTCAGCCTGGTTTTGCCCTTGGGCAGTTGAGACCCCCCCTTGCCAATTAGTAGTGTGTGAAACACAATATTAAATGAAGCAAAAGAAGCCTGTTTCTTATGTTGGGCACTTCTGGTTTCATACCACAAAGTCTTTCTCCGATTTTATTGTTACATGTGATATGAATGAAGACTTTTTTAAGTGGTAGGAAGTTGTAGAAGGAGGCACAGCTGAGGCCCTGTTGAGTTAGGGATGAGAGAAGTTGCAAAGGGCAAAAGGGAGAAGTCACCCCCAGGAGTTAGTTCTTTACCAACCACAGGGCTAAGGCAGCCTGAATCACCGACCTCTGCTCCTCCCCAGGAAGCTGAAGCTGAAGTGGCTTGCTCAGCATTCTTGCACAGCTGGGTGCCAACAACCTGAGGTAAAAGAGGAGTCATCATTCTCTCTTCTACCATAGTCCATAAACCAGCTGCTGGTGCCCCAGTGAACTCATGCCTGGTCAGTATCCAGCTGCCAGGAGTTGAGACTTAGCTTTGAACTCTGTTAAGCCTGGCAACAAACAGGAATTTCAGTTTAGCCAGAAGCTAAGCAAAGCTAATAGAAAGCAAAGCTGGAATAGGTCAGAATCAAATTTGCTTCCTAACCTCTTGGTGGCATTAACAGTAAGTATGTGGGGTGGAGAGATTGCTCAATGGTTAGTGGAGTTCAGTTCCCACTTACATTATGTGGCTCACAACCACTTGTTCTGATAGCTCCAGGAGATCTGATATCCTCTTCTGACTTTTACTAGCATTGGACTCACGTGCACACACATACCCATTAGCAAATCATAAAATATACTTAATAAAAAGAAATTGGCAGAATGTAATTCCTAGCCTTTATTGTATCTTAAGGTTTCTATTGCTGAGACAAAACACAAGGACCCAAAATCAAGTTTGGGAAGAATGGGTTTATTCAGTTTATTCTTCCAGATCATAGTTGATCATTGGAGGAAGTCAGGATAAGAACTCAAGAAGAGCAGGAACCTGGAGACAGGAGCTACCATCCTCCATCGATCAGTAATTGAGAAAATGCCTTACACCTGGATCTCAGGGACACATTTCCTCTACTGAGGCTCCTTTCTCTGCGATAACTCTAGCTTATGTCCAGTTGACACATAAAACCAGTACACCCTGGCTGACCTAAAACTCTTTATGTAGCCAAGGATGAAATTAAACTTTTGATCCCCTGCCTCCACCTCTAAGTACTAATATTATGGGTGCGTACTACAACCAATTTATTCAATGCTGAGAATTTATCCTGGAACTTTCTGCAGGCTAAGAAAGGACTCTACCAACTGAGCTACAATCCCAGGCCCAGGACAAAATTCTTAACCACAAAATAGTCACACACCAAAAGTGAACACTATGCTACCTGCCAACTTACCTGTGTGCTGAAACAGAGACACTGGAAATAAACCAATAAGTCAGAGATGAGCAGAGTCATTCTTGACAAGTAATTTTAATGCAATAAGCAGGCAGATGTTTCTCACACATCTTATTAACTTCAGATAGAAGACTCCAAACGACTTCCTATAAGTCCACCCTAATCTTGTTCTTACTTCTTCCAGAAACTAGAGATACAACAGATGTCTGTGATATGTCAAGGGAATTCTTATTCTCCCAGCATTAAGAACCTGAGGGAACCAAATTGTTCAACAATTGCCATGCCCATTTGAAATCATAGTACTCCATAGTTGATTTCTCACCACTAGATAGTTCTGTATGATGATATCCAAGGAGGAGATGAATGTTCTTCAGAAACAAATCTTTCAACATCTGAAATGGGAGGGACTACTTTTTGGCTAACATTCTCTACTAGGAGACTGGCTGGTCCCAAGGGCTGGAAAAAAACAAGGAAAATATTGGGTTTAATCTTACATATGTGAATTTATAGATACGTGTGTGTGTGCGTGTGTATACAAATATCACACACATAAAGAAAGAGAAGTTTTGTACTTAACTCCTGCACATTGGACTTCATGTGAGCATTCCTGTTACATGCTTTAGATAAGCAAGCATAATAGCTCCTAGTGTTCAGGCTCCTATTTAGTTGAGAGCCTTTGGAAATCATGAACTAACAACTACTAAAGAACAAACTCTGAGGTTAATATGAACCATCTGACTGTTTATGTATAGTGAAGGTGACCAGGAAAATTACAATCAGACATTAATCACATTGCTCTCAAGGCAAGGCAATTTCAAAGGAGAATATTACCCCTGTGCTCTTCACTGGTCTGTGAATGCACTATTTCCTGTTCCAGCTCTGCACTTCTCCACCTGAAGCCAAAGTGAAAGGGGAGAGAGAGTTGAAGATTAAACACATGACCCTGTAAACAATACAGGAAAACAGGAAGTAAGAAAACAATTGTTCATGTGCAAAAAAGGGAGCCATCTGTAGATGCAAACTGCATGAGCAGAGAGCTTGCATCTCTGGTCTTCTGGTTTGTTCTTATGCATCGTTTAATCCTCACCCTAGGGATAGCAAGCAACATCAGCTCCGGCCACCTACAGTCTTTAGCCTCAGATTCTGCTACCCTAACATCCAGCCCAGTGTGGAGGCCCCTCCCTCATCACACTCCCAGCTGACTGAAACTTTCTTCTTATTCTAGGTTTTTCTGTTGCTTTATTTTGGCTGTCTTCCATCTCTGAATTAAGTGTTCTATCTCACCTTCTGTTTTTCTCGGGTCTCTGGTTCATCTTTCAAGACCTTATGCAGCAAGACTTATCACCTATAACACCTGATACTTCCTTGCCCACCTCCCTGTAACCTCAAATTTCTTTTCTTGCCTTTGGTGACTTAGCTCCAGCTACCATTATTTATATGTCCATGTAATTCTCTGATAGATATTTTTCTTTCCCTTTTTCCTTTTTGCCATGACCTTTAATTCTGTGACTATACTGAATTACATGTAACTACATTAAGAATCATGACGCACTTGGTATACAAGTTGCATAAAACGTCAGGCAGGAAAGAAACCTGCTGTCTTGAGAGGCGTCTTGTGTCTGCCATTCTACCCAAATTAATTAGCTCAGAGTCAGCCCAGCATCACAGCACAGGTTAGACACACAACACACAGAAGAAAGTCATGCTATTAGAACTTTTCAAAACCATATTTTATGGTTTTCTTTGCTTTCCACCAAAAAAAAAAAAAGTAAATATGTCTGTGGCACCTTAACCAGAATGCTGATAACGGCAATGAACTTCTCAGGACTGGGAGATTGCTCTTCTGTGAAGTGCTGAGCACAAGGTGCTTAGTGCTGTCCCTAGAGCCCATGTAGAAAAGCTGGTCATTGTGATGTGTCTTTGTAACCTGAAGAGGTAGACAGGAGGTCCCCAAGGCTTGATGCCCGGCCTTAAAGTCAAGGTGAACAACTACTAAGGTGTGACACCCTCAGTTCACATACACGCGCGCGCACACACACACACACACACACACACACACACACACACAAAATTTCCAGTTAGACTGACAATGGCTCTACCTACTCAAGGCCTCTTCGAGCTCCTGTTTTAATGGCGTTAAATGGGACAGTGAAAGGAAGAACCTTCTTTCTTTCTCACTCACTGAGGGTGTCAAGAAGAATTTTCTGTTACTGGAACTTGTCATAAGTTGCCGCCAAAGGGAGAGAAGTTTTAGAAGTTTGTCATGGTAAGTCAGTGTGTTTGTCATGGGTTAAACAATGACAGAAGACACCCAAGAACCTGGTGTTGGTTGCTGGCTACAAATGACTCACAGATGTTAAAATACATTTCCCAATTTAAAAAAAAATAAATAGAAAAGAACCCCCCAGGCTGTTTGGCAAGAAGAGGCAATCACCAGCCTAAGGACACTGGGAATCTACATAAGCAGTGTCAGGCCCCATAGACTTCCCAAATGCTGATGCAGCCTCAAACAAAGCACAGAGTCCTGGGCTAGGTGCATGGAGAGAGAGTATGCCCTTGTCATTTCTGTCTCAGTGCAGAGAGATGCACTTGGTTTTGCAACTTTGGTGACACTGTGATTTATAAGGGTCTGGCTCTGATTCTCCCATCTCTTCACTGATTGCAGAACACCCTCCAGAGCAGCTTCGCAGGCCTCACAGCAGCTCTAAATGAGTAGCAGCTGTGGACTCACTCTTCAAGTTCAACCTGGAGACAGGCAAATTATCATAACGTGACAAATGATACTGAATAGACCCACTGGTGCTCTTACCCCTTTGAGGTAGAGAACATCTTTAAGCCTAATCATTTCTCTACAACACGCCAAGCAAAAGCCCAGGAGGCCTCCCACCATGATGGAGGTTGCAACGGTCACACACTGGCCAAAGCAAATCTGTTTCTCAGGAGGAGAGGTAAGCACCAATTGCCTCGAGGATAACCACAATGTTTTCATATTTAGTCAGTCTAATGTATAGATTAGTCAAGGGATCCGCAGTCTCTGTGAGCACATGCAGGTGAGAACATGGATTGTATAAGCCAACAGGCATTAATCTAACATCCTGAATTTCTTACCTGACTTAAGTTCACAAAAACATCATTGTGACATGGTCTAAAATTCCTGCCATGTGAATATGTAATTTTGACTCAAAGACCAAAAGAAGGGATCCTTTTGTGAAAACAGAGCTGTTCTCCTGGTCCCACATGCCCCGAATAACAACTTGAGATTCAAAATATATATTTACAAATACCTTGGCCAATTCCCCAATAGCTCATAAGTTAATAACCCATTCATCCTAGTGTAAGTTCTGCCATTTGACTAGTCACCTGGCTCTTAGCTGTATGTGACCATTCTCCTTTCTCTTCAGGTCTATTCCCTCCCCTCCCCACTACCTCTCTCCCAGAATCCTTACTCCAGTCAGATGTCCCACCTTCTATTTCCTGCCTTGGCTACAGGCCAGTCAGTTTTAATTGACAGGTGTTGTATCCATATAGTACACAAGAGATTTTCTCTACATCCTCTCATGATGATTAAACTTCATTGTGAACTTGATTCCATATAGAATGAATCATCATAGAAACAGTCCTCAGCTTGTACCTTTGAGGGAGTTTTCTGAAAGGTTTGACTAAGGCGTGCAGGACTCGCCCTTCACATCACCATCCCATGGCCTGGGGCTCTGCCCTGAAGAAACAGAAGAAAGGAAGATGAGCACCAGCATTTGTCTCTGTTCCCTGACTATGGATGTAATGTCACCAGCTGCCTTGAGCTCCTGCCCCCATCTCTTCCCTGCCTTGTTAGACTGCACCCTCAAGCTGTGAGTCAAAATAAACTCTTATTTCTTTAAGTTGCCTGTGTTCAGTATTTTGTTACACCAAAATGTAGCCAATACCCTATCTTAAATCCCTTTAAAATGAGGTTGGGAAAAGGAAATTATAGTTAGGCATTGCTCTTACTATCAAGTTCTTCCCCTCTGACTATAGACCATGTGTTTCTCTATTCATGTGTATGTGTGTTTGTGTGTATGTGTGTGTGTGTGTGTGTAGAAGACTGAATTCACAGCACCAAAGGGTAAGAGAACTTTCAGAGTTGGGTTTATGTTTATTCCAGAAATTTGCTCTGGTCAAATGTGAGTTAACTACATTTAAACCCATTTAAACCATGTAATTACAACAGTTAGGCCATTGAAGTCAAACATTTTTAGTCTACTGCTTTGGCAGCTTAATTTTACATTAAAAAAAGGAAAATCCACCCACAGTGAAGTCCATCTTAAACAAACACCTGCTCAAAAACTAGCCTTGCAAAAAAAAAAGATCATATCTGAAATAGAAAAAAAAAAGAGAGTTCAAAACCTCACAATAAAAGGATTTCCATTATTCTTGGTCTGCCTATAATGAAATAATGAATATTTATACAACATAACCCCGAGACAGAATGTGGAGAACCACGTGGTCACTTCTAACTTCCAGTCTCAATTAATCACAGTGATTTTTTATTAACAAGTTGAGGGGGAAATAATAGATATAAAAACCATTAAAATGGAGCTACTCATATATATCCACAAAGATACAAAGAAATTTATTCATATTTTCACATGGCACACAATACATAATAAAAGTCTGAATGCATAAATTAAACTAACATGGAAAATGTTTGCTTCTTCTCAAGTAGATTACATTTATAACATCTCTCAAGTGAAATTAAAAGATAAGCTATCTATTTTTATACATCATCCCCATGGAATGTTTTAAATGTCATTTATAACTTCAAAAATTCAGAAGAGATACAGTTTATCTCTGATGTTGATTAGGCATTGCTTCTTTAAATCCCATTCCCTAATAGACTTCAAAACATTACCCCGTTTGGGTCTGGGGAGATAGCTCAGTTGGTGAAGTACTTGCTCTGTAGGCAGGATGATCCTGCTTGCATGCACATATAAAAGCCAGGTTATTGTGGTATGTGCTTGCAACCCCAGTACCTAAAGTTTGTGGGTCAGCCAGTCCAAATTACCTGACAAATTCCAGGTTCATTGAAAGGACATTGTTTTGAATAATAAGGTGTATAGTGCACACATACACGCGCGCACGTGTATGTGTGTGTGTGAGTGAGTGCTATTCAGTTCTAGGGTTTTTTTGCATAATAGAATGCTATGAGTCCATTTAATATATGAAATAAGACATCATCTCTTCAAGTTTAATGATTAGGAAGTACTCAGAGAGCTTTGGAACTCTTTGGGCAGGGCTCCATTCATGAGCATTGGCACTTATTTAACTGCAGAAATTCCTTTCTGATGTAAATCACATAAGACAAATCTCTATTTTACTAAGCTTGACTCACCCATCTGTCCTTAATTATTCAAGGAAGACTCCTGGGTTCACACTGACAGGTAGATAATCCGTCCACATCCTCTAAAAAATATAGATGTACTGACAAACATTTTCAGATGTCCTATCAGCTTGATATGTCTCTGATGATTGTGCTCCAAGCCTGTCACATCCTTAAAGAGCTGATGTGACCTTCACATGGTTTGCAAAGTTCATCTGACTTTCAATCTTACTGAAGAGAAATATATAATAAGATTTCTAAACTCAAGAAATGAGCAAAACACAGTTGTGTGGCTAATATAACAGAAACTTGGCAGTATGTGGTGTGTGTGTGTGTTTGTGTGTGTTTGTGTGTGTGTGTGTATGTGTGGTGTGTGTGTGCTTGTTAACATGAGTGTACATGCACATATGTGAATTTATATTTAAAGGCCAGAGTTTAATGTCAGGTATCTTCTTCAATTGCTCCCTACCTGTTTTGAGACAGGGTCTCTTATTTGTCTGGACCTCACCAATCAAATTAAACTAGCTGACAGTCAAACCCCAGAGATCCTCTGGGCTCTGTCTCCCTAGCACTGAAACTATATGCATGCTACAGCATTTTTATATGGGTTCTAGAGATAAAACTTAGATCCTCAAGTTTATAAAGAAAGCACTTTACTGATTGAGTCATTCCACCTAGACAAACAACCCTAATTTTATTTACCCATCCTATTAACAATGACTCTGTATAATTTAATTCATCCAGGAAAACATGGAATTAGGAAGAGTTTCAGTTGGGTTTTAAATATGAAAACTGATGTGAGGTATTTGGGCAAGAAGGACATGCAGAGGATTCTCAGCAAGTAGAAGGTCAGTCTCAAAGGCTGATGTCAAAGCAGGAGCAATGCTCTCACAGGAACATGAGCTTGGAAGTCTTCAAGTGTAGCTTCTCATCTAATTCTTATAATTCCTGATACTCCAAAGTAAGCAAAGTCACCTAGACAATGGCTAGCTCCCTCAAAGAGGAAGAAATCAAATTGGGGAAACTTGGAATCCTCAAGTAGAAATGCCTTGTCTGAGTTGGCTAGATGGCTCAGTTGCTAAACTCATTGCTACAGTAGTTGCTAGCACAAGGACTTGAGTTTGTTAACTGGCATCCAGGTAAAAAAACATATGTGTCAATCCTAGAGCTAGGAAGCAGAGACAGTTAGCTTCTCAGAGCTTGGTAGCCAGCCAAGCTTAACCTACCTGGTGAATTCCAGGCTAGTGAGGGACTCTGGCTTAAAAAATAAGGTGCAGAGTGATCAAGAGAGCCCTCTACTTGCACTAGCCACACGAACGCACAAATAGGTAAATGTGCATGCACCCACACACCCACCACAAATGTGAAATATCCTGTCCGGCTATGGAATCCTGGGTAAGGTAACAACTTAGCCTTGACCTCTTTCAAACAGTTATACAGTACCTATGCAATCCAAATTGTCATCTCAAGGAGTGAATTCCTGACAATAGCAATAAGGCTTGAATAGCCATCATGGGTCAGGGACTTAACATAGTATCTCACCTACACTTCATAATACTAAATTTTCTATTTCAAAAAATATCTCAGAAGGCAAAACGAGAACATAAATTATTCCCAAATATGATGAATTAAAGTGGGTGGAGTTAAGGGATTTGTCTACAAACGAGTAGCTGGCATGTTTATGCCAGAACACTTGGCATCAGGTATGCTGATGACTGCATTAGTTACGTTCTACATTTCTGAGACAGGATGCTAGACATAAACAGAAAGGGAGAACGATTTATTTCACACATGGTTTCAATACATCATGGTGGGCAGGGCAAGGTGGAACAACTCACATCACAGTGGACAGAAAACAGAGCAGGACAACAACAGGAAGCATGCCACCCTAGTACACACCCGAGTGACCTTGCACAGTTCCTCCCCTTAGCTTATTCACATGTTTTACTCCAGCAGTGGATGAAAGCACTTAGTAGCTAAGCCCTCGAAACAGAAACTCTGGAAACACCCTCAGAGAAACTCTGTATCAATTATTCTCCTTGTTGTTGGGAGAAAATATCTGGCAAAAGCAACTTGAGGATCGGAAGATTTCTACCTCGGAAATCTATCAAGGCAGGGAGGCAGGAACACAAGGCTCCTAATTTACAATCTTCCCACAGGCAGGAAGCAGAGAATGACTGATGCAGATGCCAAGCTTTCTCCCTTTTATTTAGTCTGGACCCCATTTTTTTTTTTTGAATGATGCCACTCACATTAAGATGGAGCTTCTCACCTCAATTAACATAATCTGGATAATCCCTTATAGACAAGTTTAGAGGTTAACCTGGGCTAACCTAGAGGCTAACCTGGTCTAGAAAATCCTGTTCAGAGGCTTGTCACCTAAGTGAGTCTAGACCAGGTCAATATCCACATCACAAGTCCACCCTTGTCAATTTCATATCCAAACATATTACTGAAGCCATAACCTTTCGTTATTTGTCCCCTGCTTTAATCAGTGGGTTTTTTTGCTGTGAAGAAACACCATGACCATGTCAACTCTTATGAAAGTAAGCATTTAATTGGGGCTTGCTTACAGTTTCAGAGGTTCAGTACATTATCATTATGGTGGGGAACATGGATGCACAAGGAAGACATGGGACTGGAAAAGTAGCTGAGAGCTCAGCTGATCAGCAGAAGAGAAACTGGGCCTGGCATGAGCTTTTGGAACCTCAAAGTTCACCCCCAGTGACATACTTCCTCCAATAAGACCACACCTACTCCAGTAAGGCCACACCCACTCCAATAAGACCACACCTACTCCAACAAGGCCACACCTACTCCAAAAAGGCCACACCTTTTAATCCTTCTCAAGTATTGCCACCTGATGATGACTAAGCATTTAATGAGCAAGTCTGTTAGTGGCTTTCCCCCATGGCTCTCACCTCTACTCTTGCTTTACTTCCTGCCCTGATTTCTCTCAATGAACAACTGGTCAGGATGTGTAAGCCTTTACCTCCCAGAGCTACTTTTGGCCTTTGTTTTCTCATTGCAACAGCAAACTAGAGCAAATGGCTAATTTACACGTTGCTGAGACAAAATGCCTGAGGACAATAACTTAAAGAAGGGAAGGGTTATTTATTTCAGTTCAATGGAAGTCCATGCTGGTGGGGAAGGCATGGTAGCAGGAGTTGAGACAAAGACTGGTGCTCAGCTCTCTTTCTCCTTTTTATTCAGCACATGACTCCAGCCCATGAATGATTCTTTGTGCAAGATAACCTAATATAGATAATGCTTCACAGACTTGCCCAAATCTAGACAATCTTTCACAGACTTGTTTCCTAAATGATTTTATATACTGTTAAGTTGATAATATTAACCATCACACATAGCCAGAGTTACACTTCACAAACCCCCAAACATTTCATAATGCAATGGAGTTGACAGTAAAAATTGACTACCCCAGTGTCAAATGCAGTGCTCAATCCACCTCACCACCATGCAAGGTGAACTTTCAGATAAAATGGTGAAAGAGGGAAAACATATTTTTGTAAAGTGGTCCTTTTAAGACACCTCTAATTCCATCCCACAAAAGAGAGCAAATGCCTGTGGCAGAGATTAGGGCCAAATGTCAACTTGTTTCCATATTGCTTTACTATATATAACTGGGTACATTCCAACAAGACCTATGCAGCCAGATCATATCCTTATAATGCACTTTGTTGATCACCACTAACTTAGTGGTAGGTGGTGTGGACAGGCTATGTTATTTATGTGGCTCCTGCCTTGGGATCTGCTTCTCCCTTGGAATCAACTCATATTGGGCATGGCTAGGAAAACTGTTATGGCTTTTTCTTATGTTTGATGTGTTCTATGACCCTTTCTTACTATGACTGTTGTTTCCACCCAATGATCGCACTTTGACCTTTGTCATCTGAAGAGTTCCTGCAGGGTCTATAACACTTCCAGGAGTTTCATTTGTTCACTTAATACATTCAATGAATGTTTACTAAGTTTCTTCTAAATATGAGCAACATTTTAGGCACAAAGAACAAAAAGGAATGTGTCTTACTTGAAGAGTTCCTACCTAAAATCTCCAGGCTCTGCTGAATGGCCCAGGTCCACTGTGAATTGGGTTTATTCATGACCTAACACAAGTGGTCTCAAATCGTCCTGGGCTTGATTGTGTCTGAGATGTTGTATACACTGATAAACAGCTGGCATTATTTCCAAAACTGCAAAATGTTAAGAAGCAATCGTTCCACGTTCCCTGACAGGAACAGCTTTTTCCAGCATCTGTGCTTACTCAGTTAAAGACCACTTCCAGTCTTGATTCACTGCCTCCATGATCTTGAATATTCTTTTCATGGATTTGATAACATCTCTTTCACCTGGCAGAGAGGATCTCTGACCAGGAAGGCTTCCATTCACACAGAGTGGGTGCTTTTTTCTGAGAAAAAACTGTTCTACTTGGCTTCCTTCCCTGAGTCTGACTATAAATGGTCATCCTGCATCCAACAGCTCATGTGTGGGGGAGGTATTTCTGGTTTGTAAGTAGTTTCTTTCTTCCAAATATTCCCTAGATAATGTTTTATCTTAGGGCTCCATCTCTGATTTAAAGTCCTTTGCTAATGAAGTGTATGCCCAGGCCTCTTCAACTGTATAATCCTCTTGGCATCTTCAACATTGAAATTAATTCTTGTGCAAGAGCACTGTTATGACACTCTGCATTAATTTTAGTCATACCCCGAAGTCCTTGTATTGACCATACGCTAATCTAATTACACTGGCTTTCAGCACAGCTCAGTACAGAGGGGATGATGTTGCAGATACAGAGATTCGGAGAGTTTAGACCAGGTATGTGTATTAGTTGCTTCCTTTTCTCATTTTGTCAGGTGTGACAGAACACCTGAAAAGAAGCAACTTACACAAGGTAGGGAAGAAGAGAGTGGAAAGGAAGTGGGGCTGGGCTATAAACCTAAAGACCCACCCCAGTAACTCACTTCCTCCAGTAAGGCTTTACCTCCTAAAGGCTCATCACCTACTAAGCAGCTCCACCAGCTGGGACCATGTGCTCAAACACTGGAGCCTGTGGGAGACACTCCACATTCAACCTACCTCCACAGTAATTGATTTGATTTGGAAATGTCATCCTCTTCATTCTCAGCAGAATTCTTTCTACTAATAACCCTAGAAATCAGTATAGAAAACAGGAAACAGATGGGTTTTGCTTCGATGAAGGGAAAGAATTGCTGTTTTGTGTTCTCTCTCTCTCTCTCTCTCTCTCTCTCTCTCTCTCTCTCTCTCTCTCTCTCTGTGTATGTGTGTGTGTGTGTGTGTGTGTGTGTGTGTGTGTGTGTGTGTCTTCATTGCCATGTGTGGCATGCTAGCTATCCACCTGTAGACACATTGAAGTAGCCCTTGAATGTCACAAAATTATACTAGTTGCCTCTTCCATACCTTCTAGCTCTAAAACCAACATCAGGTTTTCTGCATTAGCTCAGCCTCCTGACAGTAATGTCTTTCTAATTCCCATATCATGGGGTGTTTAAAGACTTGGTTCTCATTTGCAATTCATTTTCCCTTCATGACATTAGCTGTTTCTTTATTACGTTGCGGAAGATCTCCTGTAACTTTCACGTAAGTAAGCCTAGAAATAGGGACCATGCACATTCTTCAACTGATAGGTCTATGGCCCTCTACATTTAGAATGCATGTAAGGTCTTAAAAGATAGGGACCAGATCTGTCTGCCTGGCCTTCATAATCCCAGTGGCATTCAATAGATGCTGAGCAAATGTCATTGAATTAATGATATTATTTTGTGTTGTGTAAGGGTATTAATGTTATCTGGTTGTTTTTCTAATTTGTGTCACTTTGTATTTCAATATTTTCATCTGAAAAATGACACCTGTCCTGCTAAGCCATGGAGGGCTCACCATTAGGAATGCCAGAGGTTCGGCATAAACCATGCACTTAGGAAGTAGGTGTCAATAAGCTAATTTACAGAATTGATTATTTAGTTTATTATCCTAATGAATTTGACTTGTTTTCTACTTATTTTTTTCTAACCAAGAAAACAAAATAACCAGAATAGAGTAATAAATCTGTCTTTTACATATCTTTAAGTATGATGAGTTTCTGCGGCAGTAACTTTTATTCACTGAGTTTTGCAGAGATTATAAAATGAAGTCTTTTACAATGGAAATAGCTGTTTTGATTTAATTCACCAGTAACTCAGAGGCAGCTGTAGGCAATCATTTTCTTGTGTTCCAAAAAAGAATAATATATGTATTTGGCTTCAAAGGAAGAAATAAAAAAATTTAACCCCAAAGGATACTGTTTCGGAAAGCTCCAGTAGTGAGAAACACAGTTCTACGGAAGAGTTTTCTTATAAGCCTGAAGAAGGTTTACGCTAGGACCAACAGCATAAAGAACACTGTGGCTCTCAACTTATTTACTCATAATTGTACCAGGTGGCAAACATGCTAGAAACAAAGAGAACATTGCTGCCTTTTAGAATGAAGAGTTGCTAAGAGCCTATAGACCAAGGGCAGTTGTCAGCAAAAGCAGAGGTTGGTCCTGTGCATCTAGTTCCATCTTCCTGTACAGGTTCATTTAAAGGGGGTTCGCTGTTCTTCCTGGCATGCATGCACTTGTCAGATGAGACAATTATAGTGATTTTGCAGAGTCAATTTTCAGTTCCATAATCACATGGATTTGTTTCTAATGCATCAGAAAAGTGCCTGGGTGGGATAATTTTCAGGCTTGCTTTCAATCTGGAGGTCTGGTGTTTGAGTTCAATTCATGAAGCTTGATTCTTGTTCAAATCTCTCCCAGAAGTCTTAGTCCCAACACCCTTAGAGAGAAGCTCCATGTGCCTAAGAAAATGAGCTGTGGCAGAGCCCAATGTCTTCAGTATTACCTATTATTTGTGGGTGTGTCTTGTGCTGTCCACATGAGGGTTGCTTGGCCCTGACAAGGAATTATTTATATTCTCTCTGTAGCTGGGGATGATGACCTTGGACTTCTCATCTTCCTGCCTCCACCTCCCAAGTACTGCATTTACAGGCCTGCATCGTCTTGCCTGGTTTACAGGGTGCTTGAGATAAAACATGGGGTTTTGAGTATGTCAGGTGAGCACTCTATCAACTGTGCTACATCTCCAGTCTCTGAACAGGATCTCTTGATGAGAACAAGTCAGATTTGTGGCTTACCATGAGTAAACCCTGAGGAGAAGGGAAGGTTATATCTTACTGAGAATGCCAAGTCTGACTTAAGGCAACTTTCAAAACTTTGGCTTGGCAAGCTTGAGTAGGAATCATAATCCAATGGCTCAAGGACACAAATAATTTTAGTATGTATTTTTATTGATGAGTGGATGAATCTGTTGGTAAATTCTTATAATGAGTCATCCAATCATGACTTAGCAGGACATTTCCTAGGAAATGTAGCACGCTAATAAAATGAGAAAGTCACAGGTGTTAGTGGAAACTTGAGGTCCTGGTTCAAACTATCTAGGTAGAAGCTGAGTGTGTGTAAAAGGCTATATTGAACATATTTCTTTACTTGCCAAATGTACTTATAAAAATTACACATCAGGGTGAGCATAATATAGATGACTAACAATTGGTAATCATCATTATCATCATCATTATTATTGTTTTAATAGCATGTTGCCAAATAAAATGGAGATAAATTGTGGTAAAATAATGATAAATTTATTTATTTATTTCTAGGTAAAAAAATTAAATGGGTGTGTTTGTCTATATGAGGGTGCATGCAGGTACACATTTATGCAACTGACATTGGAAGTCAGAAAAAAAGCATAGGATTCCTTGGATCTGGAGTTATGGATAGTTGTAAGCCATCTGACCTAAGTAGTGTGAACCAAACTTGGGTCTTCTAAAAGAACAGTTTATACTTTCAACAACTGAGTCATCTATCTAGCCTCTTGATGTATTTAAAATGTTGTCTTTCAGTTGTTTGCTTGACTTGAACCAAGACTGTACATGTGCAACTGCAGCCTGCAAGTCTAAAAATAACAATTTGTTGTTATGAGCTTGAATTTCCCTTGAAATAGAGGTAGGGGGGCATAGATAGACATGGAAAGAGAAAGCAATCTTCCTAAGATGGCAGTTTCCTGTTCCCACAAGACCACAAGGAGAAACAGCAGGAAAGTACAGAGTTGTATTTTTAAATAGAACCAATATGGGAAATGGGAGGAACCTGAGGACCTATAAAATATCCAAGCCAGCATCTGTTTACCAGACTCCAAATTTTAGGATCCCCCATCCTGAATATATAAAGCTATTACTTTCCCTTTCTCTATAGCACAAACTATTGAATGACTGGGAAAGACAGAAGACCAAGCCAGTGTTTGTTTCCCTTGTTATACCCTGAGCGAAGAAAGAAAGAAAATATGTGACCCAGGATGGCACGACAATCATATAAACTTGCCTCAAACCCAAAACCATTTGCCATCTCCATCCATCCAACAAGTACCTTCTTCCATTTGACTTTCTATAATCCCTCTCTTAACTGATAGAGGAGACAGACTAGAATTTACCTTCATCCTTCTTGACAGCCAGTCCTCAGTAAAAGCTATTTCTGCAAATCCCTGGTGCTGTGGTTAGATTCCAAGAGAATCTGCTTGATGTTATTAGGTGACTAGCTAAATATCAGCAGGCATTAAAGTCATCAAGAATAGACCCCTTTCTCATAATCAGCCTCATACGCTCCCAGTAACACACTAGTTTTAAAGAAGGGAAAGTATTGCAATTACTTTCAGAGTTTGAAATACTATGAGGAAGAATAGTTAAAGGTTAGACAAATGTGAGGAAAGTGGTTGTACTAGAGCTTTCTTGAGCCCTACTAAGTGAAGGCTACTTAGGCTAGGTAAGTGTTTGACTGGCATTGAAGAAGTACTATCCTGTCCAGTGTTCTACTTCTGTGAAGGGAACTCTTCACAGAACTCACGATCACAGAACTCTTATGAAGGAAACCATTTAATTGGGGTTTACTTATACTTTTGGAGGTTTAATTCATTATCAACATGGTGAGTAACATGGTAGCACTCCAGCAGATATGGTGCTAGAGAGATAACTGAGAGTTCTACATCTGGATTTGCAGGCAGCAGAAGAAAGAGGGAGACACTGGGCATGGCTTGAGCATTTGAAACACCAAAGCCCAGCCCCAGTGACATATTTCCTCTAGCAAAGCCACACCCTTTCCAACAATGTCTCACCTCCTGAACCTCTCCTTGTTGACCAAGCATTCAAATCTATGAGCCTGTGGGAAGGGAGGCATTCTTATTCAAACCACCACACATTCCTAGCACTATATAAACTGGGCATTGTAACACACTTCCCAGTACTTGGGAGGTAGAAGCAAAATTAGAGGTTTGAGATCATCCTTGTTTATATAAAGAATCTGAGGTCATTTTGAGCTCATGAGACCCAAAAATGGAGAGATGGGGAGGTTATTTTCACCTGGTATAGCAAAGCTATTTGCATATATTTTTGTCACTGTTTTATTTCTTTAATTCGTTTCAATCTTCCCTGTTACATGACTTTCAGTCAAAAGAATAGAATCTGAGGGGCTAGAGAGATGACTCAGAGATTAAGGGCAGTTTGTTTGTTTGTTTGTTTACAGAGGACTGGATCTTGTTTCCCAGCACCCACATTGGGCATCTCATAACCATCTGTGCTGGCTGTTTTTATGTCAACTTGACATGAGATAGAGTCATTTGGAAGAAACAACCTCAATTAAGAAAATTGCTCCACCAAACTGGCCTATGTGTAAGCTGATAGGGCATTTTCTTAATTAGTGATTGATGTGGGAGGATGCAGCTCACTGTGGTAGTGCCACATCTCAGGTACTATAAAATGGCAGGATGAACAAGCCATGAGGAGCAGGTCAGTAAGGAGCACACCTCCATGACTTTTGCTTCAGTTCTTGCTCCCAGGTTCCTGCCTTGAGTTTTTGCCTGGATTTCCCTGCATGACAGACTACAAGCTATACGTTTAAAAAGCACCCTTTCCTCCCTAAGTTCATTTTGGTCACAATGTTTTAATCACATCAATAGAACTTCTAGCAAATAAATTGTTACCATCAGTAGAGTATTGCTGTGACAAACCTGGCCATGTACTTTTGGGAGGATCACAGTAGAATTTGAATGTAGGCCTGGAAAAACCATTGGTGCTCAGAGCTTAACAGGCTATTCTTTGGGAGCCTGGAAGATAAAAATGCTGGAGGCAATGCAAATAGTGGAGACCTGGCTTGTGAAGATTCAAAAGGAAGCAAAGACTCTACCAGGGCCACTTGTGTGACGTTTTGTGTTAAAGATCTATGGTATCTGGTCATCTGGGACTGAAGAGTCAGCTGTGATTAATAAGAGACCAGCACCACTGACATGAAACCTTTGCTTTAGTAGGACAATTGATACAGTTTAGCTGGAAACACGAAACTAGGGGTGATTAAGGAGATGAGATCAGCATCACTGAGGTGAAATATTCTGGGAATATTTTCTTCAGGGTCAGCACACAGAAGCTGTGGTTAGGGGTGGGGTGGCTATGCTGCAGTAACACAAGCAATATTGATTTTAAGGGTATAAAGGGGTCACAGAGAACACCTGAAATTTGGCACAGCTAGTGAATGGAATAAGCTATTGGTGAAGGTGCAGCCTCAGTTGTAATAGAAACCACAGGATTGAAGGGGTCATGGAGAAAAGGTGAGGTTTGGCATCATATGACAAGGTCAGAGCCCCTAAAGATAGTCCATGGGAGGTTATTTATGAAGGTGAAGTGAGTTGCAGCAGAGATCCCAACATATTGAAAATACCAGTACTCTAGAATGGCCACAAAGGAGAGCAGCAAGTGTAGAGTGGGGTCATCTTGAGTCTAGGAGACAAGCTACATGCATTGTGGATAGCAGAACAAGAAAAGTGCCTCTGCCAAGGCCCTTCAGAGTCCAGAGGATTATGAGTGGGCCCCAGACATCAAGAAGTGAACTTTCTATGCTTTTGAACTTTGTATTTCTTTTGATTTGATTGTGATTGTGCCCTAGTTATTTTCTCTTGAAATAAGAAAAGATTTAGCTTATTTTTTTTATCTTACAGAAGCCCACAGTAAAGGTACTTTGAACTTTTAAAGAGGCTTAGGAGTTTTATAGTAAATATGTATATTTTTAAAAAGCTATGAATAATTTAGAAACTTTAGATAATTTAGAGAAGCTTAAATTTTGAAAGAGACTTTGGATGTTTAAAGAGACTGTATATTTAAGCTGTTTCAATTTTTAAAGAGTGTGGGAATTTTAAAAGTTGGAATGTTTTATAATGTGATAGTGTTTATGTGAGATCTTGGGGATGAACAAGAAAGGAAAGGTTATGGTTTAACAATAACACAATTATGTATCAAGTTAACAAGGAGTCAACTATGTTGGGTATTTTTTTTATGTCAACTTGACACAGGACTGCATCATTTTGGAAGAGGGAACTGCAATTGAGAAAATTCTTCCATCCAAATGGACTGTAAGCAAGTTTATGGGGGCGTTTTCTTGGTTAATGATTGATTGATGTGAGATGGGCCATCTCATTGTGGACAGTGTTACCTCTGAGAAGATAGTTTGGGCTATATAAGAAAACAGGGTGAGCAAGCCATGAGGAGAAAACTAGTAAGCACCATTTCTTTGTGGACTTTACCTTTAGTCCCTGCCACCAAGTGTCTTGAATACCTGTTCTGACTTCCTTAATGACAAACTGTAATATGGAACTATAAACCAAATAAAACTTTTCCTCCCCCAAGTTACCTTTGATCATGGTGCTTTATGACAGCAATAAAAACCCTAAATGAGATGTACACACATGCACATAAATAAACATAAAATCTTTTAAAAAAGCAAATGAAAACCCACAATAAAATCTGTGTTGTCTCTATAGCCCTGCAGGGAAACATGACTATCTAACAGGAAGCATTCTGCTAAGTATCAAAGACATATGGTTATCATCCCCCTTAAGAGTAAATCTGAATAGGTCGTCATTGATCTGAACAGGAAACCCTACTTCAAGAAAGATGTCTGTCCTAGCAACTTTGGAAGTAGTGCAAAGCACACCATGGTGTTTTCCTCTCCAGTGACCTCTTAGTTCACTGCCAACCATCATGCTTGAGCATTTATCATGCTGTTCTGTAATAAATTTTGCCTATCTTCATCACTATACTCTGTGTTTCCTTTAAATTCATCTATGGCCGGGCGGTGGTGGCGCACGCCTTTAATCCCAGCACTTGGGAGGCAGAGGCAGGAGGATTTCTGAGTTTGAGGCCAGGCTGGTCTACAAATTGAGTTCCAGGACAGCCAGGGCTACACAGAGAAACCCTGTCTCGAAAAACCAAAACCAAAAACAAAACCCAAACAAATAAATTCATCTATGGAGCCCAGTGGTGGCAGCACAGGCCTTTAATCCCAGCACTTAATCCCAGCACTCAGGAGGAAGAGACAGATGGATCTCTGAGTTAGAGGAATTCCTGGTCTATAGAAAGAGTTCCAGGAAAGCTAGGGCTAAACAGAGAAACCCTGTCAAAAAACAATAGATGATAGTTAGCTAGCTAGATGATGGATGGATAGATAGATAGATAGATAGATAGATAGATAGATAGATAGATAGATTATAGATAAGTACGTCTATGGAGACTACAAAAACAAGGGACTTAAGAGGAAGCAAGAGTGAGATTTTACAATAGCACTAACACCCCCTGGAAGTGGTGTGTGTGTGTGTGTGTGTGTGTGTGTGTGTGTGTGTGTGTGTGGTGTGCGAGCACACTCAGATGCATGTGAATGCAAGTATGTGGAAGCTAGAAGATCAGATCAAGTGTTTTCTTTAGTTGCTCTCCACCTTATTCTTTGAAGCAGTCTCACTAAACATGAAACTAACCAACTCACCCAGGATGGCTGGCTAGTTAAGCTCCATCTGTCATCTTGTCTCTGTTTCCCTAGTATTGGGATCACAGAGGTTCACATCTGTGCCTGGCATTTTACATGGATCCTACAGATCTGACCTCAGGTCCTTAGGCATGTGATGAGGCAAGTACTCTTTCAACAGATCCATCTCCCCAGCCCTCAATATTATTACTATTTATTCCACTAGGCTCTCCTCCAACAACGTGATTGTTTATTAGAATTTCCCCAAACCTCCATCTACTGCTTAGTTGGAAATCCTATCTGTTAGGATTCTGTCTAAGCTCTACCCCACAGTTACCTAGCAACAGCCAGGTAGGCCCGGCCTACTGTAAAAGGGGATGCTCGGCCCCTTCTCTCTCTCTCTTGCAGCTCCTATTCTCTCACTCTCAGCTTCTCTCTTGCCCTCTTGGGCTCTTCTCTCTCATCCTCCCCTCCTTCTCTACACATGGTCATGGCCAGCCTCTGCTTCTCTACTCTCTCCCTCTCTCTGCCTTTCTTTGCCTCTACTATCCCCTTAACTCCTCTTCCCATGCCCTGAATGAACTGTTTTCTATACTATACCTTCATGTGTCTGGTCCCTCATGGGGAAGGGATGCCTCGGCATGGGCCCACTGAGGCATCCCCTTCCCCCACACTGCCATAGAACATATTCTCATACCTCTTTCTCTTTTTATGATCACAACACTATCAAATATGGGAATCTTTCAGGAGATGGAGCCTAGTAAGATGCACTATGCTGCAGAGAAATGCTCTTAAAGGGGATTCTGTTGGTAATTTTCTCTAACTGTTAGAAACTTCTGAGAGAGGGAAAGAATTGGAATTTTGAAAGAGGTATAGTGAGGAATTATCTTTTTCAGGCAAAACATCTTTAATAACACTGACTACACATAGTAGTCTGAAGTAGCATCTTAGGACTTGTAGACCAAGAGAGTCTCTACAATTAAGACTTCCAAGGGAGGGAATGGTTCTTGGACCTCAAGAAAGCAGACTTAGTTAATGAATGACCTGTGTTGCAAGGCAAATGTCACTTATACCATATGATGTAACAGTTACAGAGGCACTGGATAGCTGGGCATTTAACCTATGACTGCAATCAAAGCTGCCTTGACTCCCAGTGGCAGGGTGATTAAGTATTTTCCCATTCTGCCTGCCTCAATCAGAAAAAAGTATTGGTTCTGTGGCAACAGTGGGTGGCCCATGTGCTCTTCACAACAGTACCCAGAGGAGCGAAGTCACACAGAGGTATATGACCTTTGAGACAGCAGTACTGTCGTGGTTAAGGGTTATCACTGCCTCTGCTCTGTCTCTGCCTCCTGGTTCCTGGTGGCAGCTTCCCTCTGCCACCTACTTCTACCACCATCTTCAGCTTTATTATGGATCAAAAGCAACAGGCCAAGCATCCAGGTACCAAAAGGTCTGAAACCATGAGTAAAAATAAAAACACATCCATTAGAGTTCCTTTGTCTCAGGTGTATTGTCACAGGGGCAGAAATATCAGTAGCATACCTGACAATAAAAACTTTAATTTTGTCTTTTCAACAGGCTGTGTTAGAGACTTGATGGGGAGATCCTCTAGAATTAAAGTCTCTGCTCCTCTTGTTTCAAAAATCTGATAGATGGGTCCTTGGAAGTTCAGAGAAATGATGTAAAAATTTGTTGTTCCCAAGAACAGAGTCACAAATACCCACTAATCCTCAGCCGTATGCCTTTGACACTCTGCCACGATTTCTGGTTCATTTAAGTTCAAGACTGCTTTGCAGATTGTTCTGAGTTTTGTTTCCTGGTTGCTGTGCTATTATTTTTTTCTCATAGACTTTCCTGACTCTTATTGGGTTATGTTTTCTATTATTCATTCATGGTGATGGTTAAAATAGATTGTCAACTTTATATGATCTGGAATTACCTAAGAAACAAACTTTCTGGACATGTTTGTGAGGGAGTTTCTAGATTAAGCTGGTTGAGGTGGGGAGTACCACCCTAAAAACCTAAATGCAGGCAGGACTAACTGTAGGCTGAGGTCCTGCACTGAAGAAACTAAAATCTGAGCTGAGCACCAGCACTTCTCTCTGGGATTTCTGATTAATGGTGCAGTGTGGCCAGCTACTTCATGTTCCTGCCACCCCCTCTACCACAAAGGACTGTAGCTTCAAACTTTGAGCTGCAACAAACTCTCCTTCCCTACCTTGCTTTTGTCTGGTGTTGTCATAGCAATGAAGGAAGTAATTAATGCTGTCATCAAATGTTTTAAAGTTCAGTCTGTGGGTGGGATAATTTATAGACAAACAAGGCGTAGTTCTTTGCCACTGAGAATTAGCATTTGAAGAATTACTGTTTCTGCCCAGTGATAACCTTGAAAGCAGGCACCAAACACACAGAACATTCTGACCTAGAGTCCAGTACCCAGGATGAGTTCCCTCAATCCCAGTTCACCTCCATTTTCATATGTAAGGTTCAGCTTAAAGGCACTGGGTTTCCACGGATGTGGTAAGGCTGAATCTGATTGCCATTTAAACAATTAAGTCAAGCTCAATATAAAATCCAATCAGTCTGGTTGTATTTCAAGGGGACAGGAAGCCTTGGCTTCTCCCAATGTGGCTTCGGTAAGCATGGCTGCCTGGTTTTCTTTCCTTTCTAGAGTCTTCTGGTATGGGGATGAGGGGCAGTCCCCAAGCCTGGCAGTGCAACAGCCTTGTCTTGTTCTACTCACAAACTGGACCGACTCTGTCTCTTGGGAATCCTGGTAGAGAGGAACCTACTGTGCACTAACTTTATTTACCAACAATTTGCTGTTAAGACAAATTGCCATCTTCCCTGGAAGTGACGTGCTGGGGTGTGAAAGGGTGAGATTGTTCTACTCATCCATCTCTCAAATGTCCCAAGATGAGAAAAGCATACCTGTGTCTGGCTTACCTTGCCACTCTCTGAGCTGTGTTCGTTCCTTTCTGTGAACTATTTTCTCTCATCCTTTTGATCCACTGGACACTATCTCAGCTTTTAACTGCCTCCCTTGTGATGTCTTCTCAAGTAGGAGACTCTTTGTGTCACCACCAGATACTTGTGTTGAATTTTGCCGTGTCATCTTTTATTCTTTGTGTTTTGGAACAAATACAAAGAGGTTTTGAATTTTCATCTTCATTTTTTCTGTTTTTTTTTCTTGTCCTTTTTATTATCTTAAAACAACAATTAAGACACCGACCAGAACTCTTCTTGTGTTGTACTGGAAACAAACCCCATCATACCCAGTGTTCTCTATAATTGAATTATTGAAGCTTGATGTCATTTTGGTTTCCATGCAGAACAGCCTCCTAATAGCAATTTCAGCCCTTCCTCAGCCGGATAACCAGCCAGAGTGCCAACTCTCTAAGGTACCTGAGATCGAATCTGACAAGGCCATAATCTCATTTTCTTTATCTGTAGTATATCATTTCTTGCCACTTAACTGTTCTTAACATTGTTTGTATTGTCTTTTATTATACTTGTGAATGAAGTTAATGAAAGTATCATCATATGAAACAGTTGGATATTTTTGTAGAACAATTATAGTGGAGTCAATGTGTCTCTGCCAAATACTATTCTAACCACACCCTTTTCAAGCACAATATTCATTTGTCCTATTTTTTTATTTCATTTATTTAGTCATTTTGATCCATTTTGTTAACAGCTGTATATGGCCCTGCTGATCTTTTAAATAAGCATCAGGTTGGAATAGTGGTCTCTGGTTTTCTTCCGGATAATCAGTTTTCAATATAATGGCCAATTGATAATTGTTTCATTTATACAATTTCTCTGATGGAGGCACCAGTTCTTGGCTTAGAAACAAGGCTGGCCTTCTTGACTATGTGTGGAAATAATGCCCTTGTTATTAAAGGGAAAGACTAGAGGCCACCATTTCAATACAGTTCAAAAATGTATCAAGTGTCCAACAAAGGATTGTCACAGGGTCGAAAGAGATGGAGAGGCTTCATCACTAGTTCCCAGGAAAGCCATGTGCACTTGCCTTGCTAAAGCACACTTCAGCTTTTGCTTGTTTCAAGACACAAAGGCAAATGCCCCTCCTTATAGCCAAACTGTTTACCTGTACTTTTCTTGTGTTTCTAACTTAGTCTCATCATTAGCTGTAGCCCTTACACACAGCCCACACAGAGGACACAGGAAAAGAGGAGAGCAATGACCTTCACCTTCACAGACTTGACTCCAAGTTGCCAAATACCTTTTTCCTTTGCCTTAATAACCTTCATTATTTGCCATCATGGTACACATTGAAGGAATGGTTTAGCATGGAAAATATGCAGTAAATTCTACAGATAAAACATTTCCAGAACTTACTTCAGCCAATGTGCAGTTGGTTTGTGAAGGTAAGCTACATTAACTGTGCAACTAATTGCTTAACAACACCATTGAGATCTTAGAGAATGTTCAGACATTGCTCATCCAAGCCCAGAACCCTGCTGTATCTGGGGGCAGTGGAGAAGTCTGCCCTTTCCACCAGTACTTCTGGGTTTCAGCAGTTGTTACTATCACAAATTGGCCTCCCTTATTTCAGGAAGAAATCTGCTTTGATGATTTTCAAGCATTATCCCTTGTCAACAAGGAGTTGCTCTGTTATTTGCAGTAGAATAGGCTCCAAATTGAGCCTTTTGTTATAGAGAGGACATCTCTCTGTACTTTCTGAAGTCCAGTGTCAAAAAAACCCTGACTCTCCAAATGTCACCTGCATTCATTGGCCAGCATCATTGTTTCCCTGCCAAGGGAGCAGTGCTGCCAGAGAGCTTTGGAGTGGGAAGAATGAGTTTGGATTTCATTGAAATTTTGAATTTTCTTGGTCAAGAGAGAAAAATTCCTTTTATTCTCGTAGGTTTACTATCTAGGGAACCCTGAGAAAACTGATGGGAAACTCTTGGTAAGAACAAATAAGAAAGGTTTGGGATTGGGGTCAGTGTGGGGTGTGTATTTAGCATGTAGAGAGCTCTGCATTCTGTTGATCTTATCATCACACTCAGAAAAGACAGGAAATGAAGCAGAAAAAACAAGAGAAAGGAAGGGAAGTAAAGAAAATAACAAGGGAGTAGAGGGGAGGGAGAGGAGAGAAGAGTAAAGGAGAGGTAGGGAGACGAGGGGAGGGGAGGAGAGAGAAGAGGAAGGGAGGGGAGGGAAAGAAGAAAGGAGAGTAGCTGGGAGGAGAAGAGAAGAGAGGAGTGGGGGAGGGGAGGGGAAAAGAGATGGAAGGGGAGGGAAATGAAAGAGGAGAGAAGAAGTGGGAAGGGGAGGAAGAGATGGGGGGAGGGAAAGAATGGAAAAGAGAGGAGAGGAGGGAAGGGCAGGGGACAGGAGGGGAGGGGAGGGGAAGGGGAATTAAGTCAATGTGATGATGGTTCAGAGGGCAAAAATATTTTTTGTGCAAAGCTGACAACCTAAGTTTCATCCTCAGAACCCTTATAAAGATGGAAGGAGAGAACAGACTCTAAAGTTGTCCTCTGATCTCCATAGATGTGTGGTGGCACATGTACACACAAACAGACACAGACCTCCCCCCCACATACAAATAACAACAGTAATAATAATGTTTAATAGCTTAAATATATCAAAAGATAAAGGAAAGACAGATTTTTTTTATTCATGTATTATGCTGGATTTCACAGAAAGTTACAACTCAAACCCGGACTAAAATTTGAAGCTATATACCATTTTAATAGGGGAAAGAAAAGAAGTAGAAAAAGACATTTGCAGAAAACAGACAACTTTTAGGAAAAGTATGACAGCTTCATGAGTGTCTGAGTGATTCTTGTCCAGTGCCAACTTCTAGTCTCTGGTGACAGCATCAGTTTTCTCAGGGAGTAGACTGTGGAAGTTGAATGCTTTTAATCAGAGAAGGAGACTTCAGGAAAAACACATTGTGTGTGTATAAACAAACACACAAAAAGAGAGGGGGGAGGGGAAGAGAGAGGGAGAGAACAGCTGTGATGATGAAGAGTCTGTAGATATCAAAACAGCTAAAAGAGGAGCCTCTAGGTAGGACTGTGAGGGAATTCCCAGAAAGAATTAACTGAAGTGGAAGAAGACCCTCAACCACAATGGGCAGCACCTTTGAGCATCGTCCCATTTATGAAGACATCTGAGGGGAAGCACCTGCCTGACTTCACGTCTTGCTGGTGATCATGTCTGTCCTGTTGGTGTTTCTCCCATCTTTTGCTAACATCAAAACCTATATCCTTTGCCAGTAGAGACTGGATTTCAGCCATTCTCCAAGAACCTTTGGATCTTTAGCACCAGATTGAGACAGCTGAGGCATCTACAGGGACCAGGTAGTTGCAGGTTCTCAGCCTTGCTGGCACAAGCAAGAAGGGCAGTGAGTATAATGCTTGGTTATCAGAGGAAGTGTTGCACGCTCTGATAAGTTACTGCCAGGCCATGGAAACTGTTCTTCCCATGGACTCTAGTCATAATACTATGCTGTTGAAGGTAAAGACAGGTAGGTGGTTTCTAGTCTCACCAGCAAGGGAACCAGGCTTCTGCTATTTCTTTGGTTTATTTATCAGCTAGTCTATCCTTTTATTTGCCAGCTTGTAGCACAAACCTTTCCATCAAGATTGATGCTTCTGGAGATGCTGTCATTTAGACTTTGAAATGACTGACATTTCGTCCCTTCATTCTGAAGTACCCTGACACCCAGATCTTATTTAAACTACTTTCTTTTTGCATCATCTATTATTATATTGAAACTAAATGCATAAAATGTGAAAACATCTTAACATATAGACTAAAGTCTATGGCAAATATTCCAGGTCACATACAATAGGCAACAAGATAAAATAACTAGGATTAGGCACACATTTTCCCACAATGCACCTGTACCTCTTGCAGGAATTTATCTCAGAAAATGCTGTGCCCCACTCTGGTCCTGTGGATTAGTTCTTTGCAGTCGCAGTTTCCTGGGAACAGCAGGCGCCCCATGGGAGAATATCAAGCTGTCTTGCCATCTCTCTGAGAGCTTCAGAGAAGGTCAAGCCAAGGTCAGTCCTTCAGGCGTACTGATCTCAGTGATAACCAGAACTGGCTGCCAGAAACTTGAATGTAACTGCCAAGAACATTCAAAAGCCCCTCCTAAATATTAGGACTGTGACATTTTTAGTCACATGTCAAGGGCTGTCACACAGTACTGTCCCAGTAAGCTCTTAATAACTTCTGATTCCTATACTTCTAAATCCCAAGGTCTTTTCCTTTCCAGAGCATAAGAAGTCCAGGCTTCCCACATCAGTATTCCATCAAAGAAATCTAATGAGACAGAGAGTCCTACAAAGATTAGCCAAGTACTAGCAGGACAAGGCTGGCTCATGGAGCCCAGGCCAAGTTCCCAGAGAAGGAAGTTGGACTCTGCCCTTCCCGTTCCTTTCATTTCTTCAGTTCCCAGGGATCTTGGGCTGCCCATTGTTTATTCAATTCTCTGACATGGAGCCAGAATGAGATCTTTCCTCTGAACAACTATCTTCAAAATCAAACTATCTCGTTTCCAACTTCCAGAACTTGGGACTTGCACTAAGGTAAGCTATCACTAAGTTAATAGATCTCTTCATCAAGGCTACATTGTATTGGCTAATACTTCACTCAGTTGGATTAAGAAATACCTAGGAGGCTGTCAAGATAGCATAGCAGGTAAGGGAACTTGTTTCCACGCCTGGAAACCTGGGCATAAACCTAGAGCTTCACAAGAGCTGAGAAAGTAATAAAGCAAATGAGCCCAGACTCAGACTTCCTCTGCTGTAAAGGAAATGAGATGCCCCATCTGTGTGTGCACTTGTTTAAGCGATTTGGTTTGAAGAGAAGCATCTGCCTGCATCTATCTACTCCAAGAGAGGAGTCTCCAGTGCATGCCTACTCTTCAGCTGCAGGGAAGAATAGGGACAATCCTGGGGCCTCTGGGAAACCCTCAAAATCCCTGGCAGGCAAGATGGCAGATTTCCCTGAAAGACCAAGAGTTCTATAATAGAAGGTTTTCACCAGCACACCATAGTCACTGTTCCGGTTCCCCAAGACTGCTTCTTCATTTTCCAAACCCAAGTAAAAGGAACAATACGAAGCCAGCACAGGATCCACGGAGAACACGTCTCCGAACACCCACCCGAATTCAAAGAGAGCCAAGTCTGTATATTTGGCAGTGTGTAGATAAAACAACCATTTTTAAATAGAATATTTTACATCTTTATTAGGATGTTGGACAGCATGTATTTATTTATTTATACATGCCCTGCCTACTTCCCAAAGACCTGGATATGGCAATATCAGAAGATCGCCTAGGGTTATAATTTTCTCTGGAAACCCAGTGCTGTGATTCATTACAAACACAGTGTTGGAAGAGAGAAGGAACCGGCTTATGTAAACATAACATAACGCTATTAACTGAAGCAGCAGATTAAAATAACAAACAATATATTAGGTATAAAATCAAATCTTGTGGTTGTATCTTAAAAGTATGGATAGGAAAACATAATCATTTCAAATAGACTAGAGCACTTTATTATAACAGAGTTAATTTGCATTTATCTACATGTTTGACATCAACACAATCTCAGACAGACACAAGCTTCCTAAAATGAAGCTATTACCACAGGATTTGGATTAAATTTGCACAGAACAAAAATTCAGTTGGTCTTTCAGAAGGAACATATTTTATGTCACACATATACTAAGATTTAATTTTTTAACATAATTCATGCAGCATAGCCACTAAAGGATACAATCAAATTATAAAAAGCATGGCAACACTAAAAGCTATTAGCTGGGGAAATTTCTGTACAACAGATACTTTAGATACACAGGTGATGGCAGCATCATGTGAACCTTCATCACCATAATGGTGTCTTTTTAGTAATAAACTGAAAGTAAGTGGATAGGATTGTTTTCAAATTATACAAGCCTTAGTTTTCAATCTGTGGAACTTAGAGTGTATTTTGTTGTGCTGAGAGATGTTAATCTGTTTATTCAGGTTAAAATGTATTTATACATAAATATTCTGAGTAGATATTGGTACACAACGTCAAACCACTACATTTCTTTCCTTCATTTCATTTCTGTAAAAATATACTATTGTTTTTATTTTTTTAATGTGAGATACAGTCTCATCTCTACCAGACTGGCCTCAAACATGCTATGTAGCCAGACCTTGAACTTTGGATCCTCCTGCCTCAAGCTTCCAAGTGCTGGGATTTTACCACCTCATTTGATTCCTGGATCTTTGGGAAGGACATAGGGCATCATGTATCCTAGACCAGCGTCTGCTAGCTGAGCCACACTCCCAGACTTAGCTGTAGTTCTATGAGGTCTGAAAACAACTTGTGTTTGTCTTCATAAAACCTTTCTCACTGCATATTGGGTATAAGACAACCCCACTTGGTCCTCAACTGAAGAAGTGCTAGTGCTTTTTACCAGAATGTAAGGTAACTGAGGCTCCTTGCTCAGAACCCAAAGACAGAGACCAAGAGCCCTGACCCAAAGATCTCACTTGCCATGATGGCTATTGTCCAGCTTTTCTTAGCAATTCACCTAATATTCATTCTGAGTTAGTCTCCAATACTGAGAATATGAAACATATGGTCAGATTTTCATCTTTGTCATCATTTGTTTTGTTAATAAAATGAAAGCATAGAAGGCATGAACCCCTTTCTCTAACTTCCTGTATTGTGACTATTCCTTACTGATGTCTGACTATACCCAAAGCAAGATTATCTATTCAGGACCCAGAGAAATTAGGAAAACACTGGAGATCTACACACAAGACCAGGAGACCAGATCAGAGGTCTCCCCTTGGTTCTCAGGACAGCCCATGCTTTATTTTCCAGAGATACTGTAAGTTAATCTAAGAACAAAAGCCATGTCTTCCCTACAGATAGATGCTCAAGCCTTTGGTTAAGTCCTGTGCCTTAGTACATGTTTTTATATAACCAGCATTCACTGCTATATTCGGATGAACCACCTTTTCTTCAGTCTCATCAAGTCAGTGATAAGATTGTGATTAAAAAAAGATGCTCAGTTGAGAAATCACTTTCCAAACAAACACAAGGACTAAATTCTATTCCAAAAACTCTTGTGTAAAAGCTGCATTTGTCATGCACTAGCAGAGCCTCCCAGGTGACAGCTATATCCGGCTCCAGTCAGAAGGTACTTACGGGCATCAATAACACTGTCTGGGTTTTATAACTATATATGGGATGGATCACTAGGTGGGGTAGCCTCTGGATGGTCTTTCCCTCAGACTCTGCTCCACACTTTGTCTCTATATCTCTTTCTGTGAGTATTTTGTTCCCCCTTCTAAGAAGGACCAGAGTATCCATACCTTGTTCTTCCTTCTTCTTGGGCATTATTTGATATGTGAATTGTGTCTTGGGTATTCCAAGCTTCTGGGCTAATATCCACTTATCAGTGGGCGCGTACCATGTGTGTTCTTTTATGATTGGGTTGCCTCACTTAGGATGATATTTTCCAGATCCACGCATTTGCCTAAGAATTTCATGAATTCATTGTTTTTAATAGCTGAGTAGTATTCCATTGTGTAAATGTACCACATTTTCTCTATTCCTCCGTTGAGGGACATCTGGGTTCTTTCCAGCTTCTGGCTATTAGGAATAGGGCTGCTATGAACACAGTGGAGTATGTGTCCTTATTACATGCTGGGGAATCCTCTGGGTATATGCCCAGGAGTGGTATAACAGGGTCCTCCAGTAGTATGTCCAGTTTTCTGAGGAACCGCCAAACTGATTTCCAGAGTGGTTGTACCAGCTTGCAATCCTGCCAGCAGTGGAGGAGTGTTCTCTGCTAGTGCATGACAAATACAGAGGGGGACACTCTCAGCCAGTCATTGAACTGAGCACAGGGTCCCCAGTGGGGGAGCTAAAGAAATGATCCAAGGAGCTGAAGGGGTTTGCAGTGCCATAGGAGGAACAACAATATGAACCACCTAGTACTCCCAGAGCTCCCAGGGACAAAAACATCAACCAGATAGTACATATAGTGTTACCCATGACTCCGGACTCATAGGCAGCAGAGGATGGCCTTGTTGGACATCAAAAGGAGGAGAGGTCCCTGGTCCTGGAAAGGCTAGATGCAGCAGTGTAGAGGAATACCAGGACAGGGAAGTAGAAGGGGGTTGATTGGGGAATGGGGGAGGGAAGAGGGCTTATGGAACTTTCAGGGAATTATCCAGGAAAGGGGAAATTATTTTAAATGTAAATAAAGGATATATCTAATAAAAAAAAAGAAAAAAAAGCTGCATTTGGTGGCACACATGCAATTCAAGTGCTGAGCAGGTGGAGACAGGAGATCACTGGGACTCAGGCTAGTCAGGCTAGCTGAGTCAGAGCATTCCTATATCAAAAAGCAAGTTACTGAAGAATGACCTAAGTTTGACCTCTGGCCTCTACATAAGCACACACAAGAAACTATGGCAGTCTAGAGTTTAGTCCACCTCTCCAAGTCAAGCCTAGTCAGTGCCTCAGGAGGTCTGGCCATCTCATAGTTCCTGAATTGAACCTGTCTGCTGTACTACTGTAACCAGTTTAATAATCACAGAGGCTAAATATGTGTTCAACTGTCTCTTTCTCTTCTTGCTGTTACTAAATCCTTCCATATTAATAGTAAATTTCCCAGCAAGACTTTACAGTGCTACCAGCTTGGGAAGAAGATAAGAGAATGTAGAGATAGGAGATCACAGTATTGCCTATGAATCACACCAGCCGGATAACTAGAAGAAAAGCATCAGTCTTGAGGGAACATTGGCTTGGGGAAGTGAAGGGGACCAATGAGAAAATCAGTCATTGTGTCCTCCTGCATCCATCAACCCTGCTATATCCCTGCTGCCTCCCTGTACTGTTTGCTATGAATTAATGCAAGTGAACTGGTATCACTTGACACTTTTGTTTCTCCATTTTCACTGGCACCTCACCCTTAGCACTTGACCCAAACAGCCCCAAAAGTCGGGGGTTGAGAGTGGGGATGGGCCTCTTCACATTTTAGTAATGTGAAGATCTTGAAAACATTTATCAAGACATATTCTCTTTTTATGTCCCTTTTGGGGTTCTTCGTCCTTCTAAGACAATGGTTCTCAACCTTCTTAATGCTTCGTTCCTTCTGGTCCCCACTCATGAAATTATTTCATTGCCACTTTATAGCTATAATTTTGCTACTGTTATGAATCATAATGTTAATATCTGATATGCAACACCAAAGGGGTCATGGCTCACAGGTTAAGAACCACTGATCTAAGGCTTTTATCAAAGCACTGTTTCCTGACTCTTTGAGTGTGGGTCACATTACAGCCTTCTACCCTGGACACTCAAGACAAGAGTCAGTCCTTTAAGACCCTTGCTAGCCTGGTCTCTCAAGGAGTTTCCTTCAATGATGGGTTCAATTCATCCCTTTAGGAAGATTTCTTTGGAATTCTTCTGTCTTGGTCTCACTGATGTAATTTTATCTACAAAACAATATTACCATGAGTAATGGACATCAAGGCATGTGACTTCCTGCTTGCCTGTATCAGGGACTTTGAGATCAGCATCCAATACTTCACCATTTAGGTGACCAGCTCCGCTGACCTACTTAGACTTTTTCCTCAGAGCTTCCCTTTCCCAAAAGTAACACCCTCCAAATCCAAGCCACTTGAAAGTACTAGATACACCCAACTGCTTAGAGTCCCAGAGAATATGGCTAGGGTTTCTTCAGCTAAATTACACTGGGTATGGCCTTTTCCTTCACTCTCAAGTCCCCTATCACCAAATTCTGCTAATCTATTTGCTTACCTAACAACTACAGATCACAAATACTTCCTAAGTACACGTGGAATACTCTTTAAGACAAGCCATATTGTGGGCCACTATGGATAGAATGTGTCCCCAAAGGTCATATATTGGACAGTCAGGTCCACATGCAATTAGACCATGAAATGTGATTGAGTTAGTAGAAGAGTGTATTCATCATAAAAGGAGGCATTTGCCACCCATCACACATGCTGTGCCACTTCCTTGCTTGTTTGTTGCTGAAGGATAAACAAAGGGAAGGTCTTCCCCATATATCAGCCCTGTGAGTTTGGACTCTTCAACTTTCTGAGCCATTAGTCTAATCACACATTTCCATTGCACAGGAGTCCTCCAGGAAGAGGGACACTGTCCTAGCTACACAAGAAACCAGGGCACAAAAACCTGCGTCTGACCATGAAATCAATGCAAGACACCAGCACATGAGATGAGCAATCCGTATCATAAAGGAGACAGGAGATCTCACAAATCCGTGGACATTTAGAAACTCCTGAACACATGAGAGAGTAATGAGAACTTAAAGTTGAAATTTAAAATTGTATTAAAAGAGAACAAGTAGAAATGTGTATTAATTTCACTTCTTGTAATAAAAATTTAAAAAAAAATTCCTGACAAAAACAAATTAAGGAAGTGTTTACTTTGGTTCACAGTTGGAAGATACAGTCCATCCTGGTCGAAAAATCATGGAGGGAAGAGACAGCTGCTCACATGGCTCCTCCTGTGAGGAAGGATAGAGAGATGAAGGTTCAGCTTGCTCTCTCCTTTGGTTTCAGATCCAGACCTCATCCACGAGATGGGTCTTGCCACATCAACTGTCTCAGTCTAGAACTTTCCTCACAGATGTGGCCAGAGTAAGCATCACATGACTTCTATGGGAGCCAGCAAGTGCAACTCACACCTACAGGAAAAGAAAAACAACTCCAGCAAACACTACAGTACTCCTCAAGGAACTGGGACTCAGCCCAAAGTTAGGAAGGAAATAACAAAAGCCAGGGCAGAAATAGATACTAGGAAAGATCAGCAAAACTAAAACAAACATTTCCCCCCCAAAAAAAAAACCAAACTGAAAACAAATGAACAAAACTAAAATACAGATCAGCTCAACTAAGAATATTTTTTAAGACAAATAAATCATTGGGCTAAAAAAAGAATTGGCTCAGACAAATAAATTCAGAAATAAAAGCAAGGACACTGTAGCTGATAAAACAGCAAGCCAAAGAAATGGCCACAGCAATTAGATTGGGCAATCAGGCTGCCTAGAAAAAGTAGAAATATGGTTGACACACACAAGCCTACAAAGATGGACTCTTAAAGAAGTAGAAAAATCTGAACAATTCAGTAACAAGCAAGGATACTAGATTAGTAAAACAAATAAGTCCCCCATGAAAGAAAATTCCAAGATCTCCTCCTAATCAAATTCTACCCATTATTTAAAATGAATTCCACTGGTGCTATATCTCAGTTAACAGAGTGCTTATCTAGCTAGTGTGCACAATGCTCTGGACTCCATACCATAAACAGGACATGGTAGTACAGACCTATAATACCAGCTCTTGGGAGATGGAGGCAGGAAAATCAAAAGTTTAAGGTCTTCTATAGCTTTTTAGCAAGTTCAAGGCCAGTCTGGGATACATGAGAATCTATCAAAAGAAAAATAAATTATCCTCCTTTTCAAATTCTGTCAACAGGACAGAATTTGAAACTGAGAGACAAGTTGTCTCTCAGTTGTCAACTGAGAGACAGGGCAGGGGTGAGGGGTCAGAGCTAGAAGAGTATGGAAAGTAGGGAAGAGTGTGGGTTATAGCATGTACAGTTTCAGTAGGACAGGATGAATGAATTCTGTACATCAACTGTGTCATATGGAAACTTTAGTTCATAACGATGTCTAGTGCTATGGTTCATCTTCATTATTAAGATGATATTTCTTAGTATAATCAGAAGATAAGCCTCTGGACCTGTCAGTGTTTCAAGACAGGTTTATTTGAGTTGGGAAATCCTATCTTGAATGTAGGCTGGGATCCAAGACTAAATAAGTAGAAAGTGAACTGAGTACCAGCATTCATCCTCATTCCTACTGCGATGCCTTCTGCATCATGATGGACCGACCACACTTAAACTGTGAGCCAACATAAGCACTTCCTTCCCAAAGTTTCTTATGTTGAATATTTTGTCAAAGTAATGAGAAAAGCAATGAGTGTATATATAAGCATGAAAATTACAATGTAACTCAATGCACATACAGATAAACATGCGAGGTGGTAGATATATTAATTATATTTCTTTAATCATTTCATGATGCATTCCTAAATCAAAACATCAGTGTACAGCATAAATACTTTTAATTTTTATTTGTTAATTATACCTGAGTAAAGTTGGAAATAACCACCACTACACATATAACTATTCTCTTTTAAATAAACCCAACCCCCACTTAGGCTCCACTCCTTTGGAACTCCACCCTTATGTTCTGTTTCACAAAGGCTGGCTTCCCCCTTTCCTCCCCAACACAAACTTTGTTTCATTAAAAACATCTTCATCGTGGTTTTATGGCTCATAGAAAGGCTGCAAAGAAGCAGTGAGGATCTTTCCTATCCAAATCCCAGTGCCTTGTATGGTGTCTGAAACACAACACAGCCCTTTTAACGCACTCTTGTGTTCTTCGTTCCTGTTCACTCTTGTGTTTTGATAGCATCTCCCGTGGGCCCCATGTTAAGCTTTGCAGAGTTACTGAATGAGAAGATGTGCCCAGGTGAGGGGGACAAGACAAAGATGAATAAGAGACATGATGCCTAAGTTCACGAGGTCAACTTGAAAGCATCCTTAGCCTCATAAAGGTTCAAGACCAGTCATGGCTACATGACACCTTACCCCAAAAGAACAAAGAGAAAGTTCCATGGGAGCACGATGCGGATGTTTCTCCTGCTGGAGAAGGGGAGCTATACTGTCTAGCTGTTATTCTCCATGAAGAGAAATCATTGGTGTTTGCAGGAGGCAATTCTGAAAACACAAAACAAAATTACTTTATGCAGAGCACATGTGTATCTATATGTCTTTTCTCAAGATATTCTGGAATTTGTTTTCAGACACTCCCTGCCTGGAAAACCCAAGGTCTCTAATGACAAGTGTGATTGCCCTCTGCTTTGCTTTACCCAAAACTGGGTGGTTTCATCTCTGTCACCAGAGTGTGTGACTGTGAGCCACAGGCTATGGAGCAATGAGGAGGTGCTGGACATCCACTCCGGGAGCCAAACTGTGGTACTTTGCTTGGTAATACACACTTTCTGTGCATTCAGGAAATACAGACATTGGAGATTGGGTTTTGTTGTTTTTTAAGGCATTTGTCTTTTCCATGAATTTTTCTTTGAGAATCTTGAAAAGACAGTGCAAGCCTGCTGGGCTGTGGGAACGTGACAGATTGTCCTACACAAATGTGCATTTCCTTCCTCTCATTTTATTCCCTCCCTAAAGAACCACAATGTCTCCCAATTGTTGATTTTGAATGTAGCATAAAGGGTTGCCCTGAAGTTGCAGCTGCAAGCTTACAGAAACGGGTGTTCTTAGAGGCCATATCCTGTCATTGATTTTTCACAGTGAACCTCCCCATCGATTTCAATAGGGACTTCTCCCATAGATCGATGGCAGGATATGGCTGGCGACATTAAGAACAGATAAAAGACTTTTGCGTTAACTCTTAACACAACTGAAATTTAGATGTAAACTCACTTAACAAAAATTGGTTTTCAGAAGTTCATCAAAAAAGAAATGATTTCAAGATGCCTCTATTGCTATTGTCAATGTAAACATAATTTCTTATGCCCAAGACATTATTTTCTTTGTTTTTTTATTTTTCATGTTTATCAAAATCACATTCTCATAAGTATTTTTAAAGATTAAAAAAAAAATTGTAGTCTTTGCCCTCAAACAATGTAATACCTAGTAAAGAAGAAAGAGGGGCACACAGATTAATCCCATACAAAGTGGGAGAAAGGGTGAGTGTTTCAGATGCTGGTGTATAAAGGGAGATGTCTCTCCATAGTTCATGTGCATAGAATTTTACATAATGAATTTTTAAAATTAAAATTTAAATATAAAAATTGTTTTGTGCGGAATCTTGCAGTGGTGTCCAGGTTGGCCTCATATTCCTGGGTTGAAGTCATCCTGTTGTCTCTGCTTCTTGAGCAGCTGGATCGGGCAAGAAATGCATCTACAGCTGGCTCTAATCTCCAATATTATATTACACTATATATTTGGCCCAATGCATTCATTGATGTGCTTGCTTCAAGAATAAAGCAGGAAATTGCCTTCTAGCCGAATGAACTGTTAGTAGCTTGGCCCTATTTTCTGGTGTTCCTAGAGTGCCTTAATTTATATCTATTGTCTATCATTTTTTTTATACAAGCTTTCCCTGACATGTCTAAAAGTGACCCATTACCTGTACAGCAGTGAATTCTATCCTTAAAATCTGCTCAGAGGTAGCTAGTAGATAGGAAGTAGAAATGGACTGGGAGGACTTTAATGTTCTGATCTGGGCTCAGATTTTCTCTAGAGGTAGGCTGGTGGACAGTTATCCTCAAAACCACCTGAACCTTCGACTAACCTCCAAGATTGTGGGTTCTTCTATGCTCTCTCCCCTTTCTGGACTTGTTGAAATTTTATCTGTCTCCCTCTTCTGTCTCTTTAGTTACTTGTGGTTTTGTCCATCCTCAACTGTTATGCTGGTCTACCAAGAGATCTGCTTTCCTCATCTTTCTTAGAGAGTCATCATTTCCAGGTCAGTCAACAAACATTCACTTAACAATGCTGTTAGCCAAAGAAAATGCTGGTACTAGGAATATAATAAAGAAATCTCAAAAGGAAACTGTAGTGGTTCCTATCTTTGAGTTTCAGTTGGGTTCCATATACAGGATGAGTGTCATCATCCTGATTCAAATTTGCTGACAAATCGGGAATGTATAATAACAACGATGGCAACAACAACAAAATCATCTCAGAGGCTTAATTTTTCTCAACAACCTAGGATATCACCCGTAACTAGGAAACATTTTTCTAATTAGTAGGGGATCATTTAGGGTTGATTCATGTATATTTGAACTTGACATTAATCACAGTCAGACAAGTTTAATGAACAATCATTAAACTTTGATACAACTAGGCTTCAACTGATATGATTCACACAAAAGGAGCTGTGTTGTAAAAGGAAACACAATGGATCCGTTTTGTTCTTGGCTCATAAAAGGTCTGATAAAGAGACTGAAGGGAGATTCTATCAGTCTAATGTTTAGAGATTGATTGTCTAAAGCTTTATGTTGCTCCTTTATATTTTTTCCTACCTTCAAAAAACCAAGTAACAAATCTCAGACCTTGTACTTATAACTAGCTTATGTTAATATTCTGGATGGGAAACTGAAACTCAGAAAATGACTTTAAACACAGACAAGCTCACAATTAATACATTTCAGACCTTTGGTTTTCAGACCCTTGATTGAGGGGATAGGTAGATAACTCAATCAGCTCAGGGTTTATCTTGCAAGTATGAGGACTTGAATTTGATTCCCAAAAACACATAAAAAGCTTAGTGAGGTAGTTCATTGGAATCCTAACACTGAAGAACCACAGATTGGAGGTTCTCTGAGCACATAGGCCAGGTAGTCTTGGCCAATTGGTGGACTTCAGATTTACTGAGAGACCATGTCACAAAATAAAGTGGAGAGTGATTGAGGAAAAGATCCTGCTGGTTTCTGGCCATTACACAAAGGAGTACACACAAGTGCATGTACATCTGCACACATATATAACAACAACAACATACACACACACAAACATATGTATACATGAATACATAGATACTCTCTGTGTGAAAAGTGAGGAAAATATACTTATATATCCCATTTTCCTCCAGTCAAATAATATCATCACATAAGAATATAAGTTCAAAGAGTCCGGATGATCTTCCTACCCGGAAAATCTTTGCAATTGTTTTCAAGCTTCCTGGCTTCCTGTTGTTGTTCTAAGGAGTGAGCAGCTCCCTGACCATTTCGTCTTTTTTTTTTTAATTATTTTTTCCATGCTTTTGAAATTAAATATAATAACAACATTTTCCTTTTCTCCCTCCCAAACCCCCATACTCCTTCCCTGTTCCCTTTCAAATTTAGGAGCTCCCTTTCCATTAATTGTTGTTACCTGCATATATGTAGTCCTTTTCTATAACCTCCTCAGTCTGTATAATGCTACTTGTATGTATGTTTTTAAGTCTAACCATTTGATATTGGGTAACTAACTGGTGTGCTCTTCGATGAGGGAGACTATTTCTCCTATCCTCAGCATTTCTTAGTTGTCTGTAGTTCTTTGTATAAGGTTGAGGTCTCACAGGCTTTCCATTGTACATGTTAGCATGCCTATTGTTTTCCTGTTCAGTTCATGTTTAGGGACTCATGTTGGTGAGACATTTTGGGTATAGCGTCCAACGTTATTAGCAGACACAATCTTACAGCAAACTCTCTGATCCTTTGGCTCTTAAAATTTTTCTGTCCCCTCTTCTGCAGTATTTCCTGAGCCTCAGGTGCTGGAGTGTTTTACAGATGTATCCATTAGGACTGGGCTCCATAACTCTGCATTTTGATTGATTATAGTTTTCTGAAATGAACTTTGTCTGTTGCAAAGAGAAGATTCTTTGGTGAGGGATGAGGACTATACTGATCTATGGGTATATTTAGAGTATAGTAAGGGATTTGCTGATACAGAAAAGTGGTGATTGTAGATTCTTTTGTAAGATGCAGGACTTGTTAGTACTGAGTAGTTGGCTAGGTTTCCTTCCACACACAGTTTCCTTCTTGTTGAGGGGGGTCTTAAGTTCAATTAGAGAGCTATTGGTTTCTGCCAAGGTATGTGTTCCAGTATTGCACCTTGGGGTTATCATGTCATGCTGGTAGTAGTAATGGTTCGTAAGCATCATAGCTCGGTAGGACTGTTGTCTTCTTCCCTACCCTGGAAGATGCCATAGTATCTTTTTTGTACCATGAAAACTAGTCCTCAGGGAGTACCTTTCAGATCCATTCTAGCTCTGGGTCATCTGGACCTTGTGTCTGAAGTGCATGGTGTCCTCAGCAATAAGACACCTTTTACCTCTGGAGAGAGGAACAACTAAGCCTGCTTCCTGAGCAAGGAATTCTATTCTGCCCTCCATTTCTTTGGATCAGAAAAGCACATTAGATCCATCCAGAGCCCTTTTGAACCCAGCAGAGGGGTTCTGAAAAAACAAACTGGACAGCCCTACTTCCATGCCTGCAAGACTCAATGGAAAAGTAGGTGGGGTAGGGAATTATTGAGTTTTGTTTTCTGTCCTTAGAGTTCTCTGTATTCAACTTTGTGTGCACCTGTATTTACAGGAGTGGACAAACAAACACATGCATAACACAGCATAGTCTGTACCCAAGAAATTAGAAAAGACCATGCAGAATATTGCTGCTACTGCCCCTGACTGTCCCTAGTCACCAGCATATGTTCATTCTTTATACTTTTGGTAGTCATTGATGTCACTGAGAATATCTCCTGGGTTTTCTCCTGAGCCCTGGGTAAAACTATGCCTCCTTGCTATCCTAAAATTGGATGTAGCCATAGAATAGGCTTTTCCTAGTAAAGGTAAAGGAAGCAGCTCTTCAGATGCATGCAGCCAGAAGCACTTGGCATTTGCTTCCTTCTTTCTACCACAAAAGTGAGCAGTTGCGCCATCACATAGGTCCCGGAGACTGGATAAGGTTGAGACAGAAACAAATAAATGCATGGCCAAAATCATAAATCTTCTTCTTCCTCTTCTTTCTTCTTTCTTTTTCTTTTCCTTCTCCTTCTCTTCCTCCTTTTCCTTCTTCTTCTCCTTATCCTCCTCTTTCTTCTGATCCTTCTCCTTCTCTGCTCCCTCTTCCTTCTTCTTATCCTCCTCCTTCTCTCCTTCCTCCTCCCCCTTTTCATCTCCTTCCTCCTTCTCCTCCATTTAAAAAAAAATTCTGAAACTTAAACTAGGCACAATGTTTGATGTCCACCATTTCAACAGTTACTTAGGAGGCTGAGACCAGACCATTGTTGAGAGCCAGAGGTTCAAAACCAGCCAGGTGATATAACTCTACTGTCTTAAAAGCAAAAATAAACAAAGTCTACTGAGGATCCAGCATTTTTTTCTTTAATATTGTCATTTAACTTAGTGTCACAATCCTTACCTGGAGAAGCTGAATTCAGCTATTGGTCACTGATAGGCCAATTTGAAAAAGCCAAATTAGTAGTAAAAAGGAGACTTATTCAATCCACTGACCTCCTCAAGTTCATGTTCAGAGCCTTAAAATGACTTGAAAAGTTTAAATAGAGTGACAGGAGTATCTAAGCAGGCTAAGCCAATGTGTGGTCCTCCCTACCATTGACTGATATCATTGTGTGGGCTTTAGGCTCATCCTCTAAGGTGGCCTGAAAAGTTGTTAAAACTCTATAAAATCATTTCCTAGGAGACAAGTCTTCTCTCTGACTAGAGACTTTTCCTTCTCCCAGCATGAGATTTCTAGGGAAATTCCCATTTCCTTGGGCTATTGTTTAAATAGTCTGGTAGTTAGACTGAGACACAAATGTTTCTTTACAGTATCTTCATTTCTTCCTGGCCTATTGCCCTTTGACTGAGTCTTTGCAGTTGTTATGAAAATGTAGAATATCTTAAGGACTTTGGGGAATTCTTTGTTTACACAACCTATCTTTGAGCAGAGCCCAAAACCCCATACTTTAATAATCTTCTGTTCTTTGAATAACATTAAAGAAGCTATATGATGGTCAGGGCCAAGCTGGACCCACCCTGCTGTCCACTCCTATCACATGCTTTGTGACAGTCTCCTATGCCAGTACCTCACATATTTAGTGCACAGATCTGCAACAGAACAAAGGTCTCTGCAGAAGGCTATGTGCTTTGGGACTTAATTTTTTCTATGCCTGTGTATTTCATGCGGTTGGACAAATTACCTTTCAATACACTGTCAGTAGAGATCCAAAGTATCAGTTCATTCAAAGAGATACATGCTCAGTCACTCATTTCTTCAGCTGACTACTATTTTGTCTCCTCTTTCCTGTAGTCTTCATGATACTTCCTTAGCTTTCCTGCACTATGCCAGCTCATGATGTTGAGTAGGCAATTTGAAACACCAATGCATTTTGGGGATAAGTGGAACATGACCCATCTGAGTTGAGTGTTGTTCCTCTTAGAGGGGCATAGCTGCTTAGAATTTTTTCCCTGATTCCTCTGCTGGGACACTGGGACTAGCAGTCTCATCATCCATCACTAGTGCACAGGTAATAAGAACTGGATCTCAGCATCTCTTCCTACATCTTTCAGTTTATAAGCCGTCACTGAAAAAATTTAAAAGGCTCCAGTTTCACCCCCTTTGTTCCAGAAACTACTTTGCCACAGACCTGAAAAGAAGTAACTTAAATAGAAAAAAAAGAATTTTGATGAGATGTGTCAATGACAGATTTACCAGATAATAGAGAACTAGATGGCTTTCCAACTCCACCTGACAAATTTATAAGTCAGCAGAAGGCTTAACCATGTAATGTACGTCAAAACTCAAATACTGGAACTTGGGGATGCACTTTAGGACTGGTCTCCTTTTCCAGCCCAAACATCCCTTGGCTTTTATTCTTAGCAAAGCCTCTCTGGAGATGATCTGAGGTGGGTCAGAACATGTCATCTGAATGCACTTCTATGCAGAACCAGGATTGCTTTGCTCTGGGCAAAATTCTTCCTGTGCTTCTCACTCACCATGTACAACACACTGTGCTCACACCATGTTGAGACTGTGAGCTTCTCAGGGCGTGGCCACTACTGATTTCATTGTGTTCTTGGCAGTAGGAATCTTAGCACATCATGTTTTTGCTCATATTAGACACTCCTCCAGGCCAGGGCAAATAGAAGGGAGGCCCAGAGTCTTCTCTTACTAGCAATAAGTCTATTGGGGAGGGGCCCTGCTGCCATGAGGAGACAGCAGCCTGCTAATCATCTTCCAGATCTGCAATTATGTTTGGGATCCTCACCTTTATCTCAAAGCTTTGAGTCTACATGGAAAATACGCCAAGAACTGCTTCTGTCCTTGGCAGATAGACTCAGATTCACACATGTACAAAACCCACTTGTTAAAGGCTTCCCATTAGAATTTTTAAATGTCAAATTCATTATAACTGGCAAGGCCTCCATGATCTGAGTTTTGAGGTCCAAGTCTCTGAAACTTCCCCTTCCATTCCAGTGCCCGGCTTCTTTCTGACCTTTGCTTTTATCAAGTACTTCCCAACCCTTTGCCTGGCATACTCTTCAGCTAGAGCTCTGCATGGTTCACTTCTTTTTCTTTTGTTTTCAATCCCCATACTCACTCAATTTCTCTCCCTGACCCTGAGTTCTGTCTGCTCTGGTATCACTTAATCACCTGCTTATTTGTTCATTCATGCTGTCAATTTCTTTATGTTGATGTCCCATACTAGACTGAAATCTCAGGAAGAGCCAGCACTGAGTCATACTCCTCAGACATTGCTTGCACATATGTGTGTATATATATGTGTATTCTTCCCTTCTCATAACACCTGTTATTAGACTTGAGATCACTCTAACCCCACGTCATGATAATTTATAATATAGTTTATGACATCATCATAATCATGACCTCATTGTAATCACGACCTCATTATAATAATGACCTCATTATAATCATGACCTCATTGTAATCATGACTTCACCATAATTTATATCATCTTAACTCATGACCTCATTATAATTCATGACCTCATCACAATTCATGACCTCATCATAATTCATGACCTCATTGTGATCATAACCATATCATGAGTTCCAGACCACAATGTAACTCATGATCTCATTGTGACTTTGTGACCTCATGGTGATTTCATGCCATTGTTGTAATGACTTCATCACAATATATGACCTTCATTGTGATCTCATGACCTTGTTGTAACTTTGATGTTTAAAAGGTCATTTCCAAATGAGGCCACAGTATAAGGGACAGGTCTGAAGATATCCTTTCCAGGAAGGCAGACCAAGCCCATAGCCGGAACTGATTTAGTCACCAGGAACCACTGAGAAGAGAAACCAGACCTGTTGATGTGGTTTTGGATTTAGGCCATATGGGGTCCACATGGACATAAGCAAAGAGGTCTTTCCCTATGTTCTTTATCATTCATTGGGTTAGTTACTTTCTCTTCACTATGACAAAACACCTTCTAGCTTCAGATAATTTGGTTTTTCTTGATGGAAAAAGCTTGACCCAGAAACAACATGGCCACAGGGAGATGGGGTAGAGATGGGGCAGAGGAAGAAGATAGACAGAGCGAGGCCAGAAGCTGGGGTTGTCCCTAGTGACTTATTTCCTCTAGCCAAGTTCCTGTGTCCCACAGCAAAACAGCTCCACCAGCAGGAGACCACATTTTAAAACAAGAACCCATGGGAGATATTTCATATCTAGTAACATGACACTGACCAACTTCAGCCCCTGGGATTTAGGAAGGACATGCAGTGAAGAGGTCTCTAAAGTAGTCAGTAAAGGTTCTGAGGAAGGAAAAGCAAGTGTTCATGCAGAAAAAACTGCATGGGGGTGTTAAAAAAATGTAGTGATTGCTTTGATTTGATGATTTTTAAATTTTATTTATTTTTTATTAGATATATTCTTTATTTAAATTTCAAATGATTTCCCGTTTCCTGCACCCTCCCGAAAATCCCATAAGCCATCTCCCCTCCCCCTGTTCCCCAATGAACCCCCTCCCGCTTCCCTGTCCTGGTATTCCCCTACACTGCTGCATCTAGCCTTTCCAGGACCAGGGATATCCAATAAGGCCATCCTCTGCTGCCTATGCATCTGGAGCCATGGTAACACCATGTGTACTATCTGGTTGATGTTTTTGTGTTTTGCTTATATACATGCATGCCTGGTGTCCATGGAGGCCAGAAGAGGGCATTGGACTTCTTGGAACTAGAGTTACAGATGATTGTAAGCCAAAATCACTCACTCTTTCTTTAAGTTACTTTTGTCAAGTACTTTGTCACTGCAATGAGAAAAGAAGCACACACCCTCAGGGCTGGAGAGATTGCTCAGCCATTAAGAGCACTGACTGCTTTTCCAGAGGTCATGAGTTCAATTCTCAGCAGCCACATGGTGGCTCATTACCATCTGTGATGGGATCTGATGTACTCTTCTGATATGTCTGAGGAAAGCAACAGTGTACTCACATACATTAAATAAATAAATAAACACACACACACACACACACACACATACACACCATCCCAGTGGCCCCAAACTCTCCTGACACATGTGTTGCGTGATACCAAATATCCAGTGTTATATGAGTGTAGTGAGGGGAATTAGGAGTATAGCTGTGGTATCTGTGATACCATGGTGACCAGACATCTCTCCTTTGGCACAGCTAGCCTTTGAATCTCCACTTTGGCCCACTAAGGATAACAGAAACCTCATGGTCTCCTTTCCTGTCTTGACTGTCATGGAACCAACAGTCAACATGGAAGACTGCCAGCCACCTTAACTGTGTCTGCTGAGGCACATCAAAAGAGGCCACTGATTAGTGATCTGTAACAACTGGCTTTTCCACTTCTACCCAAGTTCATGAAATAACAACTCTGAGACTGAATTAGCATGAATAGTTGCCTAGGCCAAAAGCTTTGGCTTGCTCTAGCTAGCTCTTAATTTAATTATCACATTTATTCTATTCTTAGTCCCACCATGTGGTTGGTTACCTTGCCTTAGTTTCATGCTAATATCTTCCTCAGAGTTCAGGGTGAATATTCTTTGCCCCGACTCTATCCCGAATCCTCTCTCCCTACTGGATGTCCAGCTTTTAATCTTGGCTTAGCTCATTGGCCATAGGCTTTTTATTGACTGGTGATGCCTCCAGACAGTGCACAAGAGATTCTCTTCTCTCTGCAGTGATCATGAAACACAGGTTCACTCCACTCCTAGACTAAAAAGACAAGGTCTCTGCCTCCAACACTCATAGAGCTGAAAGCCCAACAAAGGAGAGACACTTTCCATTTGACTCAATAGTGTGTACTCCAAAAAGTAAAAGATTCCATGTCAGTAAAGAGAGCTTCATTTTTGAAAACACACAGGCAGAAATAAACTATAGCATTATAAAGTGAGTTCATGTAAAATTGTGGAAGGTCATCTCTTATAATCAAACCTTAAAAATATATCACTTTGATGATTTCATAAATACAGATCTGGTCAGATGGCTGAAAGAATGATTAGCAAGGAATAATATCATAAAAGAGAAGAAAGCTATTTAACACTTGTTTCACAAGAACCATGGTGCATCTCAGAGAATGCACTAGGACCACAAGGCACCCCCAAACAGCTATGAAGTGCTTCATTAAAGAATTTACATCTGGGGTTAGAGGGAAAGTTCATTCAATCTATAAAGTGTTTGCCACACAGGAGTAAGGATCTGAATTCAATCCCCAGAAACCCACTTATGATATTGCTCTTCTGTAATCTCAGTGTGGGGAGGCAGATAGGCAAGTCTCCATGGCTCCCTGGCCAGCCAGTGTAGCCAAGTTCCAGATCCCAGTGAGAGACTAAGAGATCCTGTCTCCCAAAACAAAGTGGATACTACATCTGAAATGGCCTGTGGCTTCTACATCCATAAGCATACATGTATATCTACAAACATACACATATTCACATACACATATACACATATATACACACACACATATACATACACTCACACACTCACACACATAGACACACAAGCACATACATACACGCACACACATGGATGCATATACACACTCACGCGCACACACACGTATACACATACCACACATACATACACTCACACAAATATACACATACCCCCACACATTCACACACACATATATACATACCCCCACACATGCACACACACACACAAACACAAGCACACACACGCAAGCACACACACACACACATACATACCCACGCACATGCATGCATGCATACACACACCACACACACGTACATGCACACACATACATGCATAAGTACACACATACATACACACACACAAGGACCCATGCACACACATGCATGCACACACACACACACACACACACACACACACACACACACACATGCACACTTGCACACAGGTACACTTTAAAATTTTATAGCATTGGTTCTAAAGTGGAAAAACGTATGCCTTGATGGGGTGAACATTGGCTCCCCTTCTTCTCCAGGCTCAAGTTCTTAGGAATGGGGAAGTGTCAGGGCTTAGAGGACAGCAGCCAGACATTGAAAAAGATTTCTCACATGACTCCAATCATCTTCACTTTACACAAAACAGAAAAAAAAAAATTGTGTTCTCTCCTGTCTCTTATTGTTAGTGATGTTTTCCTCCCAGTTGGCCACTCCTTTCCAATGCCCTGACATTTCTTATGCACATCAAATTGTTACCAAAAAATGATGAGCGACAATTTGCTAAGCGAGATCATCTCGGCCAAGTGAAAAGGTTCTTTTCCCTCGATTTCAAAAACTCTATTAATCTGTGGTGATAACAACCTTCCCATCTTGAGAGTCTGTAAAAAAAAATTCAAAACAATGCTATTGCCAAACCATGTGGTAAATTCCCTTTGGTGCTGCTACACAAGTATGAAGCTGTTCTAACCAGACCTCCCATGCTTAGGGACTTTCCTCAACCCCATTGATGCACTGGGTATACAGCCTGTAAGTCTCCACCACTCCTCTCCACGGAGCATGGCCAGCATCAGCTCCTCATCTCTGCAAAGCAGATTTAAAGATTGCATGCTTTCTGTCTTAAGTGCAGCCAGCTTGTTTTCTTCTTCTCGTTCTTCCCTCTCTGCCTTCTTTTCTTTCACTCCTTCTTTCTTCTTCTCTCTTTCCTTCCTCTCTTCATTTCTCCTCTTTCTTTCTCTCTCTGTCTTTGTGTATATATGTGTAAACCAACACATACACAAAGAAGAGACAAGATAGGGAGACAGAAAAGCACTCAGTATTTATTTTTTTTATTAATTGAACTTATTTGTTGAAAAATTTGTCCGTGTATACAATACATTCAACAGCCCTGTCCATTTCTTATATCCCTCTCAACTCTGTTAACCCAACCTTCCTACAAATCCATTTCCTATATGCCCTCTTGTTTTATGGCCAACTGACTTGCACCAAGGCCATCTGTGTGACCGCGGGTTTGAAACCACCCCTGGAGACTGGGGGATCCACCAGTGGATCCATAACTGATGCCAATGATTTCCCTCTCCCAGAATCTGTCAGTATCCAATAATTAACAGGATGGGTAGGACTCTATGAGTCCTGCTACCATCATGACTGACTGTTGATAAGGCCAGTTTTACATAGGCAACAACAGCTGTTTTTAGTTCATGATTACTATAGCTCCATCATACATGGCATTTTGTAGCTCTACTCCCAATCTTCTGGCTCTTACATTCTTTCCACCCCCTCTTCTACAATGTGCATTAAACATTAGGGGAGCTATATGTATTTGTTTAGGGACTGAATACTTGACCTCACTTAGTTTCAGCACCTTGAACAGCCATGGAGTGCAAAAGGAAGAAATTCTCTGACTAAAGCAGAGAATAACATAAACACAGGCATTTAGAATGCAATTTGACTCCATGTCAATTTAATTAAGCAATAGCAGCAAGTTCCCACCTATAGTCTATGATTTCTCTAGCTGTATGTTGTTGACCAGGTTACAGTATCAGGCATAAGTTCCCACCTATGGAGTAATTTCTAGATTCAATCTGAGAGAGGTTGTAACACCCATAATAGTACTGCTACTGTCCCACAGCTAAGCACATTTTGCATAAGAGGTTGGTATTGAAGTCAGTAGGATTCATAGCTGGGTATGAGTATTGGCACCATCTCTGTCTTAGAAGGCTGAACTGCACCTACTGGCACCAGGACTGCAGGCCAGTAGGGAGGATGTTCCCAACTCAGGTTGCAACTGACATGCGGTGTCTTCAACAATAGGATCTTATCACCTAATTGTCCTGGGCAACCAAGAGAGCCATCAAGATCTTGTATTGTTTGGGGTTGGGGTGGGGTGGAGCCTCTCTGCTCAAACCTGCATAATGGGTAGCATGCTTACAGGTGGAACTGGCATTTCTGTTTAGTTGACCCATACCTCCAGAAGCAGCATTATCCAGCCACACACAATGTTTGAACCTTCAAACTTAAAAAATGATTACACACTTTAATTGGGTTACAAGATAGTAGGTTTCCATATGCTTTTTCAATAACCCCTTTGTTTTGGTTAGCCCTCCCCTACCTCACCCTCACATGACCCTCCTCCCTCTCCCTTCCCTACTTAAACCTTTCCAACCCAGGATTCACACTCTTTACTTTCATTTCTATGTGTTCTCAAGAGAGGCATAATGTCTTGTACATCCAATACAAAAGGCTGGTGAAATGAGAAGCAGAGTCTTTACAGCTATAACTCTCTTTTAAAACAAACGAACAAACAAACAAAACCCACCAAGCTTAAGCAAGCCACTATTCACATTTAAACAACAACCAGAGACAATATTACCAGTCTCCTAAAATTTATTTTTTTTCTATTTTGGTTATTTTTCTTGCATTTCATTTATTTTAAAACCCTGCCTCTCTAAAAACAAACAAATAAAAAACAAACTGAAAAGGGATCTGCTTGTGTGTTAGCAAGAGTGAGAGTGGAGAAAAAGACAGAAAACACCCTCAGAGTTTGCTTCCATTCAGGGATCATTGGGCTGCGTGAGATAGCATTGGAGCAGAGGTCAAGCCAGGAAAGATTTCTGGGAAGTGATATTAACACATAGCATCTGAGCAAAGCCTCTCTGTGAACTTTCCAGCAAATCTGTGGACATTGCTCACTCTAGGACTACTTACTGATCTTTGAATCACAGCCTGTAAGAAAGCTGTTCTCAAGCTTTTCAATGGACAGAAGCTTCTCTCTCTCTGTCTCTCTCTGTCTCTCTCTCTCCCCCCCCCCCCGCCCTGTGTGTGTGCGTGTGCACTCACGTTGCAAAAATAAATAAGTAAATAAATAAATAAAGTCTTATAGGACCCTGGAAGTAAAAGAGTACACTGAAAAATCTGAACTCAGCTGGGTGCCTCTAGCTAGGAGCAATAGGGGGACAGGGACCAGGATGGTACACTGACACACTGGGAGTGGAAAGTAGCAACTCTACCAGGTAGGGCTTTAGCTGCAGTGTTGAAAAGTTCCACCACATCCCACTGTTGGGAAATGGGGAGAATGGTAGAGGGGAATAGGGAGCATCAGGTCTGTGGGAACTAAGGATTAGGAACAGCAGTTCAGAACTTCCCAGGGACTTAACAGTCAAGGATCACCTCTGCTGCTTGCTAAACCTTTCCAATTATCCCTCTTTTATTAGGGTAGAGTTTCATGCAGCCCTGCAATGTACTTTGACCTTCAGACCCTCCTGACTCCACCTCCAGAGTTTTGGTATTATGTGCATGCCAACACAACCTACTGGTTTATGTGGCCCTAGTGGTGGGTCATAGGTCATCACTATGCTAGGCAAGTGCTGTACCAGTTGAGCTATGCTGGTTTACCTCTTCCCTTGGATGGACATCCTTTCTTTTTTGAGAGGAGATGGGGCAGCTGCATAATTGCATATCATCAGCTGGTGCACCCTGATCTTCTCCCTGTACCAACAGAAATATGAACAGCTTTAGCGAAACTGAGTACAGCACTGGACCCTCCAACCATAACACTGCAGCTTCCCAGATAACCCCATGCTTTGTTTAAGAGGGCATTCAGTGGTTCTCACTTGAAAACAAATGTTGAGGCTTGGCGGGTCTCTTTGAAGATGAATGTAGATCCAGATCCTTAAGGCACATTCTCCTCCATCCTATGACCTCCTTTTCAGTTAACAGAGTTCCCCCCCACCCCCAGGCCCTCAGAGAATCACTATATCCCAGTGCAGCACACCAAATATCCTGGATGCCACAAGAAAGAATATTTGCATAGTGGAGGGTTGGGAGGGGGAGTCAGGAGCCAGAGGCATTGGAAAGATTTAATATAAACACTTAGTGGTCCTGATGGACCAACAGATAGATGGTGGAAAGCCACACATTTCTCCCCAAGCCTGTTTAAGTGAGTGTGTCTGTACTAATAAGAAAGCTTTCTCTAAGGGGAGGAAATAGTGAGAGATAGCTAGGATGGTTATCTTTATCAGCACCACAGATAAAATAAAGCATGCTGCAGAACAAATGAGCATACTCTCTCTTTGGCCAAAGGGACTGTTATAGAAAGAATCTCACAGTCTGTGAAGCTTCCCAGAGCTTGGTTTCTGTTCTAGAGATGAGGAGGAGAGGAACCAAGGATGAGGGAGGCAAATTTGTTTTTTCACATTGAGCTTGTGTCAGCTTTCCATCATGTGACACGATGCCTCAGCTCAACAACCTAAAGGAAAGAGAAGTTTATGTGAGCTCATAATTTCATATTTCCTAATCCATGGTTGGCTGGAAGTTTCGGGGTCTGGCGTCAGGCAGAACATGAGGGCCAAGGGAACAATGGTAAAGGAAACTGGTCCCTTACACAGACAGAGAAAGGAAGGGATGGGAGATTAATAGAGGTGGGAGAGGAAGAGAAAAAGAAATAGAAGAGGAGGAGGTTGGGGGAATGAGAAGAGGAGAGAAACACCAGAAGTAAATAATCCCTTCAAACACTCTTCTCCCTCCTCCAATGAGGTCCCACTTCCCTACATTTCCACCACCTCCATGTGTAGCTTCGAACCCATCAATAGACTGATCCCTTAATGACATCAGAGACTAGAAATCTGGTTGTTTCCCACAGATCCTACTTCTAAGCACTGCTACTATGATAGCTATCAGCATATGAGTGTAAGGATGCTTCACTCCGAGCCTTATCCAAACAAATGATTCGAACCTCAAATCTAAAGAGTGAGATTTTGGAAGCTCACCTACCCTTCTATTGGAAAAAAAAATACTGTCAGGTAGAAATATCCAGCACATTCCATGATTCTATGTAGAAGTTACTGCTAGAGAAAGGATAGTTAATACAACCTGGGATAGAATGGAGTACAGAGAATTGCCTTTGGACCCCAAAGCATTGGATTCTTTATGAAAGAAAAAAATTCCACACATATGATGTGAGTTATCATTCTAATGGTGTGGTTTACAGGGTTTACATGAAACCAAAATCTTTACTATAGTTTGGATCTTAAACATCTGCTTAGTTCCTTGTGTAAAGCACCCCACCCCCAGAGGAGCTATTAGAAGTTGGTGGAACCTTTAAGAGTGAGTGCATAAAAGGAGGTTCTTAGGTGTGTGTGTGTGTGTGTGTGTGTGTGTGTGTGTGTGTGGTGTGCGCCGTGAAAAGGGTAATGGAATTCTTGCTCCTATTGTGTGTGTGCTGTTCAGAGGGAAATGGGACCCTAGTCCCTGTTATGTGTGTGTTGTGCAGAAGGTAATAATGGGAACCTAGCCCCTCGTGTGTATGTGTGTGTGTGTGTGTGTGTGTGTGTGTGTGTGTGTGTGCTGTGCAGAGGGTAACAATGGGACCCTAGCCCCTGGTGTGTGTGTGTGTGTGTGTGCGCGCGGAGGGTAACAATGGGACCCTAGCCCCTGGTGTGTGGGTGTGTGTGTGTGTGTGCGCGCGCGTGGAGGGTAACAATGGGACCCTAGCCCCTGGTGTGTGTGTGTGTGTGTGTGTGTGTGTGTGTGTGCGCGCGCGTGGAGGGTAACAATGGGACCCTAGCCCCTGGTGTGTGGGTGTGTGTGCTCTGCAGAGGGTAATAGTGGAACCCTAGCCCCTATCTATTACACTCTTTTGCTTCCTGCTCATCAGGTAAGGGTGCTATTCAGTGGCACAATCCCATCCTGATGAGTTTCTCGCTACAACCCCAAAAGTAACAGGGTCAATTGTTCATGAGCTGGGCCAGATAAAACCTTGAGCCAAAATAAATCTTTTCTCTTTTTGAGTTCATTGTCTCAAGTATTCGTCCCAATGTTGGGAAACTAACTAAGGCAATGCTGATCAAAACTGAAGCAAGTTAAAATAACTGGAAGCTCGTAACTCAGCTATCTATACTAAGGAGAAAAGCCAACGCAGTGAAAACAGCTCGGATTTGAGCTATTTTTCTCATAAGAGGGAGAGAAAAATGAACCAATAAGCAGAAACAGGGACATGCACAGAGATAAGAAAAAAGAATGTTCTATTCCCCATGGGCAAGCAGCTTGTCTGAGCCTCACCCTTCAAACTGAACCCAAATTCTGAATGTATGCACAGATAGAGCAGTAACTCTTTCCTTGTGTGTTTGATACATTCTAAAGTGTATGGATATGGCTTCAGAAACATCTGTCTTCCACATCATCTGCCCATGGCTCCGCTTTGACTGAAATCTTGGATGGAACTAATGACTGCCGTCATGCAAGCTCCTGCCTTCGGGGGAAAGAGGTGAGAACACAGATATTAACACAGCGTCTGAGAAGCTGCTGGAAGCTGGCAGCTGACACTGCTTAATCTCATTGACTTACAAGGACCGGGTAGTTTTAAGTGAATTATGAAAGTGGTTAAGGGCTGGCTGGAGGAGAATGTTGGCAGGTATGGAAACCAGACTACTTGTGGCCACTTCTAATAAGGTTTCAGTTGATATGAGCCCGTGGTTGAGACGTCAGAAGGGCTCCCCCGGTACTGGGCTTGAGCCTTTTCCTTGCTGATGCCAAATCTGAGCCTGGCATGAGAACTGATTTTTATAGAGTAAAAGGCACCAACAGTATATAAAGTTTTATAATCTGATTTCTACAACGTAACGCCAGCTGGCTTAAGTTTCCATCTTACGGAGAACACAGAAGGGAAGACCCCAAATGCAGAGACCGAGAATAGAACCATTCCTTGTCTTTCAGCAAGGAATGTTTATACGGCGTGAAGACTTTCAGCCTGAAACAGTCGACAGCAAAAATAAGAACTGGTCCTAGAAAGATAACTGGAGCTTGCAACATCGAGGCAATATTATTCATTGTGTTTTTATTCCTAAAGTCAAATTACACAGAGGTGAAGGGGAAAAAAATCAGCATTAATAAGAATCACCTGCAAAAAATGCACTATCTATGCAAAGAAGTGAACAATTGCACACGACTTTTGAGTCTGCCTCAGTATACAGTTAGAATCAGTAGCACAATGTACATTTATTCTGCCTCAATACACAGTTAGAATTAGTAGTACGATGTACATCCCTTTTATCTCTAACTTACTAAAAATCACCCACAGAGACATGCAGTGACCTACCCTTAGAATAAGGGTAGCTCATGGTCCTGAAAGAAGTCTCAAAATTTTTCTGCCTTCACTTAGGAGTTTAGACACCAGAGTCACAGGATGCTCATTGCCAGTACACTCTGTCTGACAGCCATTCCTTGTCTCCAAGGCGGCTTGTGGATGTATAATACCACTTCATTTTAGTCAAGGAGTGGCCAGGGGCCTGCTGAACCTGGGATAATTTGCACTGGTCTGCTCCTTGTTTCCTATGCTTGTCTCCCATCAGTCCAGGCCTTAATTTTCTTAAACAGTTTGATTGCATCTATTAGGCCTTTGCCTTCATGCAACCTTGATGTACCAAAGCTTACAGCTCCAAGCTACCTTAACTCATACATAAATACGATGAAAGTCGATAACTGGAGTCATTAAGAGCAAAGCCTTTGGAATCAACTTTGTTGGGTCCATAGCCAACCTTGAGCAAGCTCCTTAACATCTGCCATCCATATTTCCCCAAGACTGCTGCCTCAGAGCTTTCAATGCAGAAAGCAAGGTAGGTTGCTTTATGCAATGATTATGTGGAAATTAAGAGCAATAATTCAGGTAAAGTTATTAAAAAGTGCCTGGTGCATAGCACAGTGCTACGTGGTCTTTTTTCATCAAGTCAATATTTGTGCATAATTTAAAAAGCAAAATCATAATGGGTAGGAGGAAAGAGAGGTAGGATTCCAGCTACTCCACAAATAGTTCCCAGTGGTCTAAGTAAGGCCCAGATTCCTAAATGCTAGGGTGTGACTCCACATCGGGGATGAGTGACTGAATATGTATAAGGTGAGATATTCAGTACACTGACTGCAAATGTGTTTAAAAATCAAAGACAGAATGAACCTGAGGTGAGCTGGGCAATGATCACCCATGTTGTCTTGAGTAAGTCTGCCTTGGCCTGAACACAAGACAGATGTACTTTGAACTGTGCATGTGGCTATACCATGCAAGCACACTGTCTGAAACACCTGGGCTCAGGTTCAAGATTATTCTGTCTTACGAACTACAGTGACTTAAAACAAAACAAAACAGAACAAAAACAAAAAACAAAACCAGAACTATGCACACCAAGTTTCCTTTTTTAATAGAAGCCTCATGGCTTAATTACAAAGCAAAACTTCTATGTCTTTCCTACCACCATCCCTCAGCATGGAAGAATTGAATTAATATCTCTTTGGATTTTATTGTGTGGGTTTGACTTTTAAACTTTCTGTTTGAGGTCAGGTGTGGCAGTGAATACCTTTAATTCCAGCACTCTGGAGACAGATAGGTAGATCTCTGTGAGTTCCAGGCTGGCTGGGGCTACAAAGTGAGATCCTGAAAATGAAAAGAATTGCTCTTTAAATTGCTGATTTGACTTTCATTAAAAAAAAAAACATTTCAAAGAAATCAGTTTAGGATTAGGACAGAACTCCATCCTGCCTTTTGTGTTATATATTTATGTGAAACAGCTTTCTCTGTTTGGTTGATTATAAAACGTCAATCAAGTATACCCTGAGTGGATGATGCTCTGTTGTGCTGTATCAGATATTCAGCAAAAATTTAATTCTTTTTATTCTATTTTTGACTATGTGTGTCTCTGTGTATACACTCATGAGTGGGTGCTTTCAAAGACAAGAAGAGGACATTGGATCTTGTGGAGTTGGAGTTATGGGCATTTGTGAGCTGCCCAATGTGGCAGTAGGAACCAAACTACAGTCCTCTGACAGAATGTTATGTGCTCTGAACCACAAAGGCATCTCCCTAGTACCCAGGAGTTAATTCTTTATGTAAAAATAAACAAGACATGTTCTTCACTACTATAAAAATTTGTTTGCATGAATTGTAAGAATACAAGCTTACCAAAATTGTTTTAAAATAGAATTTCTTTATGATTTGTTAACAGTAGATGAATGTGTTTTATACATAATTTAAAAATGTGTGTGTGTGTGTGTGTGTGTGTGTGTGTGTGTGTGTGTGTGTGAAAGAGATGTCTGATAGTGTGTGTAGAGGGTGTGCTACAGCACACATGTGGAGGTCAGAGGAGAGCTGTTGGGCAGTTGGTTCTCTCTTTCCATCCTTACCTGGGTTTCAAAAACAAAACTCAGGCTGTCAGGCATGCACGGCAGTATTATCTGCAGCTATTTCGACAGCCCGGTACACCTATCATATATCCAGGGACATGTAAACATTTCACAGGTAGGGTCTGGAGGGATAGCTCAGCAGTTAATAGGACTTGGTCCTGGAGCTAAGGACTCATTTGGTTCCCAGTACCCAAGCTGGGCAGCTCATAAATGCCTTAATCTCCACTTCAGGAGAGCTGACACCTTCTTTGACCTTGTTATGCAGCTTCACATATATATATACATATACATATGTATATATATACATATATATGTGTGTATATGTATATACATATATATACATATATGTGTGTGTATATGTATATACATATATATACATATATATGTGTGTATATGTATATACATGTATATATACATATATATGTGTGTATATGTATATACATGTATATATACATATATATGTGTGTATATGTATATACATGTGTATATATATATATATATATATATATATACGATTAAAAATGAAATAAAATCCTTGTCAAAGTTCTTGGGTGATAAAGTACTACATATGGAAAGAGCTTAAGAAGTCCTGGTCTTAAGGTATCTCCACTGCCAAGCTTCCAGTCTGCTTTAAGCCCAGAGTCCATGAAACAAACAACAGAAGACTTTCTGATGACACTTCTCAGTAAAAGTGGGTGGACTCAGACATGTGTCTTCCAGTCACTTCCACCCCAGCCTTGTCCCACTCACCATCTTCTCAATTTTCAGTGACAATTTCAAGTCATCCTGTGCCTTCTGTCTCTTTGTTGTTTTTCCTTAAACCTTTGTAATTAATTACTGTCAGGAGAGGTGGAGGGAGGAAGGAGGGGGAAGTGTTAAGAAGTATTAAGAATGTCAAATATTTTCTTATTTATTACTACATAGTAATGGTATTATCTATTCCTATGGTAGTAGCCACTACACATGCCCTGTGGTCACTATGAATGCAAAGAAGTTTGGGACTTGGGAGATGCCTCAGTCAGTAAACTGCTTACTGTGTAAGACAGAGGGCCTGAGTTTGACTCACACTAACCACATAAAAAAAAACTCTGGCATGGTGGCTCATGTCTATAATCCTAGCACTGAGGAGGCAGAGATATATGGATTGATGGCCAGCTTGGAGGCCATTGGGTGAACCCCAAATTCCAGTGAGAAACCCTATCTCAAATATCAAAACAAATATCTGCTAAAGAACAACACCTGAGGCTTTCCTTTCATCTCTACCTGTATGCACATACATATGCATGTTTATTTCTGCACACACACACACCCATGCACACACACACACACACACACACACACACACGAGTTAAAGGAATCCAGCATTGATAAAATATTCAGAACTTGGGCATTATCTTCCTGCTTCTGAGTAGCTGGACAATGAAAAATTTGATTTTCTTTTACTTATCTTGTGCCTTTCAGTAGCTTTCCTCCAACTCTCTTTTTGCCTCTCCTCTGGTAACATTTAATAGCCTCCTGACTGTGCCTTGACCTCCCCTTTCAGGACACTCTTTCACCAACATGTCTCGGCATTGCTCGCAGGTCCCTCTGGTCAGCTTTCTCTGTTAGGTTTCTTGTAACTTGACTCACAACAACTTCCCAAGCCAGCCTCACGCATTTCAGATTAGGTCTCTTCACTGTGGTATGTACCTCCATACTCCTCAGAGAAATACTCTGCAGAGGATGAAGCCAGAGGAAATAAGAACAAACAATGGCTTCTTAGAACATCGCATGTTTTTATAAAATATGCACAGAAGGAAAGCTGGTGCCCAAACTAGAAAATTCTATGACCAGAAGCTATAGAAGTATAGTGGTGACCTTGAATAGAGACTAGCAGTGACCTGTGTGGGAGATAGAGGAGAGTAACAGAGACCTCTCAGGTCTTCATAGCTGGAACTTCTTAGTGGGAGGAGCCAAGCTGCCATCTGTCTGGACTAGCCTTGATATGCAACTCAGATTCTGACACAAGCTCGGGTCTCTATCCTGTCTCTTTCCTCCTTTGTAAGCAACAGGGGATAATCACCATGCTGAGAAAGCTGGTCTTATAGCTTCCGGTGAGACTTAAGTTCCTAAATTTCCCTGACTTTGGAATTCTTCAGCTTATTAAGGGACATAAACGATAGAGACACGGTGACCTAAAACAAACAACCCTCTGTGCTGTTGAAACCTCTGGGGGTGGCGGGTGGGAGAGAGAGAGAGAGAGAGAGAGAGAGAGAGAGAGAGAGAGAGAGAGAGAGAGAGAGAGAGAGAGAGAGAGAGACTGGTTCCACTGAGAAATTCGTTACTAGAGTTGCTGGGGTCAGGCAAGTCAAGCTCAGTCAGCAACCTGTCTCCAATACACCAGTTAAAGAGACAAATAATAGAAGAAAAAAGTAAACAGAGAAAGAAGATCTAGTCAATATGACTACATTGGGGAAAGGAGCAAAGATACCTAGTGACCTCCTTTCTATCTCAGTGTACTGACATGAGGTTTGGGTTTAAAATAGGACAAGAGATATGCGTTACTAGACAGTCTTAGTCAAGGTGTGGTCCTTCCCATCACTGACACAATGTCCAGGCTTCCCTCTATTCTTAAAAGGGTGCCTAATAAATGGTCTGAAGTGGGGTAAGCATCTTCTTGGGGGTAGATTAAGCTCTTCTTCTGGCTGACAATAGGCTTCTCTTTCTATTTCCCCAGCACAGGATTCCAGGAGAAATATTTTTTAAAATTGGATATTTTATGTATTTACATTTCAAATGTTATCCCCTTTCCTGATTGCCCCCCACCAGAATCCCCCTATCCCATCCTCCCTCCCCTTATCCCATCCACTCACTCCCATCTCCCCATCCTGATATTCCCCTACGCTGGGACATTGAGCCTTCCCAGGACCAAGGGCTTCTCCTCCCATTGATGTCTGACAAGACCATCCTCTGCTACATAGGTGTCTGGAGCCATGGGTCCCTCCATGTGTACTCTTTGGTTGGTTGTTTAGTTCCTGAGAGCTCTGGGAGGTCTTGTTGGTTGATATTATTGTTCTTCCTATGGGTTGCAAGCCCCTTCAGCTCTTTCAGTCCTTTCTCTAACTCCTTCCTTGGGGACCCCATGCTCAGTCCAACAGTTGGCTGCAATCATCCGCCTCTGTATTTGTCAGGCTCTGGCAGAGCCTCTAAGAAATTTTAATTCTTCAGTGTACACTGTTTTGATAGTCTAACAGCACCAATGTCTCTCCTACGGGAGCACAGAGCATGTAGGAAAATCACAACAGTACCCATCCTCAACAACAGAAGTGAAGACTCTTGAGCTGAATAAGAAGGGCAATGACTGAAAGACTGAGCTGGGAGGTAGGCACAGAAAGCAGTGCAGTGTGTGCGTGAGACTCAACAATGGAATGATGTAGAGACTGTGGTTGGCTGAAAACCCCCAAATTATGATCATTTGATACTTGGCAGAAGCTCAAGTCAGAACTCCCTGGTGGCTCGCACTCATAGTTCCCACCCTCCCAGCTCGAACCTCCCAGGAAGAGGCCAGGGAGGCTGCCATCAATATAGAGCACTTGGGCTTCAGAGTGGACTGTTGATCTTGGCTACTAACAGTCCACATGTCAGCTCCTACCTTCCCTTGGGGTAAAAGATACTGAAGTCGCAGAAGAAATAAGAAAGCTTGCCCTTTATAGAATACAGCAAAGAAAACAAATTCTGACTCATTTGATGCAAGAGAGGCAGAGACAGTCTTTAATGCCCCAGCAACACTTAATGCATTCTCTGCTCCTTAGCACCCCCAAGCAGATCATCCAGGGCACTGCCGACTTTAATTTGATTTTATCTATATGCCAGTGCCAGGAATCAAACCCAGAGCCTCAGACATGCCAAGCAAGTACTATTCCAATGAACTACTCATTTAGCTTCCCCTTTTAAAAATGAAAAGCCTTTCTTTTTACTGGATTACCACACTGAGCTGATTGTATTTCCTATCAGCAATACCCAGTTGTAAATAAGCTAACAGACACAGAAGAGTTTCTTTTCATAGATGGGTCCATGTTTCTTTCAGTGGTAAGTATAGAATTTTTTGTCATTAGGAAAATCAAGGTGATTATTGACCACAAGAATTGGAAGGAATGATGACTTAAAGAAAAGGAAGACAACCTGCACTAGAGGGGCAGGGAAGGACTCAGCTCCCACCATGTGAACACAGCAATAGGGCCCAAAGCCCTCTGCCTTTCCTTAGCCTTCACTTGAGAGAGGGTCCTGAAGCTGTTTCACAACCACAAAGACCCAGCTGCCACACTGTTTTTCTTGGCAATCACCAGGACCCTTGATAGTACTGAGTAAATCTGAGCTTCGAGGTCCAGCAACTCTAGAACCAGTCTGCAGGATGCCTCTCCAGGGAGTTGGCGTATTTGAGTGAAAAGACATGTATAAAACTTACTCCTTGCTTGGACACAAGGAAATATGGACACATAACCAGGTGTGAAAACATGGCTGGGCTTCTGTAAATGTGAGGCTGGGAATCACTGCCCCCAGGGGAGAGTGGAAATGAGCCTTCCCAAGCCACAGACTCTTGGCAGAAAAAGCCAGAGTCCCAGATTGTGCTACAGGATGAAGGGGCCACTCCTGGTCTGCTGACCTGGTTTCCTTGGGGCTTTGAAAGTCAGTATGTACTCCTCTACACCCTGTTTTCAAGTACCAGACTGGTCAATAAGCCTGAAAGCCTTTTGGACACCAAATAATAAGCTTAATCAGCCTCCCGATGAGCAAGAATGCTCCAGAGTCTTGAAGCACTTGAGCCGCTCGCATTTTTCTATTCAAGATAAGCCTTGATAATGTCTGGGATCAAATGGAGTTGATGAGATTTGAAGTGCCCCAAACCTTACTTTTTCTTTTTTTAAAAAAGAGGGCTTAGCTTATTGTACTAAAGAAATTCAATGATAAGTACGTGGTTTCCTCACAAAAATCTCCCATCTTTTAAAAAAGTTTTCTTTAGACACAAAATTTCAAGGCCATAAGAAAGTTCAGTTGGAAACTTAACTACACACAGAAGCTCCTTGGCTTCTCTAGATTGGATCTGAAAGTCCCAGGAAGGCTTCTTCCCCAGCTTGCTGATATTGGGAGGTCATGGGACCTTTAAGAGGTGGGGCCTAGTGAGAGGTCCTGGGGTTGTTGGGGTGTAGCCCCTCAAGGGGCTGTGAGATGCCAGGTTCATCCTTTCTGTGGCTTCCGAGTACAGATGAGTGATCTTCCATAGGGATATGCAGCTCCACCATAGACCCAAAACAACAGGATCAACCCATCCTAAACTGACGCTTCTAACACTGTGAGACAAAATAAAAATACATACAAAACTTTCTTACCCAACCAATACTCATGAAATTCCCACTCTCCACACCCAAACTTTTCTCTGAATAAACTGATTAACTCAGGTTGGTTATGGGTTCCAGAAAGCTAATGTCAAGGAAACCAATGAAGAGGATACTTCAAATGTGGCAGAAAGCTGAACAGGCAGGATCTTCAAACTATAGATGATAGTAAAGTTTGTTGGATTTGAGGAAAGTTTATTCTGAAACAATAATTTTATGGAGACGAATGATTCTGAGGCAATTCAGGTGACACTTTGAGAAACAGAACTTGTAACTTTCTTAGTAACTTAATTTCACGCATGTCAATATTCATATGCCAAAGAACATTGAAACCTGTCTCTTTCTGTTGTTGATAAAAGCAAATCCATATTTTCAGCATTTGTTTTTCTTATCAAAACTCACCTACCATAGGACTTTTTAGACTAATGTGAGGTGCAGTCAGGCTCTGGACGCAGCTGGCTACTGCTGGTTTGAGGAACAGGGCATCAGGTCTCAGGCAACTATCAGGAGATCTGTCCAGAGACTCAATATTTTATCAAGGCCTAATACAGTTGCAACATATACATGCATAAACTTAGTTACATAAATATAAATATGTGATTTATATATCACAAATAAGATGAGATATTTGCTCTTATGAGTGTCTTAGTTTATTTAATATAATTCCCTCTAGTTACATCCTTTTTGAACATGAAATAATTTGGGTCTTTATAGCTGAATAAAATGAAGAAACACACACACACACACACATACACACATACACACACACATGCACGCACCTGTCCCTTCTCATATCTTGAGATTTAGGTGCTGTCATAGATGAATGGGAGACACCTGTACTGGGTTTATATTTATATAGCACCCATACTTGAAAGAGTTTGGAAGAGTTTAAAAACAATTTCATTACTCCAGTGCACATGGAAAATATGATGGTATGCATGTTATTGATTTTTTTCAGCTTGGTCAATAAAATGTACTGTACTCAACCCATAAAGATATTATTAAGATGTCAACTCTTCAACTGGACTCCTCTTCTCATGAATGGTCAATTTTTTGTAAACCTCCATTGTGAACAGATCATCCGAAATCATTCTCATGAACGTGCCCTCAGGTGTAGAGTTAAGGAAGATTAATACACTGCAGACTCACAGCCTCTCATTCCCACCTGAGTCATGGCAGACAAGAGTCTGACAGATGAGAGCCAGCCTTGGTCATGGATAGGTGGGACTTCCTTTTACAATCAAAAGCCATTCAAGCAAGGAAGCTCTTTTTTTTTTTTTTTTGATGACTTTGGAAAGTCATGTTCCTTGACAGCTAAACTCAGTAGAAATTGTGGTAGTGTGTGTGTGTGTGTGTGTGTGTGTGTGAGTGTGTGTGTGTGTGTGTGTGTATGTGTGTGTAGGGAGTGGTGGTTGTATTTGTGTGTGTGGAAGGGCGAGGGCTCTGTCTGTCTTTACATCCCCAGAGTTGAGATCACAAGAATGAGATGTCACACTCAGCTTTTCACACAGGATCTGGGAATTGAACTCAGGTCTGCATGCTTGCATCCAAGTGCTTTACTACTAAACCATCTCCGTACACCCATCAAGGAGATCTAAGGATCAGTGACACTTGCCCTTAGAGCTTTGTGGCTCTAAGCTGTTCCAAGCCCTGTGGGCTAGCTAGTAGGGCTGGCATTATAGAGCAGAGATCCTTTTGAGGTATCTCTGGTTACATCAGCCCACACCAATGTTCAATATCTAAACCTGCAATGTCCAGTATAGTGATCAATAATGTCCAGCGGTCACTTAAGGTTAAATTAACTGTAGTGGGAAGTAGTTCAGAGACACTGGCTACTTTGCATACAAGGGTCTGATTTGAACCCTTGAAAGGGCAACAAAATAATAGTAATGATAAGAAAACAAGCAATAAATATGTCTAAAATAATTTAAATTAAATAAAAAATGAAGTTGAGTTTCAATCAATCTAGCCACATTTGAAGGGCTCAGTGATTAATGTGTCTGGAAGCCATACTGAATGGCAGAAGCTATGCATCTGCATCCATGTAGAAAAGTTTGTTGAGTAACATAGCTGGGAACCCAAATGCAAACTGTATGAGAATCAGTTTCAGATGGTAAGTTCACACAGTGGCAAATGAACTGCTTGTGCTAAGGAATCAGCTGCAGTGAAAAAAATTTAAGCTATAATTATGCAAAACAATTCATTTTTCTACACATAAAAGGACTGGGGACAACATTTCTCATTATATTCCAAAGAAAGAGGATAACAAAGACGTCTTGGAAACAGTGAAGATTGAACCTCGATGAGTTAGAAAAAGAATCAACTTATCTTTTCAACAGCTTTAGTCTTCAGAGATCATTGTAAGGAGGCATTTTATAATTACCCTAATTCTCATACAATACTCTAAAACTCACATAAATATTTTAATCTTTATGCTGCTCCTTCAATGTCTAATAAAAGAGACCCACCCTAAAAGTCTGTACTCTTAGAATGTGGTGTATCAAACAAAGCACAAGGCACTTGGTGGTCCTCTGGATGCTGGAAAGCATTGCCTTATCTTCCTATAGCCCTACCTTATCTCCCAATATGCTCTGGTTGGTGATGTCAAGCCTACTTTCTTGATTTTTCTTTTTCCTTTTGAGACAGGATCTTTCGACATGGCCTGAGTAGGTCTCTAACCCATGATCATGCTACCTCCGTTTCTAACCTGTTCTCTTTGTTGATGTCCCAGAAGTACTGGATTTCTATACCAAAGACTCTCATTATCTGCTGCTCCTGCTATGACTTTGTGGGCACCTTCTGTAGCATACCAGTGGCATCATAACCTTGGGGATGTGACACACTAGGACAGGACTAGAAAATGAGCCAATGAGATTTTTGAGAATTAGGCCAGTTCAGGGACTGGGGAGATGCCCTTGTGAAATCATAAGGACCTGAGTTTGAATCCCCAGAACCCATATAAAAATCTTCATGAGTCTCTAACCCCAACATTGGAGGTAGCAGATCCTAGGATCCTTCCAGCTATCCAATTTAGCCAAAATAGCAGACTTCTTGTTCAGTGAGAGATCCTGTTTCAATGGAATAAGGCAGAGAAGACATCCAACATCCTTCTCTGGCTTCTACATATGTATCCATAGGTCTGTATATCTGTACGCTCAGCTGCATGCAACACACACACATACATAACCACACACACACACACACACACACACACACACACACACACACACAAAGGAACAAACAGGACTGGTCATCTAGGTGGCTAACTCTAGGGAAGAAACATATTTCTATATCTGAAGCCCTAATCCAAATATTACTATTTCCAACACAACACTTAATGAGATGACAAAAAAAAAATGGGCACAAAGCCAAATATCAAAACTGGAATTCTAGAGGTCTTTCTGCCCTCTTTCCAGTTGTGCATAGTCTGGGCTTCACCTGAGCAGGTGTGAGCTAAAGTACACCCCAGCTACCTTTGTCTGTCCTATCTGACTCTAACCACACCATCCACGTCCCTCCCAATGACTTTTGTGAATATCACAAGAATAAGAACAACATCTGAGGTTGATTTCTAGCCTACACACACACATGCAACACATGTGTACCAGCACATCCAAATTCCTGTGACACAGAGGAGCACACATGTGCAGGTACCTGGAAATGGGAGTCACCAGAGTTATAACAGGGTATGGCTGCACTAGTGTGAAGCTCTTGCAGGGTGGGGCTGAAGGAGCAGATAGAAAGCATCATGATTGTAAGGTCAGGTAGACCAGGGATAGAACAATGAGGAAGAAAGGGACACAAAGGTTACTCGGAGCACAACCATGCTATAGGCCTTGAACCATCAATTTGACACCTCTGGGGCTGTTCATCAGCAAATGAATGACAAGAGAAAATTTAGTGTATTTATACAATACTTTTATTTAGCCTCAAAGAATGAAATAATACCATTAAGAAAATGGATGAAACTGGATATAATGATAATAAAAAAAATAAGGTGTGACACACCTTCCTTCCTATCAGAGACTAGATTTTTTTTTAAGTAGAAATGAAGCTACTTAGCAAGAAGTGTTCAGTAGAGAGGGGAAAAAATGAGGATGGTTGTGGGTATGATCAAAGTACATAGCATACTCACATGAATGAGCTGAAATGAGACACGTTATTTTATATAATGAACATATACTGATTGAAAAAAAATCAAAGGAGGCTATTTTGAGAAGAGAAAAAAGAGAAACAAAACCCAATTTGGCCGAGTGTGGTAGCACAGGCTTGTGATCCCTGCACTCATAGGAAAAAGGGGAGGAAGAGGGAGAGAGGGAGGAGGCAGAGGAAGCGATGCATCTATCTTTAGCAGCATCCTTTCTTCCTTCACCTCTCATTTTTGTTCGGTTTCCTCAGATGCTTAGGTATATTTTGAGAACATGCATTAATTCTCTGAAATTCATATATTAATACATGATCCACAAACTTTGTCTTTCTCTTCATCATTCTCTGCTCCTTACAGTTTTAATATGAAGTATCGCCCCCCCCCCAGACTCATTTCACTGAAGGTTTGGTCCTCAGTACCCTGTTGGGACCCTCGGCTTTCAGGCTATGGCTACATCATGAGCATGCTAGTCTCAGCAGTGTCTTAATCTACTGGTGGGTTCATAGTTGAATGGACTAGTAAGAGATGATAGAAGACACAGAGGATGGAACAAGTTACAAGTAGTAGGTCATTGGGTGGGGGTGTAGTCTCAAAAGAATACATCGCTGTCTCTTCCCTACACCTTGGCTGGTGTGAGGTACCTTGCCTCCTTCTCTGTAGAAACCACCAGCATTATTCCAGCTCTTGTGAGGTCAGGGCAAAACCCAAGTTGCTGAGTTTCCCTGTCCAAGTCTTGTAGAGTTATAGAAGAGATAAACAGGTCTGAGCATGACTCCACAGATGTAGAAAAGTTGGTAGGCTCAGGTATGAGCCACTGTTCTGAGATGACAGCTCTAATTGTACTTGGCAAGTGAGCTAATTATGGCCCAAGAAACGTCACACTGGGGCCTCAGTAAACGATGACTCCTGTTCCCCTCCACCCCCGACCAAGAAGTACAGTGCACAGGTGACACCCTTATGTGCAAGTCAAGTGTTCATTCAGAGGATTGGAAAGACAGCTAAACCAAAACAGAGAGCAAGATAAAGGGGAGGGCAAAAAAAAAAAAGTATCTGTGTGGGATTGTGAAGGTTGAGTGGTGAGCAGGAAGTGGAGTTCAAAAGAGGGACTAATGGCTCACAAAAGCCGCAAAAAGTGGGAAGGAACAATTAATTGGATCAGTCTGTGAAGGTTCAAAACAGTCTTCTAGCAAGACGACGTAATATCCTGATTCCCAAGTCAGAATCCCCAAGTCCTCCATATGACTAATAATTAAAGCCAGCTCCTGGGAAATAAATTCTTTAATTTGTATATTCTAAGTGGGGGCAGCAGCTATCCCTTTGACCCTATTCAAAATTGTCTTTTGGAAGGTAAATGCCTAAGACTCCCCACCCCCCAAAATGTTTAGAAGTATGCTGTAGAACAAATAAGGAGGATCTTGAGGTTGGGACAAAAGGACAGGAAGCACCCTGCAGCCCCAGAGGCTGAGCATCATCCCCAAAGCCTACACTTCACTTCTAAAAACTCAGATGCTCACTACAATGTACACGCCAGGGATTCCTGCTAAAAAGATTGCCAGATTTTCTATTTGTTTCTATATTTTGTTACTGAACTTTCCATCTCAAGGCCCACAGCTACAGATACCAATTCTACCAGAAAGCCTAGCAGAAGTGGAAAAGCCAGGAGCACAGCAGCAAGCAGAGGAGACAGGCATAGCATCTTTCAGGATCACAGAGAAGAAAAAGACTATTCAGCAGTTGTCCCATCCACCACACCCTGGACACAAATTCCAGGCTACACAAGGAACCATGATCTCGTGTCTATCAAAATACTCACCATGACAACCATGTAAAATATTGAAGGTGATTTTTTTAGATTCAATTTTTAAGATAATTCTTTTTTTTTGAGATTATAATATAATTACATAATTTCTCCCTTCCCTTTTCTCCCTCCAAACTCTATACACCCCTTCTTGTTCTTTGCCAAATTCGTGGGCTCTTTTTTTATCAATTGTTATGACATGTGTATATGTATTTAAATGCATAAGTGTATCCTTTTCAAACTATATGCTACTTGTATGTAGGTTTTCAGGGCTGACTGTTTGGTATTAGATGCTCTAATAGGGAAGACTATTTCTCCTTTTCTCCCTTAGTTTCTCTATTTAGTTGCCTGTAGTTCTTTGTGTAGATGGAGACCATAACAGAAAACCATAACCAATCAAGATGCAGAGTTGTGAAGCCAAGCTACAAATTATACATTCATAAAACAACTCCCATGCCAAAGGCTCAGGGATTATTCTAGAAGAATGTGCAGAAAGATTGTAAGACCCAGAGGAACAGAGAGTTTGCTGAGAGATTGTGTCTCCTAGAATAGGCAGAAGACTGCATAAGCATGAACTAAACCAAGATAACAACAGCACAAGAAGCCCATGAAGTTTTTGAACTAGGTGGTAGACTTGCCCTGTTTGAGAGGCATATGTTATTTAAGAGTTTTTAAAGTTGACTTAGTTGGTGTATAACATAATGAGTTTCATAGATTTTCATGGACACATCATTAAATGTTCCCCATTTTTAAGCCCTCACTGACCTGCTCCTCCAAATCATTCAGGTGCTGTGACTAATAATAAAATGAACTAGAAAAAAGCAGTGACATGTTGATATTGGCAGTTGAGACATTAAAGGAACACTGTAGTGGGGAGTGATTCTAACTTTATTTTTATTAGCATATACTCAGTATACATGTTACTTGGTTTCATGGGGGCATTTTTACGCATGTTTAGGATATATTTTTACCATGCCCCCACCTCTCTTTCTTATGTTCTCCTTCTCCCCGTGTCTCTCTTAGTGCCCTTGGTTACCCTAGATACTATTACTTCTACTTTCCTGTCATATTCATACATGATTTTATGCAACTACATAAAATTTAGTACCACAAGTGAGAGATAATAAAGTATGTGTCTGAGCATGATTTAATGTGCTTACTATGATAAACTTCAGTTGTATCCACTTTTATACAAGTTGCACCATTTTTTTGTTTGTTTGGGGGGGTGTTTGTTTTTGTTTTGTTCAAGACAGGATTTCTCTGTGTAATAGCCTTGGCTGCCATGGAACTTGCTTTGTAGACCAAGCTAGCCTAGAACTCACAGAAGCCCACTTACCTCTGCCTCTCAAGTGAATTCTGGGATTAAAGGCGTGTGCCATCACACTAGGCTATACAATTTTGTTCTTTATAGCTGTATAAAATTATATTATGACCACTGATAGAATGGGAGAAAATCTTTGCTATGTACACATCTTACAGAGGGCTAATGTCCAAAATGTCTAAAGAGCTAAGAAAAACTTCTTTTCAGGAAATGATGAGTTATCTATCTCCTCTCTCACTAGGAAGAAAAGAAGGCAAAAACAGCCCCAACGTCAGGAAGAACAATGAATGCCACATTGTATCACAGATATTTGGGGGGGTCTTATACAGTTAGAAGGAAACAGCTGAATGGCATCTCCAAGGACATTCACAAGAGAAAGCTTCACATAGAAGATAGCCAAGAGCAAGACATCCCACAGAAGTCAACAGTCAAAGCCTGAAGATCCCACAAGCAGCAAGAGGCTTCTTGTCCTGATTAGTCTATAAGAGTCACCAGTCATGTGTGAAGCATGCCACTGCTCCAGGGCCTAGTTCTGCAGATCCAAGTGCATCCAGGATAACAAAACCACAGGCAGTTCCCCGGGTGCTGGATAGGATTTGTAGAGACACTCTTGCAGGACTTGGGGTGATATGGTGACCCCATAGCCACTTCCTTCACTGGGCAGTGAGTAAAATATGTTGTCTAAGGCCACTTAGCACAAGGAGGTTCTGTCTCACACCTCCTTGAAGGGATGGAGTATCTTTTCTGCCCAGCAAGGCCCCTCCTTCCAGGATCCACAGAGAAGGCTTGTTGTCATGTCTATGTTGGGTGAATTACTATAGAACTATCTCTGTCCAGGGTCCCACTAAGAAACATTAGGGAAATAGCTCTCTAAATTAAGAGAAAATTTTGTTTTATTATTATAAGCCATATGCTCTCGGGTATAAAGATTCCAATGAAGGTTAAAGAGATAATTCAACTGGGAAAGTCCATGAATTTGGTCCCTAGAACTTGCATAATGGTATGAGTTTATAACCCAGCACTGGGGAGTCAGAGACAAGAGGATTCCTGGGGATTGTTGGTCTGTCATCATAGCCTGAGCTATGTCATCATGAGCTCTGAGTCCCAGTGTGAGACCCTGCCTAAAAAATACAAAGTAGGTGGCTCCTGAAGAATGACACCTGAGGCTGAGCTTTGGCCTCCACAGATATCATGTATGTATACATATATGTACCACATCTGTGGGGGTGAACATACATGCACTGGCACACATACACTCACACACTTAAGTAAATAGTCTCACACACTTAAATGAGTACACACACACAAACACAAACTTAAATACTCACACAAACTTACACAAACTTAAATAAATACATAAATAAAAACTCTTGTGAGCATGAACCAGAGACATGCTTGCATATTATACCAGGATAATATGCAAACATGCTTGCATATTATACCCTTCTTCACACGCAAGACTTTGTTGATAGGCCAATTAAAAGTCCTTGGAGAATTCTGAGCACCTGTTAAGGGAACCAGTCCTGGAAGGGGCTGGGATCGCAGAACACACTGGTGATAAGGGTACTGGAATCTCTCAAGGGGAAACTCCAGGGCCCATGTGAAATGTGTATGACCCTCAAGCAGGTAGATTCTGTTTGGCCACCTCAAAATCCTGTCTGGGAGATCTGAGCAGCAGAGACACTTCACCTATTTGTTGAAAGGCCTCCTTTCTACAGCAAAATCATTTCAGCACTTGTTCATTAAATATAAAACATCAAAGGGGATTTGAGAATCTGGAAAACATTTAGGAAACATTTAAATGGGGTGTCACTTCAGCAGAGTAAGTGGCATGAACTGTTTGATTTTCAACTACTTACAGATGTCTGCAACCCCAGGATTAATGTATATATTTTCCAGGAGAAATTGTGTATGCAAAGTTCTGACCAAATTTTCCTGAGGAGGAGAATCATTGTACATCTGTCCATGGCAGGATGGTCCCCTGTGGGTGCCTATCCAAGTGGATGAGAAAAGACAATATTTTTAGTGTATCAGAAATGTTGCATGAGAAGACTTAAGTACTCAATGTTCTATTCTCATTTTTGTTTAGAATTCCTGAGTTCCAAAGTTGCCAAATCGCTTCTTTCCTGGTTCATCTTTGTGCTTGAGAACTTTCTTTAAATAACTCCCTGGAAGCTGGTCACACAGACAATGCCAAAAGACAATATGATCCGGGAACAAATCTGGCCCCCACAAGTCTAGAAGCTTCTCAAACATTGTTTTTCTGCCATAGATTCCCGTAATGAATGACTGCTATGACTCAGGGCCTCCTCTGCCCTTGGGAACCAAGAAGAAGAAAGTCCAGGGCTTTGCCTAGAATATTTTGTAGGATTAAACGTTTTCTGTAATTCACACTCTAGATATCATTTATGTCATGTGTTACTCCTAAAATGATTTGATATGACTTATGAAATTAGATGTTTTATTTTAAAACAAGCCAAGAAAATGGGGAGTATGGGGGGAGAGAAATAATTGCTGTCTGTTTCTCTAGAGGCTGGCTGTGCTCTGAAACCTGAGTTATCAGCAGCTGACCTGGGATATGAAAGACTCCTTTTGAAACTAATAAGGAAGAATTATTCAAGAGAAGCGTGTGCAGTCCTGGTTCTAAGGGCAGAGTGAAAATACAGGGTAAGCTCAATACATGGTAGAGATGGATTTTAAAAAGACTGAATTGGGGATGAAGTGATAGCTCAGTCAGGAAAGTGCTAGCTTTTCAAGGCAGGACCTGGGTTCAACTCTCAGAATTGAGAGAGAGACAGAGAGAGAGAGAGAGAGAGAGAGAGAGAGAGAGAGAGAGAGAGACTCTGTCAGTGAGATGGATTAGTGAGTAAATGCACCTGCTGCCAAGCCTGACAATCTGAAATCAATTTTCCAGGAAGCCCACATGATAGGAAATAATTAACTTCTACAGGTTGTCTTGTAGTGTCTACATAGTGCAATAGTGTCATATTATATATACTTAGTTAGGGTTTCATTGCAGTGAAGAGACACCATGACCAAGGCAACTCTTATAAAGGCAAACACATTGAAGTTGGTTTACAGCTTCAGAGGTTCAGTCCATTATCATCATGGTGGGAAGAATGGCATTATGCAGGTAGACATGGTGCTGGAGAAGCCAAGAGTTCTACATCTTGATCTAAAGGCAGTCAGGAAGAAGGGCTCTCTTCTGCCCTGGGCAAAGCTTGAGCATAGAACATCAAAGCCCACCCCCACAGTTACAGACTTCCTCCAACAAGGCCACACCTACTCCAACAAGGCCATAACTCCTAATAGTGCTACTTCCCATGGGCCAAGCATATTCAAAACATTATATATATATATATATATATATATATATATATATAGTATTTATACATTGTATGTAGATACAATATATGTAGTATATATAATATATATACACATTGTATATAGATACAATATATGTGATATTATATATATATGTATATATATATATACACATATATATATATACATATATATATATATATATATAAAATGTGTGTGTGTAATTCTAGCACTGGGAAGGTAGAGATAGGAGGACCTCTGGGTCTACCGGACAGTCAGCTCAGCCACTTGACAATCTCCAAGATGGTGAAAGATGAATAGATGACTCCTGAGGAACAACATTTGAGAGTGTCCTCTGGCCTCAACACACTGGTGCACACATACATGCATATGTGCATACACACATGCATACCCACACATATTCACATGCATCCACATACATGTGCACACACAGATATATGCATACAAGGAAACTGAATTCTACATATGCCTTAACAAAGGTCAGTAGCTTACCTTAAGGAAACCACTAAAAAGAACTTTTTAGGAAGAGGGGAAATGTAATAGTTCAGAAAAATCCCCTGAGCCAGAGGCTGATTGTTGTGAGAACTTTCTCCCTGAAGAGACAAACAATGCCTATCCACTCCTCATAAGTTCCCAATCACAAACCAATGTACGATTCCACTAAAATTCTCTAGGGGAACCAATGAGTCCATTGGGCTTACTTAGAGAGCAGTGGGTGAGGTGTTATGTGCAGGAGCATAGGTAATTCTAAAGCAGCCATACTGGGAAGTTTATATCCAGGAAAGATAGTCACTTCCCTGTGACTTTGTAGCTATAGCCCCCTTCAGTTATCCATCCCCACCCATTTCCTCTTATCCCTTCCTGACACCTAAGGCCATGAGTAATTGGGGCAGAATTGGATACAATTGGATGGGAAGATCTGATTAACCCTCCACATACCAACGTGCTCTGTGAGTGCATGTGAAGAGGCCACAGACTTGAGTGATGGACTCCCATATGTAAACACAACTGATCTCATGAAGATAGGGCACTTTTGCTCAAAGGATAGCCTTGGACACCATAGACGGTCTCTCCTGAGTGTCACCCTTTAATTAAGTCTTTGGCAAACATTGCATGATACCCCTAATCCTCCTCTTATATGTCACCTAAAGAAGAGTTTCAACAATGCAGCTCATAGGTAACCTTTCCATTCTAACACAAGAGTATGTCTGAGGTAATATCTAGGTACCGATGTTTAACCAAGCTCCTCGGGTCTTTCTGGAGGGTGAAGACTGGTTGCTTTGTTCCTGAGCATTTGGACATCATGCCTGAACCATGTGCCTCTTCTGTGCCTACTCACCTTGTTCCTTTCCCTTCTCTTCTCCCCTGAATACTTTTGATCTGTTCATAACTTCCCTGTCTTACACTTATTGACACAGAGTAAAGCATTCACATATCTCAGAGAATTACTTTCTTTCAAAGTATCTTTCCCTGATAATAGCACATTTTCAACTGCCTGCCAGGCATCTGTCTATGTACACCTTACTAGTCTCTGTATCAGTCCTCAGATTCGCCCCCTCTGCACCCCCTCTCATATGTAAATACATGTGTGGAAGCCAAAGCACAATCTTGAGTGTCATTCACCAAGTGCCATTTGCTGTTCCTTTTAAAAAGACTACCTGGCTGGCCAATGAGCACAGGGTTCCTCCTGCCTCCACCTCCTTCCGCCGTGCTGGGCACTCCACTATGCCAAGCTTTGGTGAGGATGCTGGTGGCCAAGCTCAGATCCCATAAGGCCGTCGCTTTACCAACTGAGCTGCCTCTCTAAGCCCCATCTCTCTCTCTCTTTTTTTTACCATCCCCGTCATTCCCAGAACCTTCCCAGTTATGCGGTGTTGGAAACTCAGAGCTCTCTTGGCTCTGCCACAGTTTAGTCAGACCTCCTCTTGAAGGTGTGTGAAGCATCAATCTCAGGCTGGTCCTCACATCTCAGCTCTCTGGCTGCCTCAGGAAGACTACCACAGTGCTTGTCCACAGATGCTTTACATCCTAAACACCATTTGGGAAGAATTGAAACCATGAGGGTGAAAGAAACACTTAGAAGTCTACTCATACTTCCAATCTTAAAAGTCCTGCTTTTACTTACCAGAATAAACCACAACACTCAGGTCTTAACCCGCCTTTCCAGGTAAAACCTTATTCCATTGATATGTTGTGTTTCCCCCTTTCTGGGTCCACATGACTACTGCTTCCTTCACTATAAATGGGCTCTGCTAACACCCCAAATCAAGTTCCAATCTTCTAAGAAAGTCATCAGAGCCAGTATAATATCTGCCCCATAGAGCTAATAAAATGATGCCTCTCCCACTCACTTCATGCTGAAGAAGTGAATGAGGAAAAGATGATTTCTCTGTCTCTCTGTCTCTGTCTCTCTCCGTCTCTCTCTGTCTCTGCCTCTCTCTGCTTCTCTCTCTCTCTCTCTCTCTCTCTCTCTCTCTCTCTCTCTCTCTCTCTCTCTCTCTCTCTCCCTCCCCCCCTTGTGATTCCTTATTTATTTAAGTCAGTCTTTTTTGGAAGAAAACAATTATTTTGGCCTGCCTGGTACCCCTTAAGAGAAACGACTCTCCCCTGTGACCCTCTTTTGGGAATCAGGAAACCTTTCCAGTGAGCTGCATGTCCTGAAGCCTTGTGATTCTCACTGCTAACCAAGACTCCTGCTAGAGGTGAGCATAGCACAAACCTTTGGGATAAACTCTGCCCCAGATGTGAGCCTGGGTAGCTGTGCAAAAGGCAATAGCTCAGTTAGGAGAGATGTGTGGGATCGTAGGAGCCCCATGAGCTCTTTACCCGTAGCCATTATGGCCAGAGGGACACCATGGGAAACTGTGATTTATCAGAACAAAATAGTCCAGTGATTGTAGTAGAGCTAGACCTCATTATGATGAAACGGTACTGGCTATCCTTGAGTCAGACAAAGGAGAACATGAAATCGCTGTGGTCAGCAGTACTGACAAGCACATTTAAAAAGACTCAAACCGAACTGCCAGTTGACAGTACTTCAGGAGATGCCTATAAATGCCACAGAGGCATGTTGGATATAAACCTCGATCTTTAAATGCTTTAAAATGTGCCTTTATGTTTCATTTCCTTCCAAAAAGCAAAATAAGGAACAGGGTATATACATTTAAGGTGCTCACTCTGAAGCCCTGAGGCACAGGGTGGTGTAGAAATCAGGTAATTACAGAGTACCATATCTTTCAGATTAAGTATGGGTGTGCTGTGGAGCTGGAAAACAAGTGATTCATCGAACACATAATGACATCTGAGGAATACTATTGTACCTTAAAAGGTCCTCAGCTAGCAGAGGGGTCAAGAATGTCCAGAATCGCTGTATATTTTTGGCACATCATCCAATCATAGGTAAGGCAGAGGCCTCTTAGGTAGGAAGCCACACAGTCTGTCAATATCATGTATTTTTTGTATGGATGAAAAAGCATCACTGAACAGCTTTTACAAAGAGCCACACGCTTCTAGCAGCCTCCCTCTTCATTTTAGACTGTAATTGTTCGTTGCCATTCTTTATTAGTGGAAGGGAATTTGGTGATCACTTTTTTCCCCCTAGAAAAATCTAAGGGTTGGAGAGATGTTCTCAGCAGTTGAGAATGTGTCCTACTCTTGCAATGGACCTGAATTCAGTTCCCAATCACTGTAACTTCATCTCCAGAGAGATTTGATGTGTTTGACCTCCCAGGTCATAGGCACACATGCATATAATGTAAAATAAAGTAAATCTTAATTTTTCATTATTAAAAGCCTAAAAACATCCAATGAGACATGATGCTAAGGGGACCTGTGCCTTGAAGCCTTTGATCTCTCTCCCAGTCCTTATATATCCAAAGAAATCTAGGAGCAAGTTGGGCTGAGGAAGTTGATGGCTCTTCAAGATGGAATAGGGAGACCAATCAATGAATCTTGTAGTCCTTTCCCTGAGAGTCTGGCATGTGTGCACGTGTATGCCCAGGCAGGGGGACAATGCTGGTTGTTGCTCCCCTAGTACCATCCTTCTTTATTTTTTTGAAACAGGGTCTGTTGCGGAGAATATTAATAAAACGATCCAGCATGTTCCCATGCTTGTGCCTCTGCCCGATCCGCTGGCGGGCAATAGCCGACCTGTTTTTATCTCGCGGAGACTCTCTGACTCAGACCTCCAAAATGTCTCCACCCAGCACTCTAAGTTCCCACTGGCTGGTTGCTACCACGCCAACCCCATGTTTCAAATCCCCCATGGCCTTTCTGGTGCACATCTGGCAAACGTATGCTTTGCCACAGTATCTTTCTCTCTTGAACCCAGATGAGTCGCCATGTGAAGGAAAATGCAACACAAACTTAGTTCAGAAACAATGGTAACTCAATCTCTGGGTGCAACAACTAAAACCTAATCTTGTAAGCCTTATTAAAATCTGATTCCTCTGGTGGTGAATCCTTGAGGATCTGCCATGATACTGGGGAAACTCTAGCAGCTACATTTTACTCATATGCTGTCCCTGTTCCAAAAAGGACCTAACTCTCTTGTTTACTCTCTTCCTCGGTCCAACCAGGAACTCCTGCCTACTCACCCAGTGATTGGCTCCTTTATTCATTAGGGGATTGGTTCACAAGAACAGCACTAGGCCCATCCACAACAAGACTCTCTTACTGGACGTGGAACTTTCCAAGTAGCTAACTGAGTTGACTAGCTCAGCTGACCAGCAAACCTAAGGAATCCTCTTCACATTACCAGTGTTGTGACTGTAAATGCGTTCTACCATGTCCAACTTTTCTAGGTGTGTTCTGGGGATCTAATTCAGGTCCTTGTGCTTGTGAGGTAATTGATTTATTGACTGCTATCTCCTATACCTGATTGTTTGGGGGATGTTTTTGTTTTCATTTTTATTTTGTTCTGATGGTCAAACTCATGCTAAGCCTCTACCATTAGCACTAAGCTACACTCCTGACATGAACTGGCTAATAATTTTTGGTACTTGTAATGACATGAGGCTATATTTTAAGATGATCCACCACTGAGTCTTGTTCTTGATTTTAAAAGCTTCAAGTGAAAATACTTTTATACATGGGAGATACTCTTTGCCTTATAGATGCATTTCTTATTGCTCAATGGTTGCCCTTGGGAGAGTGTCTTCTTGTTGGACATACACTCTCTTTTAGCCAACTGTGGCAGCAACAACAAAGGGGAAACTCTGTACTGTAAGAAAAAGCAAAGAAACAGAACTGAGTAAAAACTTTGCAGAGGCTTGTTTGAAACCTGACCAGTAATGACCACAATAAGAAGAGGTACCCTCCACTATCAGAAGGCACTTTCTCTCTGAACACCAAGAAACAAGAACACATGTGAGTTTAATCCTACCTTTTAAATAAACATTTTTTTAACAAGTCTAGGAGCAATGTGCCATGAACAGAACCAATCGTAACGCAGTGGACTTGGATGGGCAGTGCAGATTTAGGCCATTACAGGACTTTGTAAGCCAGCTTTCTCCACTCAGTTGGTAATGAGGTGTGATTGAAATCACAGCACTACTTTAAGGAACTGTAAGGACTCACCTTTCTAGCTTCCCTTATCCAAGCAAAGGTTTTCTTAGGAGAATCACAACAGATGAGATAGGGTCAGAAAACAAAAGAAAGCATTTTTTCCAGACCTGACACATTGGGCAAAGTGAAAGTAAAACCTAAAAGCCCCAACCTACCCTGCTCCAGATAACTTCCACCAACACAGCCCATACCAGAGTTTTACCACCATAGGAAGTTGACAATTTACCTCAAAAGCAATGTTGGGGTCAGGAAACAAAGCTGAAATAAAAAGTCTTCCAATTGTGGAAGATAAACATTTTCTTTTCTCTGTGTAGTATACTACAAAGAATTATTTGCTAATGAATTGTGTGCTAATGAATTAAAAGGGGTGTTTATATGCAGGACAGAAAAAAAATGGAAACCCCACAAACAGAAGAACCATCACTGCATTAATATAATTTCCTTCCCTAACATTTTTCACAATCATGTACTTTCGGTATATTTAATCTTTTACAGTGGTTCCCATAGCAACTCCTCTGGGTAGTGGCAGAGCTGAAGGCTATTACAGTCTTGAAACTCAGCCCTGCCCTGGTTAGGAATTTTCTCCCTTTTCTCTTTCTCTCTGTCCATATTTTTATTTATTTGTTTATATGATACCATTACATCTTGCATTGATCTCAGAACCCTGTCAGAGATGAGACCCTCTGAAGGACAAAAGACGTGCTAAGTTGGTTTTGTTTTTATGAGTTTCAAACTTAAGGTCCTGACTCACTGAAAACTGTGTCTCCTTTCTCCTTCACATCATCTTCCCCAGCATGTATGGACATGAAGAGGTGCTCCTTGAGGGATATTAATTGGAATCCATCCCTTACTTGTGAAACCTTCACCTCTGCGCTAGCCTCAGCCCTAGGGTGACCAGGAAAACAAGCCAATGTAAGTCCCATGTGTAAAAAAAAAATTCATGGGTTGCCACTGTGGAGGATAGCTTTGGGATTGCGTAATGTCACAGAATTCAAATGGGATGCGCTTCTCATTTCCTTCCTGCAATTTGTTGCTCTGCCCCCAGATAAAACCAACTCTGAGGAGTGGGCTCCGGGACTTGAAAATCAAATATTGTTATTAATCAGTGTAATTACTTTTCTTGGCCCAACTGTGGAGCTGGGAAGCAACCCAAATGCTCCTGAGAGCAGTCTCAACTAATTCATGTTGCCCGGCCACCATTACCTCATCCTTAGTCATCTTAAACTAAAAAAATAATAATAATAATAATATTGTACTAAAATATTATTGAGCTTGTTTATTTACATATATCTGCCTCATAAAAGATAAGGTTTGAAGCACTAATGCTGAATGACAGCAAGAAAAAGATCTTGCCTTTCTATCTTACAAATGTCCGAAAACTTCCAACATAAACAGAATGAGTATTGGTATGAACACATTCTGGCCCAGCAGCTGAGGAGTTTAATGTTCCTGGCTTAGCAATAATTGAGTGGCTTTTTGGAAAGCAACATAGATATTTGAATAAATTAGAAGGTCATCCTACTATCTGAATGCCATTGAGGGCATTTATCCCCCACAACCCTCTGGAAGGTGCTATTGTGGTAGGTGATGCAGGTCTCTGGGCATATCATTGAAGGGTTATCTAGGTTAGATTAATTCAGGTGGGAAAATCCACTCTAACCATGGATGGTCCCTGAGTGCAAAAGAGGGAAGAAATCAAGCTGGGGACCAGCATTCATTGCTCTCTATTTTCTGATGGTTGATACAATTTGACTGGCTCCCTCTGACTCCCCCTCTTATGACTCCCTTGATTTGGTGAACTTTACCTGTTACTTTAACTGTGCACTAAAATAAACCCCTCCTCTTCTAATTGATCTTTGTCGGGCATTTTGTTATGGCAGCAGGAAGTGGCTAATGTAGCTACTAGCACACTCGTTTTCTTTGTTTATCTAGATCATTCTCCATCAGACAGAATCAAGTGCTCTCATCTCAAATGAGCCTTGAACTTCAGCATAGTGTGACCATTTTCAGAGAGCAACCTATCCTCAAGAAATTGTGACATTCTTGAATGTATGTCAAATGCATTTCACCGACAGCCATTAGTGAGTAAATACACCAAAAGATTCTAATGAAGGTTTGCCATCAGACGAAACTTCCTTTGTGCTGTACACAAATATCAGCTGGCAACATTATGTCAGTCAAGTCTGAGAATACACAAGGTCAACATGATTCATCATCTAATAAAGTGATTCTGAACTTAACTTTGTGGGAAACACATCCTTTCATATGCATGAGCTAGTTTATGCATGCTGTATTCTTTCTAATTCAGACATACGCCAACTTACCCCCATGTGGTCTAACTTCTTCACCTAAATATATCAATCACACAAATCCTAAGGTTTCTTGAGTATGTATTTTACAACTATGAGGCTAATCCATTGATGTGTTTGGGACTATATGAGTGTCCACATCCTCAGAATTATTTTTATTTTGTGGGTTGAGTGAGATAGCATAACCTTTCCTTTCTTTTCTCTGAAAACATATATTAAATTATAATTTACATACATTAAGGCCTAGTGTTTATCAACCTTCCTAATGTTGAGACCATTGAATAGAGTTCCTCATGTTGTGGTAACCCCCAAACATAAAATAGGTTTTTTGTTGCTACTTCATAACTGCAATTTCTCTTCTGTTCTGAATTATAATGCAAATACTTTAGGAGATAGATGTCTGCAAAAGGGGTCACAGCCCACAAGTTGAGAACTGGTGCATTAATCATAATTAACCAGGGTGGTGGGAGGGAGGGAACAACAGGGAGATTAACATCTGAGAAAGACAGCTGATAGAGAAGACTGAAAGCCCTCCCCATCTGGGTTACCTGTAACAAACAGCATGTGCATGGAAAACAAACCTAAAAGCTCAGGCAGGGGAGGCAGTGTTGGGCTGTGCTCATTTCTACCAGGGGGCACTAAGCTAGAGACAGAGCTTTGCTCTGCTTGCCTTTCCCTGCTCCTGAGCCCACTTCCATCCCTGGGTATGTCTTTCCTTAATGGAGTGTCTCTATTTCTCTTTCTTACTGTGTCCCTGGTATAACCTTTTTTTGGGGGGGACACAAATACTTAGAAACTTCAAGGGGTACCCTCCAAGCTCAGATACTCTCACAAAACCACATGCAATTCAAGTGCTCAGTTTGACAAGTGTGATTATAGCTGTGTTTGTTACCATCACATCCAATATAAGGGACACATCATCATCCAGAAAGATTCTCTTCTAAATTGCAAGTATTTATCATATGTGGAGGTAACATGTGACAGCACATGTGTGGAGACAAGGGTACAACTTGGGGGAGTTGGTTCCCTCTACCACATGACTCCTTGGGATTCAACTTGAGCCATTAGGCTTGGCAACAAGTGGTTTAACTCACTGACTCATCTCACCTCCCGCCCCAAATTCATCATGTCCTCTCATCATACTTTCTTCTATCCTCTCCTGTTCCTAAAAACTATGGAACTCTCCAATTCCTAGGGAACCATACACCTGATTTACTCTACTATAGATTACTTTATACTTCCTAAATGTTCTCATATAAACATATTGGTCTGGCTTCTTTCAGTCAGCAGGGTAAACCTGAGATTTATCTATGTAGATATAAACATTGACAGGTTAAGTTTTTTAAAATATATATATTTATTTATTTGTGTTTCATGTTTTGTGTTATGTATATATATGTACCACATGCATGTCTGATGCCTAAGGCTAAACTAAGTCGTTGGACCTTTGGAAGTGAAGTAAAGGATGGCTGTGAATTTCTATTTAGGTCCTGTGAGCTGAACCCAGGTCTTCTGTAAGAGAAGTCAGTGCTCTTAACTATTGACCCGTCTCTCCAACTCTGAATTGCTTTTCCTCCTCCACAAGTTCTGTCAGAGGTGGGGGAAATGGTAGACTCTGTTTCTCTTCCATCTGACATTGGTCCCTGGGGTGAGGCTGCTTTCAGTTTGGGGTTGTTACAAATAGGTGTAAATATGTGAATTGTTGATTTCTAGGAACAGAGAAGCTGAGTCACAAAGCAGGAACACTTCCATCTTTCTTAAGTTGACAGGTTCTCAAATAAGTGGTACCCCACTAGCACTTGCTTTCTGGAAGTTCTTGGTGCTCTATATCCTTGCCAAGTCTGGTGTCAACAGCCTTTTAAATTTCAGATACACTAATCAATGTTTAGTGACCTGTCACTGTGATTGCTTTATACATTTTTCCTGCAATTAATGGCGGTCAGCATCTTTCTGTGAACTCACTTGCCATACATGCTTCTAACATCACTCAAACCTCATGCCCATGTTTACTTTGTGAGTTTTGGGATGGTGTGTATGTGTGTGTGTGTATGTGTGTGTGTGTTGTTGTTGTCGCTGCTCTCTTATGACTATTTTAGAAGTATCTCATGCACAAATTCCCTTGTTGATAAGTGATTCTTTGCCCATTTTTTTCTTTTTTTTTTTAATAATGATTTTCAAAGAGCAGGATTCTTCATTTTGATGAAGTCTAATTTATCAAACCTTTTACACTTGTGGCATATGCTTCTGTCTTATATATAAAATGCTTTGACTTTTTCAGAGATGACAAAGAACTTACAGTGTTTTCTTCTAGGAGTTTGATAGTTTTCTATTTAGGCCTGTGATCCATGTAGAATTAATTTCATATGTGTTCACTGTTGGTCCATACAGCTATCCATTGTTTATTGCAATTTGGTGAAATTCTCACCACTAACTTGCCTTTCCAAGACTCCTAAGAAATTCATGGAGCATGTATGCAGATGACTGTTAATGCCTATTCTGTTCAGACTTGTTTATCCTTGTGGTTCTTGTGGCTTTTGCTATTAGGTGTGTGAGCATTTGCAATGTTGCACTCTATAATGAACTGACCCTTTATCATTATAAAATGACCTTCTTTATCATGCTAATGTCCTTTGCTCTGAAAACTACTTTGTGTGATATTAATGTGGCTGTTGTAGCTTACCTGTAATTAGTGTTGGTACGATGCATTTTTCTAGACTTTTAACCTAGTTGCATCTTAATAGTTATGCTGGATTTTGCAAATTGTGCATAGTCCCTCTCACTGTTATTTCTTCACCTGGCAGCTTCTGACTTTTAATTTGGATATTAGGTCTTTGTAGTGTGATAGTCGCAATCTGATTGAATTATATTGCTGTCTCACTGTTTATTTGCACCTGCTCTGTATATATCTTGTTCCTTTTCCCATTTCTCTCTGTCTTTTTTTGAGCTGGGCTATTGTTTTCTACTTACTGAAGAGGAGTGTATTGAGACAGGGTTCTTCATGTATCTCGGATAGTCTCGGAACTGATGATCCTTCTGTTAGGTCTTGAGGACTCAAGAAGTACATGCATGAAGACAAATCACCCTCCAGGCAAAAGAAATTAGTGCTGACCATACAACAAGAGTCTGAAGTAGAACTACAGGCCAGTGCTGAGAAAGCAAAGTGTATTTTTAAGCTTTGGATGTGGGTGGTTGGGAGGTGTCTTAAACCTTAATTTAGTTAACTAAATAGGCTTAGTTAATATGTGGTCTATGTTCCCTGACTGAGGTGGGAGAGCAAACATGACCAGGGTCACTCTTTCTCTGGATAGGAGAATGGGCTTATTTCTCTCTCTCTCTCTCTCTCTCTCTCTCTCTCTCTCTCTCTCTCTCTCTCACACACACACACACACACACACACACACCTGAATATATATAATAGTATATGTGTGTATACATATAATGGTGTATGTATGCATGTCTTCAGAGCTGGTCATTGGTACTGGATTTCCAATTGGTATGTGCTTCCTTCTACTCTAGGAATTCCTCAGTTGCCTGCAGTTCTTTGTGTGAGTTGGGGCCTCTTTCCTCAGGCACTTTGGAGAGTCTATTGTTTCTTTTATGGGTATCCTTCTACTAGAGCTTCCTGTTGTGGTTCTTTAGGGAGCTGTTCCATTGCTGACAAACTCCTTTAGGCTTGTTCTTTTCTTTTCCTTCCTTCTGGTTTCCCTCTGAGGAAGTTGGCTCCTGTCACTCTTTCAGGACAGCTTTCGCGGCTTTGCTTGTGCCTGACAGTTCTTTGAAGCCATTTCTTCCAGATTCTGAATCCTTGCCCCTTCCAATATAGCTTCCACAGGGCTTCTCTCTGGTGGCACTGGGACTTTTTGTCTTCATTTCAGAAGCTTGGTGGTGGCATGGATCTCTTTGGGTTTCACATACATTCTGTGTCACTGAGATATACACTATCCATGCAAACTAGAAGCTTCTTAGTTGTTGCTTGAAGGCTGGCTCAGCCCCACTTTTTCTCTTCCTTCTCTTGAGCGTAAGGGAACAAATACTTGCCCTTTTGTTCTGCCCCTGGACTCTCTGAGACTCTCTGTATCATTTATTCATACACTAACTGCTCTGTTGTTCAGGCTGGACTGACTTTATTTTAACTCTGTCCTCCACATCTCTAATTCTACCCTGTTGTACCTATTTGACGGTTGAGCTCATTCAGCAAATTCATTGTTTCCTTTGTTGCATACTTTTCGGTCCTATAATTTCCATTTGGTGTTTTAAAAGTCATTTCTATTTTAAAATTTTCTTTCAAACGAATTATTGAGGACATTCTTTATGGTGACAGCTTTAAAATTCAGATTTCTGGTATGCAGGTGATCTGTATTATATTTGGAGAGTCTGGCTTTTATAATAGAAGATTCAACACTGTGCAGATATTTATGATAACAGATAGCCATCTCATTTAGTTTGAGCTGAGAGGTACTGGTCTGTGGTTCCTATTTGGATCCATATGAATCTGTCTTATATCCTTGCTTTCTCTGGTTCTGTTCACATGGCCTCCAATCCTTGTTGAGGCTGCTATGGTAGTGGATGTAGTATCCCTAAGACAGGACCTCTGGTATTTCAGAGAAAGAAAATGGATTCTTTTGGGCAAAGGATTGTGTTAGCCAGTTTTGTTCATTACTGTGACAAAACAATTTATAAAGAACATTTTATCTTGCCTCTCAGTTTCAGAACACCACAATTAATTCCCCTTATAGCAGCATGGAACATCATGGCAGAAAATGTGTGATACGGGAAGCTGTTCACTTCATGGAAATCAGGAGGCAAAGAAAGGTAGGAAGGAGCCATGCTGCCAACAACCACTTCAAGCACGTGCCCCAGAAACCCAGGTTTCTCCCATCAGTTCACTGAGGCTTTGTTCTCCACTCTGTTCCCTCTGGGCTTCATTCTGGACAGCTGCTATTGCTGTCTTCAGGCTCATCAACCTAAGGTGTGGAATCTGTCGCTAACTACAGCAGACACTGTAGGTGTCATCTACTATAGCTTGACTTCAATCTTTTACATTTTTTGGAATCTATCTTTAAACATTTACTCTTTCTTCCAGTTCTTTGAGCACAAATGGAGCTTTAATAATTATTTTAGTGTCTGTGTCTATGAATTCTACCATATCTGTGAGTTGAGTCAGTTTTAAAACTCAGTCATCTTTGATGTGGTCTACTTCCTTGATTTTTCCTTGCCTGCTAATTTCAGTTAGCTCCCAACACTGTGGTTTTTATGTTGTTGGCTACTACATCGTTTTGTATTACTATCAATTTTCTCGTGTGTGTGTGTGTGTGTGTGTGTGTGTGTGTGTGTTTGTATTGTAATCTGATTACTCAGGTACTGTTTGATTCTCCTGGGCTTTGCTTTTCAAGCAGAAGCAATCACACATTGCATCTAGGGGGACAACTTTCCTCCTTACTTAGGCAACCCTCCCCCCACTCCCCAGTACTGCTCCTAAAAAACTGAAAGCTACAAAGGTTTTCACTCTGACAACTGGGGAGGAACTTTGTTGGCACCTGGATAGAGCTGCATTTTCCCTCCCACCCTTTGGACTGGCTCTTCCGCAAGAAAGGACCACTCCTCAGTGGCAACATGCTGACTTACATCCAACTGACTACCAGAGGAGGACAGACTCCCAAGATCCCTAGGGTTTTCTCTTGGCAGCTCTCCCCTTTCTGGTAACTTTTGCTGTGATGCCCAACCACCTTGATCCCATAATGGCTCAGCTCTCCTTCCTTCAACTCACACTACTGACTCTATATGACTTCTTGTCACTGGGAACTGTCTCTACAAATTAAGCTAACTCTATTATGGAACATATTTCCTTTCCTTTCACCCCTTTGTCTTTGACCATCTTTACTTTGTAGTTTGATACCTAATATCTTGAGAGATTTTGTTTCATATATTACTTGCCATATTTCAGGTATTGGATGAGTCACATACTTCTTCATTTATTTTTGCCTGAGACAGAAATATGACTCTTAAGGTTGTAATGAAGTAGAGGACCCTGGGAGGAACAACAGCAAATGTAGAGAAGGCTGATGGAGGTGGGGAGGATCTCATTCAGATGAGCTTGGAGGATGCCGTTGAGTAGGGCAGAAGTGGTTAGTTTAGACTCCAGAGGTGCATAAGAAATAGAATCACTAAGCTTTAGGGACTGATAGACTGATGAGAGGGAAAGTATTGATGGAGGTACCAAGGATGCCATGAATCCCATGGGGGCTGGGCAATGTGGGAGGAGCTGATCTGGGGTGAGATGTGTTCAATATGGAATGTGCACCACTTGATTTTAACAGGATAAATAATTACAAACTCAAAGTCGGTTACTAAAAGATAAGTTTGAGGAAAAAAATGGGAAGAAGAAAGTTGACCGTAAAAAGTGGTAAGGTACAAAAAGAAAGAATTTTAGTCGTGCCTTGCCATGAAATGTCAAGGATCATTGCTGTTCTCCCTTGTAAGAGATATTTATTTGACACTAAGAAGCACAGAAGTTTTATTGCCCAAACGCTGACTGCTTTTCATATGCCAATAAAATTAGAACACCTTCAACTTTGGTTTTAGAATGAAAAATGTTAAAAATTTTTACAAGAATGATTTTTTTTTTATTTCTTTGAGATAGGTAGGGTCTGCTTTAGCCCACATTGACCTCAAATTCTGTTTGTAGTTAAGGATGACCTTGAACTTTTGATCTTTCTACCTTTGCTTACCAAGTGCTATGATTAGAAGCTTTTACCACCACAGACAGGCTATGTAGTACTGTGGCTTGAACCAGAGCGCCATGAAAGGTAGCATCTCAACTGAATCCTCCAATCTTACCTGGATGAAAGCAGCTCCTGCCCTGCCCCCTGCCCCCGCCCCCGCCCCAGCTCTGCCCCCACCTCCACAGGTTTCTTTACATTTGCTGTTGTTCCTCTCAGGAACCTCTACTTCATCAAACACAGGAGTCATATCTCAGGCCAAAATAAAGGAACAACTATGAGATAGGTAAGAACTCTACCAACTGAATGAACTATAGCGTCCAGTACAGGAGTAAGCATTTTATAATGACTTGCCTTTTTTTTTTCTTTCCATTCTTGAAATTTGCTGATCCATACTATAAGGTTCCTATGTCATAAGCTGTAACATTCTGACCATTAATATAAATGGCATATACCTATATCCAGAGATGTCAGGGTTGAGGCAAATGGAGACAGGGCAAGCCATTTGAATTCACTTTGCCACTTAGAGAAGACACTGGGAATGGAAGTAACAAAATTTAAGGGAGCAAGGGAAAACTATGTACTATAAAGAGGTGTGTGTGTGTGTGTGTGTGTAACCACTTAAAAGAAAGTCATTATAAAGTACTGATTTCATGAAGATTCAAAAATGTCTGAATTTTAAAATTAGCAATTGAAGCCATTTCTATTTTGCACTGACATGTTAAAGTAGGCAGGGTTATTTGGGGCACCACAATTACCTGATTATGAGCCCACATCAATAGAGCAGACAGTTAGAAGCAGCAATAGCAAACACCTGCTGAATCCACCATCATGTTGAACATTTTACTGGTTTTGAGATACAAAAATCACAGCTTAAATACTTATTTAACAAAACAACATCCAACTTACATTATTGACCTTTTTGTTGTTGTTGTTGTTTTTGTTTGTTTGTTTTTGTCTGAAACAGAGTCTCTTGTGTGGATGTGATCAGCTGTCAAAGGATCTGTGCACACAAGCCTCAAGATTGCAGGGAAGGTATGGCTATCAAACATACAGTTAATCATCTGGGGGAGGAGTGGAGGCACATTACATCAACTAATTTCAATAGCAATTCTAATGTGCCTTTAATTATATTTGATGTCTGCGAGACTCACTTCGTTCCTGATTGCAAGACATATCGGTAAATGCTAAGCAGACTTGCCTCTCTTTGTAGGCAGTGCGCATCTATAAAAGGAGGCTACATCTTCAACATATCTGTGTGTTGGGAACATACACTAGGGAAACACTGTTGGAGGGCCACTGGGAAAAACGTATCAGCCTTAAATTGTGCTTAGATTCCCTTTGCCCAGAATTTCAAGTCTAACAATTGGATCTATAGGTACTTTCCCAAATGTACACAAAGGTGTTGTCTGACTTGGGTTATTTTTGCTGTGATAAACAAGATGACCAAACACAATGTGAGGCTTGCAGGTTACAATCTACCATGGAGGGAAGCCAAGGTGGGAACTGACGGTAGGAACATGGAGGCAGGACATGAAGCAGAGACATGGAAGATTACTGACTTGCTCCTCATGGCTTTGCTCAGCCTACTTTCCTATACCAACTAGGACCACCCTCCCAGGGGTGGCACTGCCACAGTGAGCTGATCCCTCCCACATCAACCATTAATCAAGAACATGCCTTGCAGTCTTGCCCAGAGGCAATCTGATGGAGGCATATTCTCAGATAAGATTCCCTCTTCCCAGCTATGTCTACATTTGTGTCAGATTGACAAGAACCAAGCAGCACAGCTATGACTGCAGAATGGGGGGGGGGGGGAATGGCGGGGTCATAGAAAAATGCTAAAATGGTCTAAATATTCATTCATAGTGGGATATTAAAATAAATCACAATTTTATCTTATAGTGGAAAAAAGTACAGTTCTAAAAATTAATGACAGTATTTCTGTATATACCAATCAGGAACATCTTCTGCTACATATTGATGTGTGAACCAAATAAAATAAAGAGTGTCACATCATTCGAGGGAAAGGGGAGGAGAAATGATTAAGCATGTAGCATGTACTGGTAACTGGAAACTGGATGGCAAGGGTCTGAAGATGGGAAGGTTTACTCTACATATACATCCTTTGAATATTTTACTGTGTAATACATAATCTTTTCAAAAATTAAAAATTAAAAATCTTTCAAATATTAAAATCATATGAACTCTATTACACATTTTAACACGGATTTGAGAAACACTTGACTGGAAGATGGAGTAGAGGTACTTAAGAATGGACCAAATCTTGTTAAAAATGCATATTGAAAGGAAATTAGAAGCTCCTGGTAAAATGGAGGATCGCTCAGGAGAAGTCTGAGATGCAGAAACAGAAGAGTTGGGTCGTTTTCCTTGCTTGACACATGAGCTTAAAATTCTAAGAGAAAAATAATGACAGCTTTCCTGAACAGAAGACAAGCCTGAAAAGTCCTTTGTCCCCTGTCCCTCCTCCGCCTCTGCAACTGCTCAGCCTATGCAGCTCCCAGCATTTAACAAGCTTTTATAAATAAACAGGTGGGTCTGGACAAGGAGCAAAAACCAAGAAAACAGGAAAAAAAAAAGCAATATCAAATGAAATTATAAGCAAACAAAGGATGTTATTTCCCAGGATCTGAAAACTCTTCCCTTTACCATTCAGGAACAAGAATATATTTTACTTATTAGATTTCTATGTTATGAACTTTAAAAATCTATCAAAAGTCTCCTGAATGGGCTGGAGTGATAGCTGAGTTTACAAAATGATTGCCTTGCAAGCATGAGACTCCAAGTACAAAGGCATGCATGATGGCAGGCATTGTCTATATGCTGGACAGATAGAGATGGGAGGATTACTGGGGTTCCCTGGCCAGCCAGATGATAGACTCTGTTTCAAAAGACAGGATGGGTACTAGATTGATGGCTCAGTATTTAAGAGTACTTGGTGCTCTCCCAGAGGACCCAGGTTTGATTCTCAACGCCCCATAGCAGTTTGCAACTGTCTGTAGCTCTAGTTCTAGGAGTTCTAAAGACATACATATTCTGGCCTCTGTGCTATTAGGCACAGAAGTAGTGCTCATGCATATATGTAGGCAAACATTCATATGCATAAAATAAAAATCTTAAATTCAAAAGAACAGTGATGTAGATATCCCCCAAAAAATAACAGCTGAGGTTGTCCTCTGGCCTCTGTACACATATACTTGCATGCAGGAACACATGCACACACAACTGTGATGTGCATTTATGTGATAGCAGAGAATACAGATCTGCTAGACTACAAGTATGTCCTACTTGAGCAGCCCAAAGAAAGGACATCTGTTCCTCTGCAAGACCCTCTGTAAATGTGTTCCAGTCTAAGCTGATGGTCCTGTTTTGTTCTGTAAGTTTCAGAAACTTTGATCATACTTGGCTTTCTGACCTTTTGGCTTTCTGGGAGTATGTGTTAGAATCGGACGTAAACTACAATGTTGTACCTTCTGTATGGGGCTCAAACTGGTTTTGCTTTTTATTGATCTTTTTATTGGTCTTGTTGATGTTACTATTTTGGCAGTTTTAAATTTTGTCAATTGTCAGTTCTCGTCCATACTGATTTGGATTTTTCAAAGTGGGAATAATGGGCAATGAGGGTATGGAACTTATCTAGACAATGGGGCATCAAGAAGATGTAGTATATTTCTTATTCCTTTGTCTCAGACAGTTTTGTTGAGCCTGGCCAGTTATCAGTATCTGGAGTCCCCATGTCCTTATGGCAAATGTCCAGATCTGGAGCTTGCTTCATTAAACCACTCTGTACAAATGTTGTGAATGTCGATGATGCATTCTTGGTCATCATCATGTAGATGGCCCAAGGGCCCTTCTCACTATCCAGACAGGAACACAGCACGGATATAACAAGTACACACTAGTTGGGAAAAGAACCTCCTGAAGATCGTAGCCCACAGTTAAAGAAGTGAATTACCGTGTCAGAGATGTACTTCAAGTATCAAATACGCCTAGCTTTGACTTGTCCTTGAGCAAGGTCACTTCTCAGCCCAGTGACTACCTTTGTCAGCTGTGGTCATATTCTTCAAATAGCTGGAGGATCTTGGGCAGACTCCACTATGTTAAAACTTTCCTGATTCTAGACAGAACTTCTGAGAAGATTCAAAGCACATGTTCTCAACACACACAGGTGGCCTCACTTTAAGGGGCTGGAAGAGGGAATGATGCTAAAGTCAGATGGCAAAGTTATAGGGAGAAGAAAAGGAAAAACAAAAAAGTAATGGAGATTTCCAAAGTTTATTTCCTGTTAAGGAACAGGCGCCCACACTTCCTTCCTGCTTACCTCCCTCTAAGTTAGCACAGTTCTACCAAGCCCACAGACCTCAAGCTAATTAAACTCACCCTTCTTTCTCTCTCCATTAGAATATTCCCCCACTGGTATATTCTAGACCCTGCTGTGTCTCCCTCCTTGTTGGTACTCATTGATGTGTCTATACACATTCGGGAGTGAAGTAGGAGATGGGCCAGGCATGAGTTATCACCAAGTTCACAGCTGAGTAAATATTTCCACTTCCAACTCCTCTGAGGCTTTAGTCCCACAAAACAGATAAGATTTAAAAAAACAAAAAACAAAAAAACATCTTCATGCTGGTCCTACCTGTCCCTCTAATGAGCTATTGGACAAGCTACAGGACTGAAGAATCCCTTTGATTCCAGTTAATATTGTTTGTGTTTTCTCCACTGGGCATCAGATAATTGTTTTGCTTCTTGTGATTCCAGTTGGAAACACTTTATGATGTGGGGAATTAGAAGTGGTCTCTCAAAAACCTTTCTGAGCATCAGGTATACATCTAGGACTTGCCTACAAGGTAATAAAATATGAGAAAGGAAACTTGGTGACCACTGGGTCACCTACAGTATTGTTTATACTCATGCCAGCCAGTTACAGAGGGTATAGGAAAGGACACAAGAGAAAATCCAAATGAACTATGCCTAAGGCAGGTGTGTTAGCTTTCCATCACACAAGGCTGAGATCAGTTTCTAGATAGGTTTGTCTTGTTTCTGTGGATTTGAGTGAGACAGTATCTCATGATTGGAATATTTATCCAGTTTTAAGTCATGAGTTTTTGGAGACATATCACATACTTATCATAGCAAAGTATGAAGGAAGGGTGCCAGATACACAGGCTCCCTACATGACCCTTCCAGCACCCCATAGGTTCAACAATCAAGAAGTTCTATAAGCCCCTCCACTTTGCATGCTGAGGAGGCTCCATTATGATTAGGTTATTGGCCATTGGCGGCCAACTCAACCTACTTTGTTGATGGCAAATGATGGCTGGGGATGGAAGGGAGGATACTGGATGTTCCAATCCTCTAGTCACAAGATAGCTTCATTAGGCATCTCATGAATATACACACAGATTCTTACAGTTTTGAGATTTCATAGGTTTTAGAAACTGTGTACAAGCACACAGAGATTAAGACCAAATTTATGTAGAAATCTCTTATATCAGAAAATAGGGCACTTCCAACTGCAGACTGTCTTCATAGTCTACAAAAATGTCTCCCAGAGTGAGTTCACTGTTCATAGACCTCTGTTCCATCTTCAAAAGTAGGAGAGGCCTCAGCAAGCATGTATCTTCACCTTATCAAGGACCTGTCAAGGTCTGTGAAGATGGCTCAATAAACTGTTTGCCACAGTAGTATGAGGACCTGGGTTCAATCCCTAGTTCCCACATTTAAAAAAAATCAATATGTGTGGAAAGAGATAGATCCCTGGGGCTACTGGTCAGCGAACCTAGACTGCCTGGTGAGCTTCAGGCCAGTGAGAGACCCTGTCTCAAAAACAAGGTGGACTTTGCCTGAGGAACACCACCAGGGGTTGTCCTCTCCAATCTACACACACACACACACACACACACACACACACACACACAGAAGAGGGAATGAACATACAATAATGATCTAAGATTACATCTTTCTTTGAGTATCTTCCTTTTCTTATTTTGTTTGTGTATTTTATGTGCATATGTGGAAGGGGGAAACTTGGGCACAACATAGTACATATAGAGATCATGGAACAACTTGTGGTAGTGACTTCTCTCCTTCCTCTATGTGGGTCTCAGGGATCAAGTTCAGGTTTCCAGGTAGCACCAGGCACCCTTACCTTTTGGGATATCTCATCATCCTGAGAATCTTTTGATACATTCATGCAAGGGATAGATTTTTACAGGAAAGACTGGAATCCTGGGTAAGAGGCAAAGGATTTTATTCCTTACAGCACAGACACATTAGTATTGTTGTCCCTATTAGTTCCTGTGGTTATCATAAGTATTGTGGCTTGAAGCAGAGGATTTCTGACATATTGGATCTGCCCACTGTTGAAGAGTGCTAAGGCTAGACAATTCTTTCCTTGTGTGTGTGTGTATGTTCATATGCATGCAAGTGCATGTGTACATGCATGTAGAAGGAGGGATGACTGCCCACCAACTACTCAGATGTAGTTAACAGGGTCAGTCATGGTTCAAACACAGACATGGTTCAAACTATAGCCAAGGTTCCTAAGGAAGGGCATGACTGAAACCAAGGGGTATAATATAATATACCTCCTTGGTATGACCCAAACAAAGGTAACATGGGATATCTATATCTGTTGAAGCAAGAAGGAATATTTATTTTGACTTACTATTACTAGAGGATCATAGCTTAGAGTTAATCCTAAGCTGTGAATTTATAGGAGTTTATAGCCAAAAAAACTCACTGATGGTGGAGAAGAGTCTCACTGCACAGGTATCACATTTTCAACAATCTCTTTTCACATACACACCAGTGAAATAACAGTGGCTCAGCAATAGTACACAAGATAGTGTAACAGCAAAGTAGGAGTAGTAACAAAGGCCCTGAAATTCACAACCAGAAACTGGTACCCAGCAGGCATGCATCTGTCTCAAAGCCTTACTTTAAAATGGTTTAATTATATTTTTGTTTGTGTATGCATGCACATGTGCGTGTGTGTGTATGTGTGTGTTTGTATGTGTTTGCCATGGCACCCACATGGAGGTAAAGCGATGACTTGTGGAATTCTGTTCTCTCCTTCCACCACGGGAGCTACAGGAATTGAACCCTGGTTATCAGGCTTGGCAGCAAGTGCCTTTACCACTTGAGCCATCTTGCCAGCCCCAAACTTTAGTTTTTAGAAATAAATATCATGAATTATGAAGAAGAGACATCCCAGAAGATGCTAATGACTGCAGCTTCCAAGTCAAATCACTTAATTTGATGTTGCATGCTATGGTAATTTCCATTTTCCTCCAGAAAAGGAAAAGTAATTGAAGGTTTATCTTTCATTTCTTCTCTCATGCTGCAAATTCCTTCCCTTGCCATTTGGCACACTGAACACCTTTCTGCCTTCTCACTCATAGAAACAGCTGCCTCAGGAGGATTTGCCATTTGCTGGGTTCCATAGTCTTTTCCTATTGTCTACTGGAGAACAGCCTTAGCCTGGGACCCTATAAGAAAGCATGGCCCTCTGAAGATTAAGGGAAAACTCTCTAGGGCTAGGGTCTTCTTGTCTAACTTAATAGAAGCCATTCAAGATAATTTTAAAGGTATCTTCCAGCCCGGATAAGAGAATCTGTGGTAACAGGAAAGAGATGTCACCATGGGGAGGACCAAAGTTGTGGCCCAAGAGGAAATAAGTTCAAGTCAAGGATCTCATCTAGTAAAATCTGCATTTTCTGCTCCACAGCCCCATCTCAGGTCTCAGGAAGGCAGCATTACCATCTGCTCAGAAGTCTCTCCCTCATTGTACCTTCTGATAACTAGACATGCCCAAGAGTCAACATCCACTCACTGAGTACCATGGGAAGGGAGCTCCCCTACACCCCATTCCGTCTTTATTATACAATTAATATTATCTATCAGTGAAGAGGCTGAGAAAAATAATGAAGAGAATGTACATTAACAGTGAAGCATGCAGAGGAGACTTGAGCAAAGTTTAGCAAAACAGTATCTAAGAAGCAGAGATATAGGAAGCCTCAACTTCCTGCTGGCAAACTTCCTGTTACCTGGGATCTCAGGAAATATCAAGGAGGAGGTCAAGGTGCCATAGCAGGAGGCTGGCTCAGAAATTATTAGGGAGGATGGAATAGCTGAAGAAATAATTTTCTAAGAATCAGGATGAGAATATGTTACCAATTACGAGGGGAAGAAACAAGTTGCTGGCATTATTCCAGTCTAAACAAGTCAGGGCATCAAAAAGAGATCCCAGAGGGAATGTCCCCTGGTATCTGAGGAGCAGAAGGCAAGGCTGAGAGATTTAACAAGTCCTTCCTTGCTGTCTATTTTGGTGCCTGGATAAAATGCTCTGTGGTCCCAAGGATTGCAAGATCCCAAATGGCATCCATGAAATCATCAGTGCTGGCTTTGGTCAATGGGAATACAGTGGTAAGCATCCAGTTAAGGAAAGGGTGTACTGGGACACTATGGAAATTTTGCTTCTGGAATTCAAGTTCATCTTCACCACCTCATTTTGTCATAACTTCTAGGTCCTCCTGGCATGGTGAAGTCGATAAGGAGTGTGTTTGGGGAAGGTCAACCTTTCCTGCTTATACATGTAGCTAAGAGTACATGTGTAACACAGTTTTCTGACATTGTTAGCATAAGAATATTCAGACAGTGACCCCAGCTGCTTCCACAGTCTCTACCTGACTGAAGATAGTGAGAGACCTCAGATGAGCAACCTAAAACCCTGCATTGCAATGTCTCCTTATTATGCCTGGCTAGAAAGAACACCTGCCACTTCATTCCTTCTAGCAGAGAACGTTAAGGCTGTGCATGCTGGAACACATCCAAAAAAGGTCAGGGCATCGTTATAAGCTAGCCTCTGCTCTAAGACCCCAGGATCTCCCACCGTGTGGACAAACAGCAAGCTTCCAAGCTAAGGCAACTCAAAAAACAGCCCCAAGGAAACTGGTGCTGCAGGCAGCAGCCAGAGCCCCCAGTGGATCTCTGCCTTATATTCCTAACTTGGTTTCCAAAGATGGGTTCTTCATTCCAAAGATGGGCTTCTCATTCAAGAGAGGGCTCCCCATTCAGGGGATGGGGGCCTTTATTCCAGAAACAGCTTCTTCTATAGCAGATATGAAAGAAATTCGTTCTTAGAGAACAAGAATCCCAGAATTTCTTGCACTGAAGCTTCTGGGCCACCTGTTAGAGTAGTCGGATTCTAACTGGCTTTTCTAGAAGAACGGATGTCTTTCAGTATGGAACTTGGCCTCATTCTTTAAAAGCTTTCCTCCCAGTGAAAGGTTATATAGAGACCGTAAAAGAGCTGAATTCCACCTTTAAAAACTCAAAATTGTTGCCTAGTACTAAAATGGAAAGATACCAGACAGGCTATTTTTAAGTTCCTACTAGAGTCTTCAGAGCTTCAGTGTCATCTACTGCTGAGCTGATGACAGGCAGGAACTTTACAGGAACCAGAGGACCCGATTAGCATCAGGGGTCCACAAGTCAGGCAGGCATTTCCTGGCTATGAATTATCAGTGGCATCTTTAAACACAGATTGACAGCCAAAACCAGCACAGTCTTCTCTGGACTTTCAGAATCTTAGGGGTTGGGGGTGGGGGTGGGGGAACTACCCTACCCAAGTTTTATATTCTAATAGTTTTTTTTTTAAATGGAAGAACATCTTGAGATTTTTGTTGTCACACTGACATCTATGCTTGGGAGACTGCTACATGCTTGAACCAAACACAGCCTAGTTAGTGATGTTTACATTTTGCACTTCAAGGAACACACATATGTAGACGCCAGACTGTGTGAAGTTTGTTATTGTGATAAGAGTCATTTCTAATTGAGTCATTTCTACACTCTCCTGTCCCTGTGAAATTTCAGACACCAGATATGCAATGATGAAGTCAAAATTCTCTTCAGTTATAAACTAGTCATTCACTAACTCTTTGCATAAAATAGTGAACTTTTAAGCTGGGGAATTATTCCATAAGTAAACCCAACCACATCAGACACAGTCATTCCTAGAAAAAGATCCAATTAATGTAGTAATCCAAGTAGTTTGTTTTTCCCACATATATTGTCCTTAAACCTCTAGTGTTTGTTCCCCACCTGTCCATCAGAAATGCCTGCCAAAGGAGAAATACCAAGAAGCAGACAGTGGACAATGAAGGACAATGTCTGCTGGCTGATCCTGCTGGTGTAACAGCTCCTTTCTTTCCGTGTGTATGTGTGCCTGCAGCTATCATATACATCCCATGAAGCTCTCTGTGTTCCAGCATGAAGGAGTGTCCCTATACAACGCATAACTTAGCTGCCTGTTTCAAAACAGATTCCTATATTAATAGAGACAGAAATAACACCTGTTCTCTAACATCGTTAACATGTTACCTGCTACCTTGATGTCTAAAGCAAAGGTCAGCCAAAAAAAGGCAGGATTGAAGTTCATCCCTTCTCACTAATCAGAATGAGGGGGAAGCTCTGTAGGGACCAGAGAATCTAGCCTTAGGCCTTATGGAATATATGGTTTCTGTCACAATGGCCTAACTTGCTGACACAGTCCAAAAACCTTTAGGTCACTTGAAAATAAAAATAATGAAACTTATGAAAACTGAAATTTGAATTTTGTATAATTTTAACATGCCACAATATATTTCTTCCCCCTGGCAATCAACTGCAAATATTAAAAACATTTACATTTAAGTAACAGATAGTTTTATGACCCCTGTTCTATAGTCTACACTCTTTAAATGCATCTATGACCACTGGAAAACTGAACTTTCCATGGATTACATTTGTGTCATTGGTTTTGCCACTATACTAAAAAATTACATAGAGGGGGTCCAATTGCATCAGATGAACTCCATGACGGGTCACTGTGAAATTACCATCATAGCTTCATTCTCATATTATGGCGTGTACCAATTCTCTTGGATCTTGGTCAAATTCCTGGAGTTTTATCATGAAAAATCATGGCATTGATCACTTTGCTTGTTTATTTGAATTGTCAGGAAGTTTGCAAGCTATAGTACAAATTGGGAGTCAAGAGATTAATAAATAATTCTTTTTTAAAAGTTAAAGAAGGAAGTTCATAGCATGCATAGTTGATTTGTTAATCAGAAGATGATTGTTAATATGTTCAAGTCTAGCAATATATATTGGATTGCACAGCACATATTTGGTATAAATGCAACCCACCTCTGATCTTGTGTATCTATATATTTACTTTGGTTCTGGAGACCCAACCCCAAATTCCATAGATGCTAAGCACATGCTTCCATTGAACTACACCCCCCTACTCTATCATGTTTTCTAGTCCAAGTTTTCCCTTTATAAATGGTTCCTCATTTTTAAACTATCGTGGCCTTGCACATATTTTAGTAATTACCCTAATTAAGAAAGGTGCAAATAAAATAGTTCAGGCATGATGCATACATAAAGTTGTTGCTTCTGTATTTAAAAGCATGGGTGATTTGTTTATCAGATGATGATTGTCAAGATGCTCTCCAAAAGGAACAGCACAACCTCCGGGTGTAGAGCTAATGAGTGGGTATTTTTGACTATCAAGGGTGATGATTCATTATGAAGGGAGTCTTCAGTGGAAAAGCCCAGTAATGCAGAAAAACAAAGTGCAGTACTTCTCCAATAGAAGTGGGGCCACCAAGGGCAAGAGGGTCAGAGATGTCAAAAGCACTGTGACCAAGAGTCACTAGATCACAGCACGCCTCTTAAAACATTTAAATCCTCTTCTCTCAGGTAATGAGAATGGAAATCTGCATTTCTCTGCATTTTTGAGATAGCATCTCATGTATGCCATGCTGGCCTGGAACTTTTGATGTAGCCAAAGATAAGTCGAACTTCTGATCTTCCTTCCTCTACCTTCAGAGTGTAGAGATTATAAGAATGGGGTATCACACTCAGTTTCTATGGGTGTAAGGATGAAATTTAGGTCCATCCCACATGCTGAGCAAACATTCTAAGCTACTTTTCCAGCTCAAATCTGCATTTAAATGTAATTCCTAAGGAGTTCTTGAAATATCAAAGATGAGGTAATATCACCCAAGGACCCCCAAGAAGGATGATTTAAAAAAAACATTGAATGCATGTGGTAAGCACTGGGAATTTCCAGAGGATTGGCCCAGGGGAAGAGAGCTGTCAGGGAAAAATGAATGGTTTGGGTGTAAATGTAGAGCATACATGATGGTGACCATGGCTGCCAGGACCAGCTTCCTTCTGTTCAGTTCCTGGATCCCTTCCTTACTGGCTGTTTGGCCTTGGGCCAGTCACATTCAACTTCCTGTAGACGGATTTGTCATAATCACTACATTGTAAGGTGAGGGAGTCGGTCAACTGAAGTTTATTGGGATTATTCTGTAAGTCATAGAAGATCTTTAAAGCAATCTGTAACCTCAGAAACCTAGTTTTCCCCTTAGCTAAAGCACTGCTGCTCTCTTCCTTTTCTTCTTCTTTTTCTTCCTCCTCTTCCTCCTCCTCCTCATCCTTCTTCTTTTTACTTTTGTGTGTGTGTGTGTGTGTGCACATGTGAAGTACCATGGGTATATAGGTCAGGAGGGCAATTTGTGAGAGCCAGTTCTCTCCTTCCTCCATGTAAGTCTCAGAGATCCAATTCAGATCATCAGGTTTGTTGGCTTGATGCTTTTACCCACCTAGCTGTCTTGGCTCTTGAGTTTCATTATGACATCATTCTTCTGTTCCCAATGAACCTCTTCCTCTTCCCAACTTTCAGCTTTAACTTCCATGTCTTTGTGTGTGTGTGTGATTCAGTAAGTTTAATTGGGGTTGTTTAGTAGTGTGTGTGAAGGTTTACTTACAAGAGCACAGGAAACTTATGATGGCTGCATCATTGAAGAAACTGACTCATAGGCTCTTTTTGGACATCACCACACCTCCAATTCTCTGGTCCTTTCTCTTCTTCTGCTACCACTTTGTTTACATTCATTTGCATGCACCCTTTCTTATACCAAAGCTCAACTACATAGAAGTGAGGTCCGAAGGTCTGCTACCTGGAAACCATGGTGCAAAGCTCACACAACAAAGTGTGGTGGGAATTTTTGTAGTGTGTGAGAGAGATCAAAATATTGTGAGAAAGATCAAAATATTGTGAGAAAGGGGAATGATGAGGGGGGAATTGCTCTTGCACAAAAGATTGGGGAATAATGGAGAGGAACAGTGTTTTATCAGAGTAAACTGATGAACTTCCACTATGCAGCTCAGGCTCTTGGCTCACAGGGGATTTTAAAGGGGGGAGGTATTAAAGTAATTCTGATGCCTGCTGAGCTTTGGGGCCTCAGAGCTGCTGGGAAACACCCTAATTAACAGAAGTGTTAAGATTTCCTGTTGGGTGTGGTTAAATCAAACCAATGCATAGTAAAAGAAGCTGCTGTTTTCTGGGATCATGGCCTTATTCTAAAAGACATCATCAGTGGATACTGAGAAGCCATCCCAAAGATGAGATCCACTCTGTTCTTGAATTAAAAATTATGCCCCGTGAATTCTAAAGTGTAACAATAGCTGCAATAAAATGACTGAGAAGCCCAAATTCATCTAATCACGCATCCATCTGGCTCATTCAAGCACACACAGCGCACAAAAGAATATGGTTGCTGCCTGCCTTTCCTCTGCTTTCCCTGAATAAGGAGTGTCAGGAGATCGCCATCGAGCCCTGTGATAAACACTCACATTTCCACAAATGTAGATTGTGTTTTAGAGAGATCAGCTTTAAATTAGTTTATTAAAATAGGATAAAACCCAGAAGTCTAAAAGAGCAGCGTTAATATTCTGCTCAAATCATCTCTTGATTTCTGTTTCGGAGGGCACTGTAAGACAGCCTGGTTTTTATTACAGTGAAGAAAAGGACTCCTTCCATTAATCAGACAGAGCCATAAAAACAGGTTTCTCTAAAAGCCGATGCCTGACAAGTCCAAGTGCAAAGTTTGATTTTGTGAAAAGGTAAAGAATCTCTTTAGAAATATTATAATCAATTCTGAAAACTTAATTTTTTTAAAGCTCCGTGGCATTTTAGCTATTGTGATTTCAATACCAAATGTTCCTTCAAGTGATCTTATTCTGTCTCGTGGAAGAAAATGAACTATTTAGCTCCGTGCTTAATGGCTAACTCTATTCAGTGTATCCATTAGGGCCAGTCCCCAGACAGCTCTGATCGATACATCTGGTTATGAACCAGAGGTCCTTGCAGCCAGTGATGCTCAGTGGAGATAAAGAGCTGAGGGCCCTGGGTGATTGATGCTTTCACAGCAGTGTCCTGACAGGTGAAGCTCCACAAAGCAGAGTAGAAAACCATATGAAGGCCACCAATAGGTCCTGGGGGAAAAGCTGGTCAGCTTGGCCAGGAGTCCCAGCTGAGAGTCAACAGAACTGAGCCCTGGTGCTGCCCATGGGATTTCCTGTGGAATCTGGACTCTGTCTACAGCTTCTGTGTCAAAGAAGTTCCCTGATCCCCAGGGACTCTCTTGGAATGAGGCTATGGAGTGCTTCTAGTCAGGAGTCACAGGGGTGCTAATCAAGGAGGCTGTTCCCCCTTGCACTCCTCATTCCTACCCTGCAGGTTGCTCTGACTGGCAGCTGTGACCTGTATCCTTGTGACAAGCACAGCCTTCCAGGTATTTGGACATATTCTAAGAAGCTCTAGCTCAAATCCCAGAAGGGTAGGCAGCAATTAGCAATGGCAAGGCCTTATCACCAAGAGCCTTCCAGTGTGACAGTTTCTCTCATGCATTTGACTAGACAAGTGTGCAGTCATGCGAACATATTCCCCTTGTCTAAGTGGCAGAGTAGAAAGGGAATTCCAAATATTGTACAATTTAGCTGGAGAACTTTGAAGCTCATTAAAAGTTTGAAGAATGGAGGTTACAATGTTCATAAGAAAGAGCATAAGGTCTGGAGAGATGGTTCCGTCAGTAAAGTGCTTGTTGCACCAGCTTGAGAACCTGAAATTGATACCCAGAACCCGTGTGAAAAAGCTATCCATGGTGGCATGTGGTAGTAAACCTAGCCCTGGGGAGGCAGATACAGGAGGATCTCTGGGGCTCATAGGTCACCCAGCCTGATCTAGCTGGTAAGCTTCAGGCCAGTAAGAGACGCTTTCTCAAAACACAAGGTGGACAGAACCTAAGGAAGTATACTTCAGATTGACCTCTAGCTTCCCATGTACACAGGCAGACAGAAACACACAGTAACATACAACACACACAAACACACAGTCACATATTCACATATACGATCATATACATGAATACACACATAATCACACATGGAATGTTTACTCCCATACACACTCAGACACGTGAAGATGCATATGAACACTCACACACTCACATACATTCACACATTCACACCCATACTCACATACCTGAACACTCACATTCACATATCCTACTAGCTAATTTTATAACAACTTGACAAAAGCTAAAAGTCATCTTAAGAGGAGGGAACTTCAATTAAGAAAATGTCTCCATAAGATTGGGCTGTAGGGCATTTTCTTAATGTTTGATGTGGAAGGACTTGCCCATTATAGGTGGAGCCACCCCTAGATTAGTCCAGGCTCTATAATAAATCACGTTTAGCAAGCCAGTAAGCAGCACCCCTCTGTGGCCTCTGCATTAGCCCTACGTTCATGTCCCTGCTCTGATTTGAGTTCCTGTCCTGACTTCCTTCAGAGATGGTCTATAATGCTTTCTTTGGTCATGATGTTCATTATTGAAATAGAAACTGCAACTAAGGCATGTACACACACCCTCGCATATACACCTACACACGTGCATACTCACACATGAACACACAAGTGAATACACACAAAACAACAAGCCCAAGAGACTATGTCAGTGGTCTATCAGCCACTAGGCATGTCTGTACCTTAATAGTTTGTCATTTTCAGGGAAAACACAGTAAGCCCATGAAGAAAGTCCTGCCCACTTACACTAAGCTTCATAGAAGCTCTGGAGAAGCGGACCACCTGCCTGTTTGCTCACATTAACACCTGAAAAAGAAAAGCAATACTCCTAGAAAGAGCCACCAGGAGGACCTGATTCATTGGGATGGTGCTGTGCTTGAGCATGTGAGATGAAGTGCTCGCCCTCCTGAGCCTACCTACCTGACAGCCCTTCAGACAACAGGGACAGAACATCTCCAAGCTTCTTGGCAGCTCCATACATTATGAATTTCTAGGGATCATGGTTCTGTTTATAATGGAGATCCCACATCATCAGGAATCAGATGATAGCAGATGCTGGCAAGGATGTGGGAAAAGAGAATCTCCCTGCTCACTGCTGGTGGAAGCAGGGTAGCCACTATGGAAACCAGTGTGGAGTTTCCTCAGAAAATTAAAAATAGAACTACCATAAGACCCAGCTCTTCCACTCCCGGGCATATTCCCAAGGGACTGTGTATTTAAGGATACCTGTGCGTCCATGTTTAGTGCTGTACTGTTCACAGCACAGCAGGAAGTAGAACCAGACAGATGTCTGTCATCTGATGACAGCATGGCAAAAAGAAGACATACATACACAATGAAAATTTTTATTTGGATGGGAAGAGAAGTGAAATTTGCAAGAGAACATATGGATCCAGAAAATATTATATTGAATAAGTCTCTGGGACTAAAATTTTCAAATTACGCAGGTTCTCTCTCTCTCTCTCTCATATGTGGATCCTGATATATCTAAGTAGAGGTGAGTGCTGGTAAAGGCTGCCACACTGGACAAGACCAAAGAGGAAGAAGGGGGAGGTGAGGAAATGCAGGCAAGCAAGAGGACACATGACATAGAAGCAAAGGATGCTACTCCAGAGAGTGTGCAGTGTACAAGGACATGGAGGGACAGGGAGAAGAAAGGGAAGGAAGGTCAGCAAAAATTATGTATGTATGAAATTTTTCATGAGTGCTTTGTATACTAATTTAAAAATAGATTTAAAATTTAAAAAAAGAGATGTCAAGAGCATGTAGCCATGAAAACATATCTATGACATAATGCATTGAGTTCTCATTTGTAATTAAAACTTTAAGAAGAATTAATAGCAGGGACATGGAGGGGAGAGCCTGCACACAGCAGGCATTCGACAAAGCCGGTTTCCATCCTCTCATCTGACAGACACATCTCCCACAGGCATGAGAACAGCTGTGTAACAGTCTCCTTGTCTTTTCCAGAATAAACCATAGGCACCCCGAATAGCAGCATGGACTTTGTCCCCCAGCTCTGAGGCAAGCTCTGACAGGGACTCCACTCTTCCTCCTTCCTCTATGCAATCCAGAAGATATTTGCAATTTTCCTTGTCCTTTTCTTCTCTTTGGTTTTGTTTTTAAATAACAACAGCTGTGCCCTGATTTCGCTTCCTTTTATTCTTACAAAGCGGCTGGGATGTGGGGTGGGCTGGAAGATTCCTCTTCATCCCATTGATCAAAGATTCCTTTCTCAAAGCTGGTTCTCTCCCTCCTGTGGATTAACCAAGTCCTCCCCCCCCCCTTTCTCTCAAGTGCTGGAAGTATCTCTTCCCTTCCTCCAACTCAGTAAAGAGAACTGAGGAGGTAGTTCTATGTGAAAAGAGACCCACAGGAAGGCTTCACCCCAAAGGCCACAGGATAAGATTCAGCCCGCCAGCTCCTGTACAACCATCACCTAGAGTCTCATTTTACCCCTCCTGCCTCCTCACTGGAGAGTTGGAACCTGCACCCCAAAACAGGCAGTACCCCACCTTGTGTGTGTGAAGGAATGGCATGAAAAGACAGTCTCCTGTCGGGTATAACCTCTTGCATCTCATCCTTTAACACAGGTGTACCCTTGCACACCCATCATGACCTTTAACATAGGTCATGACCTTGCACATACATCAAGTTCTTTAGTATGTGTTGGCCCTTGTGGGGTTTTTTTTCCCAGTCAGTCTCAAAGCTGTTTGTCTTCAGTGAGACATTTTCACTGTTACATTTTTATTGGTCATCTATGACTCTCTAAGATTAGAAGTTTTAATAAGGAATAATATTGTAATATGCAATAGACTTTTGTCCAAGCGCCATTCAGCAGCCATTTTTTCAATGCTGCAAATACTTGTTATTCACCCAAGTTTTAGCTTCCTAATCATGTTCTAATTGGCTACATTGTTCTCCCTCTGGCTTAGTAAGACTCACTCTGAGAACAGTCATTCTAATTCACAAGGAATCGGTAAATAAATAGTGAGTATTTGCAGAACCGAAGCATCATACCAGTCCTTAGGAAGGGAGAGCTCAGCTCAGAAATCTGTTGCCTAGCAACACAACTAACTTTCTCTCCATTTTCCAAACGAGTTCCCAGCCTCCTGTTGGTTTGTCAGAATTCCAAAGTAAAACTCCACTCCCCAGCCTTTTAAATTAGAGATGATGTGTGTGTGTTTGTGTGTGTGGGGAAGTGGGGAGGAGGGAGAGAGAGAGAGAGAGAGAGAGAGAGAGAGTTTTCAAGGAGTTGACCTTAACTACTGGTCCCTGTTTCTCTGAATTTTATGCTAATATACACTCGCTGGCTCTCATTTGATTCCAAATAGTTTTCCTTCCCTGAAGAAAACCTCTTCTATCTTCCAATTAAGCACCATATCTAAGAACAATTTTCATTTCTCTCCTGAAAGGACTCAAATCCCACATGGGAGTTTAATAGATTTTAATTACTAATGACAGCACCAGACAGGAAAATGGCACCGGATACTTTGCAGTAGGTTTCACGCCATTTAATTAAAATTTCCAGCACTTATACAAACATCTTTGTTTACGGACCCATGCTCAAAAAAATTGTAAACCATGGTAGCAAAGGCTATGATGCTGGTTTTTGGTTGTTTTGCTCTGACTTCTATCCCAGAGAAGACTTCCCCAGGGAAAGTCACTTGAGCTCTTCATTCTGAAAAGAAATTGAAAGGAAAAATAAAACAAAATCTTTCATGGGTTCTTTTTCCTTTGACTCATATCCAGCTCCATTATCAAGGTGATCAGCCTTAGTCCTGGTCTCAAGGGCAGTAAAACCAAGCAAACTTCACTCCTCTCTCTTCCAGCAAGGCAGCCCCAAGGGTCTCTGAAGAATACTGCCACAAGAAAGCTCCAAACATGTCATGAGGAGGCCCCTCATGCACTGTTATCTTCATGCCTTTTTCTTGCCATTCAAAGTCTTTGAAAACTTTTCCAGACCAAAGGCATCTTTTGTATTTCATGGCACTATTGTTTAAATGCCAACATGGCCCATGTCATCCATGTAAATCAGTCTAAGGGTCTTAGTTTGAGCCCTGTCTCTTCTTGGTTAACTATCCCTTGGTATAGGTTTCCATGTACATTCCCCAATTGTGAGGCTGCATTAGGTGAAATAGACTTCTTTAAACACAGAATATTCTTTGTATACCTGTGTCACTGAGAAACTTCCTAGGAGGGTGGGCCCTCTTGGATCAAAGACAGCACACGTTTATTAAAGTCTTCCCCACCAGGAGCCTTGTCTCTGACTCCCACCTGGATTCTGCAGGGCCTTGAGCTTTGCTTTTAGATGTTGAAAATTGAGCTTCAGTATCTGATGTCATAAACACCATGAAGAAAGTCAACGTAAAGCCGTGAATAAATTAACTTCAACTAGCAAATGCTCACTTCGAAAGGACTGTGTTTAGACATCAACAAAATGTAAGAAAAACAAATGTGTCCCAAAATATCTCGGTTCTTTGGCAGCTGTATTATTTGGTTTGTGTGGAAGGATATGAGAACATGTATATTTTGAGAATCGAAATATGTAACACAAAGTAGAGGAAGAAGAGACTTAGATTCATCCTGACTTTCCTCCATACTTTCCCTGCCCAGTGAAACCTTCGAAGATGTGATGGATCAGGCTCATCTCACTTTGACAGGATCTAGAATCACCCAAAAGGACAAAGTGAGCTGAGCGCCAGCCTTCATCTCTCCGCTTCCTGACGATGGATGCCATGTAATCCTCATGCTCTGCAACCATGCTGAACTGTTACCTCAGCCTGTGAGCTGGAGTAAACCCTTCCTTCTGTAAGATGCTTTTGTCAGGTGTTTTCTCAGAGTAAGAGGGAAGGAAGGAAGTACCATAGTAGAGACTGTGTTTGATCCTGTGTCCCTTCCCTCACATTAGAAGTCAGAGTTCTCAGAGTCTACCCCCTGTCTCTTTCACCTTCCCCCAACAAGCAGCTAGCCTGACTGTGATGCATTCCTGGTCCATTTCTTTAGAACATAGAGGCAAATGCTATTTCTGCACACAGGGGAAGACTACATCACCCAAGGAGCACCTTCTAGCCTAGACCAATTACATAATTTGTGGGGTCCAAACCAAAACAGAGAAACAAAAGCTCATTCCAAAAATGATTGAGAATGCCATCATGGCAGCAGTGGAACATGAGACCAAATCATGGCTCTCCTGATCACAGGACCCTGAGCATTTGCCTGGGCCCATGCCACCCTGGCAGAGGGATTACCTATCAGAAGGAACTGAAACCTCAAAACCACACAGGTAAAGAAGCTAAGGACGGGATTTTCAGCAAGAGTAAGAGAGACGATTATGACAATGCTACTGCCCTCAGCTTCTATGTGACCTTATAAGGAATGCCAGTTTGGGGCAGGAAAGAAAGTAAATACTGATTTGTGCCAGGCATTATATTAGGTGTGATACCTGTGTGTTAGTTACTTTCTCAGTGCTGTGATCAGACACTTGACAGGAAGCCATTGAAGCGAGGAAAGGTTTGAGGTTCATGGTTTGAGGGTTGCAGTCTATCATGGAGGCTCAGGCATGGTGCTGTCAGCTCCACAGTGGCAGAGCTTTGCAGCAAGATCAATGAGGCAAGCTTTTCGGTTTTTTCTTCTGAAAAATGCTTTATGGAACTCCTCAAATTAAACCACCCATCACTTCAGGCCTCTTGTGACAACAGCATTTTTATCCATATAAAACAAAGTAAATGACTAAGTCACAATGATGAGATTTATAGGCCAGGTAACAAGAGGTAGGAAATAAGCTCAGATACAAGATGAAGCTTCTGGTCTGTGGCATCCTGTAGTGCATTAGTGAGAGCCCTGCAGTGGACAAATTGCCACTTCTGCAAGTTATTATCGTGAGAAACTCTCTGGAATGAGAAAATGTCCAGTAAATGTTGAAATGAAATAATCAACAGTTTTGCTGTCTGACATGTGACAGTCCCTGGCCACCTCTCCCAGTGGTGCACTTGTACTTCAACTTACATGAACACTCTCAGCGATCATTCCTATAAAAGTAAGGTATGGTATGCTCACCTATGGCTCCACAGTAGGACTTCAAGACTAGACCTGATCTCAGGAAACAAAACAATAAATAAAACCAAGTCCTCATGGCACATTTATAACTTCAACGTAATCCTCACTGGAGACACTATGACTTTATATCAGGGTAACTACAGTGTCATACTCAAATGCTTAATAATCGGTAAGAAAAGTGATTCATTATATACCATGCCTATGTAACATATACAAACTGAAGTTTGAAAATAAGGAACCGTTTATGCTCCACTATAGAGTGTGACCACTCCCTTGAATGTATACTCCGCTACATCTGATGGCCTAGAATTGACATCTGACAGGATAATTGAGTCACTCCATGAAGACCAGAGCCAAAAGAATCCGGAAGAGTTTCTGGTTTATTCTTAGAAGCATTTTCCTGTTTGCCTTCTTTTAATGTTTTTGACCCTGCTAACCTGAGTTCCATCTTTTCTTGCCTCTGCTTTTTCTCCTTTTACTCCCATTATGATCTGAAGATTGACCATTGTTTCTTCCTCATTCTTTCTCACCTCTGCACAAACTCCTTCTCAGTTTCTTCTCATACTACCAAGCCATCCATCACTTTAGCCCCAGATTTTTTTTTCTTGTCTGTACTGATTGAGTCTTTGTCTTTCCAGAGCAGTCTCTTCACAATTAGTTCAAAGAATCTCAGAGGACTCTCCAAAGAGAAAAAAAAATACTGTGTCTGAGAGAGAAGAAAGCACCCTGTTCTGAGATGTCTAACCTGAGGCTAAACATTCTTTCAGCAGGAAGAAGTAGAAGAGATCTAAGTAGGCAGAGGTCCTGCTGCTTCCTGAATGCTAGGTGAGCTTTCTAGCCACTGAGCCACACTCCCATGCCCATTTTGGCAACTTTGAGCATACCACCTTTGTTACCAGAGAAATGGTTCTTTAGCTATATGTAGTACCCAATAAAATTTCCTTTCAGCTAGATATTAGTACTTTGCATATCATGCAAGGTCTTGAAAAAAAATAGACTGGTAATTTCTCAGGTAACAACTATTTTTTTTTTGTTTACCAGTATATGAAGGCAAAAGATGTTTAGAGAGCAATGAAATCTTATAGAAACTATGCCTAGAGTTGATTGTGGTGGTCTTATTAATTTTGTAGTATGTGTGTATGTGTGTGTATCTATGCACATTCATATGAATGCATGTCTTTGTGTAGATGTATATATACTTGTGTGCACATATGTGTGAAGGCCAGAAGTCAGCTTTAAGTATCATTCCTCAGAAGTCATTCACCTTGTTTTTGTGAGACAGGGTCTCTCACTGGCATGGAGCTTGCTGACTATGCTAGACTGACTGGCCAGTTGCTCCATGTCAGTACAAATGTGCGCCACTACACCCACCTTTTCCTGTGACTTCTGGAGATCAGTCTCAGGTCCTGGTGTTTGAAGGACAAGCACTTTACAGACTGAGCTGTCTCCTCAACTCTCATGTTTATGTTTTTATGTGAATTATTTATCTTAGACTTTGAGGACATTTAAACTCAGTGGTCATGCAATAATTTAGTTTTAGAGTAAGAAACATATTCACAGACTCATCCTTATTAAAGAGAAATGGGCACATGACTATGTCTACACCCTTGCTAGCCAAGGATGCCCCTTGTTGACTAATGTCCCCTCCCACTCTGCATCTAGCCATCAAGAGACTCCATTCCACAAATCTGACTGTTCCACAAGCAACACTGTCACACATTATCTCTCTGTTGCATGTGCACATATATGCTGGGTTTTTTGCTTCCTACAATTGCCATATGAAGCTTTGGGGGAAAAACACATTTTAAGGCTTCTTGAGCACATTACTAACAATGTCCAGTATTTTCCCTATGAACCCACTAGTTTATTAAAGAATGCTGTTAAAGAGGATTGGGTGGTTGTGAGAGCAAGCCCTACCAAGCAGCATATTCTGGGATATATATCAAGTCTAAATGGAGCACACATCACAATTCTCTACTTGCTTGTCTCGGACAGCTCTGTCATGTTATAACAGAATACTGGAGACTGGGTAATTTACATAGAAAACAAATTTATTCTCTCACTGGTCAGGAGTCTGTAACATCGAAGACCAAAACACTACCTTTTGGCAAGGCATGCTTACTGGATCCTTTCATGGTGAAAGGCTGGGGTGCAAGAGAAGGGAGCCTTTCAGATGAGCCCACTTGATGATGTCATTATCCATCTGCGAGAACACCACCCCCACTGTCCTTAATGGTCCCAAATCTCAGCATTGTTCCAATGGCAGTTATATTTCAACAAGCATTTGGAAAAGACAGCATCCAAACCGGAGCAGCCCTTATTCCCACTGTCACTTATAACTTACTCTGAGGCCACACGTGACTGATATACAACTTGGGTAGAGTCTGTAGCTCACAGATTCCTCTCCATCTCTGGCTTCTTGCAGTTCCAGGATCCAAAACACTGTGTCTGAACACTTATTGCTGACCTTTTGTGTTTGTTTTGCTCTGTTTTTATCAAGAGATAGAGATCTCTACACCGGGCAGAGAAATCTGAAGCTTAATTTCTTTAGTGAGCCAGGCTAGACGTATATACATGCTGCTGACCCCAGTGGTCATTGAATACACATCAAATTCAGAGTGGTATTCACAGTGGCTTCTCACTTACATAGATATCTTTTTTTTTAACGGAGTTATTTACTTTAATCTTGCTAGATACAAATCAGTTACAACCTTTCAACCAATTGCAGATCTGAGACAATTAGGGAGTAAGTTAAAAGAGAGTCATTTGTTCTTTTCAGGACACAGCTATTCATTCCTGTTGCCCATCAATCAGAGTGATCTTCCCTAGTCACTCACTCAGCACTGAGCCCACACCTCCTACACAATACTCATATTCTCTGGCTCCTGAGATGAGACTTAATGGAGAGGGCGTACTCTATTACAAAGCACTATTTGCCTAGAAAGGAGACTGCCATCTTGCTCATTAATTTTGCATTAGCATACTGTGCTTCTATTGATGTTATCTCCTTGCTTTCGAATGCTATTTACTGTGACTGCAAAAATACACAGATTGTTCTGTCATTAAAAAGAGTAAATGACTTTTTGAGCGGTGCAAGAAAAGAAAAACTTTCCTGATCATCTTCTCAGACTGCAATGAACTAACTGCTCTGTAATTTCAGTATGTGTTTTTACTTTAATAGCCCTGTGTAGTCTGCAACGCTGTGAGAGCTACCTTGAAGCCCTTCCATGACAGAGCAATTGAAGTCATGCAGCTTCTGAAGAATGGTGGGTTTGTGGCAGGTAAACAAAGGCTATTGACTTTCTTATGAAGATTTCACTCTCTCATTTTCTTTGATATTCCTAAATCATGCGGAATAGATGAGTTCTGTAAATAGTTCATCCACCAACACAACTGTCACACCAGGATTGGTTCCATATACCTATATCAACATGCCTAGAAACAGACCCACTATAGGAAACAAAAATGCTTCACTATGGAAAGTGGGCGATCTTGAGCTCACAAAGTGGGCTAGGTAGGCTGGCCAGAAAGCCCCAGCAATCTGCCTATCTCTTTCTCCCCAGAGCTTGGATTATCAGCAAGCACCACCGTGGTGGGCAACTTACAGGCATGCAGCAATCACAGTACAGGTTGTAGACTGAGCTCTCTGCTGTTCGGATAAATAGTTTTGTAAGACATCATTTCTCATGGGTGCATCAGTACATAGATAGGTCATAACTTCTTTATCAGTTCTGAATTATCAGCCATTTACTTTATTCTTTATACTGAAATAAATATGAGTCAATTGCCCAAATCTATGGGAATGAAGTTAAATTCATCAAAAACGAATTATTTAGTCAAAATGTATAAGCACGGTAGGGCTTTGAGAGTACACATTATGAAATAGTTCTATAGAAAGCAATTCAAATTCATCAGCAGATGAGAAAAACACTATTTTCCCAGGGATCTGACATTATTCTGTGAAAGTTTGCTTCCCCTTTAGAAAGAGAATATAATCTATTTTGAGAATTCTGACAGATGAAAAATATCTTGCCTTAATTTGCATTTCTTTGAATCCTGATAAACTGACATTTTCCCCCAATTTCCTGGTTGTTTATAGTCTATACTTTGGAAGGGAGCTCTCATTTGTGTATTGCCTTGGACTCCTCCCCTTCCTGTGTCTGGCTCTCCTTCTAATATCCTTCTTAATTTTTTATATTAAGGATATTAGTCCTTTGCTCTCACACACTGCTCATAAACATTTTTGTATTTTTTTTCTTCACTTATCCACTGAATTTTTTAATGGTCAAATCTGATTCTTTGACAGGAATCATTCAAATTTGACTTTCTGACATTTATTTTCTTAAATATTTACTTCTTTTTGTTTGTTTTAGGTTTTGTTCTTGTTTTTTGGGGATATGTGGGTGGGTGGGTAGGTGGATGGGTGGAGGGTTCATACCCACTTGTGGAAGTTGAGAGGCATCGGGTCATTATAGAGCTAGAGGAACAGGCAGAAGTGAGTCACCTAGGAACCCAAGGAGGGTCATCAGGAAAAGGAGTATGAACTCTTAACCACTGATCCATCTCTCTAGTCCTTATTTTCTCTTCTTAACAGAACTCCAATTTCTCCATCCCCATTTAGGAATGGGGGCTGTAAGTAGAACCCTGCCCCTTCCTGATAGTCGAGTTATCATGTGATCAAACATAAACACACAAAAATGCATGAATGTAAGCTTAATTAGCTAAGGAAGAAATTGGAAAATTGAAGAGTCTAAGCAGCCTCAGTTGACATGTCTTGACCACTCCTTTTCTTGCTATAAAATCACTTATATAATTTTTATTTTATCTTATTTAGTCTCCAAAGAATGTATGGTAGGCACCATTCTCCAACCCTGCCAGCTTCGAAGCATCTTCAGTCATTTCCATTTCAGCATCCATGAGCAAGACAGGCAAGTTGATGCCACAGACACAAAAGAATGCAGCAGACCTCGCTACAGCTCATTTCTGAGCTAGTGGAAGGTCCTTCTTTGGAGGCCCCAGCATCAGGACTACAGCATTCACAGACTGTCCTGATAACATGGAGGAAGAGCTGCTCAGAACTCTCTTAAGTATTCAGGGCCAAAGTGACTTCTGCTTACTTCCCTTTGGCCAAAGCAGATCCCATAACCAAACCAAATTGGACCTTTCGCATAGGAGATTAAGCAAATGTTTGGGCAGTCATTGAAAGAACTTCCTTGGTATTTGTAACATTGGTGGAACTATTTCTTTTTGGGGAAAGAGACTTCATTCCAAATTTCCTTTCCGAGTTCTGCCTCTGATATGTTTCAAAAGATCTCCAGGCAACAGAATTAGCCATTTCTTGGAATCACTCCATCTTTTGTTTGGAGTTTCTAATTCAAATTTCCAAAGTTGGTGTCACACTCTGAAAATAAAAATAGTCCCTCACACCTGTGCCAACTGCTGCATCTTGTGAGTTCGCAGCTTTGCCCTGGACATCTCAGTTGAAAAAGCAGGTGAGCTAATCTGAACTCTTCAGACATATCTAGAAAATGTAAGTCTTTGTGTTATATTAATAGCCCATAAGTCAAGTGTTCCTTGGACACATTTAGTAACACTATTTTCTTCTAATTGGCATTTATTTTGTTTTCCAGGACATGGAGTTCTATACTTTTTTCATATAAAACAGTCCCCATTGTCCTACACTATACAGTGAACACATTTTATTTCACTGAGCTTTTTGGTGTGTTTTTATCAGGTGCCATTTTTAAAACTTTATACAAGGAACAGTCTCTGAGGTCTATTTATGCTTTGATTAGTCTCTCAGTTCCATAACATGCAGTGGGATACTTTAGCTACTGTGGCTGAACTATGTTCATTTAGCTGTCATTGAAAGTCCTTTATCATTTTTTTCTTATTTCCTTCCTGTTTTGAACAAACTTAGAATACCAGATAATGCAGAGAAGTATGATAAGCATCTGACAGGCACAGATGAAACAAAAGTGTACCCACAGGACTTAAATTCTAACATCTGTATTTCTTAGTTACAAAACTAATTGCACAAGGTAGTATTTATAACTTTTGTATGTTCTGTGAAGTATGTATCCATAAAACTGAATCTGATGAAATGAACTTCAGACTTCTATAAAACTAGCTTAAGGAATTGGTATTTAAAGGACACGGAAGAAATAACCAGGAAACAGGCAGGGGAATGGTAGATGTCTTGATTCTTAAACTTTAAGCAGATGAGAGGTCATGGTGCATTTTCCAGGAGTGCTTGGCAAAGGAGCACTTCAGGAAGAGAGGCTGGGTGCAGACACTCAGAGTAGGGAACCTTGTGGCCCACAAAGAAGATTCTAGTTTTATTTAAATATGAGAAGAATCTATGGAGGGTTTTCAGATAATGCTGTCACAACAACAGGTATATCCATTCTGATTCTGAAGTGTGGCTACCATGGACAAGAATTGGAAAAGGAACAACCTGAGGAATGACAGTTGTCTGGTTTGTCAAAGAGATGATGACGTGTCTTGGAGAATTGAGATATTTTAAAGGGAAAAAGCAGTTACATGTAATGATCTGTAGGATTTTCCCCATTACCTCAAAATCCCAAATTCATGGTGATCTGGATTAGAAACTCAATAGCTACAGGTTGATATGTGGACAATCTATCTGCTTTGAGTAATCTGCATTGTGCCCAACCAGGAAATCATCTCTTATTGACACTTTTTCTGCCCCTGTGGAAGGTTGAATGCTAAGGATCATGTCTTATTGCTGCTATGCATTACACTCTTTTGCAGTGCATTTTTATCCAACTGCCACGTTATCTGGTATGAAAAGAAGTCTTGGCCTTGTTAATTATAGTGTAATTGACACCCTCATAATCGCATTCAGTACCTTAACTGTTTCCTAGGAAGTTCTCTGGGTGTTTAGTTTAGTTTGGTTCTTTGAGACAGGATCCCTTGTCCCTCTGGCTTAGCTTGGAGTTACTATGTGAATAAGGTCATCTGGAACTTTCGATTCTCCTGCTTCTGCTTCTCTACTGCTAGTATTACAGACAGGTGCAACCATGAGAAGTTTAAGTAGTGCTAGGGATCTAACCCAGGGCTTTATGTGTTCAAAGTGAGCACCCTACCAACTAAGCCCCAGATTGATTCTCTGACTCTTTACATTTAATTATCTGTAGTGACAATTTTGGAATTTTGGTTTCTTAAAAAAAACAACACAGAAATATTATACAAATGTTTTCATTTTAATCCCAGGTGTGGGGTGGGGGGCTGCTTCAGATTGTCCACAGCAGCTGACTATGATTTGTTTTGTGCTCCGGCAGGAGCATGATTTTGCCAGCTGCAGATAGTTTCTATGATTGTGTGACATTGGGAATTCTTGGAAATTTTCAGAGGGTATATAAATGCTAGGTCCCCAAGAGACATGGTGGGTTGTTGGTTGGTGTTGTTGATTGCAGTTTGTTAAGTAGACATGCACAAAGAAGAAACAATAAATTAGATATCCTGATGGCAAAGATCAAACTTGCCCTAAAGAACTTGATGCCCCTAATCATCAGGAAGTAGTCTAACAACAACATCGTCCCCTTTGCAACCCCTGACTTAATTCAGGGATCTCTTTCCTTCCCCCTCTATCCTTTTTTTCTCTCTTATCTAGTGTCAGGGGGTTGAAAGGGTGGAAGAAAAAGGTTGGAGAAGAGTAAAAGACAGAAGAACCCACAAAAATAGCAAACGACTGACTACAATCATTACCTGACTTTTCTATTTTGGTGGTTTTACTTCCCTCCAACCCCCCTGTCTCCTTCACCAACATGGGCAAGCAATGCTACACATGATCACAACTGTCTTATGGTATTACCAGTGCTAAGACCACCAACGCACAGTTTTTTCTCCCAAGGAATACTCTGTAGCAGTCTAACTCAGGGTTGTACAGTAAGGGGTCACCAGATTGCCAAATACACAGGGAGAAACACCAATGTAAATAATCTGGAACTGGATTATTTCTTTATTTTGTTTGTTTGTTTGTCTGGTTATTTTTTTTTTGGTTGGTGTTTGTTAGTTTTGTTGGCTGGGTTGGTGTGTTTTTTGTTTTGTTTTGTTTTGTTGTTGGACTTTTTAAAATAGAATTTTAGTAAAGAAAGTAAGTTCTCCTAGAATTCAAAAGACTCCAAATTCAGCCTCCTGAGTGCTCAGATTACAGACTTATGCCTCCACAGCTGGCTCAAACTAGACTTCTTTATTGTATTTACTTTCTCTACACCTCCATGTGCTCATCTTGATACCCATATAAAACCCAGAGAACAGCCTTTCCAATACTAATATAGACCTCACTACCTTCTCTTCTCCATATCTAGTAGGCCTCAGAGTTGGGCACATTTGGAAAATGACAAAACCCTGTTACTTTTATTTTTTTCTTAGGCTATAATGAAGATGATTCTAATGAGAATCTTCCCAGTCTTACTTAACTCCAAATTCCCTAGTGAGTGCCCTTCTGGCCCTACTAGGACAAAAGATCCATTCTCTTCCAGGACCAATTCCTGTCTTTGTGTCTCTCTTGAGCTTTTCCCCCAAAGGTAAGGAGGGGCAGTTCTCAGTGCTCTCAATTCTATAGAAAGTTCTGAGGCAGATTCAAAAGACAAGAAAAATTATGGGACCATGGAAGGGAAAGGGGTTCCTCACCAAGGGTCTTGTGGTGGTTTGAATATGCTTGGCCTATAGGAAGTGACACTATTAGGAGGTGTGACCTTGTTGGAGGAAGTGTGTCACTGCATAGGTGGGCTTTGTGCTCAAACTCCGCCCAGTGAAGAGAATAGCATTTCCTGCTGCTGTCTTTGAACCAAGATGTAGAACTCTTGGCTCTTCCAGAACCATGTCTGCCTGGATGTTGCCATGCTTCTTACCATGATGATAATGGACTGAAACTCTGAAACTGTAAGCCAGCCCTAATTAAATGTTTGCCTTTATAAGAGTTACCTTGGTCATAGTGTCTCTTCACAGCAATAAAACCCTAACTAAGACAGGTCTAGTTGAAGCCTCTCACTAGCTGAAAAGGAAGAATTTCAATGCAATTAAAAATTTCCAAAATGATTAACATAGAGATAATGTTCCTTTTATATGTAGACATATTATGTTAAAATAACAGTAAGCCAGGTTTAAGTCCTGAGTGTATATGACTTAAGTAGGCCCTCATCATTTTCCAAAGATCTCAATCAAGACTCTTGACCTTGTCTATCATACTCCCCTTAGGAGCTATCCTGTGTCCTCATTTAGGTTATAGCAACCCTCTGATCTAAGAGCTTCAAGATCCACTAGAAATCCTATACTTGACTATAGCAAAGACAACAGTGCAATTCTCCCTCAGAGGAATTCATGTCTACTTTCTCAGGAGATCTTCTGAGTACCTTTCTCTTAATCCTTACTTTAAGTCTCTATTTTGACATCTTTAATAAGCCCAGCTCTGCTTGATATGCCTCTTCCTGAAATCACCTTGTGTCCAAGCCAAAGGCCCAGTTTTACCTGAGTTTACCTCAAAGATTAGAGGAACTCCCCCTGTAGCTGGGCATGGCAAGGTAGAGCTGGGTGATTCTGGTTGCTGCTGCTGCTGCTACTACTAATCAATCCATCTGTGTATGTATAAGGTATGACATTACTACCATGAATGTATGTATATATGACATTACTATTATGTATGTATATGTAATGTATGACATTACTACCGTGTATGTATTTATAGTGTGTGACATTACTAGCATGCATGTATTTATAATGTATGACATTACTACCATGCACATATGTGTAATACATGACATTATTACCATGCATATATGTGTAATGTATGACATTACTCAGAAGACATCTACAAGTCTCCAGCAGATTGCTTGATTTAAACTGTGAACAACAGGACTCACTGAGAACCAAGCCACTGGACCTCTGCTTTCCCTGGAGATCTGTATCCGTGGCCTTCTTTGTCTTCCTGGTGCTGGACTAGGCTTACTGAACACTTTACTGATAAATATAGTCCTTCCTAGTGATGGCATAATTCCAGTGAAGTCCTTGTGTATATTTGATCGTTTCCCCCAAATTCAGCCTTCTCTTTTATAATTAAACAAAACACAATTTTATTATTTTCCTAACAGTTTTTCAGTGTTTTTCATTTTTTTAAAAAAAATTGAAAATACACTTTTTTTCATATAACATATTCTGATTGTGGTTTCCCCTTCCCCCTAATAATTTTTTAAAATCTAGTGTAAAATCCAATGGTTCACAGTGCCAAGTATAACCCAGGTTGAATGGCTGTGTTTAGGAGTATATTTCCACTCTACTACTCCCTGATGAGGAACCTCACAGGTGGGCAGTGTGGCCCAGAACCATCCGGTCCTAGAACTGTAACTTGTGACTACAAAGGAGCTTGATTGGTAAGGATTAGCCATCTGGAGTAATACTCTCAGGGTAACCCAGTCTGCCCCAGCAACTTTAGAACTCATATTGCTTCATCTCAAGTAAGCCACAAACACATCAGTCCTTCTATCCATCTATATACTATACCAATAAACAAAGATGTTGCTTGAAAAACATTTTTTTTATTTCTACTCATTAAATTGCAATATCTGAAATGTCTCAGACAAATGTGCTGGAACAGCTCCATGCCAAACGTTCCCACACAAGCACAGGCTATTCAGCCTGGAAGAACAAAGCACCAACAGCCATGAAGCTGTGATGCAAGCCACACGGTGCTTCAGAATGCCTTGTGCTGCCTATTCCACCAAAACTAGCTTGGAAGACTTCCTCCCATGAGCCCTCTCTCCCCTTGCCTTCCCTCCTTCTGATTCTGAGCACATCACAAGACACTTGGCTATAGGACAATACAAAATGATGATGATCAAATGCTCATTTAACCCCTACAGGGAACCGATAATACTGTTAAATGCACAAGCTATCAAAAAGACTACATTTAGCTGTTCAAATGAAGATCTGTCCAATTCCCAGTCAAGATCAGCTCCACGTTAATTTGGAGAGGATTACTTTCCCTTCCTGGAGCCTGGAGTGTGAGGTACACCTTAGAGTGAACACTTGGGTAGAGCTAAGAGGAGAAGCCCATGAGACCGCCTCACCTAAAAGACAGGTGTAGGCTGTATAGGCTGCAGCTTCTGGGGGAGGAGCAGAAGTGGACCAATGAAGACAACTTATTTAGGAGTCTATTTAACTTATTCAGCATCTCCAGATTCTGTGAGGTAGAAGAGAGTAAAACTGGTATCTACCAGAAACCAAAGCCCACAGAAGCTGTCATCTTGTTAAACACCAAGGATATACACAAAATGTCATGTCAGTGCACAAAAAGTACACTTTAATCATAAAATATGTTAATAAAATGTCAAACATTCGATGTGTGTGTGTGTGTGTGTGTTTCATTTATCCCAGGCTAGACTCAAACTTACCATCTATATAGCTGTGCTGGCCAGTTTCCTATCAACTTGACACAAGCTAGAGTTACCTGAAAGATGGAACGTCTCTCTCAATTAGTGATTGATGAGGGATGATTCAGAGCATTGAAAGTGGTGTTATCCTTGGGCTGGTGGTCCTGGGTTCTATAAGTAAGCAAACTGAGAAAGCCATGAGGAGCAAGCACATAGGCAGCACTCTTCTGTGACCTCTGCATCAGCTCCTGCCTCCAGGTGCCTGCCCTGCTTGAGTTTCTGTACCGATTTCCTTCAGTAGTAAACAATGGTATGTAAGCCAAATAAACTCTTTCCTCCCTAAGTTGCTTTAGTCATTCTGTTTCATCATCTCAATAGTGACCCAAACTAAGACAGTAGCCAAGGATGACCTTGAACTTCTGGTCTTCCAGTCTCAACCTCCAGAGTATTGAGATTATAGGTGTGTACCACCATACCCAATTGTTGTTGGGGTGCAATGGTTCATGTCCAGGACCTCGTGCATAATAAGCAAGTTAAACTCCATCACAAGTTCAAAGCCTTACTTTCGAGAGTTTTCCATTCCTGGTTTTTTTGTTGTTGTTGTTGTTGTTTTGTTTTGGGTTTTTTTTTTTTTGTCATTTGTTGTTGTTGTTAAGGCAGGATCTCACCAAGTAGCCTGCCCTGTCTCACATTTGAAAATAAAATATTTTCATATATTTGACTGGAACAAACCTTTGTTTTTGACTCACGGTCATAGTCCACAGGTTCCCTCATAAGAGCCCTGTGTGAAATCTCCACAGGTCACAGATGAATTCTGTGTGAGCACCAGTAAGACACTCCCTTGATTGCTGTATGACCGGAAACACAGGTGGCACTTGAGCCTCCAGTAAGAATGGCACCCTGCCCTGGAGAGCATCTGAGGTTAAGAAGCCTGCTGCAATCAGTGAGCACTGACTTCAGAACCTCTCCATGGAGTATGAGCACTTTTATGCTCAATTCAAACCTGGTTGTTTCCTGGCCCCTGGCCTCTTGTAAGGACCTGGACCATGCCTGTGCTCCAAGACACCCTGGAAGCTGCACTGCTGTTGCAAAGGAACCTAAGATACCAAGTCTGAGCCAAGAAAACACATATGGTCTCATTTCCTGTGGGAAAGAAAGGAAGGAAAAGGGTTGAAGGGTGCTTGGTTTATTTTTAGGGAAAAGGTATCAGACAGAGTACAGAGTAGTGACTTTGCTAAATTATTTGTAAAGGTAATTTTAAAAGACAAGTGTGGTATGTTTCCTGAAACCAGATCCTATTTAAAAAAAAAAAAAAGAAAGAAATATATGCCAACCCTTTATCTCCCTGACATTGGAGGCAATATCCGTTTTCCCGTCCTCTATATTGCCCCAGACAGGCAGAACTCAGGACAGGCTTGGCCATTTCCCCACTTCCCTCAAGTGCTCCAGTCAAGTCAGGATACGGCTCAGGACAGTGCTCTACAGATGGCCAGCCTTTTCCTCACTGTCTGTAATATCTCCTCTCCTCTAGTCAGGAATGTATCTAACTGGCCAAAGGAACTTTCAAATCCCTCCACACAAGGCAGCAGAAAACACAGGAGCAGCAAGCAGACAGCTTTTCCTATGACTCTATGGGCTCTTCATCTACACATTGAAACCATTATAGCTAAACTACTTTTTAAAAACTATCATCACTGAATCAAATAGGCTGGTTTCTTTTTTTCCTTGTCAGTGCTCCCTAAACATTTTTCTATGACAGTCATTTACACACTGAAAATAATCTAGAGAAAATTTAATGCACACTGAAAATAATCTAGAGAAAATGTAATGGGTTATGGCCTAGATTTAGTGGCTAGATTACTTGCCTAGCACACAGGAAGCCTGCAGTTCAATTCCCAGCACTGCATAAACAGGTGTGGTGACTCACACCTGTAATCCCAGCTCTTGCGGGGAGGGGCAGAGAGAGAAGTGGGAGGATCAGATGTTCAAGGTAATTCTTGACTACATAACTAATTTGAGGCCAGTTTGGAATACTCAAAACCCTAGGTGAAGCAGGAGGAGGGGGAGGAGGAGGAGGAGGAGGAGGAGGGGGACAGGAGGACAAGAAGGCAGTGGAGACACACACAGAGAATAATTGCTAAATATGTTTTAATCTTCAGTATTTAAAACAAAATTAAATAAAAAGTACACAGAAAGTTGTCCATGGGTTATCCAAACATAGCGTGTCATTTTAATATAAAGGCCTTAAGCATTCTTGAATTTTCCTATTTGTGAAGCCCTGACACAAAAACTGAGGAAAGATTGGATCTAGAGACTTGAGAGAAAGAGAGAAACCAACAAATGCCCCATCCCTAAGGTGTCCTCAGATGGCCTGGAAAGCAAAGCTTCCCTAACGAAATGTGACTCTCAGACTTGTTTCTGAATGGGAACTTGAAGCAACAGCAAGGGCATGCAACTTTCTCTGAGGTGACTTTAAGCATCTTCCTCCAGGAAGCACACACTTCCAGGTTGGAGCTGGATTACACAAGGCTGGAGTAAGAGCAAGCCTGGTGGGCCATAAACAGAAGCGATGTGGCTTTAAGTTCATTAGTTCATCAAATGTGGTGAGCATATCAAACATTCTTGAGCATATTTTCATACTAGTCATGTGTTTTGTCCTCTGGAGTGAGCGGGCCTTGGAAGGCATTGGCTAACTCTGTAATATTCATGCCACCATTATACCAATGGTCAAATCTTGCCACTCCAGTTGTTATTATATTCCACAGCTGATTAATGATGGTGATGACTCCCCCAACCTCAGCAGACTACATAGCATTTTCCAGTACTATCACCTTGTACGAAGGCGACTCAGCATTCTCATGGGTCCCAACCAAAGAGAAACTAGGATTATAATTTTTCCTCAAACTCTGGCTAACAGTGGTAACAACGATGAACACAGATCAGATGACTGCTGTATAAATGACATTTTAGCACCTTAGAAACTTCCTGGAATTCTTGTGTCACAGGTGATTGTGGCCTATCGTTGCCATCTCTTTAATGAAGATAGCAACCTTGTTCATGGGTTCTATGGACAATTACATTTCTAAGACCCTATAAAGTGACCAAGTAGTCAGCTCCATTGAGGAACAGCTTGCATGAGGAACCACTCTGCCCCTAAGGCAGATGAAAATGTTAATTTTTGAAAATGAGAGTACATGGGCTGGGGAGCTGATTCCATTAGTAAAATGCTTGTCATATAAGTATAATGGGCTGAGCTGCAGCCCCAGAATCTACATAAAGATTTAGATATGCTGGTGCATGTCAGAAATTCCAGAGACAGGAAAGAAGAGATAGGAAGATGCTTGGGGCTAGCTAGCCTACCTAGGCTAATTGTCAAGTTCTGGGTCAGTAAAATGCCCTAGAAAGAAAGAAAGAGAGAGAGAGAGAGAGAGAGAGAGAGAGAGAGAGAGAGAGAGAGAGAGAAAGAGGAGACAGAGAGAGAGAGAGGGAGACAGAGAGATGGGTAGCTCCTGAGGAATGCCAACAAAGGTTGTCCTCTGGATACCCGTTCCCCCCCACCCTCACAAACAAGAGTGCACTTTACTGAGCTCCTAACCAGTCTTGAAGATGTCCTTGGCTCTTGGTTGTCACAAGGACCACAGCCTTTTCCCATGAGCACCATCTCCAGAGAGCACCATTCTTTGACCAGAACCCTACTGAGGTTCTTGACTTGCTTGTCTATGGCCTTGCCTCCAACTTTTAGAATCATGGTTGCTCGTATCTGACTAGCACTCTATAAGTGTTTATGAAGTCATGCTGCTGTAACTGCTACTCACAGTTGACTGTGCTCAACAAGCAGTCCAGCCATTTTAAGAATGACTGTTTTTGGGACGAAATCACATTTCCAAACGATGCTTGTGAGCTCTTCTTGACTATGAGGGCAAAACCTACCAGTCACACAAATGTGTTAAATTCAGAATTGCATGAGTGAATGGGCAGCAGAGAGAGTCATGCCATCCTGCCAATGGGAACACCCAGGTCTCTCTGTGCTGCAGGCTTCCTAACCATGCAATTGGCGTCATAGTGATGACTACTTTCAATCTTTTTAATACAATGTACCAGCTTTTCCATACCTGCCTGTGAGTAATCTCAAAGAACACATTTCTAGTGGCCACAGTATTGGGTTATATGAATGTTTCAGGATTTAGTAATTTAATTACTTTTTTGGGGGGGTACATTTTAGTTGTTTGTGTTTTCTAATAGAATGAATAAGGTTTCTGTGAGCACCCCAGGGTATGAACCTTCACACCCAACCCAGTTATTTCCATATGTGAGATCCTGGAAACAGAAGGGCTCTCCAAAGCTGAAAAATCAAGATGGCTTCAAAAACGTGAAGTCGTACTCAACACAGAGTAGGGCTTCACCTTCACCGCTTTGGGAGAGAAGCAGGGATGGTCTCTCAGCTTCAAAGCATAGTCCTGGGAACATGACCTGGTTAACAGGAAGAGCCCAGATGCCCACACATCTGAAATCGAAGGTGAGACAAGGGAGCCTGAGAATTTTGCTGACTCAGCAAAATGTATTCATCTCTTTAACTATCCATGTTTTAAAATTGTGAGTGCATTCTTGAATATGTGGTGTGTGTGTGTGTGTGCATGTGTGTATGTGTATCTGTGTGTTGTGTGTGTATGAGAGTGTGTGAGAGAGAGAGTTTGTGTTTGTGTGTGCGTGCACACATGTAAGTGTGCATGCTCTTTCAAGTGAGTGGAGGCCAAAGGTAGGCATCAGATGTCTTTTGTCAGTCTCTACTTTGACTGAGTTGTCATGCTGCTGCTGAGGGCCATGTCTGGGTCTATGGCTATGTAGCAGCAGGGGTCAGCATCTATTACCACTAGAGAACATACTGATATCCCTGGTCTGGACAGCCAGCCAGGGACCATGTGGATGTCCAAGAGCTGTATAGAACTGGCTTTGTCCCCCACTGACTGTGGCTCTCTGGAGAGCTGACCTCACTTTTCATCAGCTGGAGTGGGTCCTGAGCTGCATCTAGGCAGCACAGTGAAGCTGGCTCTGGTGGCAGGGGTGAGTATAAGTTGGCCCATGTCATGAGGTGGCATGAGCATGGAAGTGATGCCTTCCTCCTCTCACCCCTTGTTACCTGTGGCAATCAGGAGAGCTGACCACAGAGTCCTGAGAGTGGGAGAGCTATCTCTGCCTCTCACTAGTTGTCACACTAGAACAGGCCCTACACCTTGCTTGGGCAACATGGTGGAGCTGGCTTTAATTGCTAAGGCATGGATGAGCCAGCCTTGAGTATGTGAAAGCAGAAAAGCTAGCCCAGACCCTCGCTGCTGCAGCACTTAGAAGAATGGGTCCTGTGCCTTGCCTGGGTTGCACAGTGGAGCTGGTTTTGGAGGTGTGGGGATGGGTAAGCTTGTCCCAAGAACATGAGAGAGCCTGGAGAGCTAGTCTTGCCTCCTGCCTATGGGAGCAGTGCTGGAGAGTGATGCAAGAAAGGGTGAGCTAAGCAGGCTAACCAGATGAGCTACATCCCAGGTCTAGATCTAGGGCTTTGAGTTGGCACACCCCCAAATCTACATCATCCATGAACTATTGGGGCACAAGAAAGGGCCAGTCCTGCCAATCCAAAGCTGCAGGATCTCCATGACACAGGACAGTTGTCAGCATTCTGTCTAAGCTCCACCCCACATTTACCTGGCAACAGCCAGGTATGCTCCTCCCCACAGTTACTTGGCAACAGCCAGGTAGGCCTGGCCCACTATAAGAGGAGCTGCTTGCCCCCTCCTCTCTCTCTTGTTCTCTTACTCCTGTTTCCTGCTTGCTTCTTTCTTGCCCTCTTGGGCTCTTCTCTCTCCCACTTCCCTTCTCCCCTCTCTCCACATGGTCATGGCCAGCCTCTACTTCTCTACTCTCTCCTTCTCTCTGCCTTTCTCTACCTCTACTACCCTCTTAACCCCACCTTCCCATTCCCTGAATAAACTCTATTCTATACTATACTGTGTATGGCTTGTCCCTCGGGGGGAGAAGGGATGCCTTGGCATGGGCCTGCTGAGGTACCCTCTTCCCCCACACCACACCATACCCCCATAGAATATATCTTATACCCCTTTATCTTTATAATCACAACAACAGTAGCAGGATAACCAGGAGGAGTCCCTTTGAGGATCCCTGTGACCCCATGATGGTGTCACAGAAACCAGAGACCTCGAACCAGACCAATGACTCATTGCAATAAACATTTCAAATGAAGATGTATGGACAGAGGGGTATACTGTGGGACACACTGTGACACACTATAGCTTCCATCACTAGATGTTTTCCATCTCTGGTTCATTTCATTTATTTTTGTTTCATGTGTTTTTTTATTTTAGAGAGTTGCAAGGGCAGAGGACAGATACAAATGGGACAGAAAGATGAGTGGGACTGGGGTGCATGATGTTAAACTCACAAAGAGTCAATAAAATGTTAAGGGTGGGGGCTAGGTTGCTTACTAAATCCAGCCTTTACTGACTGGCTAGAACTAAATGACCCACAAGTTCCATGGGTCTCCTATCACAAACCCCTCCTTCCATAGTGTTAGTCACAGAGACATGCAATCATGTGCATCCTCTATGTACATCCTCTATGTGCATCCTCTATGTGCATCCTCTATGTGCATTCTCTATGTGCATCCTCTATGTGCATCCTCTATGTGCATCCTCTATGTGCATCCTTTATGTGTATCCTGGGCATCCTGATTCAGGTCTTCTTGATTGCACAGCATGCACTTTACTGAATTACCCATAATGCCAGACACTCAGACTGTTTCTGTTCACTTTAGGATACACCCAGACTCCCTTATGAATAGATATAAATTAATGTATTAGAATTTAATCACGGTAGGAAGAGAAACATTCATGGGACTTCTAGAAAGGCTTCCTCAAAGCAGAGGGGGTCATAAGAAAGCCCTTTGTATCCCTATCCTGTTCTAGTTTTCAGAAAGTAAATATAATAGCTGGGACTCCAGCAGTTATTGCAGGGTCTAAAAGTGAAGTCAAACTCTAAATATACTAAAGAAACAAGACAAGTGACAATTTGTCTACAATTTTATCAACCTTGTTGATCACCAGGGAAAGTTATATTGTACCAAGTCTAACATGCCTTTCTATATTGAGAGAATAAACACTAGGAGTTAAGTCAGCAATGTTTGGAGTTTTCTCTCATAGACAGCCAAGTCAGGTCTTAATTGATGGGGATGTTCCTCCTATATAGCTATTGTGAGGATAATGTAACTTATAAATGTACTTGGCATATAGCATGCTCTCAGAAGGCATAAGATCCTAGTTTACATAATGGCAGCCAGTTTTTTTGCCCAGTGTGTACTGACTTCTGAGAACTCTTCCTTTTTTGATTTTCCTGTGATGTGAATCCACAACAACTCTGTCCTCTGAACTCCAGTTGTAGATATTCCTGCTGATCAGAGCAGTATATTTCTGCACGTAAATCCTTCCTTCTCCCTCCACTTTTCAGCTTCCCGTCTGAAAGCCCAGGTTCCTGTTAATTTACTGGGAGTTCCAGGCCCACATGTCTTCCTCAGAAATACCATAATTATTTCCATATCTCCTAATAATTAACTCAAATATTCTCTCATCATACTTATCCTTCAAATAATTTGTTGATCCTAGAAGTTATCACCCACCCAGAGCCTGAAGTTCTACATGCGGTTCTCATGCCCTCACTGGACACACCTGACACATCCCCAGCTCCCTACAAGGAGGTCTTCTCAAGTTGGGAATCAGGACACAAACTGCCTCACATGGTGTGGAGGAGACACATTGTTCTCTCTGGTTTGTATCACCTCCTCTTTAAGGACAGACATTCAAGACTATATGCAGGGTAAGGACTCATTCTTTATTGCACAAAATTAAATCAGTCCACCCAGTATGATGCTTAATCCTTATTGTCCATGAAGGTTAGATTTGGATTTAGATTTAATCATCTAGGAGACAAATCTCTGGCTACAACCATGAGAATGTTTCTAGAGGGATGTTTTGTTTTGTTTTGTGGATTAATATCTTTTTTTTATCATTTTCTTTATTTACATTTCAAATGTTATCTCCTTTCTGGTTTCCCCTCCAAAAACACCCTATCCTATCACCCCCTTCCCCCTACTCAGAACCCATCCACTCCCTCTTCCCTGTCCTGGTATTTCCCCATACTGGGGCATCTAGCCTTCTCAGGGCCAAGGGCCTCTGCTCCCTTTGATGTCCAACAAGGTCATCCTCTGCTACATATGCAGCTGGAGCCATGGGTCCCTCCATTTGTACTCTTTGGTTGGTAGTTCAGTCCCTGGGAGCTCTGGGGGTACTGGTTGGTTCATATTGTTGTTCCTTCCAAGGGGCTGCAAACACCTTCAGCTCCTTGGATCATTTCTCTAGCGAGGCATTGGGGACCTTGTGCTCAGTCCAATGGTTGGCTGGGAGCATCCACGTCTGTATTTGTCAGGTACTGGCAGAGCCTCTCAGGAGACAGCTATAGCAGGCTCCTGTCAGCAAGCACTTGTTGGCATCCAATTAGTGTCTGGGTTTGGTGACAGTATATGGAGTGGATGGGGCAGTTTCTGGATGGTCTTTCCTTCAGTCTCTGCTCCACGCTTTGTCGATGTATCTCCTCCCATGGTTGTTTTGTTCCCCCTTCTAAGAAGGACCAAAGTATCCGTACTTTGGTCTTCCTTCTTCTTGAGTTTCATTTGGTCTGTGAATTGTATCTTGGGTATTCCAAGCTTTTGGGCTAATATTCACTTATCAGTGAGTGCATACCATGTGTGTTCTTTTGTGATTGGATTACCTCACTCAGGATGATATTTTTCTAGAGGGATTTAACTGATGTAGGACAATCTTTCCTGAATATGAGCATCATCATACCATGGGCTGGGGTCCTAGGCAGAGTATAAAGGAGAGGGAGCAGGAAAGCAGCATTCATTTCTACCTCCTGACTGTGGATGCAATGTGACCAGCTGCCTCACACTCTGCTGGTAAGCCTGATATTTTGTGATATTTTGTCAGAGCAGAGAAGAATGTAATTAATAAATCCAGTCACAGAGTGATTTGCATGAGTTTGGTCAGTGGATATAATTTTTTAAAAAGCAATTGTTTTATTCGCGTTTGTTTGCAAATAAACATGCTAATACAAATAGGAACAAATTATATTTAATAGTGAAAAACTGGAAACAATTTAAAAAGCGGCAGAGTGTGTCTAAACGCCATTCCAGCCACGGATAGGCCTAGCCATTGCAAGAGCAGTTCTCATAAACTGGGGAACAAGGAGAATGTTTTGAATTAATGTACAGATGGCAAGAGCAATGTTGCTGCTCCATCATTTGTCTGCTCTCTGCTGACTTTCCAGATACACTTAGGCATTTGTGGGACATTTCTACACCCACTTCATCCACCCACCCTCTCCTCCCTGCTGGCATCAGTGTCCTGGTCTGTGGACCCCTGACTTCTGTCACTCCAATGGCCCTCTATGATTCTGTGTTGAAATTGGATGTCCCTAAAGGGAAAGGGGAGTGATGAGGGGGTTTAAGCAGGGAAGGAGAGGAGGGATAAGGCAGAGGAGGGGTTTGAGGGAGAGATAACAAACACTAAGGAGGAAAGAGCAATATGGAAACCTATTATTTTATAAGCTTCCTATAAATACCTTTTCATATAAAAGAGATCAATTGGACTTTCACTACACAGTAGTTTTATGCTCTTTCTAGAAGCCATAAGTTGCCAAACAAAAATCCCTGGGCCAGGTCTGGAATACCTACTCTCCCCTCAAGTTATTGATCAGAAGTGTCCTAAAGACACCCAAACAGTACAGACTATTTCCTTTACTTTTTTATTTCTCAGCAGAAGTTGGTGGTGAGATCCTATTACCGAAGACACTACACACTCGGGTCATAGGACATGGAGAAATCAAGTCAGGGTTGAACAAGAAGCTCCCTCCATGCTGCCTAGCTCTCTTAGCACTGGAGGGTGCTATGCAGGCTCCCGAGGGGGGGGGGGAAGTCACCAACAGTCTTCCCAGGATGTGAACCTCATGAACTGTAATAATGACTGACATATAAAGATATATCCATGGGTCACATCAATGTTATCTGAGGGGTGGTGGACTCTTTTTGATTGGATTTAAGGTCTGCTCTACAGAAGGAAACAATGCCTGGATTGTAAATCTAGCCAATAACACATGGTTGGTGAACTGACAGGACCCAGGGTGAACCTGCAGTTGTTATTCTGATAAGTGAACATAGGTATCAAACCACCCTCTGAATTGATATTTTTCTACCCATAGATTAGGGCAGCTCTCAAACCTCATCAGGGACATTTCTTTGTGCAGTGGACGGTGGTTAACGCAGAGACACACAGCTGGTTGCATGCACAGGCTACGTATCGGCAGAGTGCTCATCCACAGATGGGGCATCTATAGGACACCCCTCCCCAAGACTGAGGAGACCAACACAGGAAAGGAGACAGAGAACTGATAGTAGCCTGAGTTCAAATGTAACTGGACTGCTACATTCATGAATTCATAGCAGCTGTGGTTAACTGCACAAGATCAAGCCAGTCACACTCTAGCATCAAGCGGGAAGGGGATACATGAGCCCAACCCCCAACTGGAAAGCTATAGACATTTCTTCATAGCTTCAGTGAGGGAAGTCATGTTTTTGTAATGAGATAACTCCTGGTAGGCCAATTACTTTTTAGTCAATGGCCCTACATCCAAGAGTATATGGGTAGCCCAAATTGGAATGGATAGATTATAGAAGGAGGAAGAGGATATGGAGGAGGGAAGGAAGGAAGGAGGGAAGGAGGGAGGGAGGAACAAAGGGAGGAAGGGAGAGAGGAAGGGAGAAAAAGAGGGAAGGAAGGAAGGAAGAAAGGAAGGAAGGAAGGAAGAATGAGCAAATTTGAAAGGGGTTAGGGAAGAGATTGGGGTGAATATGATAAATATATACCGTATAAAATTCTCAAAGAACTAATCAAAACCCCATTATCATCATTCTCCTACATTCTTTCTTCCCATAACCTGTTCTTTAAGCTTATCTCTACCGACTGCTATGACTTGCTCAGCTGTGCTGTCCTCTCACTGGACAATGTGTCCCCTTATTTCCTGTCTCTTTAGCTTTCTTCCTCTTGGCCTTAGATTAGAGATGGTAACACTTGAAGAGCCCAGACATCAAATCCTCTGATTGCCTCCTAGGTTGCTCAGCATTGCTGGAGAAGATGGTTCCTTCTGCTTTCCTGGAGGACACTGTGTGTGTGTGTATGTGTGTGTGTGCATGCATATATGAATATAGCATATATATGTGTATAGCATATATACAAATAATATATCACATATCATATATAAAAATATATACATATAATTATGATATATAAAATATATATAGTTTACTATATATATATGATTTTATATGACTATTCAAGGTCTATGAACCACAAGTGAGAAAAATCATATGATGTTTGTCTTCCTGAAACTAGCTTAATTTACTTAACAGGATTGCCTTTAATTGAACCCATTTATGGTTTCCCTCAAATTCCATAAATACATTCTTTTTTAAAAAATTTTATCTAATCTTTTTTATTACACTCCAGATTTTATCCCCCTCCCAGTCCACCCTCTGACTGTTCCCCATCCCATACCTCCACTCCATCCCCCTGTCTCCATGAGGAACTCCCCCCACTTTCATCCCCCCCCACCAGACCTCTCCATAAATACATTCTTTATGGCTAAAAAAAAATCCTCTTGTGCACATATAACATTTTTCCTTATCAATTCTAAGCAATTAAAAGAAAAGGAAAAAACTGTAGAAAACCAAATATGATGGTGCTTGCTTATAATCCTAGCACTCAAAGGGTGAGGCAGAATTCCGAGTTTAAGACCTACCTAGGTTACATGGAATGTTCAAGGAAAGCCCTGCTATGCAGCATGACCCTAATTCAAAAAAATAAAAGAGGGAAGAGAGAAAGAAAAGAAAACTGAAGGAAGTTAGGAGGTGTTAGCTCAGGGAAATCGTGTTGATTGTATCAAGTTGGTGCCAGATGGAAAGCCATTTCAGAATCTGTGAGAAAGGCTGATGAGTAAGGTCAGGCCCCTGCCCTGTGAGAGCAGGAGAGGTCAGGTCGGCCCCTCCCCTGTGAGAGCATCAGCACCAGCTGGAAGAGGAGTAAGCACACTACTATATGAAGACAGCTCTAATTTCGGGCAGGTAGGAGGAAATGCTGTGGGGAGGCGCCAACGAAACTCAGGGCTTGGTGAATTATAACAGAGTGTCTTATTCCTCTAAGATTTTTGCTCACACTTGTTTGGGAACGGAGCAGATTTGCATGTCTGTGCACCCTCAAGGTACTCCACTTCCACAGACCCTCCCATGAAGATGGATCCCTCTAGCAGGGATCAGTGAAGGCTCTAGGCCAGAGCTAGGTTGTATAGGTTTCCATATCTCAGAAGGCATTGGTCATTGTTAACTTTGGAATCTGGACTGTCCGCTGAAGGGTCAGTCCCAGCTGGTGACATTATGAGATTCTGGAAACTGTAAGAAATAGCACCTAGCTGTAGGAAGTAGGTCACAGGGGATGACTTGGTTACTTTTCTCATTATTGTGACAAGATACCCGAGAATAGTGAATACGGAGGGTGGATGTATGGCGGTCTGCAGGTTGAGGGTGCAGTTTCTCATGGTGGAAAAGGCATGATGTCAGGAATGTGAATCATCGGAGTCAGGAAGCAGAGAGAGAGAGATGAGGACTGACGCTCAGCTGGCTTTCTCCATTCTTCAGTCCAGGAGCTGAGTTTATATGATGGGGTCACCTACTTTCAGGGTGGGCCTTCCTTCCTGTTAAACCTGTCTGGGAATGCTTTCAAAGATGCACCACTGGATTGTTTCCAATGTGGTTCTGAATTCCATGAAGTAGACGATGAAGATGAACCATTGCAGGGAGTATTTCCTTAAGGGGACATCGAGATCCTAGTTCTAGCCCGACTCTCTCCTTTTCCTTCCTAGGTATCCCGAAGTAAGCAGATTGGTTACACAACATTGATTCACAGTGATGCTCTTCTTCAGCCAGCACCAGCCCAGAAGCAGCAGAGGTAAATGGCGGGGGTTGAGTTTTTTTTCAGTGTACAGTACTCGGGGCAAAATAAGTACCCTGAAGGCATCTATCCCACCCTTCTGCTCTATAGGTTCCTGTTGGCATGTTTGGTCTTTCACTCAAGGGTCTGTGCACATGCTCAAGAACCTGCGCCCTTGAACTTCCCACCCTCTAGCAAGATTTCTGGAGTTCTCCACACTTACAGGAAGAGTAGGAGGAATGAACATTCCATTAAATGTAACTTGAACAATCTGTTTTATTAAAGCAAGCCGATCATAAATCAGAAAAATAGGTGGAATCTAAATTACATAAATGAGACAGGAAGTTGGCCATAGCCCCATCTTGGCAAGCCATCATACCAGGGCTCCACAAGGTCACTATGGTAATTCATTTTCTAAAATTACTTAATGCCGCTGTCTGTAGCCAAATAGTTATTTATCTTCATGTACAACTGTGTGTCACTTCAAGGTAAAATTGATACTTAGAAATCCAAGTTTACATTCAAGCAAATTGTTATGGGCCATAGAACTTGAATTTTTATTTTTTTTTTTTTTACAAAGGGATGTTCATTAGGTACTTTAAAACAAGATTCCACTGACAAGATTTAAAAAAAAATTCTCTTTTTACATTGACTGGGGAGTTTGCTCAATTGGTAAAGTACTTGCTTTATAAGCAGGTGTATTGGAGTCTGATCTCCAGCAGCTGTACAAAAAAAGCCAGGTGTGGTAACTAGGAAGCTGGCTCAGTAGGTAAAATGCTTCCTTTGCAAGTGTGAGGACTTGACTTCAGATTCCCCAAAGCCAAGAAAAAGACAGACATACTGACACACTCTTGTAACTCTGTGTAACTGGTGCGCAGAGACTGGAGGATCCCAGGAGTTCACTGGCCACACAGTCTAGTTAAAACAGGGGGTTCCAGATTCAATGAGAGATTCTGTGTTTGAAATGATGGTGGTGGGGGCGGGGAGGAGGAGGAGGAAGAGGATGATGATGATAGTACTAGTGATGATGATGCTGCTGATGCTGAGGATACTGATAATGATTATGATGATGGTGGTGATGGTGATGGGGAGAAAGACTTCTCACATCAACTTCTAGACTCCACATACATCACACAGGCAAGTACACCCATATGCATGCGGATACACACTCCCTTGCACTGCCTTTCCTGAAACATAGCTTTTGTGCATGTCTAAATAATTCTCTACAGTGGGCTATTGCAATCAGCATCTGACATTTGTACTAAAGTAAGTTCCAAAAGTTTGAGTGCCTTAATGCTGCTGTCAGACCAGATCAATGGAGTCAATTTTAACTTCCGTTCAAAGTAGGATAATTAATAACAGATCATTTTGCGGTTATTGACTTAGCTCAATGCAGTCTTGAAAAATAGCCAAAAAAAAACCCCAAACAAACAAAAAACAGAAACAAAAACAAAAACAAAAATCAAAAAAACCTACATAGACCCTAGGAAGAGTTTATCTCCAAGACATTCACACAAGCCTTCTTCCATATGTCTAGAGAAGCTTGTCTACTTACCTGTCTCCAGCAAGGCAAACCTATACATACTAACAAATTCAGTGAATATCCCACAGTCAGCTGGTCTAAGTGCTTCTTACATTAGTGGCACTCCCTCCCTCAGCAGGTGTGTGGTCACGTCTCTGTTGAAGTTCATTTGCATTACCTAATGATGATGGACAACCTTGGACAACATAGGAAGCCATGCATTCATTAGACTTTTGCAGGAAGCAATTAGACTATTCTAGAGACCTTAAATTCCCACATATTAAACATAACAATGTAGCATATACATTATTCAAAGATGCTGGGAAACTAGTGTTACATAGTTACAAAAGTGCAGCCCTTGCTCCAACACTCTTAACCAACCTTAAGAAAACAAGGCAAGAACCTCATGACTTGCTAGTTAGTGAAATTTGACACACAATTGAGGGATGTGAAAACTCAGGGAGAAATAGCTGTGTTCTAAGGCAAGACATTGATTCTATCTGGACTAGAGGACATGTACTAGTTTGGTATCTATTGCTGACCAAAGCCAACTAGGGGAGGAAAGGATTTATTTCATGGTACAGTTATGTATCACAGTTTATTACTGAAGGAAGTCAGGACAGGAATTCAAGCAGGAATCTGGAGGCAGGAGCTGAAGCCCAGACCACGGAGGAGTGCTGCTGGCTTGCTTCTTACGCTTGCTCACCCTGTTTTCTTATAGACTCCACGATCACCTGCATGGAGGTGTCACCACCCACAGTGGAGTGGACCCTTCCACATCAATCATTGATCAAGAAAATGGCTGTTGACAAGCCCTCAGGCCAATCTGACAGAGGTGATTCTTCAGTGGAATCCTTCTTCCCAGCATCTCTACTTTGTGTCTAATCTTTGGCTGCTTGCCAAAGCACAGGATAGACAGATCTATTGAACACAGAATGTTGGGAGAGACTCTAACCAGGGCCCTTCTTCCTTCCTTCCTTCCTTCCTTAAGTAAACAGGGCTTTCCTGGAAGCTTTCAAACACAGTTCTAGTTGAGATGCAAATAGGTTTGTTTGTTTCCTGAAATTAAAAGTGTAAAACCTGGATCACAGTTATACTAAAACCCCTTTTCTTACAAAAGAGATCTGAATTTGTGCAGATGGGATTCCATCAGCCTGACTTTTCCCTTCTGCATGAAACTCCCCACGTTTCTCTGCAGTAGGGGCATTGCTGGAACTTTGTGTCCTTTCTCCTCTTCCCACGTTCTATGCGGCAGGAAGCTGCTGGTGCCTTCTGCCTCTTTCATGTGAGGGTGTCAAGAACAGCTGTACCAAGCACAGGACATTGCCATCTGTATGCATTTGCCCAGCCAATGTCATTGTGAGGACAAAAACAACTTTTCAGGTCTTCAAAGATAAAGGCAAAAGACACAATAGCCATCTCAGCTCAGCTGCACACTGGGAATGATCTTTCTCTCTGGTAATGAAAATTGTCAGTGTTAGTGTACTGATTCCATAAGCTCTTGTTTCACAACTTTACTAGAATATACTTTTTATGAAGAAGTTCTGAGAGGTGGGGTATAGGGATATGTCCACAGTGGGGCTGAAGAGGAGCCTTGGCTTGCAGACATAATCCCAGTGAAGAGTCTGTGGGGGTTAGCAGGCAGCAGGTGAGGCAGAGGAAGAAGCTGGAGGATTGCACTTGGTATGAACTATGGAGGGCCTTCTGTTTCCTATGAAAAACCACAAGCTGGATCAATCCGGTTAGGTTTTAATTAGAGTGGGAATCAACTGGGAAACCAAATTCCAAGACTAATTCTAGCTCTGTCCAAAAACAAAAACAACAATAAAAAGGGAAGCTCAATTAGACATTGTCTTATACTTCTCAGTGAAAATGGAAGCATCTGCATAATTAGAAAAAGACATCATTCATCCAACACAAATTAGGAGGCTCCTGTGTGGAGGGCACGCGTACAATTATGTGAGGGTGGGTAAGAATTTCTATAACTCTGAGAACATGTTTACCGAATTACACAGCCTTTGATGAAATCCTCATTGCATCCTGTTCTCAGGGCTATATGAAGGGAGTTATCCTTATCTTTAAATGAACAAATGCCAAGAATATCCCATCCCAATCATCTCTCTCAGCAAAGAATGAAAAAATGTGTAACTTTTAAAAAAATAAAAACTGAATGCACATTTAACAGCTCCTTTCTATGCTGGTTATATTTTCCAAATTCATTTTTATTGAATTGGTCTAGCTGAAAATTTAATTGGCTTCCTATAAGACAAAAATAGGCTTTTATGACAGTTGTACTGAATTTTTAAAATGCAAAATAGAAAAATAAAATTATGCAAACACAGTTCCTCAGAGCATTAACTCCGCCTCGCTTTCCCTTGGAAATCCAGACTGCACACCTGTCATCTTTAGGAGTCCAGAAAATTATCACACAGGTGACCATGGAAAGCCTTGTCTCACTTGGTTTAGAAATGGAAACTACCCACTCGGATGGGAATTCAACATTCCATGTGGGTGGGTAAGTGGAGGTATGCATGTGAAGACCAGGCCAAATTCAATCTTATGATCTACCTTGTTTCTTAAGATAAAACTTCTCATTGTCCTGGAGCTCATCAATTCAGCTAGACCGGAAGGACTCCAAATGCTAAAGATCTATTTGTCTACATCTTCATTCTACCTGGACTTGGCTTTTTTCAATGTTGTCCCTGAGAACTAAAGTCAAGTTTTTATGATTGCATGATATATATTTCACTGGCTGAGCATCTCCCAACTCATGACACTGTAGTTTCATTTAGAGCATCATATAATATCCACTCAATCATCCAGGAGTTCTTCACCAAAGAACAACTCTTAAGGATCTGCTTCATGTATGTCTCTATAAAGAGTTCGGGAAAGCTTGCCTGCTCCTCAACAAATGGAAGAGCCAGAATCTACAAGCTGCATGGTGCCAAAACTGTTTTGTTCAATGGAATTCGGTTTCTGTACACAAAGTAAACACATTTTTAATGAAATATTTTTCTTTCCTCTACCAAAATTATTAAGAGACAAAAAGTGTGTATTAATCATTCAAATTCAAAGTTTTCTCTCTCTCTCTCTCTCCTCTCTCTCTGTCTGTCTCCACCCCCCACTCCGAGTTCAGGCTGTACTCCTGTATAAAGACTGAAGGTTTATATTAGTGAAGTCCCTGTGCTTAGCATGATGGACTGGGGAGGATGTTGCTCTTTCATAATGACAGAACTTTTTTTTTTATCAAGTCTAGATAGTGGAAGACCAGCCACACTCTAGAGAAGAGCCAACAGATACCAGACCCTAGGATTGTTCACTTCCTAGGACAGTGGTCAATCAGGAGGAATACCTCCTGAGTTCCATCCCAACTCCTGTAGAGAATGCAGCCCAATTCCTTGGGATACAAAGGAGAAAACATCCTGCTAGCAGCATCACAGGGAAGACTATTATTAGGTAAGAAGACATACTTTTAGGAACTCAGGGTAAAGAATTTACTGTGGATGAAATAATCCATGTGTACTTCAAGAAAAGAGTGGATTAGGTTGAGAATGGTGGCATATGCTTGTAATTCCAGTATTCAAGAGAGAGAGAAAGATCAGGAATTCTAGGTCATCCTTGGCTAAATAGTGAGTTCAAGAACAGCCTGGGCTGTTCTCTCAGAAATGAGAGAGAGAGAGAGAGAGAGAGAGAGAGAGAGAGAGAGAGAGAGAGATTGATTGTGGGACTCTTTCTTCTAAATGAATTTCTTTTCCTATTGTCTAGAATTTATTTTTTTATTTTATTTTTTTTTAATTTTACTTTTTGTTTTTTGTTTTTTCTGTGTAGCCCTGGCTGTCCTGGAACTCACTCTGTAGACCAGGCTGGTCTCCAACTCAGAAATCCACCTGCCTCTGCCTCCCAAGTGCTGGGATTAAAGGCATGTGCCACCACTGCCTGGCCCTAGAATTTATTTTAAACATCCCAATACTCAGCATGATCTAAAATCCCCTTTCCATGATCTAGACTGTCACTCAGCTATTTATTCCAACTATCTTTTTTTCTTTCTTTTTTTGTTTTTGTTTTTGTTTTGATTTTTTCCCCCAAAACAGGGTTTCTCTGTTGGAGGAAGTATATCACTGGGGTTGGGGCTTTGAGCTTTAGAAAGCCCACACCATTCCCAGTTAGTGTTCTCTCCCTCCCTCCCAATCTCTCCAAATGGCTCCACCAACTGGGGTCCAAGCACTCAAAGATAAGAGCTTATGAGGCCTATGGAAACCATTCTCATGCAAACCATCACAAAGCCCAAGAGGCAGTGGTAAATAAGCAGTCAAAGTGGCTCTCTGGGATCTGGGATGGACATTCAGATGGTCAGTTCAGGTTCACAGTAGGGCGGGGCAGGGAGGAAACAAAGGGGAAGAGAAGAAAGAAGGAAGGGAAAGAGCAATAGATGAATGAAGGCAACAGGGAGGGAGGGAGGGAGGGAGGATGGGAGGGAGGAGGGGCAAGGGAAGGAGAGAGGGAGGGAGGGAGGCAGGGAGGGAGGGAGGGAGGAAGGATGGGAGGGAGGGAGGGAGGCAGGGAGGGTGGGAGGGAGGAAGGATGGGAGGGAGGAGGGGCAAGGGGAGGAGAGAGGGAAGGAGGGAGGGAGAGAGGGAGGGAGGGAGGAAGAGAGGGAGGGAGGCAGGGAGGGAGGGAGGCAGGGAGGGAGGGAGGAAGAATAGAAGGGAGGAGGGGCAAGGGGAGGAGAGGGAGGGAGGGAGGGAGGGAGGATGGGAGGGAGGAGGGGCAAGGGAAGAAGAGAGGGAGGGAGGGAGGGAAGGAGGAGGGGTAAGGGGAGGAGGGAGGGAGGGAGGAAGAATAGAAGGGAGGAGGGGCAAGGGGAGGAGAGGGAGGGAGGGAGGAAGAGAGGGAGGGAGGGAGGGAGGGAGGGAGGGAGGGAAGAGATTTGTGATTAGGAAGCCATGAAGATCTTACAGGGCCAAAGAACAGTTTCTAATCTGCTTCATGGGCATGGTTTCAGTTCCAGCCACATCTATCCTGAGATAGATTCTAAAACAAAAAAAAAAAAAAAATGCCTAATTAAGCCAGGTGGAGTGGTTCAAACCAATAATCCCAGACCTTGGGATACAGAGGCAGGAAAATCAGAGGTTCAAAGTCAGCTTCTGCCACACAGTGAATTCAAGGCCAGTCCAGGTTTCACATGACCGGAAGAAGAAGAAGAAGGAGGAGGAGGAGGAGGAGGAGGAGGAGGAGGAGGAGGAGGAGGAGGAGGAGGAGAAAGAAAGAAAGAAAGAAATATTCATTTTATCTTTGAAGTCACCTTCTCCTCATACCTTCAATCCTGAACTGCTTTCTGATGCCCTAGAATCTTCTCCAGATCCCTCAACCTGTTTCTTCCACAAATGTGCAACATTTACCAACCATGGAGACTGTTAGAGCCTACTAACACAGAAGTTCTACTCCATTGTGTTGAGCACAGAAGAAATGTTCTAAAGATACTAGTTAAGAGGCATTGGTTAATATATGAGGGCAGCTGGGGAAAATGTAAGAACAATAGAGAACAGGCAGTTTTTGGAGAGTATGTCCAAGAATGGAGCAGACACCAGAACCAGTACCATGTGTTAGCTTATGGAGCTCCAGAAGACAATTTGATAATAAGAAAATTTGGAGTAGGAACCCAACTTCTAAAATGAGACTCAGAGTAAACACTGCACTCTGTGGAAGACAAGGAAGAATGCAAGAAAGGCTGGGGACAGCTCAGTGAGAAAAACACCTCTTCAGACCCTTCTCTCGATCACCGGAAAGCCTTGCTAGTCTCTTATAGAAATCCTCATATTTTCCCATTCACACTCTGCTCAGATCTGAGGAGACGGCTGTCAATGGCTACCACCTGGCCTGATTACTCAACTCCAGGTCCAGTGAGACACAACGTCTCGGAAAATAAAAGAGGACATTCCCTGAGGAAGGACAACTGAAGATGGCTGCTAGCCTCTGTGTACATGGGCACAGGCTCACACACACACACACACACACACACACACACACACACACACACACACACACAGAGAGAGAGAGAGAGAGAGAGAGAGAGAGAGAGAGAGAGACAGAGACAGAGAGAGAGACATAGACAGAGAGAGAGAGCCAGAGATAGACAGACAGAGACAGACAGACACAGAGGCACAGAGACAAAGAGAGACAGAGAGACTGAAAGACTAGAGAAAGACAGAGACAGACAGAGAGACAGGCAGAGAGGTTTTATGGAAATATGATCTATAACTGAAGATAGCTTTAAATGACAATTTTTACCTCAAGGGTTTATTCCACTGATCCCTCCCTCTGATTCCCCGAGAAAACTTTGTATTCATGTTTATTCCTGGTTCCTGATAACTGAATTAGAACAGTGAAATCAAACAGTCTTAAACAGCAGAAAGTAGTGTTTTTGCATTATGGGAATCTGAAATGTATTACTTGGGCCATCTTTATCCTACCAGCACAGAAGCAAAACCCACTTCACTGAAACACTGCAGCCTGATTCATTTTTACCAAGGGTGGAGCCTGTAATTGACTCAAAAAAAGGGGGGGGGAAGAAATTCATGTGTTTTATAGTAAAGTGGATGTCTGTTTTAATCTTTGTAAGCCAGAGGGACTCTGTCCAAGAAGCTGTTTAATTTGATTCAACCCTGAGAACATCATCTCTTTCCCTTCCCAGTGGAAGATGGAACAGCTCAGAGACTGATACAGGCACTTTTTATTCAAACATGTATGTACATCCTGGGTCCAACAGAAAGTCTGTTCTCTGTGGTAAGGGACATCTTTTTCTGTATCCTGGATACAATATGCTCATCTGTCAACCTCTTCCATGCATATCATTGTCAAAAAATCCTGGGCAGTAAGAAGATCTCACACATCACAATTTCATCCTCAACTAAATGGAGGGATGAGTCTATGGGACATAGGCAACAAGAGAGAAACTCCCGATGCTTACTTTGTTATAGCAAACGTTCCTTAAAACCCAATTAAACAAGGCTGAGGATATAGCTGGATGTTAGAACATTTGCCTAGAACGCACAAGTACATGGGGTCAATCTCCAGCACTGGTTTGAAAACAAAACAGTAGGGTATTAAAGGAAGACATCATCAGCCCCAATCCAACATTCTAGCTAACTCGCACAACATTCATCTGTGCACATGTGCGTGAATGAGTGTCTATGTGCCTGTGTATGCATGTATGTGTGTGTGTGTGTTTGTATCTATAGGTTTCACAAAGCACTTGAGCACATGTATGAAAGAAATGGAGTGAGCATAAATGTTTTTGCCCTTACATTTTAAAGAAAGTACATCTTCATCCACACAGAACTCAGTTCCCTTCTTTCAGATCTCCTGCAACCATCTCACTCTGAGTAGAGTGCAGAGTCAATATGAAATAGAGCACTATCACATGCTGATCATTCTGGTACCTGGGGAAGACTGCCTTAGGGGAACTAAGCTGGAGAAGTCTTGTCAAATTGGGATGTCAGGTCACAGCAGGTGGACTGGCCACTGGACCACCTCCCCAAAATAGACCTGTCTCAAAGAAGTGACAGATGAGTTCCTGCTGCTGAGGACCAAGAAAAGGGAGGGAAGGAATGGTTCTTAATCTATGATTCCCAAGGAAAGACATGGTTCCTAACAAAGTCCTGGCGGCGGGGGGGGCAAAAGTGTGGAGCTTCCATTTGTTCTTTGTTCTCAAATCACCCTCAGTCTGCTTCCCTTCAGTGGTGTAATTGTGCACATGACTACATCCCAAAAACCCACTTAAATTTGAAGCCGGTCAGACCCTCTCTGCTTGTGACAATTGAAATCATGGTTGCTCTGAGAAGAAACCTTTGTCTCATCATTCCTTAGGACTGCTCACTGTTGAATGTGGTGGCTTTTACAATACTTGTCTCTTCTGGGCCCTGCTCACCCTGCCATAGAAGCAGGATTAATAAGAGCATGCAATTCTTCTCCCTGAGCACCTCAGATTTCTTGAGGTGATTGTATTATCTGATGATAATGATGATTCAGGAGAAAGATATGACCTATGAGCAGAAGTGGACTTTACCTACTATCAGCTAAGAGCAGCATCTCTGCCAGTTGGTACCCTTCTCTAGTCTGGTGGTCTAGGCTTGAGCTGAAGACACATTTAGACAATTCACATCCCCATGTTAACACCCTACCTCTATCACAGGAGGTCTCTTCTACCTCCATGACTCTAAGGAAATGTCAACCTGTGGGTCATGACCCCTTTGGCAAACCTCTTCCTCCAAAAATATTTACATTACAGTTCACAATAGTATCAAAATTACAGTTATAAAGTAGCAAGGAAAATAATTTTATAATTTTATGTGGTTGGGGGTCACCACAACATGAGGAACTGTATTAAAGGGTCTCAGCATTAGGAAGGTTGAGAACTACTGCTCAAAGGCAACTGACTCCAATCTGTATTTGATTGAAACATCTAATGAAACACCCCAATGAAGAACTTTCTGTTTAGATGCTGTGATAGTAAAAACAAGGCTTCGTCTTCTCCCATGGGTGCTTTGCTTTATAGAAGAATAAGAAGTCCCTGGATCCTAGCATTATTCATTATTCTTCTGTTTTGCGCAACTTGAGAAGGGTCTTAATGACAGAAAAATGGTGGGTGTTGTTTAGCAGTGTGTGTGTGTGTGTGTGTGTGTGTGTGTGTGTGTGTGACAATAATACTTCACTAATCTCTCTTGGCCTTGATTTCTATCCAGTTTTACTAGGTACAGTAGCTTCACTTAAATAAAAAAACACAACAGCTGACCAGTTACCCTTTCTTGGGTGCATAGACTTTAAGATAATAAAGTGCTTTGTGATTTTAAAGTCTTGCATCTTTTGTTAAAGGAATCACTGAACAACTTTATCCATGCTGTTTCATAAGTTTTCCATAGCCAACAGAACAAAATAACATTATCTTTTCTCCTTAATTTTAAAAGGTATACTTAAAAAAAGAACTGAAGGGTTTATTACATAGTGAGGTTTGAAGAATGCAATGATCAGATTCATTACATAGTTTATAAATATTAAAGTTCTTCTTATGAATCATCATCATGTCAGATAATACAGCATCCTCAGGAAACCTAAGATGCCCAGGGAGAAGGAATACATGCTCGTATTAACCCTGCTTCTATGGCAGTGTGAGCGGAGCCCAGAAGAGGCATGTATTGTAAAAGCCACCACATGCAACAGTGGGTAGTCCCATGGAATGATGAGACAATTAAAGAGTGGGAGGCAGAAGGATTGAAGAGTCAGGCCAACAAATAGTGAAGACCCTGAATCAAAGGAACAATGACAGCAATACACACACAAATGCACATACACATACACACATGCACATATATACATGCATGCATGCACACACATATACACATGCACACACATACATGCATATACACACATGCACATACATACACGCACATATGCATACATGCACATTCATGCATGTACACATTTGCATGCACATACACACATGCACACACATGCACACATGCACATACATGCATGTATGCACACACATACACACATGCATACACATATACACAAGCACATGTATGCACATGCATGCATGCATACACACACATACATACATACACACACTAATAATAGAAAGACAAAGAAAAGATGGTGAAGGAAAGGGATAAGGACAAAGTTAAGGGACTGCCACTTAACTCATTATTGGAGGATAGGGAATTAAAGATGAGACACTCTGGTCCTTAAAGCACTTTACTATCTTGGAGTGTCTGTACTCCAAGATACTCCAAGTACCCCAACACTGTTGTCCCATTCTTTGCCAATGTCAACTTAACCATGGCTAGGATTCTGCTGACAAAGAAACATTAGGAAGTGGGTTGAAAACACAAGTGACCCTGGTCATCAATCCTGTGACCGTATTACACCTTGAAAGTAAAGTGGGAGAAAGAACTATTTCTGAATGAAGCAAACCGTGTCTAGTATGTCAGAGAGTTCCTACGCATGTGCCTTCACTCACCACAGCGTCCTTTCAAAGACAAAGCATACTTTCATACTTGCCAGTCTTTTAAGATCAGCAAAAGCATGGCTAGAAGGGTGAGCTGGCCAGAGGAGAAGACAGTCGGCATTTTCCAGGTGCCTGCCTAGTCATCATTTCTGTGGAGAACTCTGAGTGCTTGTCTGCATTTCCCCTGCTGTAAACATTCACATAATCTTTTTTAGGAACATAAAATAATAATGATTTACAAGAACATCCTCTCCCTGTCTGGAGTCTATTGGCTGGAATCACATCATTAATGGAGTTTCTGTTATTCTCACTTATTATTCTTACTACTCAGGTTCTGCTACAGGCAAAACTGTGAAATAGGCAAAACCTAACTTAGGTGCCTCCCTGTGCAGCAGAAACTACCCCCAAGTGGAGAAAACTGTATCTACAGTCATTCAGGTGCTTATAGTTCAAGAAGAAAAATGTTCTATGTCACCTCTGCTAAGGTAGCTAAGCCTTAATAAGGATTTCATAGCATTCCTTGGTGTGGGGCAGGGCATGATTCTGATTTTGAGATTGCAGGTCTCAATATCCAGGCAGAGCAGAAGTCAACTATGATGAGGTCACCTCACCCTGCAGGATATAAGCTGATCAAAAACTGAGTTTAGGAATGGAAGAGGACCTAGGTGGAATCTCTAGATTCAAAAATTAATTAATTGGCTAATTAATAAAAATAAAAATTTAAACTATAAAGCTCTAAATTTTAAACATAAATAAAGCCGTGTATTTTATACATATATATTTGAATGTATGTATTTCAATGTCACACTGGATAGCACTTTACAGTCTGTGAGCTTCCTTTTCCTCCAGCACTTCCAAAATTCATGGTACAAGACACAGTATAGTTTATTCTCTGTTTACCTAAAAGAAATGCCTATGGACTATACAGAGAGGAACCCTGCAGACTGTCTGTGAGTTGAGAGGTCCCCTTGCCTGCTGTTTTATTGATAAGAAAGAACAATAGACTTTACATGAACCCAACTGTCAAGTTAAAGCTTCTGTCTTCAGAACCATTCCTGGAGAAAGAAGAAGGAAGGGTGGTGTGGGTGTTGGAGTAAGAACCAACATTCCCAGTTCAATTCATAGTTTAGCCTCTGTGGGGCCTGAAACAATCTGTAATCTTGCAAGCCTAAACCTACATTTCATCTAGAATCTAGATTTCAGATGAAGAACCAGTTGTCACAGTCCTTAAAAATGAAGTGATAGGGACTGTGCTCAGTTGGTAAGTAAAACTCACATTGGAAGCACAAGGGCCTGATTTTGGTTATCTGAACACACAAACGGGATTTGCAGGTGCACACTTGTTTTCTAGCACTAAGGGGCTCAGTTGATGTTAGAGACCATGCCTTAAGGAACAAAGTGGGTGACTCCTGAACTCAGGTTGTCCTTTGACTTTTATATACAAATGTGCGTGTATGCACACACACACACACACATGCACACTCATGCACACAAATGTACCTGCACATATGTACACACACAAAAAAACACAAACACACATTCAAACACACACATATAAACACACACTCATACACATAAATGCACCTATACACACGTGCTCCCACAAAAAACACAAATACACACACATACACAAATTCTAACACAGGCACACTCATGCCCCTAAATGTACCTATACACATGTGCACACACATAAAAAACACAGATATATACACACATACAAACACATACCCATGCACACAAATGCACCTATACATGTGTACACAAAAAACAAACACACATGCATTCATGCACACAAATGTACCTACACATGTGTACACACAAAAAACCCACAAATATACACATATACAAACACACACAAAACCCACAAATATACACATATACAAACACACATGCACACACACACACTCATGCCCACAAATGCATCTACGTACAGGTACACACACACACACACACACACACACACACACACACACACACACCACAAAACACAGCAACAGACAAATAGGACTAACCACGCAAGCCCTGACCTGCAGTGCTAAGGTAGGACTTGAAGTGATGAGCGGGATCCCATTTCCTCCTGATGTCCACACTCTCACTTGCACCTGTCACACTCTTCCAATCACGGTTCATTAAGAAATGAAAAATCTTTCTTCCTGATTTAGTGAAAGGTCTGGTTTTTAATGTAATTCAGGTCAGAGCTGCCTTTTCTGTGTGGGGTAAGATTATATGACAAACTCCTGAAATAGGATTATTTGACTGGCAAGATGATGGTGTTTCCAGTAGTTAATGCATCTGCTTGTCCTGATCTCCAAGGGTGAGACCCACATGAATGTTCATTCTGTACTTAAACAGAGGCCCTGATGAGACAGATGGATACCATTTTGGTTTGTGCAATTATCAAGGGGGAAGCCCTGTAAACTGCACTCCTTAGCCCAGTTTCCATGAATTGCTTAATAATGGCTAAGTAGATTTTGTGAAATTGGATTTTCCCTACTTTTCCTCTAGCAGGAACCCAAAACAGGAAAAGCTTTAAACGTGGTTAACAGAGCTCTTTCCTACAGACCATCTCATGAAACCAAATACAGAGCGAGAACTGGGTTTGCTCCTTATTTTCATTTAACATCTTCAGATGCATGCTTTTTTTAATAACAGACTGTTCTGTCAGTCTCTGATTTAAGTAGTGACTATTGATTGACTAGTTAGAACTTCCATGCCTTATGAATTGCTCTCCAGAGGTGCACAAATGGGAAATCAATGTCCTTAGTTGTGTTTTATACTCAGACTTTGTACTGAATTGGCTTTCCAAACATTGGGCACAAAGGATATTTTAGAATGCCATTAGTTGAGGGATAAAATTTGAACAAGGCTAATCATATTAAGGCCAGTATTGCTCAAAATAATCCTAAGCATGATGAAGTCAGTGGTTGACAAAAGTCAGCCTTCAAACATTAACTATGGTGTGTGTGTGTGTGTGTATTGTTCTGCAGGTACCACTGACCTTGCTTTTTAAGACTGTATTGCTCAGTGGCATGAGGCTTACTAATTAGTCTAAAATGGCTGGCCAGTGAGCCCTGGGATGTGCCAGTCTCTATTCTTACCTCCTAGCACTGATATTATAAGCAAGCACCACCACCACCACCACACCAGCCTTTACTAAATGAATGCTGGTGCTTGAACCCACGTCCTCATGCTTGCCCAACAGGCACTTTACCAACTGAGTTCTCTCTCAGGGACTTCCTTTGAAGCATAAATTGGCAACTTAATCACTGTCTTCTTGCTACCAAACACATGCAGAGTAGTATTGAGCTGTATTTTTCCTGCCTATGTGGCTCTGGGCAGGTGATGAGGTTCATCTGAATGTTAGACCATTTATCTAAAACACAGCTAAGTGTTGAGCCTTGTACTCAAGCCAAGTTAAAAATGATAATGCAACACAGTATGCAGCTCATAGGAAGCAGTCATGCATGCTAGGATCTCTAACAAAGGTTAATGATGTCAACATTGGAAGTAGATTTTCAGAGATCCACCTCTATTGGTTACCCCCAATGATCCTCCTATGTCTCATCCCCATCCATAACCCAATGACATTCTTCGCAGAAATACATTTTTTTAAACATAAATTTCATACAAGCCACAGAAAACCTAACTTAGTCAAAGCAATTCTGAGCAAAAGGACAATGCTAGCGATACTACAACTCTTGGCTTTAAATTCTACTACAGAGCCATTGTAACAAAAGAGGCATGGTACTGACAAAAGATGAAAAACAAAGCAAAAGAACAACAACAAAAACCAGATATGCAGACCAATGGAGTAAAATGGAACACCCCAAAACAAGTCCACAGAGCCACAAATGCAGCTGTCTGATTTTGCTGTTGTTTTGTTCGTTTTATTCTGTTTTGTGGGGGTTTGAGACTAAATTTTACCCTTCTGGTCCAGGATGGTTCATAATGTGCTTTGTAGTCCACATTGGTCTTGATCTCACAGTAATCCTCCTGTCTCAACCTCCCAAGCACTGGGAGAATAGGTATAAGGCACCATGTCAGCAGAACTGCCTTGTCTTTTTACAAAGATGTCAAAAGCATACACTGGAGAAAAGTCAGCATCTTCAGTAAATAGCGTCAGGTGAATGGGGTCTTCACGTTAGAGCAATAAAACTAGATCCCTATCTCTCACCCTCAGAAAGACTATGTCCTTTGAAGAAAACAGGTTGAACTAGAAAAACAAATTAGCAGACTCAGAAATACAATGTTTCATGTCTTCTCTCACCCATAGAATCTAGATTTTATATATTTATGGCATTGAAGTATTACTGATAGTCAGTATCCAAGCTGAGTATTTCCAGGCTTTTAGCCTCTTATCCCCAGAGCTCCCAGGGACTAAGCCATCAACCAAGGAGTACACATGGCTCCAGCTGCATATGTAGCAGAGGATTGCCTGGTCAGGCATCAATGGGAGGAGAGGTCCTTGGTCCTATGAAGACTTGATAGATGTCACAGAATAGGGGAATTGAGGGTGGGGAGGTGGGAGTGGGGTGGGTGGAGAAACACCTTCATAGAAGCAGGGGGAGGGAGGATGGGATAAGAGGTTTCCAGGAGCGGGGAAAGTGGGAAAGGGGATAATATTTGAAATTTAAATAAAGAAAATATCCAATTAAAAAAAAAGAATGACACAAAATCATGCACGGTTGTAAAGTACTGAGAAAATTTTATATAAAGCAAAGCAATAAAAAAAATAAAAACACACTACAAGATAGTAATGGTTAACAGAGTGAGGATGCCTCAGGGCCCCAGTCATTGCTAAGATTTCTTTTTATGGGGCTCAGGGAAAGGAGGAATTTGGTTACTAAGGTATAATTTGGGTGGCTCTCTATCTTGATTAACAGCTTAAGTTATATAACCATTTCTCTATGTGCATGTCCCTTCTCATATTGTATGTGATTTTAAACATGTCCAATTGTGCATAAGCATAAAATGGTAAATCAAGAATCTCCCTAAAAGTTTACTTGGAGACACAATTTTGCCTTCTTGTATCAGTATACAAAATCAGCTTAGGGAGAGAGAGAGAAAGAGAGAGAGAGAGAGAGACAGAGAGAGAGAGAGAGAGAGAGAGAGAGAGAGAGACAGAGAGAGACAGAGGAACAAGAAAGAGAGAGAGGGACAGAGACAGAGAGAGCATGTAGCTCCATGCAGGTATGTACTTTGCCTGCACTGTTTGGAGAGGGGTATGTATGAATAGTATCTACATAGAGAAGAGTCTCAGGATAGCAACTAATTTGTTAGAAGATGGACATGTACATGGCCCAAACCAAGTGGAGTCTCAGGTTGTTAAACTATTCTCTATTTTTTGCCTGCCACAAAAGTAGAGAAAGTTTATTTGAAGATGAGGGAAAGGACCAGAGGAGGAAAAAAGAAAGAAAGAAAGAAAGAAAGAAAGAAAGAAAGAAAGAAAGAAAGAAAGAAAGAAAGAAAGAAAGAAGAGAAGAGAAGAGAAGAGAAGAGAAGAGAAGAGAAAAGAAAAAAGAAAAGAAAAGAAAAGAAAAGGGTTGGAGAGATGGCTCAGTGGTTAAGAGCACCAACTGCTCTTCCAGAGGTTCTGAGTTCAATTCCCAGCAACCACATGGTGGCTCACAATCATCTGTAATGGGATCTGATGCCCTCTTCTGGTGTGTCTGAAGAGAGCAATGGTGTACTCATATGCAAAAAAAATAAATCTTTAAAAATAAAGAAAAGGAAAGAAAGGAAGGGTTCTAGAGAAAGAACATGGGCAAAGAACACAGAATGAAAGTACAGTTGTTTGATTGAGAATGGCCCCATAGGCTCATATATTTGAATACTTTTGGGTACAGTAGGTAGAACTATTTGGGCAGGATTAGATGTGGCCTTGTTATAGGAGGTGTGTCACCAGGATAGGCTTTGAGACTTCAAAGCACACTATTCCCAGGCAGCTCTTGGCTTCCTGTTTGTAGGTCAGGGTATGAGCATCCAACTGCTGTTCCAGTGCCCTGCCTGCTGACTTATCTGCTGCCATGCTCCTCACCATGATGGTGATGGAATCCTCTACCTCTGTGAGTGCCCAGTAACCAACCCCCCTTCTACAAGTTACATTGGTTGTGATGTTTTATCAAAACAATAGAAAAGTAAGTAATGTAACAAGTAAGAAAAAGTTATAAAGAAAGCCACTCTTTTATACACTAAGGAAAGGTCTAGGGACTCATTGGCCCACCTTCTCACCTGACTGAAATAAACAATGAGCTTTTTCTTTCTTATTTCCATACTCAAGTAATTGGACTTAGTTTCTGAGGTGCATAGTTTTCCATACTATCTGCCTATAAGAAAATTTGAATGGAAGGACAAATGATCCTTGAAAAGCAGATGAATGAATGTATTTGATGGAACACACCTATGTTTCCCACATTTTATTATAAGCCATTATAAAAAGTGACTTTTCCCCATAGTTGAAACCACTATACATTATGTAAGTAGGGGTGTTCTTGGGGTACTGGTGTCCAACATAGAATCTCTGACCTGCTATATCACTGAGCTATTCGCTGATCTGTTTGTCTGTTTGTTTAAGATTTATTTATTTTTATTTATATGAGTACACTGTAGCTGTCTTCAGACACACCAGGAGAGGGCACCGGATCTCATTACAGATAGTTGTGAGCCACCATGTGATTGTTGGGAATTTAACTCAGGACCTCTGGAAGAGCAGTCAGTGTTCTTAACTGCTGAGCCATCTCTCCAGCCCTGTTTGTTGTTTGTTTGAGATAGGGTTTTACTATGTAGTTCAGGCTAGCCTGGAACTCACTATCCTCTTGCCCCAGCCCACTTTGGAAATGGACAAGACATGTGTGCTTCCCATGCCCATCTGTGCATTGTGTTTTTATTGAATTTACTTTATATCCCCTAGCCTGAAAACCAGCTATATTCCATGTTTTTGATAAATAGACAAAGCAAAATGTAGACAAGCTGATGTTCACAGTCATTTGAATGAACGTGGGTTTCCAGGACAGATCCCATGGAACTATGGAATGGAAATATATATGGAATGGAAAGGATCCTTTGTTTTGTAAGAAGTACAAGCTGGCACTCTCTATTCACAGTCTCTATTAGCTTTCTGAGCATTGCAAGTGCTAGTCTAAGTGCCTGGAGATGTCCCAGGGAAGAGCAGAGAGAGTTGGAATTTTGTGCTGTTACTTGTTGAAATGGTTTTCGAGGCTAGCAAAATATATACTCAATGTTTTGATTTCAATCAGAAATGCAGCTTCCTCTCCTTACTGCATGTCAGTCTTTCTTCCCACAGACAGCTTTGTGGGATTTCGTTCCATTTAAAACAATCTTATCTCACAAGGAAATGTGACAGCTCTGAGTTGGTTTGAATGTGATTTCTTGAGTTGGGGCGGCAATTATTTCCATTTTTCATAAAAATCACCCCTTCCGCACTAAGGATCAGAGAAAGTTAAACTCTGAGGCAAAATTGCCAATAAAGTGTAAGTGAAGTGATAGAATAAAATATGTAAACAAGATAAATATTAGTCTCTTTAAGAATTAAAAAATCAGGAATGATAAATACTAATAATGACTAGCTGGTCTAAGATACCACACACCTAGACACTCTATGAATCAAAGGGAAACTCATAAATAATTGCCGTGAACAGGAAGAAAGGCCCAAAAAAAAAATTCACCTCAATAACTTCACAAAAAGAAGTAGAAGGAAAATAAAAATAAAACTTCAGGGAAATGTTTTTCTGCTTTACTCTTCTCTCTTGACCACTCTTCTGAGAACTGGGTTTTCTTTGAAGATGTTTTATCTCAGTGGGTCTTCTATCTGTAAACTCCCTTGGAACCCAGAGTGAGACAAGGTGGGTAGGTGCTCTGGGGCCAAGATGTGTGTGTGTGTGCGTGTGAGATGTGTGTGTGTGAGTGTGTGTGTGAGATGTGTGTGTGTGAGTGTGTGTGTGTGCGTGTGAGATGTGTGTGTGTGAGTGTGTGTGTGTGTGAGTGTGTGTGTGTGTGAGATGTGTGTGTATGTGAGTGTGTGTGTGAGATGTGTGTGTGTGTGAGTGTGTGTGTGCGTGTGAGTGTGTGTGTGTGTGTGCATGTGAGATGTGTGTGTGTGAGTGTGTGTGTGAGTGTGTGTGTGTGTGTGAGTGTGTGTGTGAGTGTGTGTGTGTGTGTGTGTGTGTGAGTGTGTGTGTGTGAGTGTGTGTGTGTGTGAGTGTGTGTGTGTGTGAGATGTGTGTGTATGTGAGTGTGTGAGATGTGTGTGTGAGTGTGTGTGCGTGTGAGTGTGTGAGTGTGTGTGCATGTGAGATGTGTGTGTGAGTGTGTGTGTGTGTGTGAGTGTGTGTGTGCATGTGAGATGTGTGTGTGTGAGTGTGTGTGTGTGTGTGAGTGTGTGTGTGTGTGTGTGTGTGTAAGCACTCACCCAGCTTCATTTTCCCCAGGACTCCCGATTTCTGAGCAGGAAGTGGAACAGGACAGTGGGGTGGCACTCTGGACCTCCCCCATCACCCACCCATGGTCACACCTGTGTAAACTCCTCTGCAGGGACAAGATTGGGAAACACAGCCTGGTCATCCCAGTGTGGTGCACAGGAACTCAGTCTGCATGTGGTGTGTGTTCTGCATAAGCCGAGACCCACCTTTTACGACTGCACCTTTTCCTACAAAGCTTTAGTAAAGATCTGAATGTCTTTAGATCTCAAAACTCAGTGACACTGTGGCACCATAGTGGCTGACGCTGGAGAAGGTGATCTAGCTGCTGCTCAGAGACCTGGGTCAGACTCAGGAGTCAGTCTTCCCATTTCCAGATATAAGAAAGTTCTTCTAATTTTGGTAGACCTCAGTTTTCAATTCTGAAAATTAGGAATTCACTTAGATAATGTGTCCAGGAAGGCAACACTCAAAAACAGTTCTATGTGAATGGTTACTTTTAATCTATAGTCACTGAAAAAGCATGGAGGAACATGGAGACCATGAGCCACGAGAGGCACAGATAATCTAACTATGTTCTCCACAAGATTTCACAGTTTGCAAGCGGTGTTCCTCAGCTCAAAGGGGAACTGAGTAGGGATATGGGCAAGAGAACTGGATTACAACACATTCCTGATCTCAAGTGGGATTTGGTCTGGACTTTCTATCGCCTATGGGTGATTCCCCAAGTTTCTCCAGTGGTTATAGAAGGGCCTCATTGAAAGCAACATCCTTGGGCTAGGGAGGTGGCTCTCACTGCACAGCATACTTGGGCATATAAGCGTGGAGATCTGAGTTTTCATCCTGAGCACCCACACACAAGTAATTCAAGCTCTGTAAATGTAGAGACAGGAGGAACTCTGGGTGATGTGTTTTATAAAACCAAGGATATGTTCTGTAGGGTTTGGTATGAGGTATAGTGTGGTGGGAGGGGTTGCCTCAGTGGGACCCATGCTAAGGCATCCTCCCTCCCCCAATGAGGTACCAGCCATAGGACTGGTGTAGTATGGAATAGAGTTTATTTGGGGGCATGGGACGGGGTATTGAGAAGGGAATAGAGACAGAGAAAGAGAGGGGAGAGGGAGAGAGAAAGAGAAGAAGAGGTCAACCTTGAACATGTGGAAAGGGGGAAGGGAGAAGGGGAGAGGGAGAAAGGGATCAGAGAGAGTGAAAGGGATCAGAGAGAGAAAAGAGGCAGAGAGAGCCAAGAGAGGCCAAACAGTCCCTTTTATAGCAACCCAGGCCTACCTGGCTGTTGCTAGGTAACTGTTGGGTGGAGCCTAGAAGGAATGCTAACACTGGGGATCACTGACCTGCCAGTCCAGCCAATTCCTGAGTTTCTGGCTCAGTGAGAGACAGGCTGTCTCAAAAAGTAAGTCAGGAGCTGGAAGGATAGCTCAGCAGTTACAAACGGTTGCTGTTCTTGCAGAGGACCAAGGTTTGGTCCCGAGCACCCACATGGCAGTTCACAACTGTTCATAACCTCAGTTCCAGGGGATCCAATGTCCTCTTCTAGCTCCATAGTTACCAGGCACCATGTGGTATGCATACATGCACTCAGGCAAAACACATATACACATAAATATTTTTAAACACAAAAGCATTGAATGAGGAACACATCAGTATCAGGCATGACCTGAGATATCTCAGCCTCCAGAATGGTGAGAAATAAATGCTTCTTATTTATGAGCCACCTGATGTCTGGTTCTTTGCGTGAGCCTTGTTGGATGTGTTCAAGAATCCTTATTAATGTAGAAAAATCTCTGTGACAAAGACATCAAGATCCTACATTCTTGGTTCCCACCTCTGTCACACCATGTGACCTTAAAGACTACAGATCACCTTTGCAGATCTTAGCACAATCCACATCACTGGCACATAGCGAACTGTCCATAAATATTACATGCTATCCATTAATATTACTGTTTCTTAAATTCCAAAATTTAAGTATTAAGCACTTAGATGATGTTTCCATAATGAGGTCAGCTCAAGAATTCTGCCTTGGCCCCAGGCCCACCTATGCCTATACCTATCATAACTGGATGGAGCACTGCAGCCAAGCAGCCACATTCCAATGAAAGAGAGAGAGAGAGAGCGCAAGAGAGAAACAGAGAGACAGAGGGAGTGTGAGAGATAGAGAGACAGAGAGAGAGGGAGAAAGAGAAAGAGAGAGATAGAGAGACAGAAACACAGAGGGAGAGAGAGAGGGAGAGAGAGAGGGGGGAGGGAGCAAGAGAGAGATAGAGACAGAGAGGAGCAAGAGAGAAAGAGAGAGACAGACAGAGAGAGAGAGAGAGAGAGAGAGAGAGAGAGAGAGAGAGAGAGAGAGAGAGAGAGAGAGAGATTAATAGCCTGCTGTGAAATAGAGCAAGAAGTGAGTTCCCAGGGTTTGGCTATAAAAACAGCCCTCTCCCTGCTCACTTTAGTCCCAGTCTCCGCCTCCACCTCATCTCCCTTTCCCTTTCTCATTTGCATAATGCTTAGAACGCCCAGTAACCGGTGATCCCTGGACCTGCCGCGCACTTTACCGGAAGCTGCATTATCTTTAGCCGCTGACTGGAGTCCAGAGGCAATAACCATTTCAGACTATAGCCAGAAGGACAGGAAAGAAGAAAAATCATGTTAGTCAGGTAGCTCTTCCTGCCTTATCAGTACCAGCAAGCACTACACCAGAGGGCAGGATAAAGACAAGTTAGGAAATAACTACCTTCAGGAGATACCTGGGCTTCCAAATTAGATATGCAGTTGTTAAATAGATTGTGTGGAAAGGCACAGCATTTTAGCTCAAACATGACCTTCAAAGAGCTTTTTCCCTTAGATTCGCAAATGAAAAGCCCCACATATTTCAAAGAGCAGATCCGAACACTAAGAATGTCATCTCAGCCCCCACCCCTGCGGGTAGGGCACACCACAGACCATTCTCAATAATAGTCCCATTGGTTTTTATTGCACATTATCATGTATCCTAACGCTCTTTATCGCACTGGGAGGACGGGCTGCCTTTATCACGGTTTATCTCATTCTGAAGTTATCCTATCAATATCCACCGGGCAAGGCTGTCTTTCTAGATGGCAGTACAGAACAGCTGATAAACAGGAACACTGCTGCCTCGCTGATCAATGGTGAGATAAAGAGAATGTGGCTGTCCGGAAAAAATTCAACTGGGCTTGGCAGAATGTCTGGATAATCTGTAATGTGGTCGGGAGTGATTCATCACTGGGCAGAGTCATCCTCACAACCACTGACAGAACCAAAAGTACCTTTGGAAAGTGCCTCCCAAATACAGCCCAGAGGATGCCTTGTCCTTGGGAAGCTAAGGAGGCTTTGTTTAGACTGATTTTTCCTAAAGTAACATTTTATACATCCTAGGCCCAGAGCACAGTAATTGAGCTGGTCCCCACAATGAAATCGAGACACAGACTCTCCTGTTGCTTCATGGTTTGTAAATCACCTAAGAGACTTCAAAAGGACAAAGGCTGCTGCAGGTTCCTTGATGTCTCAATCCCTCCCTTCTTCTGCCTGGCACATTCTAAGAATGTGGACCATTTGGGTCTTCCATAGAAAGCTTTCCACAGGCTAAGATGAGTAAACACACACAGCTTGTTTTCTCAAACAAGCATTCTGACATCCAACAGCTTGCTTCGACTTCAACAGTCCTGTCAAATGTAATGTTCAAAATGAAATTATATGAATGGTCTAGTTTAAAAGTCTGTTATCATAAGGCATTACATTCTACCAAATATAGTAAGACACACATGCTCTCTTACTTCTTTAGGAAAAGGCAAAAGCATTCTTGAATTAATAAAATAAAGCATCTTTTAAAAACGTACCTTGATCTGCATAAGGCAATAGGACTCATTCCTGTGATGAATTCAGTAAGAGCAGGCATAAAAGGTGATCAGCAAGCTTCCTGGTTCTCTCTCTCTCTCTCTCTCTCTCTCTCTCTCTCTCTCTCTCTTCCTTCCTTTCTTTTTTTTTTTAAATGGCAATAAGATCTCACTGTGTATCCCTGGCTGTATAAATTAGGCTGATCTCTAACTCACAATGTTGGCCAGGCCTGGGAGCACACACCTCTAATCCCGGTACTCAGGAAATTCACTAATCTTATCAGCCTTGTATCCCTGGCTGTATAGATTAGGCTGGTCTGTAACTCACAATGTTGGCCAAGCATGGGAGCACACAACTCTAATCCCAGTACTCAGGAAGTTTACTAATCTTATCAGCTGTGTTTGTGAACCAGGGGCAAAATCAGCCCCCAAATTATAACTTTACAGAGGAACTAAGAGATCAGTGACCAGGACAGATTCTGTGACCTCCTTGCTAATCAGAGGGGTGGCAATTCACAGGCAATTGAGCAGAAGTTATTTCCTTTCTATGGCAATTGAACCATTATAACAAAGATCTGAATTCTGTGACTGGGTTGACTTAGTTAAACTCTATATAAGTTCATTGTCTTTAGAGAGAAATGGCTGGCTTCAAAAGCAAAGTCCTTAGTGTAATAGGAGCCATCAGTGAGTTTCCCTCAAACCTATTAGAAATTCTGGAAACCCATCTGAAGAATAACTGTTCTCTACCTGATTATGCCTAGTGTGACTCAACACAGTGGACAAAGTCTCCTCAACCCAGAATTCGAAAGGAAAGCAAATGCTTTAGATTTCCCTGTATTGCCAGAGAGATCAGAGAAGGATATAGTTGGATGTTTTGTACCAGAAGAGGAGTTGCTTTTAAAAAAGGTCTGTCAAAATGAAATCAAGTCCTGGAATGTGCTTTGGATGGTAGAGTGTTTGTCCAGAATGCTTGAAGTCCCTGGTTCAATCCCCAGCACCACATAAGTCAGGCATGGTGGTGTACATCAGTAATCCCAGCACTGGGGACATAAAGGCAGTAGGATTAGAAGTTCAAGGTCATTCATCATCAGCTATGTTATGAATTTAAGGAAGGTTTGGAATGCATGAAACCTGTCTAATGAAATTAAATAAAATAAATAGAATCGCAAGACACCCAAATGGAAAGAAGGAGAACTCTGCAAAAGGTCACCAGTATTGGAGCAGTTCCACAGAAGGCAAGGTTTCTCAGCTCCCTCAGCTCCAAAGTCCTAGCACAGCTCCTCCCTAGCTGTCCAGGGAAAGGAGCTTTATGACATGTAGTTGGTCTCACACTTTGACACTGTGTTCTTACAGGAGTACAACTGTATAACACACAACTGGACACATAAAAAAACACTTAAGTTCCAAAATAACTTATTTATCACATTTCTTTACATTTGTGTTTTCTCATCCTGCTAAAGACTCACTACCACTTTTAACATCTAATTTCTTGCATTGGTACCTGGTACCAAATGATTGTGATACCAGCTGTTTAAAATGATCCAATAGATAAGAAATCCTTCTAGTTGAAACTTCAATAGTTTCTGTAAATACACTTAGACACTGTTTTTCTGCCAGGCTATGGTAAGTGGCAGGCACAGCTCTTTACTCTGCTGGAGAGGAGGATGAGTTATCTGAGCCATGATCATTAGAATGATAGGCACCTAAAGCCAGCAATTCAATCCAATATGGTCAGCAGAGAGTCATGCCTAAAGCCATAATCTATAATTGGTGAACGAGTTTGTGATGAATCTGTGGATATACAGAAGTAAAGCCTCAGTTTCCCTGAAGGTTTCACAACATGTAAACAACTAGTTTGGAAAACAAACAGAGAAACTGTGGCTTCTCTGTTCTGGGACATTAAATGGCATCACACTCAGACCCCAAGTGGGGAATATACCTCCTAAATTGAACAGATTTATAGAATGCCATCCCAGGAACCGAAGCCAACAGGACATTCAGATGTGTGTGTGTAACCCTCATTAACTCAGACTGTAGCTTGGTGAGAGTGTTAGCACTGGTTTCCTCGAGTGCCTATTTCTAAATCTAAGTGATATGGACAAGATGGAAAACAAAAGTTCAGCAGTTGAAAATCGTCTGATGCAATAATTTGGGTTATTGAAGAACCCAAATAACCAACTAAACAAAAAAAAGAAAGAAAGAAAGAAAGAAAAGAAAAGAAAGAAACCTGGGCTTAATAAGCAAAGTGAGTAATGTTCTAAATAGGATTTGCTCTGTTAGCATCTGTCTTAGTTAGGGTTTTACTGCTGTGAACAGACACCATGACCAAGGCAACTCTTACAAGGATGACATTTAATTGGTGCTAGCTAACAGATTGAGAACTGCAGTCCATTATCATCAAGGAAAGAACATGGCAGTGTCCAGGCAAACATGGTGCAGGAGGAGCTGAGAGTTCCACCTCTTGTTCTGAAGGCAGCTAGCAGAAGACTGGGTTCCAGGCAGCTAGGATGAGGGTCTTAAATCCCACTCCCACAGTGACACACCTACTCCAACAAGGCTACACCTCCAAATAGTGCCACTCCCTGGGCCAAGCATATACAAACCATCACAGCATCTTTTAAATTTTTTTTTATTTGTGTGCTCATGCATGTGGAATCCAGAAGTACATATCCAATATCTTCCTCTATCTCTTTCTAGCTTAGTTTTTTAAAGGGGAAGATGTTGCTGCTTGCTTGACATTAAAGGGACAGAGATCAGGAGAGGGTTGGCCATGAGGTAGTAACTTAGACAAAGATGTCATCAGTACCTTCAAATCTCCTTCCTGCCTCCTCAGTTCAGCTACCTTCCATTCCTGGTCTCCATCACTCACTGCTAACTTCTCTCAGTATTTCTCTACCTGACAGGATCAATGGTGTCTCTGTCTGTGTCAACTTCTTGTATTCTAAGAGTTGGTGGTAAAAAACAGTATAGGGGACATCAGAATAGACTACAGAAGTGACCCTTGTCATGCCTAGAACCCTAATACTTCACAGCAGAGCAGCTCAGACAGTAATCAGAGGATGTTTGTCGATGACATGGGTGTTGAATCTGTGAGAAGGACAAGGGCTCTCATTAGGCAAATAATTCCTGAAACAATTGTTGAGCAAAGACTCTGGAGGAGTTTGTGACCTGTGGATAAAACTATCTGATGACAATTAGTATGTCAGTATAAATCTTTTCTCCTTATTGATTTTGCTAATATTTTCAGTGCTTGAAAATGATAAAACTATATTTGTATAAAATATAATATATGGTTCTCTGCCTTCATTTTCTGTAATTACTTTTCCCAAACTGTCCAATGACAGAGTCAGGGTTCATTCATTGATTTTTTTTTTCTCCAAGATTCACAACTCTAAAAAATATATCATGCTGGAGTAAGCTGCTCCTCTTCCCTTCACACTGACTATTCACATCACCATCTACTTAATGTTTGCCAATCTTGACTCATTTGAAGAAGATTCAATAAATACTTAGCTAAGAGGTTGTTAAATTTCAGTCAGTGGCCTACAGAGTAGCTCTTTAAACTCCGGACCTAAATTATAGTTCAGAAAACATCTGTGACTCAGCGGTCACATGCTAAAGGAAAAGAAAATATTCTCCCATATTCAGAAAGAGCTTTCCAAAAGGAAAAACTAATGCAGCTTCAAGCAATAGGTGACAGTTTGAGGTTGGGCTGCAGTTCAGTGGTAAGGAGCTTCTCTGGCAAAAAAAAAAAAAAAAAAAAGCCCTGGGTTTCACCCCCAACCCCTTAAGAAGCAAGTGGTAGTTTTGGATATCTTCCAGGAAGAAGAGGGAGGTTAGTAATAAGAAAGTGGGGAGACAAGAAAGAGATTATTGTGGAAGAAACAGCTTTAAGCTGACCTAGATAATATAGAGTATGAACTAAGAGAAGGGAAGATAGAAGGAAGAGCAGTTAGGGAGGGTGTGAGGGAGGGAGGAAAAAGAGAAGGAGAACAGAGAAGCAGATATCAGGAAAGAGAGAGAGAGGAGAGAGGAGAGAGGAGAGAGAGAGAGAGAGAGAGGTAATGTCAAAATCATATGACCTCCTTGGGTGTGGCAATCACCATCTCTGAGATATTGGCAATCTTCCCAATGTCTCCTAAGACACTTAGATAAGGGGAAGATGATCAAGATTTGACATGGAGATCGTTGTTGGCTCACCAGTGATGGTGAATCAGGGCAGGACAGTTAGTGGGTAGTTCAGGTTCCAGCCACATAAGAGGCATTAGCAGAAATCACGAACTGGCTGGTATGAGTGTAAGCAGTTAAGGTTCATGATTTCCTGAGACTGTGTTGGATCCATGAGTACCTTAAAGTGTTCGCTGACCCTCCCATTGTTCACTGGGTTTATGAGCCACTAGTGTTGTTAATAGAGCCATTAATACCTAATCATTATTCACTATGAGTCAGTGTTCTAGGGGAAGAAGGAATGGGGGAGCAGCTGAAGTCGGTGGCATTGAGCTAGATGTATTTTAGCTGTCTATAAGACTATGACTCTGTGACTTTGCAGTCTATCACACCAAGATCTGCCTTGGACATCTACTCTGGGTATCATTAACAAGTACGTGGTGACTAAGTCATTGGAGGATAAGAGCAGTCATTTAAGAGACAAAAAGAAAATTTTAGCAGTTTCTTCTGACAATGGCTGACAGACAAGCTAGAAAGACAGATGAGCAAGAACTTCTGGTGGGACAGGATGAAATCAGAGTGTGTGGTCTCCCCAAAAGCAAAGGAACAGAATATTAAAAGAAGAAAATCAGATGGGTGGTGTCCAGTACTAATGAGAGGTAATAATAAATAGCCATTATATTTAAATTAATTCAATCTTCAGCCATTATAGTTTTATCTTCCTGTTGCTACATTAAACACCATGACCAAAGGAACTTGTTAAGGAAAGGGATAACTTCACCTTACACTTTAGATTCCATCTTTGAGGGAAGCCAAGGCAGAAGCTTAAAGCAGAAACCACAGAGGAATGGTTTTACTGGCTCATTCACAGACTCAGGTCAAGATATCTTTTTACTGGCCAGACCCACTTGCCTAGGGGTAATATCGCCCACAGTAGACTGGGCCTTCCTTCATCAAATAGCAATCAAGACAATACCCCATAAACCTACCCACTGCCAATCAAATGGAAGCAGTTCTTCAGTTGAGGTTCCCTTTTCCCAGGTGTGTCAAGGCAACACCCAAGATTACCCATAATACCTATACCATATAACACCAAACGTGTTGGCACATGCCTGTAATCCAAGCATTTAGGAAATGAAGGTTGGAGGATTAGAAGTCCACAGTTAGACTGATACCTCTATGATACATACTGCATAGCAAGTTAGAGGTCAGCCCAGTCTACAGGAGACACAGCCTTAGCCCCAACCTGTAATACATAATTGTAGCCACTAGAGTTCTGGACAAATATAAGTGGTTGAAGGCCTGGTTAGGAATAGCCACCAACAGAAAATGTCTTGAATTCAAGATCACCCAAACAGACTCTTTACCATTCTGTCTCTGTCTATTTTTCTACATCTGTTTTAAAATCTTTTTGCTTGTACATCCAGTGTATTCAGAAACAAGATTTTCTCCCAAGTCTTCCTTATGCCTTCCCCTGCCTTCAATTCCTTCTTTTCCCCCAACACAACCTCCTCCCACCACAGCCTCCTCACATAGACACCTATGCCCTCAACAATTCATCCCTGCCACCAACACAGCTACTCCTGCTCCCAAAGCAGCCACCCTCATTCACAACACATCCTCTTGGCTTCTCCATGTGCAACTGTAGCCACTTGTGTCCTGGAGCTATCATCCTTCCTGTCATCCCTATAGGCCATATGCATGCCTCACCTGTGCTTTGGTGGGCTGTCACCATGGGCTGGAACAAATTAGTGATCTTTCATGAGACAGATGTGGCATTTGTTATCTTTTCTGGAGGCATCTTGAACAAAGGTCCCACATTGACAGCTGGAAGTAGAATCTGGCCCACAGATGTCTTTTGTTGAATCCACAGATATTTCTTTAATTGAGTCAACATTTGAAAATGGAATGTTTTACACAAAACGCCAGATTTTTCAGCCTCTCTATTAAAAGTGACTATTTTGGCAACCCAAACCCAAACTCACTTCTAGCAGAGACTGTCTGAGGCTGAGGGAACTTCTGGGCCCCCTTGGTATGAGCAGGAACCTCTCAGGTCACCCTAAGACACAGGTCTCTGCATAGCTCACTGAAGTTCCTAAAGGTAACTGGAGCATTACAGCGTGCATTCTTACAGCATCGTTTAGGGGTAAACCCTACAATTCTAGCTGACTATGCTTCTACCCTAGGTGACTCTAAAAAAAAAAAAAAACTCAGTAAAGTAAGTGACTTTGGTCCTACAATGTCTCTTTACCCAGTGGCAAAACATGCTTTACCCTCACCTCCCCATAACATATGCCTCCAACTGAAAGACCCCTCCACATAATCAAAATGTTTCTGCCTCCTAACACAAGTTGTACAATTAATGTGTACTAAAACATGACTAATTAATAAGGAAAGCATCTTCTGTAGAGTGTAGCTGTGATAGTCATGTATTGATGATGTCATATGCACTACATAAGAGTCACAGTCCTTGGAAATCCACTCAAGCACTTAAGGAAATCTTTTGTGGTTGCTTAAAGCTATCCTACTGCATACCATAGACAGCCTGGAATTGTTTTCCTGACCCAAGGTGGCAAAACAGGAAGAGACAACGGATTAAAAGCCAGCTCTCCAGTAAAAGACTGGTAGCTTCCATTAGTTTTAACTCAAAGGGTGAGGAATATACAACAGGCCTCTCTGAAACATCAAAAGATGGTGTAGTGTCCCTGTTCTCTGTCAACACTAAGAACCTTCTACTTATTTCTAGGAAAAAGAAATGCACAAGTAAGAATGGGAGGGCAGAAGGTGAAGAAGAGAAGAAAATCAAAGGTACTAAGAAGAACAAATGATAAAAAGGAAATGATGGTCACATGAAAGACATCTGCAAGCTAACTGAAGGGAAGAAGACCATTTCCCAGATGTCTGAGCTCTTTGTGAAGTTACCATCATAAACACCCTAGGAGGTTTCATAGGGACTTCACCCATGAGCCTTTAGAATTCCTCTCTTCTTGAATGTTCTTCGCTTCGCTCTATAAACCACTTAGATAAGAAGTACTGAAACCAAATTGCTGTCCAGCACTCTCCTCGGCACCACAGGCCCTCTCAGAACATACATAATCATTTTAGCAGAGAACCAAATGGCTTAAGGCAAAGGAGTGTTGTGTTTGTTGCATGTGTAGCTCAGGTCATTCCTAGTCCTCATGCCACAACTCACAGAGTTCTACTTCAACCCCAATCCTGCACTGACAGTGGGAAAATAAGAAAAACAAAAACAGGATATTTGTTTTCTGGAAATCTGACCAGATTTGGGACACCTTTGGTTGATAATCAGAATAAGCAGCTCCCCTTGGGCTCTTCTTTGTTGAGCTTTGTGTCCTAGACCAACATACCTGTAGGTGTTCTGGTCTGTTGTCCTGGCTCCTGGTTTTGAGTGAGTGGATGCCAGGGATTGGGGACGTTGGGGCGGGGGGAGTGGAGGGGGAATGAATCTGAGAATGCATATTGACCACAAAACACAAAGCCTGGAACTGTGAAGAAAGCCACAGCCTTTTGTCCAACAGACAGGTAAGTCCTGAGAAAATCCGAGCTAGGCAGCAAGAAGAGGAAAGGTCAGCAGATGGGTCATCAAGAGATTGGGCCCTTGCAGTTTGCCTGAACAGTGACACCAGAGGAAACTTCAGTGAGGCTTGTCTGTGGAATTGGGGCTACAGAACTCCCCTGTTCTGATCGGTGCAGGTGCCTAAACCACAGCAACTCTGAACCATAGTTCAAAGGTGAGAGCAAGTGAAAGACACATCGACATAAAATGAGAGGACAGGACAGATCAAGGACCATGCAAACCAATCCTTTACCATGGAAGGCATTCCCAAGGCCCCATGGTCTTCTGAAGTTTCCTAGACACATGGCCTGTTTTCTAAGTTCTCCAGAGTTAAATTAGGACAGAGGTAGACCATTATTTTCTTTTTCCATAGCTTAAAATTAAGCACTCCATCACAACTAGTGTATATCCATGGGCTAGGATGGATAGCTATACACGCCACTGGCATATAGCAGCAATACAGACATATGTATACATACACACACATACACTCAAATATTCATCCATATGTACATGTACAAACAGATATACACACAAATCCATACAGATAGGTACACAGCACACACACACACACACACACACACACACACACACGGACACAGGTACCTACATATAAGCCATACAGCATGCAATACAGAAAAACATGCATATGCCTACATGCACACAGAAATGTATGTATATACATCTCCATGTGCTTGCAGATATATAGATACCCATACCTGTACATCTTCACTTATTTGGGCAATGTATGCCAAAATATGACTCAAGTACTTATATATTTTGACAGGTGCACCAAGGTGAGGGTGGGAGATTAGAACAGAGCATTTTTGCCCATCGCTATCTGATGATTACTATTACTAGTATATATTATATGTATACTATATATGCTATATATATTACTATTGGAATATTAATATTACTATTCCAAGGGAGTATATCCTATCTCTAGCCAGCATTCCAAAAGTGGTAAAATAATGCTACATTTCTGGAGAACAAATACTGCTGTATAGCCATGCTGTAGAAGGTGCTGTGTGCATGGGGGAGGGTGACAGAGGGGGTTGATGTTAGATGTTTTTGCATAACCCTGATTTGACAGCAGAAGGTACCCTATGGAGGCTGGAACATGGGTTTATCTGTCTGTCTGAAATGGAAGTTGACTCTGTGAGAGCAAGAGAGCTGAGTAAGGATACCTCTATGCTATTGTAGCCCAGCACCCTGGAAAACAGGGCCTCTTCTGTGAACAGAAAGCGCCACATTCAAGGACAGGATCAATGCCTATTTCCAGGAGTCAGGCTTGGGTGATAACTCAATACTAAGTGCTTGACTGACTTGGAGAAACTGCAATCAGCTATAAGATGCAATCTGTGTCTTGTTGCTAAGGTCTCAGAGCCAGAAAGAAAGAGAGGGGTCACACCCTGTCCATGAAAAGTATGGAAGGCCTGTCTTAATAAACAGGGCTAGGTAAGCTTGCTGAGGCTTCAGGTCCTGAAGTTCCAAGGAAGCTGGCAGTACTTAGATGAACTGTTAGGACACGGAAGGGCATTGAAGTCATGAAAGCCGGGGAGTCTTGATTCTCATTCTAAGTGCCTTTTAGAGTAATGGGGATTTTGGTAGACCACAATTCAATTGCTAAGTAATTGTATTGAATAAAATGTTCAAATGAGATTAATTGGCCCACTTAACAGTCCAAAGACTGCTACATAAAATAAGGTATAATTTTAAAGGAAGAATTAAAAAGAAAATGTGAAGTCTGTTCCTCACCTCTCCAATCTGTGGCTTCTGTGGCATCTGTGAGTGGACCATTGGTGGACAGTGTCCCTGCCGAATGGCCATGTGCTTGGTTTCACACTCCTGGGTTACAGCCTCAAGCTGAGCTTCACAAGAATAGGAAAAGACCCTTACGTGGGACATTGAAGAAAGCATGATATTTGCTGGACAGTAACAACTACAATAAAAAATCATGGATTTGGATAACATCAGCCATCATCTTGCTATTGATCAGCAAATTCAAGCCTCCCTTGACAGGTATCTAATCTCTGTGATGGATGGAGAATCTGTATGTCCACATGACTTGGCCATAGGGTACTCAGACATTTGGTCAACGTTATTCTGAATATGTCTGTCAGAGATTTTTATATGAGATCAGCATTTGAATCAGCAGAATGAGAGAAAACAGGTTGCCCCTTTGAATGTGAGGGGGCCCTGAATACTCCACTGAAGGTCTAACTAGAAAGAAAAATAAAAAATTGACCGTGGAGGAATTGCTTTTTCTACCTGATGGCCTTTAAGCTGGAATTTTGGACCTTTATCCTTCAAAAGACTCATACTTAAGCCTTGAATTTGGAGTTGCTGAGTGACTGCATCTTAAGTTAATGCTATGGGGTTTTTTAACGTCCACAGTATGTGAGTCACTTCATTATGACCCATGTAATCCTTATTATCTATATATCTTATCTACCTATTCATTATCTGTCTACTATCTGTCAGTCTGTCCATCTGTATATGTATACATATGTATGTCATTTCCTTTATCTGTGTATTCATCCACATCAGTTATGGTGTTTCCAGTCATGAAATATATAGGAAGCCTACTGCATATCTCTTTGATCTGTATAAGCAGAAAAGTTCTCAAACAAAAGAAAGAAAGGATACATTGTATCATGACAAAAGGCAATCTCAGCCAGTGAATCAATTTCCAGGCTTGAGCCATTGCAGATCCCTTGAATGAAGACCCCTTGAATGAAGGGGTGGCCAGATTTCCCTGAGGAAGGATCTTGATAAGACACCTAAAAGTTTTGCTGTTAGTCTTTCTTCAGTTCTTCCCCAGAGGGACCTACAGCCTTTTACAAGGGTAACTGTACACTGGGGGAAAGGAAATAATCAGACTTTCTGGGGTCTACTGGATACTGGTTCTGAATTGACACTGATCCCAGGAGATCCCAAGAAACATCCCTCCATGGGCTCTGCATCAGCTCCTGCTTCCTGACCTGCTTGAGTTCCAGTCCTGACTTCCTTTGGTGATGAACAGCAATGTGGAAGTGTAAGCTGAATAAACCCTTTCCTCCCCAATTTGCTTCTTGGTCATGATGTTTGTGCAGGAAGAGAAACCCTGACTAAGACAAATTAGTTCAACATTTATTCACTCACCCATCTATCATTTAGATGTCTCTTCCTTTGCCTCTACATTTGTAGGCCCGAACATGGTGGTCACAGTAAAATATTTCCAAATATAACAACTAAAATCAATCTAAACTCTAATCTGAGGTGTTGCTGCCAGCATTTCCCTAAGTCACAAAGTGTCATGTGACTTCACTGTGGCTTTGTTCGGAACACACAACCTACCCCTTGGCACCCTGTGTGTCATACTACCTTGAAACAGCAGCAAATGCCCCAAAACAAGTCTGATCAGATTTTCAGACTATTATGAGTTATAGATTGCAGCATTTTTACTGTACAAATACAGCTTTCACCTCTTCGAGAAACATAACTGGATAATTATGAAACCAAAAACTTTTAATATTTTCCCATAATTCCTCAGCAATTAAGTATAAAATTAGAGCATGAATGGCATGCTCTAATTGGGTGACATGAATTAGAATGCTTGGCTTTAGAAATTGTTGCTTGGGACTAGGAATTGTAGCTAAGTGCATAGAGCTCGGAACTGTCATTCACAAAGCTCTGGGTTCCATCCTCAGCACTTTGTGAAACCGAACATAATGGAGCACACCTGTAGTATCTGCACTCAGGAGGTACAGGCAGGAGAGTTAGAAGTTCAAGATTACCCTTGGATTCACAATAAGTTGAAGGCCAGCTGGGGCTACAAAAGCAAACTAACAAATAGGTAGATGTAGCAGGAAAGGTGGGACTGATTCTATGTAAACACCAGGGGCTGCCCAGCTGCAAAAGCATCTCCTGCAGGAGGACCTGATTGAGGAATGTCTGAGAAACCAAGGATTGCTGGTGCGGACAAGGCCAGCCAATTGGGAAATGCTGTTTAGAAGAGATGCTTTCTTGGGACCAGTGCGGAGCAGGTAGAGGGTTTTAAAGGAACTTACTGCAGTGTTTCTCACCTGCTCCTGGAGTCTGTGTCATTGACTTTGCACAACTTCTTCTCCAATCCTGAAGGGAAGGTAGAGTCAGGTGTCGAGTAGTCCAGGGCACAGGAAACAGGTAGATAACATTTTTGTTTAAGATTGATAGTAATTAAAAAACACTTAATAGATTTCATCTTAGAATTAGCAGAGAATCTCCCAACATCTTCAGAACTGGACCTAGACACTTTTCTGCCATGTTTTACTACATCTTTATGTGAAGTGATGTCCTCAGCATCGATAACTGTAAAATTGAACTATAGATCAACTCCAGAAGATGCTGAAGATGATCTAAGTCTTGCAGTGTGAAGGATCCAGCAAAGATTTTATTCTTTAGGTAAGTAAGCAAGCACAACCATCGCATTGGTGTGCAAAGTCCTTTCATTTTTACTAAATGGTAAAAGTTAAATGTAAACCAAAGAATCATTCTAAAATGAAATTTCTCATGATTTTTTAATCAGAAATTTGATTTTGTACATACAGCTTATATACCTATATACCAGAAATCACATATTTTTAATCTATCATACATCAACCTCTCCTGTAGGTTCTTTTTTCCCCCCAAAGTCCAATTTCTTTAATTGTGGGCCTGAATGTGATGGTCATGGAATCCTTGACAAGAGTAAAATATTTCTCAGTATGGTCCATGTAGGAGAACCTTGAGCAATGAATCCTTGATGGTCATGCACGGTCATCTGCATCTTCTCCGCACATGAGACATTGCTGAGACATCGCTATGCACCCAGGTCAAGCACTGTCTGCTGCAGGTAGTGTGCCTGCTCCCGGGGCAGGTGATAGCTAAGCTGGGCTTCAGGCTCAGGTGAGCCTACTATTCTCTAAAGCTCCACAGCACACTCACTATGTCAATCCTGCCCCCTCTCTGCCTACCAATAAGTAGAGGAAGGTACAGGGGGCGCAGAATCAGACAGCATGTGCAAATGCCACAGAAATGGCAGGTACAAAGTAAAAATAAAAAAATAAAAAATAAAAAATCAGTAAAATGAAGATTGTAAGGGATTGCTGTAGCAGATCACAGGGGCGTGGAGAGGCAGGCATCTCTAGACTGAGAGCAATGAAAGCTGACTAGATGTTGAACAGGAGCCCAAAGGAGTGATACACTCCAACGAGCCGGCAGCGGATTGCCTAGTACCAGATGCTTCCATTCTCTTCTCGGCACTTATGCCAGGCCTTGGTGAGTCTGGCTCAAAGCCCCTCAAGTGAGAAAAACTGGAAGCTGCTGACGGCCGGTGCCTGTGGGCGCTCAGAGCAGCCCCTCTGTTCTGGCAAAGCTATTCCCCTGACAGGTGGCAAGAGGAGAGCCTGTTCCCAATCCAGCCACACTGGAGGGTAGACAGCTAAAAGGAAAAACAAGCCCCACGTCTCAGAACCTCCACCTGCTGTGGGAAGCAGCCGCTGACTCGGAGTGTGGGAAGGACAGGAGATGTCTGCAGCCAGGTTCCCAAGGTGGCAGAGTCTCCATCTAGACAGAGCTTTAGTTTCCAGGAATGGTCCGGATGGTTACCCAAACAATGTGGTTGGAAATCTCTGTGATCAATCGCTCAGCACACATTTCCTTATCTGGACATTGTACCGCTCCTGGGTATGCCTACAGCCCACATGAGGTGGTTGAGTGACTGGGATATCCTGAGCACCAGCATGCATTCCAGTAGGTCTCAGTGAGGAAGGTGATGGGAGGTGGGGCACTGGCATAAATGCAACATGATGTGCTTTCTTGTTTTTATTCAGTGTGAGTGTGCTGTGTTTGAGTGTGTGCCTATGTTGATAGCTCAATACATTGTACGTACTTACTGTATGAAGAAAATGCTACTGCCTTTTTTAAAAGTTATTTTTAAAAATATATGATTTAAGATTAGCATTGAAATCAGCAAGTCAGATGTTCCATGTTGTGTAGAAGGTATGTATCTACCACACTGTCTGTCTGGATTAAGGAAAGCTGCAAGCACTGAAATCGGCATTTGCACATACATACATACTCACGCATTATATAATATCAACATGCTCATGCAGAGAGGCCAGAGGTTGAGTTTGGCTTTGTTTTTCCAGGCATTCTCCAACTTATTTTTTGAGACAATCTCTCACTAAACCTAGATCTCACTGATTCAGATAGACTAGCCGGCTGTAGCGTTCTAAGGATCCATCTCTCTAGCACTGAGATTATTGGCACATGCCACTGTATTTGTCTTCTTAAATTTATATTTGTTTGTTTGTTCTGGCATGGTGCTAGGAAACAAACTAAAGTCCTCACCCCTGCAATGGCAAACACTTTACCAACTGAGCTATCACCCTAGATACCCCCAAGCTGGTGACTAGTCTCCTACCACCTATGAAGATGTGCTCTAACCAGACATTTAAGATGTGAAGAAATGAAGAGCAAAGGGCCAGGTCATAGCGGGTCGTCTGCACACTAGGAAAAGTTTCTTTTTCTCAAAAAGTACAGGCTTTGATGTTATTCACATATATTTTGTTTTAAAATATGACTCTCACACACACACCCTTTTCTCCCACAGAGAATCTTAATGTTAGGTCTCAAACTGGGGACAAAAGGCTGAGGTATCTAACACATTAGAGTGGACCGGCTATTATTCAGGCATTTTGGTTAACTGGCCTCTTTTTGGTCTATACTTCATCCTCCTGACTTCTTGGTTGGTGGCTCTTCTCCCTTCTCCCCTCCCCATCTCCTCACATGGCCCAGCTCAGGGTCATGTCCACTAAAGACTGTTGTGGATAGCCCTGGGCTTGTATTTTGAAGCTAATTCCACTTCTGGGAGGGGCTGCAGATGAGGAGTTGCCTTGTGAACCTTCTCCCCACCTTAACTTTTCAAATAAAGACTTGAGCCAATGATTGGGCAGGAGGAAGGAGGAGGAGCTGAGGGTTTGGGGGAGGAGAAAGGGGGAGGAGCTACGGAGGATGGGAAACAGTAGTAGTTATGGGGGATCAACGGAGAGGCTGGAGAGAGCTCATGGCCCGGAGAAACCGCAAGTTATATGGGATAATATAGATGGGAATAGAGTAGTGTAGTGGGAGATCTGCCCAGTCTAGGTTTATAGCTTGTATTGTTACTGATTGAGTTGAGATTTCTTTTACCGAGTATTTGGGTTGGAAACAAAGTAGCAACACTAGACTCTCTCAGATGTCCTTGCTTCTGACTGTGCTCTCCTTTTTAACCTACAATAAACTTTTCTCTCCACCATACCTAGGGTCTGTCATGCCATCTTTAAATTTATTTTCTTTTTCTTTTTATTCACTTAATACACATATTAATTGGGCACACAGTTGTCAACAGGAATATCAAACCATTTTCCCAGGGCCTCTTAAGAGCATCATTCCTGACCATGAGCCTGTAATTCAGAGTTTTTCTAAAATAGAACCATATTGTTTAATTTTTGTCTCTTATCTTAAATTTTTTTACACTATGTGGTTTAAGTTTCATAGCTATGAAATACAAACTTGATTCAAAATCCATTAATGACTTTCACTGAATTCTGGAATAGCTGAAGGGCACAGGTGGATTTTATAGAAACTGTCCCAGCTGCTGTATTTAATGCCCTGATCCTAGGCCAGGGGTTCTAGGACCTTCAAGTCAAAATACGAGTTATTACTACCCAGGAAGATTTGTAAAAGACTTTTGCCTCATATTATTGATTGGAATTCAACCATGAAGCACATTCGGTCCCTTGGTAGGACAAGGGTTAGAGAATTCTCGTGAGACAAGCTTTCTTCACTCGGTCACCTTGGAGCTTCACTGTCAACGCCATCTTTAGTAAATCACTTTAATAGAAGTTAGTTCGAGGACATGCACCCATTAGCGGTGGCTCGATCTGATATGCATTTTTACTATTACCACTACAGGAGCCTCCAAAAAAAAAAAAAGCAACAACAACAACAACAACAACAACAAAAAAAACGTTTAGAGCCTGGTGTACCTAAAAGAAAGTTGTTTATCCAATTGCAAGGACATGTTCTCAAATGAGCTCTACTAACAAGCACAGAAGCTCAACACAACACCAGGAAAATACCCTGAAAATTCTTTCCCATCATTCTAATGGGTTACAGATGGGCTGGGAAGCTTCCTGCCATGTTTTATTGTTAGCTAGCTTCCTTTCTTCTGTCTGGAGTTTTATGACTTGCTTTCCTTATTAGCCTCCGGGATGCCTGAGTCAACCCATTGAATTGCTCCAAGCTGTTGGATGGAGCTGTCCCCTCAGCAGCAAAGATATCCAGTTGACCGAATGAGTCCTAGAGCACTGGACTATTTACCTCTGGGAGCATGCCTAGCAAGAAGGCTGCAAAAATACACTTACGTAAGGATATTAAATGTATTTAAATGGTTGTCTTCATCCAATTCTTGGGAGACTGAAGCAGGAGGCTCTTAAGTTCAAGACTAGCCTGAGGATGGAGCAAAACCTTCTCTCAGAAAAACAAAAGAAAAAAAAATTCACTAACCCTGTAAACTTGCCAGGGCCTCAGCAGGGAGCACTGGAAGTTTCCAAGGACACTTCAGTGTACTCAGAGTGAGTGACTGGAAACATTTCTTTTATCCAGGTGTCTGTCATTGTTACTGATAGGAATTGGTATGTGCATCCCATGTTTGAATGGAAGCCTGCTGTCCTGAAGCTACTTGTTGGATGGGAATGGAAACGATGACTTATTTAGTGTGCAGAGGAGTCTCCCACAGAGATGACAGAGATCCCAGACGATGGCTGAGTGTAATGACCTAGTAGGGCATCAGAGGTTTTCCCTGTGAAAGAACCAAGTTTGGTCTGTAATGGAGGAAAGATGCTTGTGAATACTAAGTAGATGATTCAGGGTTTCATGCTAGCATTCCCTCACAGGATAAATACCAGAGATGATCCGCTTATGTAAGGAAATGGCTGATGATGTGGATCACAGTTTAGAATTTCAGGCCTTGATTCCTGAGCTTTGGGCCTGGAGTTGTACAATATGGTAGGAGCCCATAGTAAAGCATGATCTCAGGATCAGAAAGCAAAGAAGTCTTTACTCACTTCAAGGGCATATCCTCCATGACCTGAGGCCTCTTGCCAACCCCTATCTCTTAAAAGTTCACCAACTTCTCAACAGAGCCACTCTGTGGTATAAGACTATATACCTGTGGTATGAACCTTGGGAAATACTCAATATCCAACCTATAGCAAGATACTGCAACAGAGGTTATAGATTTCCCCCAACATCCCCTCTTTTTCATCATAGAATGTCTGGTTTTAGCTAGATCTAGAATTATAGAATGAAGAAGACATTGCTCAGACTCCTTGATATTATGAGTGGCCAAGTGACTACATTCTGTGCACTGAGATACCACACATGTGGCTTATTCACCTACCAGGTTCTATCCAAAAAGCAAGGCACGCCTGCCCTTCCTCTCTGTCCCTCCTGAGAGCTGATACGCAGCTGGTAGGCACCATCTTGGAAGTGATCAATGACATTAGAAACAGCAGAGCTATGAAGCAGCAGGATCCAGGATTCTCAGCAGAGTGAGGTCCCTTACAGGGAGTCAGCCTCTGACACAATTAACCACCTTTATACTGGCCCTTGTCTCTTCCCTCATTCCTACTAATCCCCACCATAGCCATCATCTTGGTTCTTATGTTCCTGGAGGAGAATTCACATGGGGCACAGGCAGAGACAGCAAGTGCTCAGGACTTATGGTGAGAGGGCAAACAAGCAAAAACAAAGCACACTCCTGGAGTGGAGGGTGGACCTGGTTGGGTCTCTCATTTCTCATCCCTTCTCTACTATGATCTAGGGTCATCCCTTTTCTGGAACAGGTGAAGCCTTTCTTAGACATTCTTATCCACAGTTCAGTCTGTTATAATTAGATGTGTTAGATGCATGGATGTGTATCCCATAATGCTAAAAAGTTTACTATGGGAAAGGACAACAGTATCAAGTTCATATCTTTCAGGGGTTTCACAGAAGCAAGCAAAACCTGCCAAAAATGACTTTGTTTTTTTCTGAGAGCTTAGTCCTTCCTCTTGTCTAGTTACCTTGGCTGTCTTACACCTTCCCCGGCAACCCCACCTGTATGTTTGAACTGTAGTATGGGTATAACTCTTCAGCTATAGAGATATACATTTTCACAGGTGAACCCTTAGAAGTCAAAACCTGGATTCACCCAATTTCTGTGTAAATTTGTAACTGAAGACAAAGCAATAGAGATGACTAACCGTGCCTTGCCTCTATGTCTTGGGTCAGCCATACATGTGCCTGTTTGTTGGATGTGTGTCCAGGCTCAAGCTTGGGTAAATCTCATCCCTGTCAAGAGCATGATAGTATCTGAAGGGCACATCTCTCATAGACATAAGGTTAAGACACAGGTGAGTCTCTTGGGACACCAACAGAAAGGACTTGGAGCCTCTGTGCCATGTCAGACTGGGGCTGTTGTACTCCAACTGATGCTTGTATCTCACACCTTAAACCTTCCCATTGACCAAATTAAAACTTCCACAGTCATGGAGAACTGATCTGTTGGAATGTTGTAGGCTGGGAGCCAAACTATCTTGACATATCTTAACACCCAATCATCACCCACTTCCTTGTAACTATTGAGCAAATCCTTCTGGTATGTATGACTAGACCACTCACTTCTACCAATCCAAAGCTAAATCAGACAACATCTGAGGCCTAATGCAGAGATTCCCTTGCTTTGCAATAACCCACATATCAGACATTCCCACCAAATCATTTTAAAATGCCTTGCATTATAACTTTCTTTAGTCTATAACTATGCAAACCCTATCAAATGGTTGCATAGTGGAACGTGGGAATTGGAGCAGTTTAGACCTTGTGCCCAGCCCATACTCACTATCATTTGGCTCCAGAATAAAGTCTCTTGTTCCCTCTGAGGAAAGAACTGCATTGTTTATGAGCAAAGATCAGCAGTGAGTCATCCAGCAAGGCTCACTGTGACCTGATTTGGGGTTCAATCTAAACTCCATCCCTATTTCTTGATTTATTGCATGGATGCATAATGAAGCTTTTGAATCATCCTTGCTAATGAATTTGAGAACACAGTTCCCATGCATCCTCATGATCAAGGCGTTGAGATGTTTTCATAGCCAGGGTTCTCTTGGCTCACCTGCTCACTCCAAAGGCCCATCCTCAAGATCGACTGACACCTGCCATCTTTGTAGAAATCCTCTCCTTGGAAGCAGCTGGGTCCTGTTATGAGGAAAAAGCATCCTTAGGATCGTGTGCCTGCCTACTATCCACAGTGAATACTGGGAGTATCTTGGGTACACTAAGCACTGAAAGTTCATTCAATGAGTGACTACAACTTGTAGTTAGAGCCTGCATCCATCATTTAGCATACAAATGTTGCCTCAGGAAAATGAACTTTCTGAACTTTAGTGGCCCCACCATCAAAGAGAACAGTTCCCAACATATAGAGCTGTTATGAGAAATTCCATGGCACATCCTGAATGTTCACAAAGTTCCAGCTGGCTTATACTGTTATCGCTAGGCTCCCATCTAACAGACCATCCCTCTGGAGCCATCAAACAAACTCTCTGTGCCCACAGAGCTGGTTCCCCACCAATGCTTGGTCCTGGATTCCATCTTATCACTGCATGACAGTGTCACTCAGGTAAGTGTGCTTGTCCCTGACAAAGTATGATGGTCTCATTCACTATAGACCCTGTGATGGTTTATTGAGTGTCAACCTGAGAGGATCTACAATGACTCTCTAGTACAAACCTTTTGAAACATCTGTAAGAGATTATCTCTGTTAAGTGAGGTGGGAAGACCCACACTGAACATTGAGGTCACTATCCCATGAGCTGAGGTCCCAGAATACATAAATAAATAAATAAATAAATAAATAAATAAATAAATAAATAAATAAATAAATGGAGCTGAGCACAAATACTCATCAATATCTGCTTCCTGGGCTCAGATACTGTGACCAGATGCCTCCCTCACCTGTCTGTTTCCATGATGGACTGTACTCACAGAGTGGAAGCCAAAATAAATCCATCCTCCCTTAAGTTGCTTTTGTGGTGAGGAAGGTAAACTGCAGTCCATCTGTGTGCATCGGGTAAGCATGTAAAGAGACTTGTTTTCCATGGCATACCCACTGTCTATTCTAGGCCCCTCCTGTCTCAATTCCTGAAGCATACAGAGCTCCCTCCAACCTTCTTCATTCTGTATATCAATGCTTCTGTGACAGAGTAGAAATCATGGTATGACATCACTGTCACATGGTCATTCTGTCTCCTCTCTTCTAATGGCATCTTAGACATTTATGAGAATTCCCATGAAGGAAGCTTGTGTTTCTGAACCCCTGGAACATAACCATAGTCCCTGCAGCAGACAAGACAAGACGACAAAGTAAGGCATCTATGCCAACTTGCCCCTAGAGGATTGACCTGCCATTCCCAGGACCCACGCGCTCTTCAATGCTGAGCACTGAACAGAAGGAAAAGGAAGGACAAGGATTTGAATGCTACCAGGAGTCTCTGGTGAAAAGGATTTCCACACCCTGGCCCAAAGTCATGATGGCTGGTTCCTCCCTGGGACTAGCCCTGGACTCTAAATACAGATAAATCTGAAAAAAGAAAAACAAAAACCCTTCTTTCTATTAAACTTATAAATATGGTATCTATCCTCTTGAGCTGGAACAAATTACCATGTCTCATTAGAACCTCGCTCCTAGCACTGCCTTAGAGTTTAAAACAAAAGTGTCTACATGATTTTCCCCCAGTGATCATCTCAATCAGTTTCTTCAGGGAACTGCAAGAATAAATAAAACCTACCCCTTGCAGTCACTGTTCTCTGCCTTCAAGTGTAAATATCAAGTTCCCCAAAGTTTCTCCATCAAGACTGGGGTTGTAGCTCAGTTGAGTGTTTGTCTAGCATTCACGAAGCCCTGAGTCCCATCCCCAGAACCACATAACCCAGGTACTGTGACACACAGTTGTACTTACAGCACGAGGGAGGTAAAGGCAGGAAGATCAGAGGTACGGGGTCATCTTTGACTACGTAGCTACAGCAACCGCCAGCCTGGGTTACATGGATCCTACCCACATGTAATGATGTTGGAAGGGCTGAAGCAGCAAAGAAGAAATGAGCAGGCTGGTAAGGCAGTCTGAAGATCAAGGTAGAAGGAGCAGGAGGAGTTAGTTCAAAAGCAGCAGAGGTGATTTTCTATAAGCAGATACAGCCCAAGATCTTGTACATCTTATATGTACAGATGCATCATTCACCTGGAGTTCCCCTCACAGAGTGGGCAGAAGTTTATCATGGGAGGGTGAGAATTGTCATCTAAATATCCACAATGGTATCCTTCCCACTATCCTTTCTCTGAGCGTGACACAGTTTATGCAGAGTTTCAGACCCACTGAGCATGTGGCCACCGAGCTGCAAACCATCTCAAGGATGATAGCTCTCTTCTCCTATACACACTCTCTATCCACTAGCCAGCTCCCAACAGAGGACAAATTTCCTTATGACTATCTTAGCAGGTTCTGGCTCTGATGTCAGGCATGGCTGAAGGACATACAGAGAACTTGTATCTATTATGTTTGTGGCGTGTGTATATGTTCTTGTGGATATACTTGAACATGTGTGTATGTGGATGTAGAGGTCATAAGCTGACATTGGGTGTCATTCTCCAAGCACTGTCCACCTTCTGTTTTGAGACAGATCTTTCATAGAACCTGGAACTCATAGATTCAGAGACTAGCTGGCCATCAAGCTCCAGCGATTCCTCAGAGCTGAGATCATAGGCATACATCAACATGCTTGGCTTTCTCACAGGGGTGCTCAGAATCCAAACTCTGGTCATAATGCTTGTGTGACAAAATTAAGCCCTATCCTTAGCCCTAGGTGTATATTTGTTGAGACTGCTTCACCTTTCCCCAATAACCTCTATCTATAGATATTCAACTTCCATCTGTGGTAAAGGATGTAAGCAGCTGCCAGAATTTTTTTATGCTGCGGGCTTCTCTCTGGCCAACTATGACTCAATCGGTCTTGAGCAAAAGACCTGGAACATCCTTCACTTCTGGAAGCCAAGCACAGGATGGAGGCAAGGCACTCACTTCCCACTCTTGCTGCCTATGTTCCAACACCACAAAAGAAGCAATGACCTTCTCTTCAGATGCACAAAGGCAGTAGCTCAGGAGGACTCTGGCATGCCAAAAGTCACAGATTTCTGCACCACAGTGTCTGTTGCCTGTCCCTGGAGACAATCCCAAACTACCTCTCACCTTGGCATCGTTGGGGGGTCCTGGGAATAGGACAGGAATGATGAGGACTTGATGTAGCCAGACATTTTGAGTGTCCTTCAGCATTTCCTTGACTTCACCTGATCTTCTGTTGAATGGTAGAAACAGTCTAGCAGCTTGTGGGGAGTGTCTAGTACCCAAGATGCCACACAACACTCTCTTCTGTTTCCTGTTACTGTAAAAATATCTATGAGTATTTATTACAGAAAAGACATCTGTTTTTTTGACTAGTAGTTCTGGTGTATGCTGCACTATATACTGAGGAAAGGTGGAGGAAGCAGAAGAGAAGGAAAGAAGACTAAACTCTCAAAATAGGTGAAGAAAACATGAAGTGTCATTCTGTCCCCAAATGCCTGTCCTGCCACCTTGGAACACAACTACATGGAAGACCAGGGTTGAGCTTGGTAGAGACAAACCATATCCAAGGAGCATCCTAAGATGAGTCATTAAGTACTGGTAAAAGACAGGGAACGTTTTCTAAGATATTTTCTGGAATCTTGTTTCAAAGATCCTCTTACAGGGGTAGAAATGGCTCATTGAGTAAAGTACTTGTCTTGCAATGCTGGGTGCCTGCATTCAATCCCCAGAACTCATGCAAAAAAAAAAAAGCCACACATGGTGGCACACACCTGTAATTCTCATGCTGGGGATCACTGAATATACAGCCTAGCCTATTTAGTGAACTCTAGGCCAAAGTGATCCTGTTATAAAAACCAAAATGGCGGGAACTGAGGAACAATACCTCCACACCAGCACATATGTAGGTATTGTCACACACTCACATATACACACCTACTTGCACAAAAGATTCCCTTATGTGATACATAAGGACACGGCATCAACCTCTGGGCCAGTCAACAGACTACTGGAGGACCTACATACGGTACCTTTCACCCCTAAAGGCCTCCCACCAAGCAAAGGTTGCCACAGCATACCTCTTAATCTTATCTCTCCCTTCTTTTCTTGAGGGTTTACACTTTGCAAATATTGGGGACCATGCGACTGTCACATACACATTATAATGTGGACACTCTACTTTGTCCATCACTTTGATAAAGTGCATGACAAGATTAGCTTAAGGAAGGGTTTATTTTGGTTTGAGTTTTGAAAGTGCACTGCATTGTGATGGAGAAGGCATAGTAACAGGAGACTGAAGCAGTTAGTCACATTGAACCTACAGTCCGTCAGTCAGAACACTTGGCTCCCAATTGACCACAGCAATCTGTGATGACAGGAGATGTGGGTAGTTACTTCACCTTGCTATGCCCACTGTGCCTCACTGTGTCCCACTGCACATCACCACGAGCACTGTGCCTCACTGTGTCCCACTGTACATCACTATGACCATTGTGTCTCACTGTGTTCCACTGCATGTCACTATGACGGTTGTGTCTTATTGTGTTCTACTGCATGTCACCATGCCCACTATGCCTCACTGTGTTTCACTGCATGTCATCATGCCCACTGTGCCTCACTGTGTCCCACTGCACATCACCATGAGCACTGTGCCTCACTGTGTCCCACACATCACTATAACCATTGTGTCTCACTGTGTTCTATTGCATGTCACTATGACCATTGTGCCTCATTGTGTCCCACTGTACATCACCATGACCACTGTGCCTCACTGTGTCCCACTGCATATCACCATGAGCACTGTGCCTCACTGTGTCCCACTATATATCACTATGACCATTGTGTCTCACTGTGTCCCACTGCATGTCACTATGCCCACTATGCCTCACTGTGTTCCACTGCATGTCACCATGCCCACTATGCCTCACTGTGTTTCACTGCATGTCATCATGCCCACTGTGCCTCACTGTGTCCCACTGCAAATCACCATGAGCACTGTGCCTCACTGTGTCCCACTGTATATCACTATGACCATTTTGTCTCACTGTGTTCCACTGCATGTCACCATGCCCACTGTGTTCCACTGCATGTCACTATGACCATTGTGTCTTATTGTGTTCCACTGCATGTCACCATGCCCACTGTGCCTCATTGTGTCCCACTGTACATCACCATGACCACTGTGCCTCATTGTGTCCCACTGTACATCACCATGACCACTGTGCCTCATTGTGTCCCACTGCACATCACCATGACCACTGTGTCTCACTGTGTCCCACTGCACATCACCATGACCACTGTGTCTCACTGGTCTCCTACTGCAGCTTACTCTGCCCAGACCACACGTGTCTTCAAGCTCTGTGTCTTTGCCTATGCTTTCCTTCATTTAGAAAGCCTGACCTTCCTCTGTACATATATACCACATGAAACTCTCTAAGTCAATAGTTCTCCTCTACCCCCAACTCTAGGAAGAACTGTGCTAGTAGTTATTATACCACCTGGATCTGTTAAAGCCATCAGACAAGACCATTCTCTGTTACTATAGCAAAATACCCATAAATGGGGTCTTTATGTAGAAAAATGAATTATTTAATTCATAGTTGTAGAGATTCAAGGTAATGGATTCAGCAGCTCTGGTGGAGATTATTCATAACAGATGGCTTCACCAAGACAGGTGTGATGGCAGGAGGAAGTTGTCACAGGTGAGACAGGAAACCTGGAATCACTATCCTATATAAAGAAAGGAGGTTTGTTCTGTTCATGGTTAGAGATGTTGAAGGGCATGACCCCAGCATCTGTGATTAAGGCGTCATTCATGACAGATAACATCACAATGGCAGTGTACATGTGGGAAGAAGTCATCACACCATGAGACAGGAAACAAGAGTAAGCCTGTAATGACTCCTCATTAGGAGACACCTCATAAAGGGCCTACTACCTCTCAACATCATCACACTGAAGTCAGATCTCCCAGCCCATGAGGCCTTGGGGCCCTGTGATAATGTGCAAAGAGCAGGAGTGAAAGGGTGCTTCGTGTAGCACTAAGAGGGTATGTCCAGGAGGCAGGCAGGAAAATTGAGATTTATGCCTAGTAAATGGTGCAGTCATAGCTCCATTCTAGAAAAGCAAGCCTTGGCTGCAGTTTTACATTGCTAGACAATAAGCTACAAGACACAGAGTTCTGCACACTTACTATCTAATACCTGTGTATCTACATAAACCTGGCCTATAGCATGGAGAACTCAGGTGCTTATGTCAAAGGTTAGGCCCCAAAATTGTCCTGGCATATATTCTGTCAGCTGTTATGAGACCAGTGTAATGGCTATTCCTGGTTGTCAACTTGACTATATCTGAATGATATAACTACAATCCAGAATTGGAAGGCTCACTTGTGAGCCTGATCTTGAGACTGGGAGATACAAGTTTCTGACCTGGATTTTGGCATGGAGATCTTGAGGCATAGTGGCTATGAATCCCAAGAGAGTAAGGCAAGGAAATCTCTGAGTTCAAGATCATCTGGGACAAAGCAAGGCCCAGATCCAGGTGTGGTAGTATGTACACACACCTTTTATCTGGGCCACACCTTCTACTGGAGACCTACATAAGGACATCAGAAGAGGAAAGATTTGTTCTTCACTTGCATGTCTTATGGGACTGAACAACTACTAGATCCTTGGACTTCCATTCACAGCTGACCAGTGTTGGGGAATTGGACTACAGACTGTAAGTCATCATAACAAATTTCCTTACTATATAGAGACTACCCATAAGTTCTGTGACTCTAGAGAATCATGACTAATATAGCCAGAAAGTACATTATAGAAGCTGTGGGGAAGGGGAAGCCTTGTCCTTATGAGTGAGGTCCTCTGAGCAGACCGCATGCTTTCTCCATGAACATCCCTTACCCCCCGCCCAACAATCCGGATACCTGCACCCTTCCCTTTGCTCTTACAAGATGTGTCCCCTTTAGGAATCGCCAACAACATTAATGAGGAAGAGAATAAAGTGGGAGAAAGGAAAACAGGGTTGGGGCTTGGTGGGTAGAGAAATTGAGCACTCAGGAATCTGGGTTCAGCCCCAGCGCTATACACACCAGTTGTGATGGTACATATTTGTAATCCCAGCACTCAGAAATAAAGGCAGGAGAGCCAGAAGTCATCCTCAGCTACACAGAGAGTTCAAGGCCAGTCTGGGACATATGAGAGTCTTTTTCAAAAGGGGGAAAAGAGAAAACTTTCATCATATTCCAAAATAGTATGCTATGGAGAAAAAAAAAATGTTTGAAAGTCTCTGGGCTTTAATGTCGCCTCCTTATTACACACATGGTGTGAAAAATGGTAAAGTTCATCAAATACTTTCTTATGACTTATCCAGTTCAGCAGAATACAGCCATTCACAGACCCACAGACATCAATAAATCTTCCTGAACCTTAATTAATACAGCTGCATCGCCACACAGACAGAACTTTAAAGAGTCCATTACTGTCGTTCACCCTGCTAGCTGCTTTCCCCACAGTGGTGCCAGCACTCTGAGAAGTTTAGCATATCAAATATTTTTGTAAATGGGCTATTTCTTATTTCTAAAACAAAACAAAACAAAACAAAACACCCTGAAGATGCAGAGATAAGTCCCACCATCCAGCAGCTCCTACATTTTTTTTAAAAATGACCTCTGTAGGCATGCATACTTTCTAATCTCTTGTTACAGAAATTCACCCTGAGGAATGTCTCCATGAGTGTACCTGGGTCTCTGAATTCTGCCCTGGTCCTACCAACTTTGTAGATGCAGCCATTTGGAAAAATGGATAGGATACTGCTGTATCCCCAAGGCCCCTCTAAGGAAAGCCTCTGGTTGATACTGTAACACTGTTATCTCATAATTAGCTCCCTGACAAAGAGTTGAAGGTTTTAAATTTTCCCTGCTGGACAATGTCAACCAGAATGATGGAACAGATTGGCTATAGAATGTGCTTGTGGTGTGGCCACGGCTCAGCTTAGTGGTAGACAGACCTCAGTCTTGAATCCATGAGAAGTCAGCTAAGATCTCCTCCAGGGGTAGAATTGGAAGCATGGAATCAGGCTATTGCTGATTCTCGCCTGAGTTTGTGTGCTGTGTGCATATGTATGCATGTTTGTGTGTGTATATGTATTTGTGTATGTATATATGTGAGAGTCAGAAGTCAACTTTGGGCAGCATACCCTTTCAATTTATCTAAAGTCTCTCTCTGGCCTGGAGCTAGCCAGTTGTGCTATTCTGCTGCTGATCAAGGCCCAGGGATCTGCTTGTCTTCATCTTTCCAGAGCTGGGATGGCAGGCAAACACTACTGTGCCTGGCTTTTGTCAGGTGGCTTCTGGGAATAGGACTCTGGTCCTCATGTTTACAATTCAAATGCTCCACTGACTGAGCCTCTCTCCATCCTCATATTTTTTTTTCAGATCTATTACACATAGTTTTGAAAATTCACCATTCTGTCTGTCTCTCCAATGCCAGCATTTTCCTCTGATGATCAGAAGTGTGGAGTCTGGACAACCAGATTAGTCATGTGGTCTGAAAACCCACAGAGCAGCATTTGACCCACAAACATTACAGATGAACAAGTGAATGGAGGCCTCTAAGTGTGTGTGTGCATATGTTGGGTGTGCATGCTCCAAGTACATGTATGAAAGGCAAAGGTCAGCCTTAGGTGTCCCCTCCTCTATTGATCTCTTCCTTAGTTATGGAGACAAGTTTCACTGAACCTGAAGCTCATCTGATTGGCTGCCAGGGAGTTCCTAGGATCTATCTGTCTGACTTCTCAGCACTGGAATTACAGGCTCCTGCTACCTTATCTAACTTTTTCCCCTGTTATCATAATTAGCTTTTTACTTGGGCACTGTGGCTCTGTCCTCAGGTCCTCTTGCCTACAGGCTCCTGTTACCTTATCTAGTTTCTTATCTGGGCATTGGGGCTCTGCAATCGTGACTTCATGCCTGAACATTGAGCATTTTTCCACTAATCCTCCCAAGTTCCCTGGCCATGAGAGTACATTTTTAAAAGGTCATTATGACCATTCACTTCAAGTTAAAATTATGTATATTTTGTCAGATGAATAGCTGTTATCTTAGCACTCAGGAGGCTAATGCCAGAAGATCTTGAGTTAAGAGTCAGCATGGTCTACATTGGAAGTCTCAATCAAAAAAATAAACAAAACAGTAAAGAATAAAATCCTGTGTGTCTCTCTCTCTCTGTGTGTGTGTGTGTGTGTGTGTGTGTGTGTGTGTGTGTGTGTGTGTATTTGAGACAGCATCTCATATACTCCAAGCTGGTCTTGAAATCACTATGTAATGAAGAATGTTGGACCTCTGATTCTCTTGCCTTTACCACCAAAGGCTGGAATTACAGGTGTAAGACACCATGCCTTGTTTATTTTGGTAGTTTTGAAGAGATTCCTTTTTAAGCTATACCTTGGATGGTCCTGGCTGCTAAAGCCATCCTTCCTCTGTCAGAATCCTCTTTACAACTGTATCTTTCTGCCTCTGAGTCAGCATGTGTATATGATTGTATGGGGTGTGTGTGTGTGTGTGTGTGTGTGTGCAGGCCTCTAGTGATGAGTCTTAAGAACACTTAAGTTTAAAGTCTAGAACCTGTAATCTTCATACATGTATTCATATGTGCATACACTCATGGGTTCATAAACACCATACACAGGCACAGAGAGAGAGAGAGAGAGAGAGAGAGAGAGAGAGAGAGAGAGAGAGAGAGAGAGAGAGAGCATAAAGTTCCTTGAGATTAGTCTCTGGGTAAATTTGCATTCAAGACAGCATAATGCCATCACAATCCATGAATATATTCTTTTAGAGGAGTTGCCACAATAGAGCAAACCCTGCCTCTTATAGAATATTTTAAACCAAGAAAATTCTAACTGTCCCCAGGACTGCCCCTGCTCCTGCGATTTTCCCATTCTCACAAGAAAATTTCAAACTGTTAAACATCTTTCCCTTTTATGTATTGGAAAATAACAGCTACAAAAGAAATCTTTGGCTGGTTGAAGAGATTGGATGTGTCCTGTGATGCTATCATTCAGACATAAGAATGAAAACCGTGTGTGTGTGTGTGTGTGTGTGTGTGTGTGTGTGTGTGTGTGTGAAAGCGAGAGACAGAGTGCAGTCCTGGCCATGTGATAATAATGGGTAAACAGAAAGTATTTAGCATAATTATCTTCCAACTGTTCAGTAGATTTAAATAAAAAGCTTGGAAAAGCAGTTCTCTTTCTGTTCCCCCCTCTCTCTTTCCCTCTTTCTCCATGTCCCTCATTCATCCTCATGTCCCCACCTCCCAGATGGCAGTGACCAGTACTCACCAGCCATTCCAGACCACCTGTCACTACCAAAGGACCAGAGGGTACCACACTCCTCATGGTTTCCTCACAAGCAATAGAACCGTTTGAGGAGTCCCAGACCCAGCTCCTCCCAAGATGATATTTTCCTGTTCACACTCTTTGTCTGTCCAGATCTCTTTATGTGGACATCAAATCTCTTCAAAGACTTCTTTTGTAGAAGTTATTTTTCTAATACACGAGAGGGAAAGATTTTTAACAGTATTCATTTTTTTTTCTGTAAGTATAGGAAAATTGTAGGTGCAAGAGCAATGCCTGGAAAAAGCTAGAACCTTCTTAGTGTACCAGGTAAGATTTTCTACCTTGAAATATGGCAATTAATTTATTTCTAAGGAGCAGTTCTATAAGAAAGCACATAGCAGCCTGCAGGAATTGAGGGGGCTGGGGCCTGGGGAAGTAAATTCTGCAGATGATTCCAGATGGCCCAGCAAACTCATGATCTACCTATTCATTACTGAAAGTTCTGCTCTTCTGTTAGGTAGTGATTTCCCCCCACGTGAAACATTCAGCACTGAAAGGAGAAAGGTGGAGGGGGAAGAGAGTACCCAGGGAGTTACGGAACCTCTCAAGGCTCAGAAAACTCAAAAAGCTGACCATTCACAGCCCCTCCCCAAGGCCGACTGCAGAGGAGAGATTCTGGTAGAACTGCCTGCCATGTAGAGCTGTTCTAGGGGTACAGTTTTCATGATCTGCCACTCACCTTTACTGTAGTTGGCTCTTTACCCCACACTCCTGTCAATAACCCTCTAAAACTCATTGGTTCACCAAGTTGGACTCTAACGGAATTGCTCCTTGGGTCTGTTGTTGGATTCTATCTGTCCCGAATATGTTTATTTGTGTCCTAATCATACAGGATAATGTAGCCACTACTCAGTAGCAAGTTTTTATTTCCAGAACAGCTCACAAAACCTTGGTAGAAAATGACTCAGTGTAAACTTTCTCTAAAGTGTTTTTAACTGACAACATACATTCAAAAACTGCACGTGTTAATGAAGCCCAGGTGATGGTTTAACACGAGTTATTACTTCTATCTCCTCAAACACTCATTACTTCTTTATGGTAGAAGCTCTCAGAAGCCTTCTTTGGGGTGTTTGAGAAGCACACATAACATGTAGAGCACCTAGATGTGCAGAACACACAAGAAGTCCTAACTCCTTCCCAACTCTGTCTTAGTGCCTGTGCTCATTTTAATGTAACTTGAAACAAGCTAGAGTCATCTGAGAGAAATGGACTTCAATCAAGAAATTGCCTTCATAAGATCAGGCTGTAGACAAACATATAGAACATTTTCTTAATGAGTGATTGATGGGGAAGGACCCAGGCCATTGTGTGCAGTGCCATTCCTAAACTGGTGGTCCTAGGTGCTATTAAAAAAAAAAAACAGGCTGAGCAAGCCAGAGGGAGGATTCCAGTAAGCAGCATTCCTGTATGCCCTGTGGGTCAGCTCCGCTTCCTGCCTTGTTTGAGTTCCTCTCCTGACTTTATCAATGATGAACAGTGATATAGAAGAGTAAGCCAAATAAACCCTAAGTTGCTTTGGCCATTGTGTTTCATCACAGTAATAGTGGCCCTGACTAGGACAGTGCCCTTGGCCAACCTCTTCCCACCTCTTCATCACTAGCCTCTGGAAACCACCACTCCATACTCAATCCCATGAGAATAACTGCCTCAGATACATGTATGTGTGGCATCATGAGATATCTGTCTTGTACCTAGCTTTCTGTCTGGCTTATTTCATTTCATATAATTATTTTCCATTCACATTGCTACAGACAATAAGGCATGAGGCTTTTTCATCACTAGATAGCATTCTTTATGTTTAGGTAACACGTTTCCTTTAGCCATTCATATGTTGTTGGGCATGTAAATTGAATAGACTATTCCTAATTATCCAGAGAGAAATTTTTTTTGTATGTTTTTGTATGCACAGATACCATAGTGTGTTTATGGAGTTCAGAGGTCAACTTACAGGAATGGTTTCTCTTCTTCCATTGTGTACATTCCAGGGAGTGTACTCAGGCCACTAGGCCTCACAGAGGGTGCTTAAGCCACTGAGCCCTCTTGCCATCTCTCACGGGAGAGGTTTAAGTATGTTCTAGGTAGTCCCTTGGCTTTGGCATCTTCCTATGAGGTCCCCAGGCCCCTTGAAGTGTAGTACTATAAAGAGATCAAGAGCCCCCAAGTACTCCAACTCAAGAGGAAAGGTGAGATACTGGGACCCACAGTCAAGGTGCCTATGAATAAAACAGACAGTAGAACTTTGTAGTTTGTTGACAAGAAGCAAATCCTTCTTAGTATAATAGATGTTGTTGTGTTGAAATGTACTTGAACAATGTGTGCACCAAAACCTCAGTGTAAAACCACATGGAAGGAAGATTCAAGGAGATAGTGAGGGGTGGGGGTGGGCCAAGAATAAGTTGTGACAGACAAAGCTAGATGGGGGATCTGGACAAGACTGACACCCATCTCTTAGCTGGTCTTGGCAGGTAGCACTGTTTTATTTCTTGGTGGAGATGAATTAGAAGTATCAGGAACAGGCTGAATAGCTGTCATTCAGAGGTGTCCAAATCCTAATAGGTAAAAAATGATTTTCACAGTCAAGACACTATGAAGATATGGTTGAAGACCTTAAGATGATCACCCATTGCTGGGTTATTTCAGTGGGCTGGGAATGCGGATAAGAGTTCATAGGAGAGCCAAGTAAGACTTTCATTAGAGAATCACACAATGAGGAAAAGACAAAAGTGATGTGGCCAAAGCCAGGGCAGTAGCAAGTCTCCCCTGGAGAAGTAACCATACTGGTAACACCTCAATTTGAGATTTCTAACTTTCAGAATGGTAGCAAACTACAGAGGAGTCTTGCTTATGGGCTTTCTTATATGGTTTACTCAGATACCTTTCTTCTATAGTAGATCCACCTGCCTAAGGATGGTACTTCCCATAGTGGTAGACCCTCCTACATCAACTCTCAACTAAGAAGATTACTCAGTAGATGGCCAAGCCAATCTGATCTAGGCAACTCTTCAACTGACTTTCCTTCTTCCCAGGTTTCTCTTATTTGTGTCAAGTTGACAAAACTATCCAGCACAGCCCCCTTCCAATCACTGAGTCAGATGTACATTGGACACCTGTTTTTTAATGTGTAGTGGGTTATTCAAGCTAAGGTGGGGGAGAAGGCACTTGAGTGAGTAACGCAATCCCCCTTCTTCAAGGGAAGTTTATTTCAATGTGTCTAGTCAAGAACAGACTTGACATTTACGGAGCAAAATCAAGAGGCAAACTAAAGGGTCACAACCAGTTCAAGGAGAGATGAATGGTTTCATGTGACTCCCCAAAAACCATGATCAAAGTGTGTCCTGAAGACAGCAGGACCATGACAGATGGTCTAGAGATAAAGAATGTGCCACAGGTGGAGGGAGGAAAGACATCTGGAGCCTACTCAGAAAAGGGCAAACAGTGCTGAGATGTAGTGTAGGGAGGACTCGAAGAACATCCATTCCACAATCACATGCAATTTCTCTTCATGATGATTTAAATTTTGTCTTCATGGTCCAAACTGGAAGCCAAAAATGGAAAGTTTCCCACTATATCTCTTTCTGGGCACAGTCAAAACATAGCTACAGGTTTGACCCCAACTCTTATGAATAAGATCGCCTCACTCTTTTCGTAAATAGTAAAAGCCAGATAGTTCTCAGCATCAGGAGAAGAATCTGGAAGCTTCCTAACTCCTCTCTCTTCCATGTTAAGATCCAAACCCAAGGCCCTAAGCTTGCTAGGTAAGTGCTCCACACTAAGCTGAATTCCCAGTTCTGGAAAAATCTAGAAGAGATATCTCTGTGGCTGGACATAGACTTCTTGCACTCCATGGGGAAAGCTGTTCCAAATACCCTGTTTCAAACAATAAGGTCGAAAGATATTGAGGAAGACACCTGATATTAAACTCTGGTCTTCATATATACATATGCATGTGCACGCGTGCACGCACACACACACACACACACACACAAGAATACATACACGTGCAAAAATGATTTAAAAATTAAGAAAGAGGCAGGAATCTCAGGGTTCATCCAATAAAAGATACTATCATTGCATACTCCAGGAAGTCAGGCTGATTTCACTCCTCCGTCCCACAGAGAAACAGTTTCTACTAGACAGTACAAGGCCACTCTTCCAGTTGATAGTGACCTCCTTCTGATCATAGACATTATGCTGAGAGAATGACTGGCTCTCCTTCTGCCTCTGCATGCTATTTAAAAGGAGAGCTGAGCTCTTAAGACTACTCAAGTCACCAAGAGATGTGCATGCTTAGGAAGATGACAGTGCATCTATGAGTTTTGTACAGAGAGCCAAAGGCCATGTATATTTTGACTGTTTGGTAGTTTAGTGTACCCTCATTAATACCAATACCCTGTCACACTCATAGGAAAACCCTAGTTGTCACCATCATGTTTGTGATAACAGCCACCTGATTCTGGAATGTCCAACAAAGAACACTGGTGAAGTCTTTCCTACCACAAAACCTGTGTAAACTCTACAGTATACATATACTGCCCTAAGTATACTGTAGTGTGTGTATACACTGCAGAGGGTATTACATTCTCAAAAGAAACCCCTGGCCATGCATCTCACATTCAGTCCTCAGTAAATGTCCCTCTCCTACATAGCTTCTTGTCACATATCGTTTTTCAATCAGGTTCTTTAACATGACAGTACTATAGTCTAGAAGAAGTGTAAGTGAGATTTAGTCTCCTGATGTTAAAAATGTGATACAGGACCCTGTGTCCGGCAATATTCTTGGGAGTATCAAGTTCAATTCACTGAGATCAATGGGCATCCTTCCTTTCTAGACCTCTTCAGTCTCCAATCTGTCTTCGCAACAGTGCAACTTAATGTGATCAAAGAGTAAATGGGACAAGGCTGGGGGCTGGGGTGTGGCTTTGAGGGAGAAAGTTTTTGTTACATGTGCAAGGATCCTGCGTCTCCCGGCACTAGAAACACAGCAGTGAATATTGGCTTCTTGGATCCTTAGGGCACAGGTTGCACAGGGGTAACTGAGACTAGAATCTGCTGATCTGTCTACCTCAGTGGACATCAGAGGGGGTGGTACAACAACACCCCAGGTGGCTGACCTCAGGAGGTTGTGTCTCCCACTTTGTCAGGAAGACAGGCAGGCAGCTGCTCAGGGCATATTTGTGTTATGTAAATACCATATACATACCCTGCACTCTGAGAGCAGTCTGGCCATCTGCCACACATACAGCGTGGGCCTGAGCTGTTCAGTCAGCGTCACAGATGGAGACGGGGCCAGCACCATGTGCTCTGCCCCCTTCGCACACTCAGGCATGCAGAGATCTCAGAATCTGAGCTTTCCTGTCTTCTGGTGTCTTATCACAACAGCAATGACGACAATAACAACAATGTCACCCTTTACATTTATGTTGTCTAATCCAGATGTCTCCTTCTTTATCTTGCTCAAAGCTTTTCCACAAACTCAGCCAGTAAGTCTCCATCTCAGATCGTCAATGAAAGAGTTCCTTCTCTAGACTATGGAGACAAAGGCAGAAAGCCCCATGTATGTGCCCAGATGTTCAGTTTCTCCCTCTTCCAGACTCAAAAGTCCCATTGCCTTAGAGCTCCTATTCCTTGGGATCTCACCGGGCTGCCTTGTTTCCAGAGACACAGCCGTCATAGCCAAAATGAAGACTTTGCATGCTGTTTCCCTTCACACAGATCCCTGAAAGCAAAATGTCACCCATCTCCTATCTCAGATCCACAGAGACTTTTCTGTAGAAGATGAGTCATGAGTGATTCCTGTAAAAATACCTCCACCCAAAAGAACTTTCTCTACTTTGCCTGACTCTCATATCCTGCTGGAGATTAGAAACCTAGAGTTTAAACACATTTGTTATTTTAATTTTTATTCATTTTTTTAAAGTGGAAATGAGAAGACTACTTGGAGTTGGTTCTTTCCTTCACCATGTGGGACACAGGGATTGAACTCAACTGACCAGGTTTGGCTGCAAGCACCTTTCCTTACAGAGCCATCTAGTCTGTCCAAGTCTGTGAATGTTTCTATGCACATGGTGGATCTCTCTCACCATGAATGCAGTTTCATTCTCCAGCCAAGGAGAACCCAGAGAGGTGGATTTGGTAGAGGACAGGGAGGCAGGACAACCTGATGAGAGATGACCTAGGATGAGGACTCAAGTTGCAATGTTCCAACCATGGTGAACAAGCAGGAAATCTGATGATTGAAAGATGACACTAATTTGGAGGCCCTCTAAGGGAAAGTAGGTTCCTAGGATCCGTTTGGAGGTCTCCCATGGAGGGCTAACCTCTTGGCATCTCTTCAGGGGTGCTCTGAGCAAAGGGTGATCCCCTAGCATCTCTTCAGGCTCCTTTTTCCAAACCAAAATGTGCCTACCTCTGAATCTTCTTCTTGATGTCTACTTTAACAAGTAATGTGACCAAGTATCCCAGAAAATACTTTTATCAAGCTGTCAAGGTGCAGTTGCTTAGTATAAGATGGATACTTTTTTAAGTATCTTAGCATTTTAAGGCTTGTCCAAAGACATAAGTGCAAGTCTGTGAGCTAGCCAAGAGAAGGCAAGAGAAGGACTACTTATAAGACCAGATGAGCATCAACCAATCTTTACTTTTCCTTCCTTCAAACCCCACTCTCTCGTCTCTCTCTCTCTCTCTCTCTCTCTCTCTCTCTCTCTCTCTCTCTCTCTCTCTCTCTCTCTTCCTTTATTTGCTATGTATCTGTGTTAGTGTGTGTGCAGGTACACATGTGTATGTGTGGGGTGCTAGTGTATGTGTGTTTGCACAAGTGCACAAGTATGGAAAACAGAGGACCACCTTAAATATCACTTCTCAAGATTTGAGTTTCTCATTACCCTGTGGTGATTATACTGGAATGTCTGACCAGTAAGGCCTAGGTATTCCTACCTCACAAACGCTAAGATGACAAGTGTACACCTTTGCAGTTGGCCTTTTCAATGGGTTCTGCTCCTTGTGTTTGCAAGGCAAGTACTTCACCAACTGAGCTGTTTCCATGGTCACTACTCTTATTCAGTCTCAAACCATGGAACTGGTGTCTCCAAATTGCTTTGTCTTAAGATCATATCAGTTTCCATTAAACCTGGGAAATGATAAGACTTAAAGAGGAAACTCTGAGAAAGACTGAAAGTACAAGATCATATCCCCTGACCTTCTCAGCCACCAGCATAGACAAAACCACATCCCCTAACCTCCCAGCCACCAACCAGCATGTGGGTATGCCACATGTCCAAGACTGAATCCTTCTTGCTGAGCCAGCTTACTTCAACTACTGACAGGAAAATGTTTATAGACAAAGCACAGACATATTCTGCACTGCCCAACCAGGCCAATATATCAGAGCTGCTAAGAACCATGACCACACTGTATAGATAACTGCTCTGAGAATTTCTTCAGGGGCTGCTTCTCTGGACAGTGGTGACTGAAATGACTTAAACACTTTTCTACGCATGTTTCATCAGTTTTGCTCTTTGAAAGTTATGAAACTAAGGGCCAGCTTCCCTGAGAAACTGGCACTGGCTGATAATCTCTCTTTCTACACTGAAGGGAAGACAACACTTAAAATCACTATGGAGCCAAATCTGACCTTGAGTTCAAAATCCTTCTGCCTCCATCTACCAGGTACTAGGATTACAGGCATATGCCAGCATGTGAAGTTTTTCTGGGTGCATCTTGAACCTAAATAGCTAGCACATCTTCAACCATAAGCCTTGCTATAATGCTGCCGGGAAAACACACACACACACACACACACACACACACACACAAGGGCTTTTTTTTTTTTTTTTGGTTTTGTCTTCTTTACTTTTGAGAAGATGAAGTAAAAGCTCAGTCAGTAAGAATTTGCTGTTCAGATACAAGGATCTGAGCTTAATCTTCTGAACCCAGTCAAAAACTCTCAGTTGTGGTGGCGGTTGCTTGTCCTAGAGAGGCAGATTTAACTCTCCATGGCCAGGGAGCCTAGCTATCAGCAAGCCCAGACCAATGAGAGACCCTGGAGAGTAAGACTGACAAAACCTGATGAACAACACATAAGGTTAGCCTCTGGCCTCCACACACAAATGCACACACACACACGTATTTTTCTTTATCCTTTAGTGAACGTGTTCTACATGTTCTATGTACTTAGAATGTACAGTGCTTATTGTAAAAACCAACACATCTATCTTGTTAAACTTCTGGTCCTCTCTTTATGGTAAGTCCATCCAAAAAACCTCTCTTTTGGCCATTTTGAAAGACCTAATGCTGTGTTTTGAACGTCTTCTTTGACACCTCCAGAGGTCATTCTAGCTAATGTCTATTGAGCTGATTTCTCTGATTCACTGAGAATTGGCAGAGTGGGAATTATGGGCCCGAGAAGGAAATAGATTTTCCACCCCTTTATTTTGCTGAAACTGTTTCCTCTCACAGTGTGAGTGGAATTTTAAGATGACTTCTGAAACCCAGCTGGAAAATGGTGTAAATTCAAGTAGTTGGAAGTTCTTCCTTTGGGATACCATGCCAAAGGCTAAGGGAGGGTCCAGAGGCTGGGCAGGGGACAGGCTTTTACTGGTCTTGGGTGTGGAGATGGAGGAGAGGGAAAATGGGGACCTCGGTGTAGCTGTGAATCAGTCCTGGATGTCTGTGGAACACCCCTGCTTGTCAGTGTGATACCTGGGGCAGTGTAGATGGGGTTTTTTGTTTGTTTGTTTCTGACACTTTCAGAGTGTTTTGTTTAAAGTGTGTGGGGGGAGGGGTAGGCAGGGGACAACCCAGGAAGCCAAGGTCAAGAGGTGAAGAGGATTTTAATTTACAAAATTAACATTCCTCCACCTCAAGGGGCATCCCCTATACCATCCTACATTACCTGTAGGTTAGAAATGTTCCTGAGAGAAGTGGTATATAAACAACTGTTCAGGGCTGCTGCTGTTCTCGGAAAATTTGACCAAATACTTTGTTTGGTTTCACAGATTAGAGTACCAGGTACCCTGTTCTGAAGTGGGGTGGTGATGTGAGCCAGAATGGAGGGACTGGTTGCCCATTCACCTCAGAACCCCACCTCATATGATGGGGATACCACTAATGGGTCTTTCCTCCTTAAATAAACATCTCTAGAGACTCCCTCACTAACACACAGAGGTGTGTTTCCGTGGAGATTCTAACAGTCAAGATGAGCCAGCACAAAACTAGTAACAAATGCATGCGTGACTATAGACTCGAGGTTCTAACTGCTGTGACATGGAGAGAAGCTGGAGCTAGGACAAACTCCAGAACATTGGGTTGGAGCAGCGGGTGGGCGTGGGGTGTGGGGGAGAGTGTAGCTGTGACCACTCTAGGCCTTCAAAACAGAGCCACGCTTAAACAATACAGAAGCGAGTACAGTAGCAAATGCACGTGTGCTTGTAACAAATGCTTCTCTCTCTGCATCCACACATATTCTATCTCTGACGACTGAGGAGACAAACACATCAACAGGGACATCTGACACCGTGTCCCAGACTTTAAAAAAAAAAAAATGAAGAAAGTGAGGACCAGCACAAACATTTCAAGTCCCTCCCACCTAAGCCTCCCCCATGTAAGCCTCCGCCCCCACCAACGCACGCGCGCGCGCGCGCACACACACACACACACACACACACACACACACACACCCGGTGTTGTGCCATCCCTGCCTTGATGGAATGGCACCTGCCTCCCTTCAGCAGGTATTCTGTTGCTGCAATAAAACAAGGAGCTAATGCATCAAGGGGAGCCAGCAAATGTCCCATGAAACATTCTTTAGAGACAGATGCCGGTGAGCACCGGCCTGCTCCATGGCTCAGTTTCCACACTTCCCTGCTGGAGCCCTCTCAACAAACAACAGAGGCCACAGCTGCATGTGGGCCGTATGTGTGTGTTTGCAAAAATCCCTAGAAGATTCTGTAAAGCTTTTGGCTTAGAATCACTCTTTAGAAAGCCATACTGTGTATTAATTTACAACATCCTTGTAGAATTTACCTTCCTCACAGATTCTTTGTAATGAGAATTTGAAACAATCTCAAAATTACAGGAAAGTTCTGAAGCTATAGTGCTTATCTTTGTGAGAATTCTTTGAGACCCAGCCAGTCATGAACCACATTTTTCATTTCTGATATATTAGCTTGTTTCCTACAAAGAAGACCCATGGGTAGCATTTTAATTTGTGTTTCTTGTATCTCCTATATTAACAATATGTTCATCAAAACTATGATTTAAAAATAATCCCAGCACTTGGGAGGCAGAGGTAGGTAGATTTTTGAGTTCAAAGCTAGCCTGGTCTACAGAGTGAGTTCCAGGACAGCCAGGGCTATACAGAGAAATCCCGTCTCAGGAAAGAAAAAAAGGTATGTTTCTAATTGTGTGTGGTAGTATATGGAGTCACAGGTTTAGGAGGTCAGGGCAGAGGTATTGGGAATTTGAGGCTAGCCTGGGCTACAAAATAAGAACCTAGAAGGCCAAGGCAGAAGGATTGGAAATTTGAGGGTAGCCTCAGCTACAAAATAAGAACCCATGTCCAAAAGAAAGGAAGGGAAGGAAGGAGGGAGGAAGGGAGAGAGAGCGGGGAAATGGAAGGAAGAGGAAGGAGAAGAAAGAAGGGAGGGAGGGAGGGAGGGAAGGAAGGAAGGAAGGAAGGAAGGAAGGAAGGAAGGAAGGAAGAACAGACATGAAAAGGGAAAGAAAATAAACAGCTTTGCTTCTCCAATCCTGTCTCTGACCTCATCTCCATCCCAGCCTGGCCTGAGATAAAACCGTAATAAACACAACTGCATTCTCATGTAGCTGTTATGCTACCTTAGTCTATCAGCCTGGATGTGCTCCTCTATCACTACTTGACTTTCAGGGCCCCAATCCTCTGGACTATGGTGAACCAGTTAAGCATGGGACAGCTCTCAGCATGGGTTAATCAAATCCCCATGATTAGATTTTGATCATGTTTTTGGCAGGACATGACAGAAGTTGCTCTGGATTGTAGAACATCCTACCAAGAGCTATGCACTACCGGTGGTCCTATTAAAGGTGAGGCTCACCACTGGCTTGATAGTGGTACCTGCCAGTGTCTCTGACATTTCTCTGATTCTCTTACCCTTAGTAGTCAATTAACATTTTGAGCAGAATAATTAGAAGTTGTATAAATATCTTCTCACTCTATAAACATCTGTGTTAGTTACTTTTCCTGCTGTGACAAGGTACCTGGCAAAAGTAGTTTAAGGAAGGAAGGAAAGAAGGAAGGAAGAAGGAAGGAAGAAGTGAAGAAGGGAGGGAGATGGAAGGAAAGAAGGGAGAAAAGGAAGAAGGGAGGAAAAGAAGAAGGAAGGAAGGGGAAGAAGGAAGGAAAAGGGAGAGAGGGAGGAAGGAAGGGAAGGAGGGAGAGAGGGAGGAAGGAAGGGAAGGAGAGAGAGGGAGGAAGAGAGGGAAGGAGGAAGGAAGGGAAGGAGGGAGGAAGGGAGAAGGAAGGAAGAGAAGGAAGGAGAAAGGAAGGAAGGTAGGTAGGTCAGGAGGGAGAGAAAGAAGGCATAGAGGGAGGGGGGAAAAGAAGGGAGAGAAGGAGGGATGGAGGAAAAGGAGGAAGGAAGGAAGGAAGGAAGGAAGGAAGGAAGGAAGGAAGGAAGGAAGGAAGGGAAGAAGGGAGGAAGGCAGGGAGGGAGAGAAGGAAGGAGGGAGGAAAGGGAGGAAGGAAGGGAAAGCGTGGAGGAGGGAGGGAGGAAACAGAGGAAGGGAGAAAGGAAGGAGAGAGGAAAGGAGGGAAGGAAGAAAGGGAGAAAGGAAGGAAGGGAGAGAGGGAGGAAGAGAGGGAGGAAAGGGAGGAAGGAAAGGAGGAAGGGAGGAAAGAAGGAAGGAAGGAAGGAAGAAAGGAAGGAAGGAGAAACAAAGACAGGTGGATCTCTGGGGTTCATTAGTAACTCAGTTTGGGATGTTTGTAGAACTCTAGGTTCAATAAGAGATTGTCTAAACAATGTGGTGAATAGAGCCTAAGGAATAACATCCAAAATTGTCCTCTGACCTCCTCCACATGTAGACACACACACACACACACACACACACACACACACACACACACACACCCCACATACATACATACATACATATGCATACACAAAATAGACTTGTTTTCAACAGTTAGATTGCTGAATAGTACAGTCTGCCATCTTGACAGGAAGTCACTCAGGAAGGTCTGCCAACCCCCTTGGCAAGAAAGTCCTTGTGGAAGAGTCTGGATAAATAGTCAGCATCTTGAGGATCAGAAGGAGGTGCCCCATCCTGCACAGAACACTTTTGAATGGACCAGTCACTGCAATGTTTAGACAGAACATCACTGTCTCACTCTGGGAAGGAAATAGGGGTGAAGCCCTGCCCTGCACATGGACCTCTATGCTATCTGCCAAGACTTGCATGGTGGAAAGAGCAGACAATGACAACCATTCCAGTCCTCCTGCTCCACAGAATGTGAGCAAGGAGCAGACATGCAACACCTGCCCATACCCATAGCATTGCCTTCCACCTCCTCCCTAACTGTAGCCACTGACTCCCCTTCCTAGCTAATATTATTAAACAAATCTGAGGACCTCACCCTTGTGTGGGTACACTGAACATCTGGACACAGGATGTGTGTGGCCCCTGAGCAGTTAAAACTCAGTTAAAAATCCTTGCAGTGCGGTGAGATTACCTGTATTTACACCAGTTGTTAGCAGATTTCAAGTGGCAATCCCTGTGGCTGCTTTGATGATTGATCTTCATTTTCAACTTGCCAGGCTTTAGAATCACCATGGAAACAGACTTGTAGGTGTGTTTATAGGTGGGGGAATTCTTCTCAGCAAGGAAGACTCTCTTTGAATATGGACAACAGCACCCTGTGGCTAGAGTCCCAGACTGAATAAAAAGGACCCCAGTGACCAGAACCCAGCATCTTTCTTATCCTGACTGCTGATGCAATTTATCAGGCTGCCTGATGCCCTGTCCCCATGATTTCTGGCATGAGAGAACACCCTCAAACTGGGAGCCAGAATGAAGCCCCTCTTCCTGAAGTTGCCTTTGTTTGACATTTCATCAAACATTCAAAGTGGAATAACTTCCATTTGTTACCCCAAAAGCTGAATAATCCAAGTCATGTGTCAATTTTCAATTATTTGGCAAAACTCATCGCGTGTCAGGTGCTTATCTAGCTTCTGAATCTGCAGAGATGAATATGACAAGCAAGAAAGGTAAAAGTTTCATTCCTCGAGCTAGGATGGGAGACAGGCAAGTGTCAAGTGAGGAGAGATTGCCACCCACTCAGGACATGTTGGCTGCTCATTGACAGTGACCACAGTCAAAGATCACTTCTATCTCTCCTAGCCTAACTCAGTCTAGCTTTTCAGCATGTTAGGCTGAATGACCACCATGACCACATCCCCTGATATCAACAGAGGATACTTGGATAATTCTTCTTATCAATGATACAGAGGTCAGAGTCCTGACCATCATATCTCCAAGAGCGTGAAGACATCAGGCAAAGTTGGGTACAGATCTAAGGTTGGTCCAGGCCTGACTGAATACTGTGCAGTCTCTCCTTCTACTAGACTAGAATGAACACTTGAATCGTCTCAGTGTAAAGCTTTGAAGACCCAGAATGCAAAGCGAAGACAGACTGGGTAAAGCCAACCCACCCGAAGCTGGTCCCAGGGCCAATTAGCCGGCCAGCCTGTCTGAGTGGGACAAGGCAGTTCTCAATGAATTCCACTATTTTTATAGCAAGGCAAACTCCAAGAGTTGTCTGGGATTTATTTCAGGCCCTCTTTAGGATGGGAAAGTAAAGCCTCCCTGTTTGTACAAGCCACTATGTGTTTACAGAGAGATTCTGAGCAGACTGCCAACTGCAGAACATGGGCTGGCCTAGTTTTGAAGAGAATCTTAATTAGTAACACCAGAAAAAAAAAATCCCATTTGGATCAAGATTCCATGTCCCAGAAGTTGTCATCTCAACTATCCTAAGGCTTGTAGATGACTCTTTATTTCTGGAACTATCTTGTGAAGACGGAGTGAAAGAATCTCAAATGATATATTTATCTCATTACATCAAAGGGGAAAATTCCAGCAACTCCCAGCTCACACGTAGAGGCACGGGCACTCCGTAGCAGTGTCCACCCTGTGGCTCAGGCTTCCTTTGCTAGCCCTTCTGTCTCAGGAAAGACAAGTTCCCTTGCTGCCACCCAGGTTTGTGTTCTGGGTGTCTAGGTGGGCCCCCAGGTGATGCTAACTTTGTTACTTTGCAGACCATAGAGCATTGAGGGTTTAGGTAATGACTGCACATCTGAAACGACCTTACTCAGAAATGACACCCACAGCTTGGGAAACTGGCTCTGTAAAGTACAGGATCCCTGGGACTCATAGTCAACCTAGCTTCATTGGTGAGCTCTGGGTCAACGATAAAATCCATCTCAAAAAACCAAAGCAAATGGTGCTGTAAGGAATGTCAGTTAATGTTGACCTCTGACCTCCAGATGCATTAACACACTTGTGCATGTGACAAAAGAAACTCAGGAAGGAAAGGATATGGAAGTGAGAGGGTCAGGGTTATACAGGGTTGGGGGTCAGTGAAACTAGAGAATGGAGTGCCTGGAGGAAGGGAGGCACCCACTCTGTCCCTAGAGTACCTGGTCATGGTGTGGTCTTTTCCAGGCCTCAGGAGAGATGCTCTAGGAAGATGTCACCTAATGCGAGCATCTCCTCCTCCAGAGTCTTCCCACAGCCAGCCAACACTTTCCTGCCTTTCGTTGCAGGGAGAGAGAGTTTGCGGGTAGTTTGGATTTGCATTTTGGAGCCTCAGCTTTGACCACTCTTCACTAGCAGATCTTCTTTAAGGAAGGACCCTGTTGAGGGCTAGGTTGATCCAAGGCTTCCCCTGAGTCCCTAATGAATGGAGAAAGAACCATGGTGGTACAGAGTCAGTAATGGCCTGGATCCAGAGCTTTGGGGGAGCTGCAACTTCAGATCCTGAAAGCCCAACTCTTCCTACCCTAAGAGACTATGATTATCGGTCCCGAGATATCCTGTGTTCCCTTTGTGTAACAGTGTCTGATTAGCTTCCCGCTGGCTTCATCCCATTGTATGACAGCTTTCTGCTGGCACTGTCCCATTTCTCCCCTGGAACATATAAGATGCTGTGCCTTTTAATCAGCTTGCTTAGCATAAGGCAGCTTGTGCAAGACCTCCCAACCCCAGCCTTGCTATCCTCTTCCTTGTCTTATCTCCTGGCCATCCCACTTTGGACCCTTGGATGATCTGCTTATCCAGACCCAGGAATGAGTCAGGACTCCCCTTTGCCACCTCCAGAAGGGGCTATTACAGAGTCCTTAACCACTGCTGGTAACTGGCTCTGAGACCTCAGCTCAGTTTTTCTTCTGCCAGTGACCTGACCTGTGCCACTCAGGCAGCTCAGACAGTGACATGTCTGACTTTACAGAAGACTGCTGCCCCCTCAATTCACCCTCCCCATTCTGTCTTAATCCGTGATAGATGTTTTGAAAATAAGTATGTTTTCTTAGCAGAAGTAAGGGTTAAGATGGAAGAAGTGAAAAATAAACTATTAGTTAAGTGCAGCTGGCTGTCTATATCCGTGAGACCAGCCCCAGGGAAGTAGAGGCAGGAGGATCAGGAGTTCAGGCTACATAGTGAGTTTGAAGTCATTGAAACCCTGTATCCAAACAGTCAATGGGGTTGGGGAGGTATCGTGGTTTACAAAGTACTTGCCCTTCAAGCATAAGAAACAGAGTTTGATCCTCAGAGTCATGTTTGTAACCCCAGCACTGAGGTGGAAATGGAGGGATGCTGGTGCATGATGCCCAGTCAGTCAACCTGAGCCAGTGAACTTCAGCTTCAATGAGAGAGCCTGCCTTAAAATATAAGGTGCAGAATGAAAGAATGAAGAAAACACTTGTTATTAACCTCTGACCTCCACATACCTACACATTTACATGCATACATAACACTCAAGCACGTATGTACATAGACACACAGACGAAATGAATGAACAAAGAAAACCCACAACTATTAACTACAAAAAAAAGACAAGACAAAAAAAAACCTGATAAGATGGCATTCCCTCATACATTTGATGAACGAATAACAGAATCATGTTCAGGGTTCACCTTCTATAAGGGACTGTGAAAAACTCTGCTTCCCCACATTTTCTGGATGATAATCTGGCTGCTGGTGTAGGCATGGCATGCATCTGGAGTCAGGGGTCACCGAAGCAAAAATCAATATCATCCAGTGGCCCCACAACTGTGTCATTCCTCAGCTTCCATGGATCTGTAGTGTGTGGAGAAGACATGGTTGTATAGATGCTCATATAATATAACATTTTGGCAATTTGCAAATTTTAAGCAAATTTGTTTACTCACATAACTCTCCAGAAGCTGCAATGAACTAGGCACATGCCTGGCTAGTCTGAAGACTAAGGCATGGGAAGCTCAGGTGTCCCTTTTGTATAGATTGTTAGAGAGGGAGAGGGAGAGGGAGAGAGGGAGGGAGGAAGGGAGAGAGAGAGAGAGAGAGAGAGAGAGAGAGAGAGATTGAAATTTGTATGTGAAAGTCCTCATGTGACCATCACCAACAGGCTGTGTTTTCTCTTACCTTGTCTTATACACGGTGCATCATACTCGTGTAACCCAAATACTCAGAGCATGTAGTTTTTTCTGGGCCACACTATAACAACAGGGAATCTATGACACTATGGTCTCTCCCAACTCTTACACCAGTTGTCTTTGCCTCCTAATGACCCTGAGTGAAACACCTCAAAGATGACCTATTTGCCTTCCCTAAACCACAAATGTCAGAGAGTGGAGGGTAGGGTTAGTCAAGAGTCCCTGACATTTTAGTCAAGAACAGACCACATATACGGTGGTGGACCTTTAGGATTATGTTGGGACTGTAAGAGTCCCATAGTCTAGTGACATCACAGCTGTCACTCGCTGCTCAACAGGTTGCTCACGTGTGTGTGGTCATGCTTTGAACTGACCTGTGGCACTGCTGGCTGTAAAAAGACATTGTGCCCACGGGTGGGGAGACAGATGACTCAGTCAGTAAAGTGTTTGCCTTGAAAACTTAAAGGCATGAGTTCAGTCCTCAAAACCCACATTTAAAAAGCCAGGTATGGTGGTACACTCTTGTATTCTCAACACTGGGAAGGTATGGACAGAAGGATTCCTAGGGCTCACTGGAAAGCTAGCCTAATCTAGTGGCATGCTCCAGGTCAGTTTGAGATGCCGTCTCGAACAATAAGATGAGGCCAATGAGATGATTATTTACCTGGTAAGGCATGTGCTCTGTGAGCCTGACCACATGAATCAATCACCAGAATGAATATAAAGGTAGGGGGAGTGACCTGACCCCACACAGCTGTCTTTTGGCCTCCACCTGTGCTGTGGTATGGAAATTCCCATATCCACACACTGTATGCATGCACACACACACACACACACACACACACAGTTTAATTCAAAACAAATAAGATGCAAGCTTTAAGCACCCAAGAAATGACATTGCAGAGTGATCTCTAACCTCCACACTCAGGCACATGAACACATGCATACAAGCTCACATACACTCTCACAAATACACAGAGAGAGAGAACGTAGTGATCATGCTGTACACAGTGCCCAACACTTGATAGTGACAATAACTGACTGCTGGCTTGAGTGGGTTCTGTACTAGACCTTTAATCATTTCAGAATGACTTCCTTCTCAAATGAAAGTTTCCCGGAAAGTGTTGTGCTGTGTTACACCAGTCACAGACTCACATATCTTTAATTTACTGTTCCTCTCCATTGTATTGTTTTCTCTAGTGTGTGATTTGGTCATCTTATATGGTTCTTTGTTTTGTTTTGTTTTTCATTCATAGCCTGGGGGGGGTAGACCATTACATAATGGCCTGTGTGCCACCAGGCTAACACATCTATTTATATGCACTCTCTAACTCACACACACTCCCTAACTCACATACCCACTAGCAATCTCTCTCTCTCTCTCTCTCTCTCTCTCTCTCTCACACACACACACACACACACACACACACTATGATATTAGGGTTATCAGGCAATTGTGAATATAGTGCTAGGATTCTTATAATGCTAAAATTCTGAGCACATATCTAAAATATATCACAGATTAATTGTAAAACAGAAAATAAGAGTTAAAAACATAGACTGAAATATCTACAATATATTTTATATGCTGCCCCAAAAGTGAAAGTAGAAAGAGAAAGAAACATTGAAGTAATAGTCCCAACGTTTTTTAGAATTACAGGTGTGAGGAGGATGGTAAGTCCCTAGCAGAGTAAATGAAAGGACTCTCGCCTTCCCTTCTTCACACACAAGAAAAAAAAAATGAAATCAAAGAGAAAAGCTCAAGAACAATAAGAAAGGACAACGGGTCCAGTTAGAATCAGTAGTTGAATTCTTAAAAGTGTCCCAAAGCTGCAAACCATCTTTCAAAAATGGAAGAAAAGGACCACCAAAATGGACATTTATAGGCAGTATGCCCATGTTCCAAAATTATAAGTAAAGCAAAAGGGAAGAACCTGTCCCAGTACAGCATTGTCAAAGAAACCTGAAGCCTCGGTGTATGGCTTGCCTTGGCAAATGACCACATTCAAGGTTTTGTAAACATTCATTTCCGATCTGCATTGACTTGGACTTCCATTTGACTTTGTTCAACAAATCAAGTATACTGATTAGCTATGGACAATGCAGGGTGACCAATGTGGTACCCAGGGTTAAGATTCTCCCCGATACTGAGCATGGAGACCCCAAGGGAAGAGTTAGGGAAGGACTAAAGTTGCTGAAGGGGATTGCAACTCCGTAGGAAGAACAATAATATCAACTAACTGGATCCCCCAGAGCTCCCAGGCACTAAACTACCAACCAAAGAATACAAGTGGAGTCTCACTATGGCTCCAGCCACAGATGTAGCAGAGGATTGCCTTATCTGTCATCAGTGGGAAGGGAGACCCTTGGTCCTGTGGAGGTTTGATGCCCCAGCATAGGAGAATGCTAGGGCAGTGAGGTAGGAGTGGGTGGGTAGATGTGGAAGCACCCTCATAGAGGCAGGGGAGAGGGGGTGGGATAGAAGAATTGCAGAGGGGAAACCAGGAAGGGGGACATTTGAAATGTAAACAAATAAACCAATTATATATATATATATATATATATATATATATATATATGTATAAAGATTCTCCCTGATACTGCTTCTCTGTGCTAGACTAGGAACTGGCAGGCTCCATGGGCTAGACTTAACAGTGAGCTGTCAAAGGATTCACTTCAGACAAGAGGAAATTGATCCCCAAGAGGAGTAAGCTATGATACAAGACTGAATAGATGCCCAGAAAATGACTGGTCTTGTTGCAAACACACTGGCTGAGAATCTGAGCATTGACTTTTACACTAGAACAATTCCTTGACTCCCTTTAAGGAAAGCGAAGCTGAGTTAGTGGGGGTGCTCATTAAATCAGACTGTAACCCACCTTTTCCCGTGTGGCAGGAACAGTGACAGAGAGAGAGAGAGAGAGAGAGAGAGAGAGAGAGAGAGAGAGAGAGAGAGAGAGAGAGAGAGAGAGGAAGAAGAAGAAGGAGGAGGAGGAGGAGGAAGAAGAAGGAGGAGGAGGAGGAGGAGAAGGGGAGAGGGGAGGGGAGGAGAGGGGAGGAGAGGGGAGGAGAGGGGAGGAGAGGGGAAGAGAGGGGAAGAGAGGGGAAGAGAGGGGAAGAGAGGGGAAGAGAGGGGAAGAGAGGGGAAGAGAAGAGAATTCCCTCTTTAAAAGTAAAATGCAGTGTGTGGTGATGCACACAGTCTTGATGGTTACTTTTCCATGACTGCAGAGAATTATGAAAAAGCAATTTTGAGAAATTGTCTCTGAAAAAAAAAACCTACCAGAAACAAATTTAAGAATCACCTGTATTTTCTCTTCAGCATCATTAGGAAAACACAGCAAAAATAAGCAAATCTGACAGAAGCCATGGATCAGGTAGGAATCCAGCAGGGTGTGAGGCTACAGGACCAATGCCTTCTTGTAAATAAACATGTCTCAGGATAAAGGGACAGGTTATCGGAGCTTCAAAGCAATGAGAGCTTAAGAAGCCAATTCTTGCAAGAAAGTCAGAAATGTTCCCTCATACCAGGCTAATTAGTGAGAGAATCCAAACTAAATGTCTGTCCTCATCTTCCCTTCTCCATGTCCCATTACTAAGATGTTTAATCTCTTTTATATGCAAACAATGTCTGAGTTCCTCCTCCTCACAGACAGCCTTTCAAGGTGTAAATTCCTGTATATGCACAGGTCACATAATCATGCTGTGTTGTGAATTTTACAAACCTGGGTGATTTTTGTTTCAGGGAAGTGCATTGACTTTTGACTTAAATCTACCTATTCTCCTGTAGTCCACACCACCACACAGGTTTACATGCTAGCCACAAAGGCCAACATGCTAGCCACACAGGCCAACATGCTAGTCGATCTAAAACTGCAGTATCACTCAGCCCTGGTGACAAAGTGACCATAAGTGGTTACCTCCTTCTTTTGGACTAAAATGCTGCTCAGGATGCTCTGTGAACTCTGAACCCAGCCCTTCTACACTGCTTAGACACACAGGTGACTCTCCAGGCACTGACCCACTGTTGGGACCTGCTTGCTGAGACCTGGAAGTTGGAGTTTTGAGAAGCAGACTACCCAACTATACTCTTCAGGTGGCATCCCTGCTGGAGTTCTTTAACTGTTCTGTCTGTCCCTTGGGTTTCACCCCTTCATCCTGGCTCTCTTCCATAACTCTACCCTAGACCCTTACATGCCCACCTTCCTGTCCCCCATCTCCTGTGTAAGCCTGTTGCTAGAATCAGGCATTCCCCTCCTGTCTCCCTTTCCACCTTTGTTTGGTTTTCTCTTACTATTACTAGTAAGGAGGTGTGTTAGCATTTCTTCTAGGCTCAACCCCATAGTTACCTGGCAATAGTCAGGTATGCCTGACTCAGTATAAAAGGGGCTGCTTGCCCGCTCCTGGCTCTCTCTTACTCTCTTACCCTCTTCTCTCTCTGTCCCTTCTCTTCCCATCCTCCTCCCCTCTCTCTCTCTCTCTCCACATGTTCATGGCTGACCTCTACTCCTCTACTCCTCTATTCCTCCTCTCTCTCTCTCTCTCTCTCTCTCTCTCTCTCTCTCTCTCTCTCTCTCTCTCTCTCTCTCCCTCCCCTTTTCTGTCTCTACTACCCCCTCAACTCCCCTCCCCATGCTCTAACTTTATTTAATAATATCGTGTGGCTGGTACCTCAGGAGGAAAGGATGCCTCAGCACAACCCGCAAAAGCACCCCCTTCCCCCCATGCCATACTACACCTCCACCAAACATATCCCTTGCTTCTTTTCCTTTTTTATAAAACACAACAAGATCTCTGGGGAAGAGGGGTGTAAGCACACACATGTGGAAGCAGGCACAATCTGCCTCATTTGAGATGAGGTCTTTCACTGAGACCTGGATTTTACCCATTAAGCCAGACTGACTAGCCAGTGAGTCCCAGGAATCCTTTTAATTGCATCTCCACAGCACTGAGGTACCAAGTGAACATCAATCACTATGTACAGCTTTTTAAATTTCTTTTCTTTTCTTTTTTATGCTAAAGTCGCCAAGAACCTAAGACTAGAGAGGTTGTAAATCTAGATTGTAAGGGCCAGATGTAGTAAGTAACTCCAAGGGAACAGTATCTTCCTGACACATCAGGTTCTGTACTCATATGGACTCACAGAGACTGTGATAGCACACACACACACACACACACACACACACACACACACACACACACACGACGTGCACAAGCTCAAACCAGACACAATCCCAGCACTGAGAAGAGGAAGTAGACATAAAGTCCCACCCATCCCCAAAAAGCTATTTGTAATTGATACCTTCTGAAGGAAAAAGCAGATTTCTCCAATGGAGTGTGACTAAGTGTATCAATCTCACTGCAGGGCAGGCTCCATGCCTTGGAATAGCTTGCAACACAAAATGAACTCTGCAAATTTTTTTTTTGTAGGATTTTTGCTTCATTTTGTTTGTTTAGACATGTGTTGTTTTGTTTCTTTTATTTGTTTATTTTGATTTTCATTTTTGTGCTCTTAGGGGTTTTTTTTGAAAGAGAAAACAAAGTTGGGTGAGTTGGGCGGTGAGAAGGATCTGGGAGGAGTTGGGAAAAGAAAAAACATGATAAAATATGGTGTATAATGTTTTAAATAACAAAAGAAAATAAAATAAAATAAAAGAAGAAAAAAATAAGATAATTTTTCATGCAATATTTTAATCATACTTTTTCTTTTCTCTCAACTCCTCTCAGATCTTCTCCAACACACTATCCACTCAAATTCATGTTTTGTTTCTCTCTCAAATAAATAAATACAAAATCAAATCAGTCAAACTAAGATAGATAGATGGGTGAGTAGATGGATGGATGGATGGATGGACGGACGGACAGACAGACAGACAGATAGATGGGTAGATATGTAGATAAAAAGAAAAGCAAAAGCCCAATGATAAAAAAGAGCACATGTGCTTGTACACACACACACACACACACACACACACACACAACATGTAGTTCATTTTGTGTTGGCCGACTGCTCCAAGGCATGGGGCCTGCCCTGCAGTGTGATCGATATACCCAGTCACACTCCATTGAAGAAATCTGCTTTTCTCTTCATCAGGTATCAATTGCAAACAGGTTCTTGGTGATGAGTGGGATGTTGTGTCCACTTTCCCTTCTTGGTGCTGGGGTTTTGTCTGGTTTGAACCTATACAGGTCTTCTGTGTACTGTCATAGAGTTCACATGTGTATCAGTCCTGTCATGGCTTGGAAGACATTGTTATCTACCACTTCTGGTTCTTACAATCTTCCTCCTCTTTATCACAGATCCCTGAGTCATGAGAGGAGGAGTTTAATGAAGGCATCTCATTTAGGACTGAGTGCTTCAAATCCTCTCACTCTCTGTACACTGTCCAGCGTGTGTCTCTTGGTATGTTCGCAGCTTCTCATACTTAAATGGCAAATACTTTACCAACTGAGTTGTCTCCTCAGCCCCAATTATTATTATTATTATTTGTGGTCTGTGCATATGTTAGGCAAATGCTTTCCTACTTAGCAACATCCCCAGCTACCTTTGCTCCAGACAGTTTATCCTGTTTTTCCACAAGATCCAAAAGAACTTCTGCATTCTTCAGACAAGAATTAGAGACTCAAGGTAAGAGAGAAAGCAATTCACAGGGAAAGTAGTAGAGGAAAAGTATTCCCAACACAGGAAGTCCAAATCAACATGGCTATGGGTTGTGTGTGAGTGTGTCTGTGTGTCTGTGAGTAAACAGATGTAAGTATGCACATATATATGCATGTGTAGGCCAGAGGTCAATCTCAAGTGCCACTCCTCGGGTGCTATCCACCTTTCTATTTCTGTCTCTTTCTTTCCTTCCTTCTTTCCTTCCTTCCTTCCTTCTTTCTTCCTCTCTCTCTCTCTCTTTCTTTCTTTCTTTCCTTTTCTTTTCCTTCCTTCCTTCCTTCCTTTCTTTCTTTTTTTGGAGGTGAGACAGGGTCTTTCTTTGGGCTGGAGCTCACCAAATGGATCAGACTGGTTAGACAGTGAGCCTTAGGGCTCCTCCTGTCTCTGTCTTCCCAACAGTGCTGGGATTCTAAGCCAAACCATCATGCCAGTTAAGGATGTGGCTCTGTAAGCAGAGTACTTCCTAGCACACAGGAAGGCCTGGGTTCCATCCCTAGTATGGCATTAACAAATGGTACATGCCTGTAATCTCAGAACTGGGGAGGAGGCAAGGAGGTAGTAGGAGGAGACAGTAGGATTAGAAGTTCCAGACCAGATATTGAGATGACTCAGTATTTAAGAGCACTGATTGTTCTTCCAGAAGATCCAGGTTCAATTCCTGGTACCCACATGGCAGCTCACAACGATCTCTAACTCCAGGATCTGACACTCTCACACAGACATGCATGCAGGCAAAACACCAATGCACATAAAATAAAACAAAATAAAATAAAAAAAGAATAAAAAGAAGTTCTAAGCCATTCTTGGCTATAGAGTGAGTGATCTTATCTACATAAGATCCTGTCCAGAAAGCAAACAAACAGCACAAGAAATTACCACAGACCACCACAGTTTCCTCTGCTTCCCTGGGTAGAGGGCACCAGCCCTGCTCAGTGTTCAATGGGAAGACCTATACCTTCCCACAATCTCACAGCTAAGCCTGGATAAGTGAGACCTGAGTGGAAATGACCAAGATGGGCCTGTGTGGAAGTCCTTGCTACTTCTTTCTTTCTGGGGAGAATATGAAGGTGTTACTGGCTGTTCCTTCCCGTGCATCAGACTAGGGCTAAGGATCCCTCTCAGGAAAGTGAAGCAGAAAGACAGAAGGCTGTCTGGCAGCCTGGACAACTTAACCCCAGGCTGTTTTTACATAAACAAAGGAACATGTCTTGAGGTATGTTCACACTATAATTATTCATACTAGTGAGAAAATTGAATATTTGGACAAGAGAAATAAAAAGGCCCCAGCAGGAAGCAGCTTAGAAACTCCAGGGGAACAGGTCAATGTGGACAAGGCTCCAGCCACCCACTCATGCAATCTTCATGCTTCCAGAACATTGTCCTACCAGCCATAGTGGCCAGAGGGACTCTGTCCAGGGAAGGGGACAGCATCCAAAAGCATAAGGAGTTCCAGGAACAAATAAAAAGCCAGTTATCAGGACCAGATGTGGCCCAAGGTCAAAGATGTTGTGTAATGAGAGTGATGGAATGCCAAGTTCTGTAGCCCTCCTGTCTGGAGTCAGGACTGGCTCAGAGACCAGGGTGGAGACTAGCATGTGGGCAGACAGCTAGTGGCTGCAGCCAGGGTGAGGACTGTAGGGGAACTCTGAGGATGAGAGCCAAGACCAGGGAACAATCTTGCTCCCACCCCTGTGTGATGGTAGGAAGCTGAGTTGTGTGATGGTAGGAAAGAGGGAGTTTCACAGTCTCCACCCATGTGAAGACCCCTTAGCCTCCATCCTTGACAGGCTCATTACCCAGAAGAGGGATAAGTCAGGAGAAGGGGGATACCAGGAGCTGCCAGCTGCTCAGTGGGCTGAATGGATGGTTCTAGGGAAGGGAAGCTGCTGCTTCCTAGAGTCCCATGAGGGGATTTCCCTGTGCTCCTACTTCTGACCTAACTCTCCAAGAACGGATTCACTTACAGGAGATGGTGGCTAGGTACTGTCTCCACTTACGATATATTTCCCCATGTGATATCTCCCACAACTCCATGAAAGCAATTCTATAAATTGTTGGTTTTCTGTTCTTCAAATTCATGTTAGCCCCAAACCTCAGTGTAGTCATATTAGCAGAAGAACTTTGGGAGATGACAAGATTAGGTGTGTGGTCCTCATGAATTTGTTTGTTACCTTAGAGAACATGACACCTTTTAGTATGTGAGAACACAGCAGGGATCATGAGGTAGGAGGCAGGTCCTCACCAAACATACGTGCCTTGGTTTTGGGCTTCACAGCCTCCAGTCCTTCCAGAAACAATTCCCAACGTGTTATACAAGCCACTTAGTCAACCATTCAAACTTAGACAAAAATAAGACAACTGGCTTATATATGGGAACATTTATTCCTTCCCACAGTAAAAGGCCTACATATGATTTACTTTAGGTTTGCCTACTTAGTAACCAGTGGCTTAAAGCTTGCCACAGTGTTTGCTGACTTTCTATCTCAATCTTGTCCCTGACCTCCGCAAACGGCTCTAGGTGGGTGATAGTGGATGCTGAGCAGACACCCCACAGTGTCTGCCCTGGGACCACTGTACTTGATAAGAAGTCACCCCACCCACAGAATTAGAAAAGAGACAGAATCTGGTAGCCCTTTACCCCATATTGAAGGAGTTGTCAATTAAGATGTCCTGAGTCAATAGGTGGCAGGTAGTCTCAGCTCTAGGGAGTGACTTTAGCCACTCAAAAGATTTATAGATGTCTTGAAATGCCTCCAGGAGTCTTTTGTTTTCTCTTCTGTAAAATCACAGCAATCCCTGTGACTGCCTGAATCCATGGGCCCTTCCCACATCCAAGACCCTACCCCCCCCCCGCCCCCCGTGCCCTGAGAGTCTCTCTTCTACAGCCACTTCAGAGTTGTCCTTCCGAGCTACTAAATGAAGTATTCTCTACTTGTGAAGGTTTAATCTTGTTAACTTGTAAGGATTTAGAAACACCATGGAGACATTTCTCTGGACTTGTCTGTAAGGGAGTTTCCGAGAGGCTCAATTAAGGTTGGAAATTCCACTCTGAATACGGGAGGCAACATCTATTTGCTGAGAAGTCAGATTCGTGGGCTGGGGTCCTAGAGTGCATAAAAAGTCAAAAGCAAACAGCACCAGCAATCATCTCTTTGCACCTCCTGACTCTAGGTGCAATGTGACCAGCTGCCTCATGCTTCCACTCTACTGTCCACCCCATCATAATGGGCTGTACCCTCAATTGTGAACAGTAATAAACCTTCTCTTCCTTAAGTTGCTTTTGTCTGGTACTTTGCAACAGCAGAGGAAAAAAAAGTACCTAATACATATAGTATATTTGTATTTCAGGAGATGGATGGAGTGCTAGCATCTAGACCCACAGCCAGGTTGCTATAGCTTGCCACCAGAACGCTCTGGCTGTCACCTATAGGATGTCATCGGTTCCTCTTGTTCAGAGAAGAGCAGAGAGAGGTACAAGTCCTACTTTATACCAACATGACTTCATCTATACTCAGAAAAGATTTTATTTTTTGACAGATTCTCGTGTAGTCTGGGCTAGTCTGTATAGAGAATGACTTTAAATCTCTGCCCCTCCTGCTTCCACAGTAAAGTACAGAAATGCAGCACCACACTCAGCGTATGAAATACTGGGCCAGGAATTCAGGGCTTCAATCATGGTACATGCCCTGGCCCCATAAAAAGATTTTTAAATGCTAATTTTGAATAATCTTGTGATACTTAGAGCATGTTTTAAACTCTGAAATCAGCACCTTAAGGCAAGAAATAAAACACCCAGCTGAGGCCAGTGCCCTGAGTTCCATCCACATGTGAGTCTGACTTCTCAAAAAATACATGTAAGAATCCAGTCTTCCAATCCAGCCCTTAGGCAAGCAAGAATACTACCTGGCATAAAATGCATGTGGCTTTTCTAATCTCTAAAATACAGGCATATACCAATTCTATTGGCATAGCTAGAGCTGGAACTCTCTGCCCACTTCATTTACCTTGGTCATAATCAGTGTTCTATTGCTGCGAAGAGATGCCATGATCATGGCAACTAAAAGAAAGCATTTAATTGGGGCTCGATTACATTCAGAGGTGTAGTCCATTACTGTCACAGAGGGAAGCATGGTGGCAGATGAAGTAGGTGCTGGAGAGGTAACAGAGAGCTCTACATCTCAGCAGGCAACAGGAAGAAAGAGTTGAGCCTGGTTTGAGCATTTGAAATCTCAAAGCCCACCCCTAGAGACACACTTCCTCCAACAAGGTCACACCTAGTCCAACAAGGTCCTATTTCCTAATGCCACACTCTAAGTATTCAAATATATGAGCCTAGGGATGTCTTTATTATTCAAACCACTACAACCTCCCACTAGAGATTTAGCCAAGCCATATCTCTCAATTGTTTATATATATTAAACTTACACCAACATGTATATGTGATTTGTAGACATGTGTGTACATTTTCATTTGTGTGGATAACAGTAGAGGCCAAAAGTTAATGTTCAGCTTCTTTCTCGATTACTCTCTAGTTTGTTTTAGGAGACAGGTCTTTCATTGGCCTGGAGTTCATCCTCTTGGCTAGTTTACTGGCAAGCTGTAGGGGTTCTCCTATCTCTGTTTCCCCAGTGTTAGGATTATAGACATGTACCACCATGCCCGGTACCAAGTTGGGCACACCAGAACTTTCTATTCAAGTTCTGGAATCTGAACTCAGGTCTTCATGTTTGCACAGCATATACTTTACTCCTGGAGTCATCTCTCCAGCCTATCTTCTGAGCTTTTGAAATGACATATAAGTCCTGCCCCACAAGAAGTTATACAAGAACCATGTGCACATGTGCTGTGAAGAGATGGTACAAGGTCTATAAAGACAACCCATCAACCAGAGTAACAGCATTTCATTACTACAAAGCAAACTTGCACCAGTATAATTATCTGATCTCAGAGTAGTTCTTTCAGGCTAACAACCCATGAGCATCCAGCCTATAAAACAGAGCTGAGCTTGGTTATGGGCAAGGATGACATGCTTTAGAGATGATCACAGACCTGGGGATGGATCATGATATGCAATCATAAGTCAAGACTCTTGCACCCTGGGATGAAAATCTGTAGAGACATTGGGAGTCCCTGGCATGCCTGTTGGGACCCGTGTCTGCACTGAGTTGGCCAATGGACTGCATTTTCTTGACATCTGTGCAGTATATTATGGTTCTATAGCTTGTTTGACTCAGTTTTAAATCGAAAGTGTTTCTTGGCAACCCAGACAATATTCTCATACATCTGGAGAAAAATATATCAGATTAACATAAAACCCAGAGTCCAAGTTCTGAGTTGTGATTTTCAGCCAAATACATACTCTACCCTTGACGCAAGTTGATTCAGCCAGGGGATTTCCTTGTTGGCTGAGTATCACAAGCATCCCGAGCTGCAATGGCTGTGACATCCTTGGAGACAAGCTCAGCTGGAATTCACTGGGGGTGATGGGGTTCCACACCTAGGACAGTCTCAGCTGCACAGGCTCAGCCAGCCCCAGGCTGCAGGTGTACAAGGTTATGCAAACAAGCCTCCTTTTGCTTTCTTCTTGAAGGCACCTCCTCAAGTGCTGAGCCACAGAGCATTGATTAGTGGATGTAACATGATGTATGTACAGTCTGCTCCTTGGAGAGCTTGAGTCCTCCTCCCTGTTCCCAGGAACAGAATTTTGGTAGGATATCAAGGAGGAGGGACCAGGTACACTAGTCCCAGATACTTTAGGAACAACCCATGTGTCTACATCCACTTCCTCCTGTTCTTTCTTCATTCCTTCCTTCCCTCCCTCCTCCATCTCTCCATTTTTTTGTCTCTCCCTCATCCTTATTTCCCACCCCATGCTTTTTCTCTCCAGCAGAGATAGGGGCCTCATGCATGCTGGGACCATGTTCTACTACTCCATATCTCCAGCCCTTAAAATATGTGTGTGCATTGTGTTTGTGTGCTATGCATATGAGTGGGTGTGTGAGTATGTGTGTGTGCAGACAGTGTGTGGTACGTGTGTGGTGTGTGCATATCTTGTGTGCAATGTGTGGGGAGTATGGTGTGTGTGTGTGTGTGTGTGTGTGTGTGTGTGTGTGTTTAAGTTATATAGGCAGGCAGTTCCCAAATTTGCAATGCTCTGTCTCAGATCCTGAGTAGTAAGGTGACAGGCTAGTGCCACCAAGTGCTTTCGATTTTTGTCACAGAGCACTGACCATGTGGAATGTGTTGACAATGTCCAGGATTTGTGCATTCTGAGGATGCTACTGTGCCTCATTCATAATATAGTGCCTGGCTCCATAGGGAGAGGAGGGGAACAAATTCAGTTCAGTTCATACAGAGCACAGGAGAACTGTACAGGGCAATAGAGTTCTCACGCTGAAAAAAGCTACGACTGGGAAATGAGCCTGTGACTGAAAGCAGAGATGGAGACTCTAGGTTGGGTGGAGGCATTCAAATGTTTGTATGTGTTCTGAAGTTAGGGAAGGCTGCAGATCATTTGGTAGAGAGTTTGCTTTGCATGCAAGATGGTTTGAGCTGAAGAATCATGTAACCTGGGCATGGAGATGCATAGTGATCTCAGCAAACAGGAAGTGGAGGCAGGGCAATCAGAAGTTCAAATTTCATTGGCAACAGGGTGAGTCTGAGGCCAGACGAAAAAGCCAGTGTGCCCTTCTCTTCTCTTAGAGGAGCCCTACAAGGGCCAACTGCTTAGGATTTCACCTTTGATGAGTCACTTCTCTCTCATCAGGATCTTTGAGAGCCCCAACTCAGATTCATTAACAAACAAGCTTGTTGTTCTACACAGGAGAGGAAGAACAGCACAGGGGCTTCAGGTTTCAGGTTCTGAACCTTTGCTCCTCTTGACCCTCTCTTCCCTTATGCTATGTTAAACTCATCCTTGGACTGTTGTGTGGTGGCTGCAGCAGCTCCAGCCATCACATCAGACAAGAATAAAGAAACTTAACTTTGTTCTTTGAGCTCTGAGACTGCAGTAGAACGCCATCAAACTGACTATGTGCTGTGATGGTTGATCTTGCCAATGTGGCATAGTTTGGAACCACCAAGGAAACACACTTCAGGAATATCTATGAGATGTTTCCAGAGAGTTTTAACTGAGGTGGGAAGACCCATCCTGAATGAGCTTGGCACAGTCCCATGGGCTGTGGTCCTAACATGACTTTCTGGGTCATTGTTTTATGAAAAATAAAAGGGTGTTGGGGAGAAATTACAAGAGAGATTCATGATGTTTGTGGTTTATTAGTAAGTTTCTTCAAAGAAATTGAAGCGGAAGACTATGTGGATGAATATAACTAAATAAAAAGGAGAAAGTGAGCTAAGCACCATTCATCTCTGCATTCTGGCTGTGGTTACAAGCAGCCACTGTCCTGTGTTCCTATTGCCCTGTCTTCCCACCATGGTGGACTGCACTCTCAAACTGTGAACCAAAATGATCCCTTCCTCTCTTGAGTTTCTTCTGTCAGGTATCTTATTGAAGGATCAGGAAAGCTAACACATGGGTGGTGGTTCTTTATGCCTAGGGACTCCACCATCCATAAACTTCACCTCACTTTTTGTTAGTCAGCCCAGGTCTCAGAGCCTCTCAGCCATCCTGGTGAGATATGCAGCATCTTGTTCTGACTAAACTCATCCTCTGAGGTATTATAAATATGGGATGAGGTGAGAAGATCACAGTCGCTGCACAGCTCAGAAAGAACTACCACTTCCCAGCCTTCTGCCCTTCAGCAGTCACAATGGGATGTCCTGAATGTAGGACCTGAGCACAGTCTTATTTATTCATCATGTAGAGCTATTTGATCTTAGCATCAACCAGTCATTAGTTACCTTTCCAAACCAAATCTCGTGTGCCAACTTCTGTAAAAATGAATCACCCAATATTTTCCTTTGAGGTCACAGGCCAAACCTTCCTTGTCATCTGTGAGAGGCTGTTTGCACATGCCCAATGCCTTCTGAATAGTAAACAATTTTTTACTTTAGAATTTAATAAAGCTGAGCCATGATTTTCTGGGTCATTGTTTTATGAAAAGGGGGGAATTACAAGAGAGATACATGATGCTTTTGATTTACTAGTAATTTCTTCGGAGAGAGTGAAGCAGAAGACTATGAGTGGATGAATATATAAAGACACTAGATAGATGCTATACACATACATATACATACCCATGAGAGAAAGAAAGAGAGATGATTGATAGATAGATAGATAGATAGACAGACAGACAGACAGACAGATAGATAGATAGATGTATAAGAAGGGGTTTATTATAGGGATTGGTTCCTGTAAGGATAAAAAAGACCCATGATGGCTAGATATAAGCTGGAGACTCAACAAACTGATGATATGGTTCAGTTTGAATCAGAAAACCTGGATGCTGAGGATATAGTTCAATTGGTAGAGTTCTTACCTAGTATGCAGGAGTTCCAGGGTTCCTCTCTATAACTGCATTAACTGGATACGGTGGCACATGCTTTTATTCACAATATTCAGGAGGTAGAAGCAGAACTAGAAGTTCATGGTCATCCACAGCTATGTATCTAGTTCAATACCGGATCAAAACCAGGATATGTAAAATTTTCTCAAAACAGAAAAGGCTAAACAAACAAGATACCTGAAATCTCTAGGGAGGCTAGTGGGCTAAATCATGGCCTCAGGCTAAAGTCCGGGGTGGCGGGGGGGGGGGGGGCGGGGAGAGAGAGAGAGAGAGAGAGAGAGAGAGAGAGAATGGAGAGTGAAGAACATATATAAGTCCCAGAAAGTGAACATTCTAGAAGTGGACACTCCAAAGTTTCAGGACAAGCAAATAGGGAGGGAATTCCCAGCTATGGAAGAAACAACAAATCCACTCTCCAAGCTCTTTATTCTCTCCTAACTCCTGGTGGAGTGCATGATATACACTCACACTGATGGGGGTTATTGTTGCTCAATCCAGTGATTCAAATGCTAATCTCTTCCAACAACATCCTTACAGGCATCCAGAATAAGTGTTGTATAAATTAATTCAAAACATAAAGATTCCCAGCAGACTGGGATTCAACAAGCCTGACAGATGGTAACACTAGACCATATTACTCAGTGATGGCTGTATCCAGTCTCTGACTGACCCCTCCGCTCACAGGGGACAACACAGCTCCTTTTCACACAGGAAGACAAAGACAAGCAGACTCTTGGGCTGACTCATCGTCTATGAGATTCTATGCCAATGAAAAACTCTAAAAAACCAAAAGCAGTGCTCTAGGAATTACACCCAAGGTTGACCTCTGTCCTAATTACATTTCTATTGCTGTGAGAAAGACCATGACTAGAAGCAACTTGAGGAGAAAGGATCTATTTGGCTTATACTTCTACATCACAGTCTATCATCAAGGGAAGTCAAAGCAGGAGCTAAGGCAGGAACCTGGAGATAGGAATTGAAACAGAGACCATTCTATGGCTTGCTTAGTTTGCTATTGTACACACATAACCCAAGACCATCTGCCCAGGGACAGCATACCCCACAGTGGACTAACTCCTGTCACACCAATCATCGATTAAGAAAATGTCATGGTTTGAATATGCTTGGCCCAGGGAATGACATTAACTGGAGATGTGGTCTTATTGGAGTAGGTGTGTCACTGTGGGTGTGGGCTTTAAGACTCTCATTCTAGCTGCCTGGGAGCCAGTATTCTGCTAGCTGCCTACAGATGAAGATGTAGAACTCTCAGCTCTGCCTGTACCATGCCTGCCTGGATGATAATGGACTGAAACTCTGAACCTGTAAGCCATCCCCAATTAAATGTTGTCCTTATAAGACTTGCCTTGGTCATAGTTTGTTCACAGCAGTAAAACCCTAAGATAGAAAATGTCCCACAGACTTACTTACAAGCCAATCTACTGTAAGCATTTCTTAATTGAGACTCCCTCTTTTCAAATGTCCCTAGCTTGTGTCAAGTTGGCAAAAACTAACCAGCATGACCTCTGACTTTTACACATACACACATATGGGCCTGCATACATGTGTACATTCACACAAAGATATTCAGTGTCTAGACAAAAAGAAATGTAGAGAGCTTCCCATGGACATGGAAACTTTCTAAGGCAGATCTGGGAAACTCAAAAGAAAAAACAAAAACATACCTGGCAAGATCCACAGGACTGCTTTACCCCTCTGCTTCTGGTGTTGAGTTCAGCTCCCGAGTCCTACACCTCATTTTCTTACTGCTGAAGGACAGCTGAGTTCCTTCCCCAGACATGTCCAGCATAGTCAGTGAGAGCCACATAACAAATTTCACAGAGCTACCTCACCGTGGAAATGTGTAGCTGCTGACATCAGCTTTCAATTTTCTAATTTCCTCTTAGCCTGTTTCCCATAGATCCAATCCCTGAGGAACACATGATACAAACACAGAAACCCCAAAAGCAAGCAAGAAACCCCAAAATGAAGCAAGAAAGCTATAGACAGATTGACAAGAGCAATCAGGACTGCTGGAGGAGGAGGGTGAGAAGAGAATACATTCTCCCCAGATCAACACTTGGAAACAGGGCAGCAGTAAATCGGTATATCAGATCACCACGTTTTTCTGGATGGACACACCTGTGTCTCTGCACAGGGAATTTCACCATTTGGAGTCGGGAAATCTACTTGTTTGTATGTATACATGTATTGGAACGTGTGCATGTATGTGTACAGGTATCTATGCAGGTGTGCATGTAGAGGCCAGAAGTAGACAGAGGCATCTTCTTCCTTCTTTCTCCACTTTGATTTTTGAGTTAGAGTTTCTCACTGGGACTGAGCTCCCTAGTCAGGCTTGGCTGACTGTCCAGCAAGTCCCAGAGATTCTTCATCTCTGTCTCCCCAGCACTGAGATTCCAGGTATGCATCACTGTGCCTGCTACAGAGATGGAACTTAAGACCTCATGTTTACAAGACAGGCAGTTTACCAACTGATCCATCTCCCCAGGCCTACTCTAGCAGTTCCATAATCTTCTTTTGTGTTTGCTACCCCACCATTGAGGGCTGAGTCTAAGGATGAGAGCTAGATATAACAAACTCTCCTGTCATTAAAAAAAAAAAACAGATTACAAAAGTTTATTTTGTTTTGTTCTGTTTTGTGACAAGATCCTAGACTGTAGCCCAGCCTGCCTTCAGACTAACAATCCTTCTGCTTCACTCCCATGAGTGGCTGGTGTGCCAGGCGGCAGGCTACATGGTTTTAAAGATTCTCTAGTAGAGAGTGGTTGTGAGACAATCTCAGGGGCACTTTACTGCTTATTTGATCCCAGTGTTCAAGAAAGAAAAAGGAAACCTACTTCTTTGTAAGACTTATCCATGAATGCCACAGCTATAGTAGTATTTATAATTCCAAACCTGGAAGCATCCCAGAGGTCACAAAGGGGTAAACAAACAAATTGTCGTATATACATGTGACAGCATCATGGATTCGGGGTGAGAGCTGTATGCATTGCCCCTTCCGCTGACCTCACACCGTATACATACATCAGAACCTTGGGATTTGTGCAGCTATTGCATGTCAACTGTATCTTACAGATACTGTGTTGGAATCACCTGTTCGTCCTTCAAGACTTAGTCTCCCTCATTCTCCCCAGGAAGGCTTCTCAGCATCCACTCCTCTTCACTCTCAGGTACACAAAGTCTCCTTCACACTCACCCATCTCTCCTGAACAACAGAGGGTTCTATGAAAAGCCAATGGTTTGTGTAAGACTGAATGACAGATGTTCTGGGGTAATGTCTGGTTTTTCTGTTTTCACAGCACGGCAATGAACAGTGTAGAGAATCCCCCTTTCCTTTAAAAAGTATTTTCAGAACAGTGGCAGGCACCAGCCTGGTCTTCTGATCTTCCTGGAGGTGACATCAGGAAACACAGGCTGGGAATAGGTCCAAGTCTGCTCCCTATACCACTGGTGACCTGGAGAAGCTCAAGTCAAGTTTTCTGTCCTTCTACCCAGCCTGCTGTGATTGGATCCTACAACTTCAGCTTCAGGTTCCATTCATTTAAGTCACTCATACAACTCATAGAAACACACTTATTCATCATGAGATGTGTTACAAAGGACATACATACATGAGAAAGGCAGAGAGATGGGGTTTCTTTGCCCTCCAGACTGCTAGCCTCCAAGTCTTCCAGGAGTGTGGCTCTCAAAGCTCCCAGTTCTATTCTTTATACTCTCTTGTTTTGCTTAGTTGAGACAGTAACTTGCTCTGTTGTCTAGCTGGGTCCCTACATCCTAGGCTCAAACAATTCTCCTGCCTCATCTTTTCCAGGAGCAGGGACTTCAGGCAAGACCCACTGGGCCATTTTGTGTTCATGGAAATGAACATCCACAGATACAGACACTTAGAAACTGCCTTGTCACTTTCCTCAGTTCCCCTAACCAAGTGCCTCCCTCTAGAATATGAGTGGGGGCTGGGGAAGACTATCTGGAAGGAGGAAGGTCTACAGATCTGCTTAGGATAAGGTAACTATGTGCAGCTTCAAACAAGAAAGTGAAGGGAGTTAGAGATCCTATAACACACTGTGGGGAAGAGAAATAAACTTTACAGAGAGGAATATATGCATATATATGTATGTGTGTGTGTGTGTGTGTGTGTGTGTGTGTGCGCGCGCGCGCGCGTGCGCATGTGCATGTGTATATGTGGTTTATGTATATAGATACAATATATAATTATATATGAATATATAAGATATAGTTTATATAAAAACAGAATAAATATGATCTATGAATACATAACTATATATAGTTTATATATAAACAGAATAAATATGATCTATATTTGGTATAGATGTGAATATATGATATATGTGACTTATATATGATGTTTTATGCAAAACTATGTGATCTATACTTTAATATGAATATATGATATATATAGTTTATATGTATGAATATTGTATTAGTTACTTTTTTTGCTGTGACAAAAATAGCTGACAAAATCAACTTAAGGAAGGAAGGAAGGGTTATTCTGGATCACAGCCCATCACAATGGGGAAGGCATGGCAGCAGGAGTACAAGAGACCTGGTCCCGGAGAATCTATAGTCAGGAGTCTGAGAAAGATGAATGCTCACTGTCCAGGACCCCAGCCCATGAGATGGTGATACTCAGGGTGGGTCTTCCTACATCAGTTAAGCCCATCTCCATGATCCCTCACAGGCATGCTTAGAAATTTGTTTTTGTGGTGATTCCAAATTCTGTCAGGTTGACAATTGAGCTCAACCAATAGAACATCTATAACACAACCATATGCATGAGGCTCAGGGTGCATCAGAGAAGCAGGGGCAGAAAGACTGTAAGAGCCAGAGAACCAGGACACATGACAGGGAAGAAGCACCTGACATCTCAACAATAGAGCTGCCTCAGCAAGCCAATGACAACACCAGTTGACATGCCAGCATAGATAGAGGGAGTCTCCCAAAGTCCTACCCTAGATAAAGAGCCTCAGGCAATTAATATCTGTGAAGAGAGAGTCAGTCTTCTGGGATGAGCCCTCTAGTTCGTTATCCAATCCCAAGTGGTCAGCCCTAAAGCCAAATACACAAAATCAACACTAGATGAACTCAGTAGGTTGTATGTATGCATTTATAGGTTTACATCATGATAAATAAATAAAAAAGAGGCCACTAAGTTGACAGGGATATGGAGACATACAGTACCCAAATATGAATTTTTCAAAAAATAAAAATTAAAGTTTAACCAGGAGAATCACATATGTGATTTATGTATGTAAATGTATATGAAATAGGACTCATCTTATGAACATCCAAAAGGACTTGGTGCACTTTTCTCTTGAAAGGAGAAGGCCTATTGGATGCCCCAGGCTAGCCCCCTAATACTGTCTCCCTTACACCCTGTAAGCCCAAGTCCTGACACCCCAGGGCCTGGCTCAATCTCTATTGATGTGCAGTCTTTCCTCAAACTGGCCTAGATGAACACTTCACCTGGAACATTCTTTGTCACAGAACTGAGTGAGAAATGAATAAGCTATTCCAGACCAGTGCCTCCTTTACTCTCTAATAAACCCCAATTTCCCAAATTATAGTCAAAAAGGAAATATCCGAGCCCAATAATGCTATGCCAGTCCCTTGATGTATTTGATGGACTCTCCCCGCTAAATCCACACCAGTAGACACTTGACAATAGGCGAAACCTCGCTGGGAGCCGAAATGAGCAAAGCCCATAGCTGCGGACTGAAGCCATCCTTCCCTTGCCTGTGTAATTGCAGCCACCCGTGTGTAAAAACCCCCATCCGATTACAGGATTTGTTGGATGTAAATTGCAGACTAAATGGTTGGTAGCACCTTTCAGCTCTGCAATGCTGGAAATTAGTTTTTTAATAGGAAATTAGATTAGTAATATTTTAGTCAACAAAAATATGTAGAAAAACTCTGCATAAAGATGAGAAAATTATTCATGCAAAAAGACATTTAGAATCAAGGGTGAACGACTGTCAAAATCTGTGAATGGTTATCCACTGAAGAATTTATATTCTTCCTGACTGAAGTTCAGGGCAGGAAAAATGATTTTCTTCAGAGTTTTCTCACGGATTCTACCATAGTGAGCAAACATCCCAGATGAGGGTTGTTCTGCCCCTCTAGAGTCTGGGGTCACCAGGGAACTTAACCAGACTACAGGATAGCTGCTTTGTAACCTGTGTCCCAAGGCTGGGTGGGCAGAAATGCTTCCTAATACCTTCAACAGACTGGTCCTGGAAGGCTGCATCTAGGATTTGTCAGGAGGAGAAAAGCAGAATCCTGGTACCTGGGTTCTAAAAGCCAGGCAATGGGCCTCAGAAGGTTCTAGAACCCCAGAACTAGCTGTTGTTCTAGGCCAGAAGTAAAGCTCTCTGCATATTTCCTCTCTCTCTCTCTCTCTCTCTCTCTCTCTCTCTCTCTCTCTCTCTCTCTCTCTCTCTCTTCCTCTTTCTCTTCTTCTCCTTCTTCCTTCTTTCTCTCTCTCCTGAAAAGCAAGCTTGTATCTATATCCATTTTGTACTTCTATAATACAATAGCCCAAACCAGGAAATCCATAAACATCTGTGATTTACGTGTCATAGTGGTTGAGGAGTCCGAGACTAAGGTTCTGGCCTCTGGTGAGGGCATTCTACATCCTCCCTGTCAATGAGTAGAAGAGAGTACAAAACACAGGAAAAGTCTGAGCTCACCCCTTTTGTTCTCCTTTTTTTAGATGGAGTCACACGAAGCTGCAACCAGGCTGGCTTGTAACTCTCCATTTATCTGAGGACAACCTTGAACTCTTGATCTTCTGCCTCCATTTCCCTTCCGAGTGCTCTACTTAAGGAGGTACACCACCAAATCTGTTTTAGGTGGATCAGGGATAGAACACAGAGATCTTTGTGCATGCCACCAAAAACTCTACAACTTGAGAGAAAGTTCCAGCACCAGAAGCTCACTTTTATAACAAGTAGATATCTATCTATCCAACTCTTGAGATAGCCACATTAATCTATTTGTGGGGACAAAGTCCTCTTTACCTAATCACTTCTTAAAGCCCCAGCTTTTCACAGAGTTGTGCTGGAAATGAGCATTTCATACTGAACTGTTTGCATTGTGAAGCCTTGAATTTCATGTCCAGAACCACGAAGACAGACAGGCAGGCAGGCAGGCAGGCAGGCAGACAGACAGACAGAAAGAAAGAAGGGAGAAAGGAAGGAAGGAAGGAAGGAAGGAAGGAAGGAAGGAAGGAAGGAAGGAAGGGAGAGGGAGGGGGAAAGAGAGAGAGAGAGAGAGAGAGAGAGAGAGAGAGAGAGAGAGAGAGAGAGAGAGAGAGAGAAGGAGCAAGCATTTAATACAGAGATGGGGCATGGTCACTCAAACCATAGCAGTATGCGGATCTGACCTGATAGAGTGGGGAGTGGAACTTGCAGAGAGTGCTATAGGAGAGTAGGTCATGCAGAAAGGCATCAAGACTTACATATATAAGGTGCAAGTTGACAGAAGAACTAGTGGCCTCTCCTCACCAGGCAGGGCTACATTCAAGAGACAGCAAATACGGAGGAAAGCCTGAGCTCTCCAAATGCAGGCAATATGTATATGACTCATAGACGACCAATATAAAAGGAAATATTCCCAACTCTCATCTTTCTGATCCTTGGTCTCTTTTCTGTTTTGGCCCATTTCCAAGCTCAGAAATGTGTGTCTCCCTTTTATAAAATGTCCCCTTTCCTCTTCTTGGTCACCTGTCCCTGCCTAAATCACCATTCAAAGGTACAGTGCTTGGTGCTCTGAACTCCAATGCACACCTAGAACAGAAGAATAATTCACCAAGGGTGAGCACCATTTCTCCAAGTGCTGTGCTAAGGAGCAAGCTGTCTAGTAGATTCAGGTTTAGGCAGGATGTCTAGGCACAACTTAAGCAATGGTAAATCTGAGTCTTATGCTGCAGTTCACATGACTACAGAGCTCTCAATGAAGAGAACCGATAATGTTAACTGCTGCATAAGGTCCAAGATCCTGGAAGAAACACTTTAAGACAAGACCCTGAGCATCAGCTACTGGACAGAGAACCTGCCACAAGGGAGGGAAATCTCAGCCTGCAGCTTAACCACGGGAAGGTGCTGGCACCAAGGGATATCATAGTCTTCAGTGAGGTTGGGTGCTGTAGGGGGTGGAGGCAGAATATTGATCTTGGAGGCTGTTCCCCTCTGTGGATCAGGCACCAGCAGTATTGTCCTGTGAACTGTCTCTATCTGTAGCAGACAACAGTGGGTCTACAGAAAGCTGATGTGTGCAATAGCTCAGTTGACAGAATGCTCACCTAGCATACGTGAAGCCCTGGGTTCAATCCCTAATACAGCATAGCATAAATTGGGGTATAGTAATTCTAATACTTGGGATGAAGAGGGGCAGTTATGTCAGAAGCTTAAGGTCATTCAGAACAGCATAGGGAGGAGTTGGAGGCCATCCTGGACTAGAAAGCCTGTCTAAATGACGTTGAAGTGCACCCTCCTAAACTGTCATTCATAGGACTGAGTTGAAAGGCTGGAGAATGGAGACCGTGTTGCATCTCCTGCCCCTGAGGCCTAAGAAAGAGGCTACTTTTCTTCTCCTTCTTTACCTGAGAGATTTAGGTGTCCTGTGTGTCCAATGCCAAATGGTTGAAAGTGAGGGTGAAGGGTCTGAGGGACACTCGGGTGGGAGGAAAAGTTGGTGATATGCCTTTGAGTGGACCAGCTGCCAAATGCAGCTAGTTTTCAGAGTGTTCTACTTTATGGACCTATTCATGTCTCTGTGAGACCTAATCTTCTTACATTATTGAATGTATACGTTTGTGAGTGTGGATAGCTATGTATCATGGCACACATGTGCGAGTCAAAGGACAGCTTTCAAGCCTCAGTTTTCACCTTCCATATTGTCAAAGGCAGGGTCTCTCTTGTTTCTACTGATGTGCTATGTACCTCAGGATGGTCAAGAAGTTCTAGGGTGAGCCTCTGGCCCCAACTTTTCATCTGGCCATAGAAGTACTAGGACTACAGATGAAGACCAACATAGCAGGATTTTTTTTTAATATGTGTATTTTGAGGATTTTACATGTGATAACTGTATTTATTATAATCACATTGCTTTTTCTCCCCAATCCAATTTCTCTCATTCTCCCTACCCAACTCGCTCTCAAATTTATGACTTCTTTAATTATTGTATCCTATATAGGTTTCTAAACTACCCTGTAGCATGTAGCTATTACTACCCCACCTAAGCTCCAGGAAAAGGCCATGCTACCAGCCCCCACCCAGAGAATATTGGATACTCAGATGAAAAACACAGACACACACTCATTGCTCAATTTCAACCTGCCTTCTTGGCTCAACTGCTGGGTGCCTCCAATCTACTGTGGCTACTGTGCCCTTCCCAATACTCCCAGCTTATCACACTAACTCTGCCCTCAGTTTCAGTTGTTCAGCCACCTTCTGTACTGGCTCAACACACCCAACCTCCCACCTGGAGCGGCCCTTGACTTTAGTCATCTTTCCCCAGTAGTCCCTCTCTTGCCTTTCCCTACCCCCCGCCCCGTTCCCCTCATCTTCTTCCCCCTCCCCACTTGATACTGCAATTCCAGCCACTCCCCCGCCCCCATTCATCCATACCTATCTATTTTATTTACCTTTTCTTTGTTTTTTTTTTAAAGAGCTATATACTTTTATAGGAACCACCCAAAACAAACCAAAACCCCAAAACCAAAAATAAATATTAAAAAATCCAGGGTATTTTTGAACTATATACCCTATTCTCACAAACTGGAATCTGCCATACAACTGTTCTGGCACTTTCTTTCTGGAACATCACAACATGCTCTAGTTACATTTCTGTGCTGTGACAGAAACTGTGACTGGAAGCCACTGCAGGGAGGAACTGACTTACACATCGAGATCACAGTCTGCAGGAAGTTTGCATACAGACTCAAGATAGGAGCCTCAAACCAGGAACCATGGAAGAACACTGCTAACTGGCTTATTCTCTAGCTCAACTAGCTTTTTTATTTCTATATTTTTTTATTTACATTCCAAATGATTTTCCCTTTCCCGTTTCCTCCCTCCCCGAAAGTCCCATAAGCCCTCTTCCCTCCCCCTGTTCCCCATTCAACCCCCTCTCATTTCTCTGTCCTGGTATTCCCCTATATCCAGTCTTTCCAGGACCAGGGGTCTCTCCTTCCATCTTCTTGGAAATCTATTGATATGTGAATTATGTCTTGGATATTCCGAGATTCTGGATTAATATCCCCTTATCAGTGACTGCATACCATGTGTGTTCTTTTGTGATTGGGTTACCTCACTAAGGATGATATTTTCCAGTTCTGACCATTTGCCTAAGAATTTCTTGAATTCATTGTTTTAATTGCAGAGTAGTATTCCATTGTGTAAATATACCACATCTTCTGAATCGATTCCTCTGTTGAGGAACATCTGGGTTCTTTCCAGCTTCTGGCTATTATAAATAAGGCTGCTATGAACATAGTGGAGCTTGTGTCCTTATTGCATGCAGGTAAAGCCTCTGGGTATATGCCCAGGAGTGGTATAACAGGATCCTCTGGGAGTGTCATGCCCAGTTTTCTGAGGAACCACCAGACTGCTTTCCAGAGTGGTTGTACCAGCTTGCAATCCCACCAGCACTGGAGGAGTGTTCCTCTTTCTCCACATCCTCACCAACAACTGCTGTTTCCTGTGTTTTTTATTTTAGCCATTCTGACTGGTGTGAGATGGAATCTCAGGGTTGTTTTGATTTGCATTTCCCTAATGACTAAGGATGTTAAACATTTCTTTAGGTGCTTCTCAGCCATTAGATATTCTTCAGGTGAGAACTCTTTGTTTAGCTCTGTACCCCATTTTTAATAGGGTTATTTGGCTCTCTGGGGTCTAACTTCTTGAGTTCTTTATATATATTGGATTATTTACCTTTTCTAAAGAGATCTATCAGTTCTGCCCAGTCCCTTAATCTATACCTAACCTCTGTGGTTCTATAGACTGTATGTAGTTTGGTCATTATTGATTTAGCAGCTAATACCCACATATAAGCAACTACATACCATAGTTGTCTCTAGAATCTGGATCTTGCTAGGTCAATCCATTTCCCTATGAGTTTGATGATTTCATATTTTAATCAGAGTAATATTCCATTGTGTAAATGTACCACATTTTCTTTATACATTCATCTGATGATAGATATCTAGGTTGTTTTCCAGTTTTTGGCTATTGTGAATAGAGAAGTGATGAGCATAGTTGAACAAGTTTCTTTTTCTGTGGTAGGATGAAGGATCCTTTGGGTATATGCTCAAGAGTGAAACAGCTGGATCTTGAGGTAGATCTGTTCCCAGCTTCCTGAGGAACCACCAACTGGGTTCCCATAGTGGCCGTACAAGTTTGCAGTCCTACTAGCAATGGAACAGTGTAATTCTGGCCCCACACTCTCACCAACATGTGCTGTCATTGTTTATCAATTGTAGTCATTCTGACAGGTATAAGGTGAAATCTATTCTTTCAAGTAAATTCTTTTTGTTCATGTGTGCTGCTAAGTTACTAATGTGAGATCTCTCCCATTTTATTTCTCTAAGCATATAGTGCTCTCTGAGAACCACCTTCATTGCATCCTGTAAGTTTGTGTATCCTGTGTATTTATTTTCATTCAACCCTAGAAAGGCTTTCATTTATTTCTGGAGCCATATCTCATTCAGTAGTGGGTTGCTCAGTTTTCATGAGTTTGTAAGCTTTCTGCTGTTTCTGTTGTTTATGTATGACTTTAATCTGATGTGGTCAGATAGGATCAGGAAGTTATTTCAATTTTCTGTGTAGACTTGTTTTGTATACCAGTCTGTGGTCAATTTTGGAAAAAGTTCCATGAACTGCCTAGGAAAAGATTTTTGTTGTTGTTTGTATTGGCTGGTTTTGCGTGTCAACGTGACACAACCTGGAGTTATCACAGAGAAAGGAGCCTCCCTTGAAGAAATGCCTCCATGAGATCCAGCTGTAAGGCATTTTCTCAATTAGTGATCAAGGGTGGAGGGCCCAGCCCATTGTGGGTGGTACCATCCCTGGGCTGGTAGTGCTGGGTTCTATAAGAAAGCAAGCTGAGCAAGCCAGGGGAAGCAAGCCAGTAAGCAGCACCCTCTCCATGGATGGACTCTGCATCAGCTCCTGCCTCCAAGTTCCTGAGTTGTGGGAGTTCCTGTCCTGACTTCCTTTGGTGATGAACAGCAATATGGAAGTGTAAGCTGAATAAACCCTTTCCTCCTCAACTTGCTTCTTGGTCATGACGTTTTGTGCAAGAATACAAACCCTGACTAAGATAAATTGGTACCAGCATAGTTGGGTAAATCTGTGACAATCTGACCATGTTTTGGGGAGGATTTTGGAAGGACTTTGGAACTTTGGGCTAGAAGAGTCATTGAGTGTTAAGAGCACTGTGGGATGTTCTGAAAAAGCTTGGAAGATAATGTTGAGAACAGTGCAAATGATATAGGACTGGCTTGTGGAATTTCAGAGGAAAGATTAAAGACTTATCAGGGTCATTGCTATTTTGATTGTGAAGAGTCTGTGGTTTTGGTTAAGTGGGGCTGAAGAATCAGCTGTGATTAACAAGATACTAGAATTACTAAAGTGAAACCTTCGCATTACTGGAACAATTGATGCTGGTTAGCTGGAGCTAAGAAATTAGCAGTAATTAAGAAGAGACCAGCATCACTAAGGTGAAATCTTCTGGGAAGTATTTCCTGTGAGCACAGAGAAGCTATGTTCCAGAGGCAGCCACGATTATATCTCATGCTGTAGCTGGACTTAGTAATGTATAAGAGTCACCCAGGTGGTACTGGTTTTGAAGTCATGAAGGGGTCATGAAGAGCAGCTGAGACTTGGCACTGTGAGAGGCCATGGAAGGGCAATTAGTGAAGATGAAGCCTCAGTGGCAGTTGAAAGCCCAGGACTGAAGGGGGTCAATCAGAGAAGTTGAGGCTTAACATCATGAAAAGAACTTATGAGAGGCTATTTGTGAAAGGGCAGTCCAGTTGCAGCAGAAGATAGCAGTGTTTTGGAGATGCCAGTGCCATGAAAGGAACACCAAGAACAACATCAGCAGTGGAGTACAGGCAGCTGGAGCCTAGAAGATAAGCTGTGTGCTACAAAGGACAGAGCTGGAGAAGTGACCCAAGCACTTGGAGGAGCCCAGAATATCATGAGTAGATCCCAGATGTTGGACGGTTTGAGTTTGATTATGCTTTTGATTGTGACTGTGCCCTGATATTTTTCCTTCTTGAAATAAAGTATTTTAGTGGAGCCCACATTTAAAAGACTTTGAATTTCAAACGATATTAGATATTTTAAAGGGATTGAAATTTTAATATATAAAAATTTGTAAAGACTGGAACATTTAAAGTTATTTAGATCTTGGGGATGAATAAGAAAGTAAAGGTTGGGGCTTAATAGTGATGTGTTTGTGTGTAAAATTGACAAGGGGTCAGTTGTATTGGCTGGTTTTGTGTGTCAACGTGACACAACCTGGAGTTATCACAGAGAAAGGAGCCTCTCATGAGATCCAGCTGTAAGAAGGCATTTTCTCAATTAGTGATCAAGGGTAAAGGGATCAACACATTGCGGGTAGTGCTGTCGTTGGCCTGGTAGTCCTGGGTTCTACAAGAAAGCAAGCTGAGCAAGCCAGGGGAAGCAAGCCAGTAAGCAGCACCCCCTCCATGGCCTCTGTACCAGCTCCTGCCTCCAAGTTCCTGACCTGTGGGAGTTCCTGTCCTGACTTCCTTTGGTGATGAACAGCAATATGGAAGTATAAACTGAATAAACCCTTTCCTCCTTTAACTTGCTTCTAGGTCATGACGTTTTGTGCAGGAAAACAAACCCTGACTAAGACGTTGTTGTTTTCTTTTGTTTTTTTTCCCCCCTTTGGGTGAAATGTTTTGTAACTGTTACCTTTGCTTTATGATGTCATTTAGTTTTTTGTCTGGACGACCTGTCTATTGCTAAGAGTGAGGTAGTGAAGTCTCACTATCCTGTGTGAGGGTTAATATATGATTTAAGCTGTAGTATTTCTTTTATGAACTTGAGTGCCTTTGTGTTTGCTACACAGATATTTTGAATTGCAATTTCCTCTTCATGTATTTTTCCTGTGATGATTGCTTATTTTTCCTTCCAATAGTGTCCTTCCCTGCCTCTCCTGATTATTTTGGTTTGAAGTCTATTTTATCAGATATTAAAATGTCTACAATTGCTTCTTAGGTCATTAGCTCGAAATACCTTTTTCCAGCCATTTACCCTGAGGTGATGTCTATCCTTGACGTTAAAGTGTTTTTTCTTGGACTCAGCTGAAGGATGAATCCTGTTTTCACATCTGTTATTTTTGTTTGTCTTTTTATGGTGTCTTTTACTGAGACCACTAATGTTACAGAGTTATCAGTGATCAGTGTTCGTTGATTCCTGCTATTTTGTTGTGGCGGTTTATGTGTTCCCCTATTTTGGTTTGCTAACTGGGACTATTTGTTCCTGTGTTATCTTGGGTATAGTTAACATCTTTAGGTTGAAGTTTTCTTTCAGGTGCCTTCTGTAGGACTAGGGTTATAGACAGATGTTGCTTAATATTGTTTTATCATGGAATGTTTTGTTTTCTCTATCTATTGTGATTGAAAGTTTTGCTGGGTATAGTATTCCAGGTTGGCATCTGTGGTTTTTAAAGTCTATAAAATATCTGTCCAGGCCCTTCTGGCTTTTAGAGTCTCCACTGAGAAGTCAAGTGTTATTCGAATAGGTATGTCTTTATAAGTTACTTGGTTTTGTTCCTTTATAGCTTTTAATATTCCTTCTTTGCTCTGTGCATTCAGTGTTTTGATATTATGGGCCATGGTGAATGTCTTTTCTGGTGTTATTTGGTGTTATGAATGTTTCTTGTACCTTGATAAGCATCTCCTTTTTTAGGTTAGGGAAAATATCTTCTATGCTTTTTTTGAAAATATCTATTGACACTATTCATAACAGCTAGAGGACAATGGCTTATACACTTCTACATCACTGCTCATCATCAAGAAAGTAAGAACAAAAACTCTTTTGGCCTAAGTTTCCTGGCCTTTCTCTATTCCTATTATTCTTAGATTTGGTCTTTTCATGGTGTCCAAGATTTTTTTTTTTTTTTTGGATACACTTCTTCTGTTGTGTCTTCAATGTCTGAGATTCTCTCTTCTACCTCTTGTGTTCTTTTGGTGAAGTTTGTCTCTGAGGTTCCTGTTTGAGTTCCTAAATTTTTCGTTTCCAGATTTCCCTCAGTTTGGGTTTTCTTTATTGATTTTATTTCCATTTTCAAGTCTTGAACTATTTTATTAATTTCCTTCCCCTGTTTGTATTTTCATAGATTTCTTAAGAGATTTATTCATTTCTTCTTTAAGGACCTATATCATATCAATATAGATTATTTTAATGTCATTTTCTGGTGCTTCAGCTATATTGTAGTTCTCAGGCCTGCTGTAGTAGGATTTCTGGGATTTAATGGAGACATATTGTCCTGGCTGTTATTAATTTGTGGTTTTATGCTGGAATCTAGGCATATGAGTTCCGGATGATCATTAACTGTAGGTGCTGATATCTGGTCTGGTTTTCGTTGGGAGTGTGATTTGTTCCATGAATTTTGTTGCCATCTCTGGTTCTTAGGATAGTGTGGTGGCTATGTGTTGCCTGATAGGAACATTTTCTGAGATTCTGCTATATGTGGCCCCTGGAGTTTCCAGGAAAAACAATATATGTTTCTAGGTATTCAAAGTTGACACTTAGGAATGGGGATGGTCTTGGATGGGGTTCACAGAAGAGAAGAAAGAAAATGTTCCACCAGGATATGTTTAGTCCTCTGAGAACTGGGGAAGAGGGTGGGGAGAAATCACAACAGGTTGTCTGCTTCAGGATGAGACTGGCAGGTGTGGATTTGGAGAGGAGGGACAATGCTGACCTGCTTCACTGGCCTCCTTGTTTTTCTGGCAGGCTTGGCGGTTAGGTTCCCAGGGAATGCCTGCTAGAGTTGGGGGTTGGGATAACAGGTTAAAGTGGGGTAGAAGGTTGGAGGAGGAGATCTGTGTGATGAGTGGGAGATGGGGAGCAGAGAATAAGGGGAGGTTGTACCAGGTAGCCTGCTACAAAGTTGGGAGTGAAACTGGGGGTTGGATTTATAAGAAAGGAGGGAGGGGTGAAGACCCACAGTTGGCTACAAGAATCCTTGGCTGGAGTAGCCTGCAGCTTCCCAGGGAATACCTGCTGGAGTTGGGGTCTACAGAGTTGGGGATGGGATCTGAAGGAAACGGGGGGTGGGGGAGATGGGCAGATCAACAATCAGCCTACCTGCTTCCTTGTCCAGTGTTGACACTCCATTTTTTAAAAAGATGTAATTACTCCAGACTGGATACTCATATCTAAAGATTCTGAACTAGAATCCACAAATAAGATGTTAATACTCCCAACTCATCCCGACTCCATGTGTCCCAATGACCCAGTCAGCTAAGCTGAGGGGGATTTACCAAAAAGAGTTTGGGACACCACCATCTTCCTTTCTTCTGGGATGTGCCTTTAGAGATAAGTGACCAGATAAGGAAAGGGCCTCTTTCTGGACTGATTCTAGATGGTTCCATATTATCTTTGTCTCCTGTGCTAGGAATTCTCTGCTATTCTCCACTGTCAGCAGTTCTAGAAAGAGGTCAGAGAATGAAGCACTTCCCATGAGGCCACATTATCCTTTTGGTATGGAGTTATAGGAGCCACCCATATCCTTAAAGGGTTTGTTTGGAGACCCCACCCCAAACTACTGCTATTGCTGAACAATGCATGAGTGAACACGCATGCGCGCGCGCGCGCACACACACACACACACACACACACACACACACACACACACACACTCAATTCTCTATTTCTTATACAGCCATGTCCCACATAACAAAGTCTCTGTCAGGGCCAAGGAACCACTTGGTGGATAATAGCACTACCTTTGCATGCCTGACAAGAGCTCCATTCACATGACTAACTATGGAAAACAGTGTGGAGAACTCTCAAAAAGCTGAAAATAGATCACCATATTACCCAGCTGTACAACTCATTGATATATACCCAAAGGACTCAGATCTGCCACAGATGCTTGAGAAGACAGGATCGTTGTAACTCTATTCACAACAGCTAGAAAATGAAAAACAACCTAAATGATCTTCAGCTGATGAACGGATGGTGCAAGCTCGGCACACATACACAACAGAATTCTGCTCAACTATATGGAGAGATGAAATCATAACGATTTCAGGTAAATCAGTGGAACCAGAAATGTTACATCAAATGAGGCAACACTGGCTCAGAAAGCTAAATGCCAGATGGATGAAAGCCATCTAATTTTATAAAAATGAGTTTGCTTCAGCAGTCTAAGAACAAAGTCCTCCAGGCAGGAGTCAGGACTGGTAAGCTGGCATCTACACAGTGCCCGGTCTGTGGCAGTGCTTGCTTATACGATGCCCAATCAGTAGTCACCGTTCACCAACTTCATTGCCATCACCCTGTTTCGAGGCTTTTGTTACCTTTTGCCAGAAAACCATTGCCTGTTGCATCTCATCCTCTGAATGAATGTCAAGTTCCTCTACTCCTCAAAGTCCTGAAGGACTTTATACTGGACACAAACTTGTCAACTTGTAAAGTAATATGAGAGGAAGGAACCTCATATAAGTAAATGCCTCTATAATTGGGTTATAGTGATTGATGGGGGAGGTCTCAGATCGTGGTGGGTGGTGCCACACCTGGGCTGGTGACTCTGGGCTCTTAGACAGAGGCACACTGAGCAAGCCATAGGAAGCAAGCCAGTAACAGCACCCCTCAATGATCTGCATCAGCTCCTCCCTCCAGGTCCTGTCCTGTGTGAGTTTTTGTTCTTTCTTTGATGATGAGCAGTGATGTAGAAGTGTATAAGCCATTGTCCTCAAGCTGTTGTGAATAGAGTCAAAAGATATTTTCAAAAAGAAGCGTAAGCCAAATAAACTTGATTTTTGGTCATGGTGTTTCATTTCAGCAACAGAAACCCTAACTAAGACACACGGGTTTTTATTTTTGAAAGTTCTGGGGCTCAAACTCAAGTTTACCAGTTTACAAAGCAAACACTTTACTAACCAAAAATATCTCCCAGACTCCACCCCCTGCCCACCACCTCCACACTTGAATATATTTTGGATATAACTTTTATCCTAAAAAAGTCAGTGTTTAGAAGGGGACTTAATTTCCAACATGGAAACAAAAAAACAAAAAAACAAAAAAAAAAAAACAGCTGTTGAGTTGGTTGAGGTCCAGAGTCAAGATATTCAGGCAAGAGAGTGCATGGTATCAGCTCCAAGGTCAGAGAAAGATGCTATATTAGGGGATATTTACTGGTAATCCCAGAACAGAGGAGGCAGAAACAGGAGGATCCTTGAAGCTTGCTAACCAGACAGCCTAACCTACTTGGTATACTACTAGGCTGTGAGGCTAGTGAGAGACCCTGTCTCACAAAGAAAAACAAGTGGAAGATTCATAATGAATGTATTCAATGTTGTCCTCTAGTGTACACCCCCTACACACACACAGAGGGAACAAACACACATTTACACAAATGCACACACAGACACACACACACACACACACACACACACGAGCTCACACATACAAAACATTCTTTGCATGCCTCTGGTATCAGATTAACACAAGGGAACTAAATCTCAGCTATCAACCTCAGTGAACTAATTTTATCAAGTTGCCTCAGCTGCTGAGGCTGGGGAATTACAGGATGATGACTGACAACCTCCTAAGGAGTCTGGACTAGCTTTAAATTAATTAACAAGTGAGGAATATCTCAGGGAAGTCTCTGTACACAAAACTCAGTAGGGGAGACAAAGAACCCCAAACATCACCTCATCTTTGCCCCAGGAGCACCATCTTATCTCTGTGCCAGGAAACTGACAACCTGTGAGAGCAATGGAAAAACAAAACTGGATTCTTAATTTCATGATGCACAAACCTCAGCTACAAACAGGTCAACCACCTCAACATAACACTCAGTAATCTAAATCTGGGAGAAAAGAAAGTAGGGAATATACTTGAACTTCCCCCACCCTCCCCAACCTCACGGCATAAGAAAAGGCTTTCTGCACCAACAATGAATAAAAGTACCTCACAAAACCAAAAGCTTCTGTATAGCAAAAAACACCATCATTCAAATGAAAAGACATGCTACAAAATGGGGGGGGGGGGTCACTGAAGCAGTAAGCACAGGGCCTACACAGGCCTGCACCAGGTCCTCGGTATATATTATAACTTTCACTAAGAATTTTTATAGACTCCTGAGTGTCGGAATGAGTGGATCTCTGGTTCTGTGCCTGCTCTTAGGGTTCTTTTCCTTCTGTTGGATCACCCTGTCCAGCCTCCATGTGATGTTTTTTGCTTTATCTTATTACGTTTTATTTTGTCCTATTTGGTTGTTGTCTCTTAAAAGCCTGTTCTTTTCTAGTAAGAGACAGAAAGGGAGTAGATATGCCTCCAGGGGGAGGAACTGGGAGGCATGGAGGTAGGAAAAACTGTAATATTGTATGAGAAAAGAATCTATTGTCAATAAAAGAGAAGATGGGGAAAAAAATGGGTAAACCACTTAAAAGAAACAAGGAGAGAGAGAGAGAGAGAGAGACAAGGCTGAGTGGGTTAAGCACAAACACACTATGGGATGTTTGTCTCTAGTTCATTGCAGGCACAGAACTGCTTGCACCTAGGCTGGAATCCCACATCCCAAAGTTTCCAGAATTATGGACTCGTCTCCTACTAAATAAATAGGGGTGGGTCTGGGAGTTATTGGGGAAAGGGTAAATATGATTTACAGCATTGTACAAAAATCTCAGAGCTAATTACAAAAACTTTAAAAAAAAAAAAGAATCGATGGATCACAGTCAATAACACCACCAGCTAGAGATTAAACCTTCAACATATGAGCCTTTGAGGGACATTCCATACCAAACCACAGCACAGGCGACATTGGCAGGTGGACCACTACAGAATGAAAGGCTAACTATGAGTCATAACAGAGGGGAAATTTGTGGTTAGACTTCAATAGGAGAAAAGGATAGAAACTAACTGTGGGTCATAGAAAGCCTGAAATCATCAGAGCTAAAGATGTTGGGCATCTTTGCCTAGACCATGAGAATCTGTGAAACTCTTGAGCTACAGAACCTTTGACTACAGCTCTGAGAAAGTCAGTCTAGCTTTAGAAAATAGTGCATGTTGGGAAATCCAGGGATATCTGGCATCACTGGCTGAATGTTCTGGCAAGTTATCCCTTGATCATAAGATAGCCTGGTCCTGACCAACAAGATTTGGACCTACTCAGGGTCAGAACAACTGGGTCCTTTACCCCCACTTCTCTCAGACATTCCTCATGCACAGCTGATCTGTGCACACTTTTCTGTGTTCAGCTTGCATGGAGGCAGCCTGCTTGCTGCAAAAGCAAAACAAAAACGCAGAAGAGTCATAGGAGAGTTCCTGCAACATCTGTGCAAGCTGAGCAGTGGGTAAATATTCTCCTACCTGGGACCATATTCTCAGTGAGCTGCAGGATCAGGAAAATTAAAGAATGAATAGACTTAATAGGTTTTTTTTATTGTGTCTCCCTAGACAGTAGCCAACTGTTCCCAACAGCATGAAATTAAATTACTCTAAAACACAATGCTGTCCCAAGGAACCCAGAAATCTTAATAATTTAAAGAACTTAAAGATAATAATGAGCTTAAAAAACAAATTGTGATTTTGAAGTTATTTATGCAACTGCTGTTGAAATGCATCAAGAAATTCCCTCAGAAGCTTAACAGATCCAGAAAGAAATTAAATATCTTGGTGATGTTCTCGTAATCCTCGGGATACAATGGAGCTATTGGTCACTGCAGGGCCTGGCTAGCTGAGCAGCTTCTTGAGGACAAGAGAGGTGGCCTTTGTTAATGCAGTAGGAGTCAAGTCCATAACTCTGAAAACTGGGACGTGGGATTCCAGTCTGGGTGCAGGAGGTGCTGTGCCTGGGATGAATGAGAGACAAACATTCTATGGTGTGTCTGTACTAGGGGAAGAGACCAAGAAAGGAGGTCATTGGACAAGAGTGCAATTAATAGTACAGTGATTTCTTTCTCTAGTACATATTTTTTTCTTTTTTTTCTTTTCTAAGTTTTTTATTTACATTCCAAATGATTTCCCCTTTCCCGTTTCCTCCCTCCCCGAAAGTCCCATAAGTCCCCTTCCCTCCCTCTGTTCCCCATTCAACCCCCTCTCGCTTCTCTGTCCTGGCATTCCCCTACATCCAGTCTTTCCAGGACCAGGGGTCTCTCCTTCCATCTTCTTGGAAATCTATTGATATGCGATTTGTGTCTAGGGTATTCCGAGATTCTGGGTTAATATCCCCTTATCAGTGACTGCATACCATGTGTGTTCTTTTGTGATTGGGTTACCTCACTAAGGATGATATTTTCCAGTTCTGACCATATGCCTAGGAATTTCGTGAATTCATTGTTTTTAATTGCAGAGTAGTATTCCATTGTGTAAATATACCACATCTTCTGAATCGATTCCTCTGTTGAGGGACATCTGGGTTCGGCTATTATAAATAAGGCTGCTATGAACATAGTGGAGCATGTGTCCTTATTGCACGCAGGGGAAGCCTCTGGGTATATGCCCAGGAGTGGTATAGTAGGATCCTCCAGGATTTTCATGCCCAGTTTTCTGAGGAACCGCCAGACTGCTTTCCAGAGTGGTTGTACCAGCTTGCAATCCCACCAGCAGTGGAGGAGTGTTCCTCTTTCTCCACATCCTCACCAACAACTGCTGTCTCCTGTGTTTTTGATCTTAGCCATTCTGACTGGTGTGAGGTGGAATCTCAGGGTTGTTTTGATTTGCATTTCCCTAATGACTAAGGATGTTGAACATTTCTTTAGGTGCTTCTCAGCCATTAGATATTCTTCAGGTGAGAACTCTTTGTTTAGCTCTGTACCCCATTTTTAATAGGGTTACTTGGCTCTCTGGAGTCTAACCTCTTGAGTTCTTTGTATATATTGGATATTAGCCCTCTGTCGGATGTAGGGTTGGTAAAGATCATTTCCCAGTTAGTTGGTTGCCGCTTTGTCTTTTTGACAGTGTCTTTTGCCTTGCAAAAACTTTGTAATTAATGAGGTCCCATTTGTCTATTCTTGATCTTAGAGCATAAGCTATTGGAGTTCTATTCAGGAAATTCTCTTTCTTTCCTTTTTTAAAAATTTATTCTTTACTCTTTTTTTTTTTTACAATACAGACTTTATCCCCATTCCAGTCCACCCTCCTATTGTTCCACATCCCACACTTCCTAACTCCATCTCCAAGAGGATGTCCCTACCCCACCCCCACTAGACCTCCCCACTCCTTGGGGCCTCAAGTCTCTCAAGGGTTAGGTGCATCTTCTTTGACTGAGTCCAGACCTGGCAGTCCTCTGCTGTATATGTGTTAGGGGCCTCATATCAGTTGGTGGCTCAGTGTCTAAGAGATCTCGGGGGGCGGGGTGGGGGAGAGGGGTTCCGGTTAGTTGAGACTACTGGTCTTCCTATAGGGTTACCCTCTTCCTCAGCTTCTTCTAGCTTTTCCCTAATTCAACCACAGGAATCATCAGCTTCTGTTTGTGTGTAAATATCTGCATCTGACTCTTTCAGCTGCTTGTTGGGCCTTTTGGAGGGCAGTCATGATAGGCCCCTGTTAGTAAGCACACCGTAGCATCAGTAAGAGTGTCAGGCCTTGGGGCCTCTCCCTGAGCTGGATCCCAATTTGGGCCTCCTTTCCCTCAGGCTCTTCTCCATTTTTGTCCCTGAAGTTCTTTCAGACAGGAAAAATTCTGGATCAGAGTTTTTGACTGTGGGATGGCAACCCCATCCCTCCCCTTGATGCCCTGTCTTTGTCTTTCTACTGGAGGTAGACCCTACAAGTTCCCTCTCCCCACTGTAGGACATTTCATCTAAGGTTCCTCCCTTTGAGTTCTGAGTCTCTCTCACCTCTGGTACATTCTAGAGGGTCCCCTCACCTCCTACATCCCAAGGTTGCCTGTTTTAATTCTTTCTGCTGACCCTCAGGGCTTCAGTCCTGCCCCCACCTCCCCCGCTGCCAATACCTGATCATCTTCCCTTCTTCCCCTCCCTGTTGCCTTTTCATTTATCAACCTGTCTGTCTCTGTACCAATACCATGCAGTTTTTATCCCTCCCTCCTTCCCCCTCTCCTGTGATTGCTTTCTTCTCCCTCCCAAATGGGATTGAGGCATCCTCACTTGGACCCTTCAGCTTGTTAGCCTTCTTGAGTTCTGTGGATTGTATCCTGGGAATTCTGAACTTTTCTTTTTTTTGGTTACTATCCACATATTAGTGAGTACATACTATGCATATTGTTTGGGGTCTGAGTTACCTCACTCAGGATATTTTTCTAGTTCCATCTATTTGCCTGCAAAACTCATGATGTCGAGCCGGGCGGTGGTGGCGCATGCCTTTAATCCCAGCACTTGGGAGGCAGAGGCAGGAGGATTTCTGAGTTCGAGGCCAGCCTGGTCTACAGAGTGAGTTCCAGGACAGCCAGGGCTACACAGAGAAACCCTGTCTTGAAAAACCAAAAAAAAAAAAAAAAAAAAAAACTCATGATGTCCTCATTCTTAATACTGAGTAGTATTCCATTGTGTGAATGAACCACGTTTTCTGTATCCATTCTTCTGTTGTGGGGCATCTGGGTTGTTCTAGCTTCTGGCTATCACAAATAAGGCTCTATGAGTATAGTGGAACATGTGCTCCTGTGGCATGGCAGAGCATATTTTGGCATCTGTGCCCAAGAGTGTTATAGAGGGTCTTCAGGTAGATCTATTTCCAATTTTCTGAGGAACCTCCAGATTGATTTCCAGAGTGGTTTTACCAGTTTGCAATACCACCAGCAATGGAGGAGTGTTCGTTTTTCTCCACATTCTTGCCAACATGTGCTGTCACCTGAGTGTTTTATTTAAGCCATTCTGATTGGTGTAAGGTGGAATCTCAGGGTCATTTTGATTTGCATTTCCTTGATGACTAAGGACTTTAAATATTTCTTTAAGTGCTTCTCAGTCATTTGAGATTCCTCTGTTTCGAAGTATCTGTTTAGTTCTGTATACTATTTTCTGATTGGGTTGTTTGGTTTCTTGGTGGTTAGCTTCTTGAGTTCTTTATATATTTTGGATATTAGCCCTCTGTCAGATGTGGGGTTAGTAAAGACTATTTCCCAATCTGTACGTTGCCAATTTGTCCTATTGGCTATGTCCTTTGCCTTACAGAAGCTTTCCAGTTTCGTGAGGTCCCATTTATCAATTCTTAATCTTAGAGCCTGACCAATGTTCTCCTGGAGTTCTGTTTAGGAAATTTCCCCCTGTGTCAATGGGTTCGAGGCTCTTTCCCACTTTCACTTCTATTAGATTCAGGGTATCTGGTTTTATGTTGAGGTCCTTGATCCACTTGGATTTGAGCTTTATGCAAGGTGACAAATATGGATCTATTTTCATTCTTCTACATACAGATTGCCAGTTAGACCAGAGTGATTTATTGAAGGTGCTTTCTTCTTTTCATTGTATACTTCTGGCTTTTTTTTGTCAAAGATCAAGTGTTGTAATGTGGTTTTTATTTCTGGATTTTCAATTCTATTCCATTTATCAACTTGTCTGTCTCTGTACCAATACCATGCAGTTTTTATCACTATTGCTCTGTAGTGTAGCTTGAGGTCAGAGATGGTGATTCTCCCAGTTCTTTTATTGTTATTCTGGGCTTTTTACTTTTCCAGATGAATTTGAAAATTGCTCTTTCCATGTCTTTGAAAAATTGTATTGGGATTTTGATGGGGATTGCATCGAAACTGTAGATTGCTTTTGGTAGGATGGCCATCTTTACTATGTTAATTCTGCCAATCCATGAGCATGGGAGATCTCTCCATTTTCTGAGATCTTTTTCAATTTCTTTCTTCAGAGACTTGAAGTTCTGGTCATACAGATCTTTCACTTGTTTGGTTAGAGTTACCCCAAGATATTTTATATTGTTTGTGACTATTGTGAAGGGTGTTGTTTCTCTAATTTCTTTCTCAGCCCATTTATCATTTGTATAAAGAAAGGCTACTGATTTATTTGACTTAAATTTTAAATCCAGCCACTTTGCTGAAGTTGTTTATCAGCAGTAGAAGTTCTCTGGTAGGATTTTGGTGGTCACTTATGTACACTATCATAGTACTTGGAAATAGTAATACTTTGACTTCTTCTTTGCCAATTTCTATCCCCTTGATCTCCTTTTGTTGTCTTATTGCTCTAGCTAGTACTTCAAGTACTATATTGAATAGATATGGGGAAAGTAAGCATTCTTGTCTTGTCCATGATTTTAGTGGGATTGCTTCAAGTATCTCTCCATTTTAATTTGATATTGGCTGTTGGTTTGCTGTAAATTGCTTTTATTATGTCTAGGTATGGACCTTGAATTCCTGATCTCTCCAATACTTTTAACATGATGGGGTGTTGTATTTTCTCCAATGCTTTTTCAGCATCTAAGGAGATGATCATGTGATTTTTTTTCTTTGAGTTTGTTTGTTTTTTAAGAAAGAACTTAGTTAAGTAGGTGGGGGGAAGGATCTAGAAGGACTTGTGGGAGGGGAAGAATATGATCAAAATATGTTTAAATTTTAAAATTGTTTTTATCTATTTATCTTTATTAGATATTTTCTTTATTTACATTTCAAATGTTATCCTCTTTCCTGGTTCCTCTCCAAAAACACCCTATCCCATCCCCTCCTCCCCCTGCTCACCAACCCACCCACTTCCACTTCCCTGTCCTGGCATTTCCCCTATACTGGGACATCGAGCCTTCTCAGGGCCAAAGGCCTCTTCTCCCTTTGATGTCCAACAAGACCATCTTCTGCTATGTATACAGCTGGAGCCATGGGTCCCTCCGTGTGTACTCTTTGGTTGGTGGTTTATTGTTTGGGAGCTCTGGGGGTACTGGTTGGTTTTTATCATTGTTCCTCCTATGAGGCTACAAGCTCCTTCAGCTCCTCGGGTCCTTTCTCTAGTTCCTCCATTGGGGACCTTGTGCTCAGTCCAATGGTTGGCTGAAAGCATCCACCTCTGTATTTTTCAAGTACTGGCAGAGCCTCTCAGGAGATACCTATATCAGGCTTCTGTCAGCAAGCGCTTGTTGGCATCCGCAGTAGTGTCTGGGTTTGGTTACTATATATGGGATGGATCCCTAGGTGGTGCAATCTCTGGATTGTCTTTCCTTCAGTCTCTGCTCCACACTTTGTATCTCCTCCCATGGGTATTTTGTTCCCCCTTCTAAGAAGGACCAAAGTATTCATAATTTGGTGTTCTTTCATCTTGAGCTTCTTTTGGTCTGTGAATTGTATCTTGGGTATTCTGAGCCTCTGGGCTAATATCCACTTACCAGTGAGTGCATACCAAGTATATTGTTTTGTGATTGTGCTACCTCATGAAGGATGATATTTTCTAGTTCCATCCATTTGCCTAAGAATTTCATGTATTCATTGTTTTTAATAGCTGAGTAGTATTCCATTGAGTAAATGTACCACATTTTCTGTATCCATTCCTTTGTTGAGGGACATCCGGGTTCTTTCCAGCTTCTGGCTATTATAAATAAGGCTGCTATGAACATAGTGTAGCATGTGTCCTTATTACATGTTAGAGAATCTTCTGGGTATGTACCCAGGAGTGGTATAGCTGGGTCCTCAGGTATGTCCAATTTTCTGAGGAATCACCAAACTGATTTCCACAGTGGTTGTACCAGCTTGCAATCCCACAAGCAGTGGAGGAGTGTTCCTCTTTCTCCATATCCTTGCCAGTACCTACTGTCACCTGAGTTTTTAATCTTAGCCATTCTGACTGGTATGAGGTGGAATTTCAAGGTTGTTTTGATTTTCATTTTCCTGATGACTAAGGATGTTGAACATTTCTTTTTTTTAATTAGATATATTCTTTATTTACACTTCAAATGTTGTTCCCTTTCCTGGTTCCCCCCCCCTTGCCCCGAAAATCTCATAAGTTATCTCCCCTCCCCCCGTTTCCCAATCAACTCTCCTGCTTTCCTGTCCTGGTATTGCCCTACATTGCGGCATCAAGCCTTTCTAGGACCAAGGGCCTCTCCTCCCTTTGATGTTCAACAAGGCCATCCTCTGCTGCCTATGCATCTGGAGTCATGGTGCTTCTCAGCCATTCAGTATTCCTCAGTTGAGAATTCTTTGTTTAGCTCTGTACCCCATTTTTAATAGGGTTATTTGGTTCTCTGGAGTCTAACTTCTTGAGTTCTTTGTATATATTGGATATCAGCCCTCTATTGGATGTAGGGTTGGTAAAGATCTTTTCCCAATTTGTTGGTGGCCATTGTGTCCTATTGACAGTGTCCTTTGCCTTACAGAAGCTTTGTAACTTTACGAGGTCCCATTTGTCAATTCTTGATCTTTGAGTATAAGCTATTGATGTTCTGTTCAGGAAAACTTCCCCTGTTCCCATGTGCTTGAGGCTCTTCCCCACTTTCTTTTCTGTTGGTTTCAGTGTTTCTGGTTTTATGTAGAGGTCCTTGATCCACTTGGACTTGAGCTTTGTATAAGGAGATAAGAATGGATCAATTTGCATTCTTCTGCATGCTAACCACCAATTGAACCAGCACCATTTGTTGAAAAGGCTCTCTTTTTTCCACTGGTTGGTTTTAGCTCCTTTGTCAAAGATAAAGGTGTGTGGGTTCATTTCTGGGTCTTCAATTCTATTCCACTGATCTACCTGCCTGTTACTGTACCAATACCATGCAGTTTTTATCACTATTGCTCTATAGTATAGCTTGAAGTTCAGGATGCTGATTTTCCCCAGAAGTTCTTTTATTGTTGAGAATAGTTTTCGATATCCTGAGTTTTTTGTTATTCCAGATGAATTTAAGAATTGCTCCTTCTAACTTTGTGAAGAATTGAGTTGGAATTTTGATGGGGATTGCATTGAATCTGAAATTTGTTTAAATATATACTATATTACATAGTTAAATATATACATAGCCTGGGAACGTGACTCAATTGGAAGAAAATTCTCAGTTCCATTCCCAGCAGCATATAGACCAAGGAACACAGAACACATATGTAATCCCAGCATTCTTGAGGTAGAGACAGAAGAATAAGAAATTCAAGGTTATTCCCAGCTACATGGTTAATATATTGACATCAGCCTAGGTCACAGGCCTTGTCTGCTCCCCATTCTAGAAGAAGAAGAAGAAGAAGAAGAAGAAGAAGAAGAAGAAGAGGAGGAGGAGGAGGAGGAGGAGGAGGAGCAGGAGGAGGAGGAGGAGGGGGGGAGAAAGAGGAGGGGGAAGAGGGAGAAAGAAGAAGAGCAGGAAGGAAGAAGAGGAGGAAGAAAGAAGAAGAAGGGGAGGAAGGAAGAAGAAGGGGAGGAAAGAAGAAGGGGAGGAAGGAAGAAGAGGAAGGAAGAGGAGGAGGAGGAGGAAGGAAGAAGAGGAAGGAAGAAGGGGAGGAAGAAGAGAAGGAAGACAAAGGAAGAAATGGAGGACAAAGGAAGAAGATGAGGAGGAAGAAAAAAGGAAGATGAAGGAAGAAGAGGAGGACGAAGGAAGAAGAGGAGGACGAAGAAAGAAGAGGAGGACAAAGGAAGAAGAGGAGGATGAAGAAAAAAGGAAGATGAAGGAAGAAGAGGACGAAGAAAGAAGAGGAAGATGAAGGAAGAAGAAGAGGACAAAGGAAGATGAGGACGACGAAGGAAGAAGAGGAGGACGAAGGAAGAAGAGAAAGAGGAAGGAAGAAGAGAAAGAGGAAGGAAGAAGAAAGGAAGGAGGTAGAGGCAAGGAAGAAAGGATAGAGGAAGAATAAGAAGAGACTCTGCAAAGGGGATGGTGATTAACTCAAGAGTAAGGAGTCAGTATCTGAAGGGCATGGTGAGGTCGTACCCTGCAGCAGTGAGTCAGAAAGCATTCTCAGTTGAGACTCCTTAACCAAGCTCTTTAAGCAGTCACCCTTAGGCCTTTGTTTTCCCCTTTCTATAAGAAACTTTTCACTAGAGAGGGTTTAGACTCCTCACCCTCCAAAGGTGATCAATACCCTTATCCATGCCAAGGGCCTATCAGCCAAGTCAAAAATCAAATGAAAGCTGGCGCATGTGAGCAGAAGAGAATCTTCCACAGTCTTTTAAAGACTGATGTGGTTAGGGAGTAGGCAGGATGCTTAAGACTCCTCCAACTCTGCTCATCTCAGGGCTTAAAGGGCAGCACTGAGTCCCAGGCCCCCAATTCCTGTTCTAGTATTCTTATATTTCTGAGATGTATTGAAAAACTTGTATCCTAAATTTCCTGGGACATCATATCTCTGTGTCCTTGAACCACCCTCATTTGAACTCTAGTGAAAAAAAAATTGTCACCTTGGGGACACACTCTGTGCTGGGTCAGAGGAGAGAGGTTCAGTGTTTTCTACTTAGGGAACACATCTGAATTCTGTAGGAAGCTCTGCTCACCCTCCATGGAATCTCACTCTCTTCCCTAGACACCTATGAACAGCTGCAACAGACTCCATTCTGAATTTGTAACAGTTAAGCTGTATGTGTGGTGGGAGCTCACCCATTAGTGCAAATGCAAAGGTCAGGAATCTATATTAGATGTCTTCTTTTATTGCTCTCCTTGTTTTCTGAGACAGTTTCTTCCTGACATGAAGCTGGCCAGTTCATCAAGAATGGCTGTTCACCAAACCCTCAGATCTACCGGTCTCTGCCTTTCCCCACCTCAGCACAGAGAACATAGGCATACTATACTATGCTCAACTTTTATGTGACTGCTGGGGATCCAAACTCAGGTCTACATGCTTGTGCAGCAAGTACGTTTCTGGCTTTGCCTCCTTCTCAGACCCCACCTTGTTTTTTTGAGTCAGTGTCTCTCACTGGTCTAGAACTTTCTAAGTAACCTAAGCTGACCGACCAGTCCCAAGACTTCTATCTCTGTCTGCCCAGAATTGGGATTATCAGCCCTTGTACAACACCAGACCCTTTGACTTAAATTCTGGGGATCAAACTTGAGTCCTTGTACTTGAAGGTTGGCACTTTTCCATCAGAGACATCTCACTAGACCCAGCAAATGAATTTTTAAAACAATTCCTTTCCACAAAGGCCAGTCAGAGAAGATCAGACTAAGAGTCTGTCATTGTCAGAGTGCTTTTCCTCCCTTTCACCTCTAACTCAATACAGAGCAAAAGGCATGCGTGGAAAGTGGGCCTTCATCGCTGAGGGAAAGAAGAGCAGAAAATTCTCAGCCCTGTCTTCCATGCACCTATGGTGTGATTTCAGTGTTGTTAGAAAAGGAATCTCATGCAGCCTAGGCTGGCCTTAACTCACGATATAGTCAAGGGTGACCTTGAACTTCATATCCTCTACCTTCACTTCCTGTGTGCTGAGATTATGGGCACGCATTCCTATAACCAGTACAAGACTAAATCTCAGAAGATTACTTTTTTTCTTTCTCTTGTTTTTGTTTTTCTTTTATTGAAACAGAGTTTTGTATAGCCCAGTCTAGCCTCAACTTCCCTGTGTAGCCAATGAACTTCTTATCTTTCTAATTCATCTTCTGAGTGCTGGGATTAAAGACCTGTGTGCTGCCATACCTAATTTATATGTACCTAGGAATCCTCAGTGCTCAACCCAAGGCTTTGTGCATGCTGAACAAGTACTCTTAGCAACTTAGCTACATTCTCAGACCTTAAAAATATTTTTCTTTGTTTCAATGTGTGTGCATGTGTGCATGTGTATGTGTGTGTGTGTGTGTGTGTGTGAGAGAGAGAGAGAGAGAGAGAGAGAGAGAGAGAGAGAGAGAGAGAAAGAACAAGCTATGACATGCATGTGGTAGCCAGAGAACAACTTCCAGTACTTGACTCTCTTCTCTCACCTTATGGGATCCGCAGATTGAAATTCAGGCTGCTGGGCTTGCTCAACAAGGGTTTTTACCCAACGTGTCATCTTGCCTGTCCCTGAGTTTCTTTTAAAATATGAATAAAATAAAATAAAAACTAGAGTTCTCTCAAACCTCAGACCTCTTACTTCACCTTGTGCTCTCAGAATGGACTGGCTGAGTTCTGTTCCAGGGAAACTTGAAACTCTCTTCCATACATCCTCATATGTGACCAGAAAACAGACAGGCTGGTTCCCACAGCAGAGCTGTTCATATCTGCCAATGCCTCAGGAAAGTCTGCAGATCTCAGCCCAACTGTGGGTCTTCACACAGCCTTTTAGACCATCTGTAGCTTCACTCAGGGCCAACTTGCCTTCCCAGAGAAGGCAAACCTACCCAAGACCTCAGAGATATTTCTGCAGACCTCAGCTGTAGGCCTCAAAGAAGACCCATGGCTCAGTCTCAGCCTCTCAGCCGTGGTCCAAGACCAGTGTGCCTATTAAGGAATCACCCTTGTAACCCAATAGAAGGAATCTTTTGAGGAACCCCAGAGAAACAACAGCCATTTGCACACCCAAAATGAGTTAGTATCAGCAGACGTCAAAGCAGGCCCTCACTTAGCCTACTTGACCAAGGACCTGAACACAGTTTAGAATGTTTTAGGACTAGACAAAATACTGATTTTAAAAAAAAAAAAACCAAACAGCTAGAAATTGGTCAGACAGGTCAGGGACCTGATAGTAGCAGTTCTGAGAATAGACCCCCTGCTCAGGAGTTAGGCATGAGATTACGACTTTTTTTTTTTTTAAATTGAATATAATCTTCACTTACATTTCAAACGCTAAAACCTTTCCCGGTTTCTCCCTCCCCGAAAACCCTCAACCCCTCCTCCCACCCCCTGCATCCAAGTATATGACCCCTCCACCTGACCCACTCCCCCCTGCTACCCCACCCCCCGATTTCCCTTTGTTCGGGCATCTATTGAGCCTTCACAGGACCAAGAACCTCTCCTCCCACTGATGCCCAACAAGGCATTCCTCTGACACATTTTTGGCTGGAAACATGTATACCCCTTGATTGATGGTTTAGTCCCTGGGAGCCCTGGGATGTCTGGGTGGCCGACCTCACTGTTCTTCCCATGGGGCTGTAAACCCCTTCAGCTCCTCAAGTCTGCCTTCCAACTCCTCCATTAGGGACCCCATGTCCAGTCCAATGGTTGACTGCCAGCATCTGCCTCTGTACATGTAAGGCTCTGGCAGGCCACACACCCCCACCCCCCAGAGACAACCATGACATGCTCCTTTTGGTATGCACTTCTTGTAGTCCACAATAGTGTTGGGGTTTGGTGACTGTTTATAGGGTGAATCCCCAGGTAGAGCAGTCTCTGGGTAACCTTTCCTTCAGTCTCTGCTCCACACTATGTCTCCATTATTGCTCCTGTGAGTATTTTGATCCCTTTACAGAGGAACCCAAGCACCCCCACTTCAGTCCTCTTTCTTCTTGAGCTTCCTGTGGTCTGTGAATTGTAACTTGTTTATTTTGAGCTTTTGGGCTAACATTCACTTATCAGTGAGTGCATACTGTGTGTGTTCTTTTGTGATAGGGTTACCTCACTCAGGATGACACTTTCTAGTTCTATATCCATTTGCCTAAGAATTTCATGAATTCATTGTTTTTAATAGCTGAATAGTACTCCATTGTGTATATATACCACAGCTTCTGTATCCATTCCTCAGTTGAAGGATATCTGGGTTCTTTCCAGCTTCTGGCTGTTATAAATAAGGCCACTATGAACATAGTGGAGCATGTGTCCTTATTACATGTTGGAGCATCTTCTGGGTATATGCCCAGGAGTAGTATAGCTGGATCCTCATCTTAACTGAGATTGCAGCCCCTGGATACCTCATGACTGGGCCAGTCACACTGAGTAGGTCATTCTCCTTTCTATGTTTCACACTAGTTTCTGCCTTAAGTCCTTTAAAAGGCTCTTATGCTACCAGTTTGATGGTACCCTATTTCCTGGGACCTGTGCCTATTATTCAGGAGCTCTTCTTTCTTTCTGTCTCTTGTGGTCCCTGTAATAAGATATTTCTTTACAAAACTTACCCTTTATGATCTATAAATTTCATTCTTCAAGTTTGCAAACACAAGAACCTAGACACTAAGTCGATGGAAGTTTTCTATGACTGTGAGCATCCAGCACCCTAACTCTTGAGCTGGGCTCATCAAGAGTCCTAAAAACAATCCAAAACTTCAGTGTCAATACCTGTGTATAGAACCTCAGGTCCATCAACCAGTGTCCCCACTGAATGCCCAGCATCAAGCCAGCATAACCCTGCTATTAAAACTCATAAGAGCACAACACACACACACACACACACACACACACACACACACACACACACACACACACAAATCTGCAAATCGGTTTCCTAATGGATACAGATGCAAAATTCTCTGTAGAGCTCTTGAAATTTTTATTCAATCATTTTAAGACCATATAATATGACCAACTTAGTTTTATCCCAGCAATGTATGAATATATAAATATGTTAGGATGGTTCGACAACATACAGAATGTAATAATGAAGTATTATATAAATATACTTAAGGACAGAAATCATATGATCATATCAATAGATACAGAAGATATCCTTCAACATACCTTCCTGATTTAAAAAACATAAAAGAATTGAATGTATCTGAACATACAAAGGTTACATGTGACAAACCCATAACCACTGCAACAATAAATAGAGAAAAAAACAAGAGTACTTACTTTAAAATCAGGACCAAGACAGAATGCACACCTTCACCACTCATATCCAACATATTTCCAAATCTTAGCTACAGCAAGAATACAAGAAAGAAATTGAAGGCATATAAATAAGAAACAAAAAAAATTACCTCTTTTTGTAGACCATGTTCTATAATTCAAAGACCCTTATGACTTCTCCCAGGAAGCACTTAGATCTGAATAATGCCTTCACCAAAGTGGCAGGGTATATAAACATACAAAAAGCAATATATCAAAAAAAGAAACAAATCAGCTTTAAAAATAAATAAAACAGGGATGGAATCAGGAGGGATCAGGTAGACAGAGATGGTGGGTTGGGGGAGAGAGTACTGGGAGAGACAACAGGAACTGGGGGACATTTGGGGCTCAAAGTATAAACCTAGTACAGTGGAAGTTCCCTGGTGACCCTAGTGAAGACTCCTAGTAATGAGGGATACAGAACCTGAACGGGCCATCTTCTATAACAAGGCAAGGCTTCCAGTGGTGTGACTGGGACACCAACCCTGCCTCAAAATCCTACCTACATTTTATCTTGTCTGCAAGATGTGCTGGGGTAATGGTGGCTCAGAGCTTGTGAGAGAGGCCAACCAATGACTGGTCTAACTTGAGGCCCATGCCAAAAGAGGGAGCCCATACCAGACATTCCCTGGATGACCATAGACCAGAGTTTAGCTCAGAGACCTAGAATAAAACAAAACACATTTGGCTATCAAAAAGGGGGAGGGGAGATGAAATTATTTCTGCTATCCTAGTAGACTGGCGCTCAGCCCGATCATCACCAGAGAGGCTTCATCCAGCAGCTGATGCAGAGACCCACAACCAAACATTGGGTGGAGTTCAGTGAACCCCACAGAAGAGGAAGAGGAAAGATTGTAGAAGCCAGAAAGATCAAGGACAACGCCAGTACATGGCTTCACAGAATCAACTAAGCAGGACTCATTGGGCCTCACAGAGTCTGAAACAATAATCACAGGCATTGTACAAGTCTGAGCTCAGTTATCTGCATATCTGTTATGATTGGGTAGCTTGGTGTTCTTGTGGGACTCTTAATAGTAGGAGTGGGAACTGTCCCTGACTCTTTTGCCTTTTCTTGGGACCTTTTCTTCCTCCTGGGTTGCCTCATCCAGTCTTGATATGAAGGTTTGTGCCTAGTATTATTGTAAGTAGTCACACCATGTTCGGTTGATATTCCTGGAAACTCTGCTCTTTTCTAAAGGTAAACAGAAGAGGAGTGAATCTGGGTGGGGGAGGAGCTGGGAGAAATGGAGGAGAGGAAGCCTGCAGTCAGGATATAATATATTGGAGACGAATTAAAAGTATACATAACGTATATAATATGCTATTCATATCACCTAAGAATGAACAGGAATGAACATAACCAAGGAGATGGGAGACCTCTATAATCAAAACATTAATACACCAAAAGAAAGAAATTAAAGGAGACATCAGAAGATACAAAGACAAGTCATGCCCATGGATGGGCAGGATCAACATTGTCATGACTATGTCAACAAAACTAATCTGCATTTACCACATTCCTTGGGAAAAGTTTTCATTATATTCTTCACAGAACTAAAACACACAAACTCATTAGTAAGTACAAAAGACCCCAAATAGTTTAAGCAATTCTAGACAGAAAAAGGGGTCACAATACCCTATTATAAACTATAATATAGAGATATTATAACAAAACCAACATGGTACTGGCACCAAAACAGAGATAAAGACCAATAAAATAGAGGATTCAGAACGAAACATGCACAGCTAAAACACCTAATTTTCAACACAGGTATAAAGATTTTTTGGAAAACAACACAGGCTCTTTAATAAATCCCCAGGTTCTAGGAAGCCTGGATAATATCTGCTGGTAGAAGAGTGAAACTAGATCAATATATTCCACCACCCACAAAAATCAATTTAAATAAATCATAGACCATAATGTGTGATTTGAAATTGTAAAACCACTGGTGTAGAGCACAGCTAAAACATTTCAAGATAAGGACACAGGCAAGGAATTTCTGAGCAGGATTCCAGTAGTACATGTCACCACCTCAAGAACTGACAGGTGAGACTGTGTGAAATTAAAAAGCTTTTTGCCCAGTAAAAGAACAATCATCAGAGTGAAGAGACAGCCTACAGAATGGGGGAGAGTATTTGTCAGCTACTAGATAGGGGATTCATATCTAAAATATGTAAAGAACTGCAAAAATAAATACCAATAAATTTAATATTAATTAATGATTAATAAATGGATTAGCAAACTGAAAAAACAGTTTTCAAAAGAAATAAAAATGACCAAGTACTTGAAAAGGTGTTCAAAATACTTGGTCAGTAAGGAGGTGCAAAATGCTTTTGAGATCCCATCTAATCCCAGTCAGAATGGCTATGAACAAAAATAAAAAAACAAACAAACAAAAATGAACAATGGCAAATGCTGCTGAGGATGTAGGGAAAGATGAACCCTAGTTCAAAGTTAGTGCAGTCACTATGGAAATACAAATGGGGGCTGGAGAGATGGCTCAGAGGTTAAGAGCACTGGCTTCTCTTCCAGAGTTCCTGAGTTCAATTCTCAGCAACCACATGGTGGTTAACAACCATCTGTAATGGGATCTGATGCCCTCTTCTGGTGTGTCTGAAGAGAGCAATGGTGTACTCATATACATAAATAAATAAATCTTTAAAATAAAAGGAAGTAGGCAGAGAACAGGAGTGGAGCGCATGGGAAGGGAATATGAATGGGACAAATAAGAAGAATGTATGACTTATAGTTTTGAAATACTATAATGAGGCCCATTACTTTATATGCTAACTTGAAGAAAGGAAGAGAAAGAAGAAAAAGAAACCGCCAGTCAGAAATATTGTACTCAGCAAAAGTGTACTTCAGGATAGAATAGAGATAGAAGAATTCCAAGGCCAAAAAGAGCCATGGGAAAGCACATCAAAGACTCAGGTGTGCTAAAGAAGACAGGCCATTCAGAAGCTTCAGATTCAGAAGCTTTAGTGTGCAATTGTGGCATTTTAGTATGTAACATGCAGCATATGGTGCTTTTAACTCAAGTATAAAGTTAATAGATTAATGTATTAAAAATAATTGCAGCTCCAGTAATTTGTTAAAGATACAAAATGCTAAAAGGGGAAGTGCAACATTAAAGACATAAAATGTGTGAGAGAAGTAAATGTGTGGAGTTTTCATACACAAATTAAGTTGTCCCTGGCCTAAATTAGGAAATTATGTTTTTATAAGACCCATGGTAATCATAAAGGAAAACTTTCTAGAAGCCGAAGAAATAAATGCTCGGTTGGTAAAGTGCTTGCTGTGTGATCGTGACGACCTGAGTTTGTGTCCCTAGCACCCATGTAAAAGGCATACGTCTGCGATTACAGCATAGAGGAGTAGAAACAGGTAGACCCCCCAAGGATTGCTGGCCAGGTAGTCTAGCCAGTTAGTGAGTTCCAGGTAGAGAGAAATTGAGAAAATGTACTCGACATTGACTTCTGACCTCCCCAGGCAGTCCACCCCTACACATCTTCACAGAAAAGAAAAACACTTATTAGATATGCAAATGATAAAGAAAAGAGGACAAACATCCTATTACAAATTCATTAAGAGAAGGAAATGAGGAAGCAGTGCTAAGGAGATCTTAGTAGCAAACGTTCCTGTCAGCAAAACCCAAACTCCTCAAATAAGCAAGCTGACTTCACACCTCGAGAAATTAGAACTGAAGTCAGAGTTGTTAGGACAGAAGAAGTGCACAGAAGAGAGACCAGAAAGATGTGTGTGTATGAGCATAGGTGTATATGTGCCTGTGTTCATGTGTGTGTGTATGCCTGCATATGTGCATACATGCATATCTGAGTGCCTGAGTGCACATGTGTGTTCCTGCGTGCATGCATGTATGTGGGAGGGTGAAGTTATACTTGTTACACAAAGATCTAAACATGTCATCTGCACAGAAAAACCTAAAGGACATTGTGTAAAGTTAAATAAACCAAGTGCTATGTGGTCATAGTCACATATTTAATGTCTTAGTTAGGGTTTCTATTTTGTTTAAACACATGACCAAAAGCAACTTGGGAAGGAAAGGAATTATTCAACTTACAGGTCTCAGGTTGCCATACAGCACTGAGAGAAGTCAGCACAGGAAATCATGGCTGTAACCTAGGGGCAGGAACTAAGGCAGAGGCAATAGAGGAACATGCTGTGTAATGTGTTGCTCCCTATGGCTCTGTGACTGTCTCAACGTGAGTTATAGAACCCAGGACCACCTGCTCAGGATTGGTACCACCCACAATGGGCTGGACCCTTCCACATAAATCATTAATCAAGAATATGCCCCACAGCCTTGCTTACAGGCCGGTTGTATGGAGACATTTTAGCTAAGGTTTTTTTCTTTCCAAATGACCCTAACTTGTGTCAAATTGAAAATAAAACTAACCAGGACACAAGTGTTATCTAAGAAACACTTGCCAGGGTCAAAGGGTTGGTATAAAGGGGACAAACAAGAGAGGCAAAATACTCAGTCATATGATGAACTAGCTACAAAGGTCTGATAGTCATCACAGGTTGGAGTGGATGAATTCATAATTTGGGCATATAGCCAGTATGCATGGTATGTGTGCATCAATTCAAAATAAGTAAAAAAAAAATGTGTGTGTATGTGTGCATATAATCATGCCCATGTTTGGATTTGTATGCATACTATATATGTACAGGTGAAACTGTATATATGTACATGGATGAGCATGTGAAGGTCAGAGGTCATACTTGGTTATGGCTGTTGGAGATTGTCTACCTTGTTTATTGAGTCAGGGTTTCTCTCTGGCCTGGAACTCAGAAAATAGGCTTAGCTGACTGACTAGCAAGCTCTAGAATCTGTCTCTACCTTCCCAAAGTGGGGATCATAAGTTAAGTCCCACCACATCTATATAATTTTTTAGATCATGGGTCCTTCTCAGTCTTTTGGCTAAGATCAAGTGTAGATCATGGGTCTTAGAGATCAAACTCATGCTTTCAAGGTAAACACTTTCCTGAATAAGATATCTTCCAAACCCTCAAAATAATTTTGACCCAATATTTTTGTGCCCATTGAACCACATACACTGAGCACAGAATGCTTGCTAGTTACAAAGCCACAAAATATCCCCAAGCATGTCTAGGATATTTGAATCAGGCAGAAGTCTTCTGAGCTAAGAGGAAGTGACTGGCTGTCTTAGTTATGATTTTATTGCTGTGAAGAGATACCATGACCATGGCAACTCCTATACAGGAAAACATTTAAATGGGGCTGGCTTATAGTTTAGAAGTTTAATCCGCTATTATCATGGCAGGGAGAAAGGCAACATGTAGGCAGACATAGTGTTGGAGAGGTTCTACATCTGGATCTTCATGCGTCAGGAAGAGAGAAAGCCACTGGACCTGGCTTGAGCTTCTGAAACCTCAAAGGTAACCCCCAGTGACACACTTCCTCCAGTAAGGCTACACCTACTCCAATAAAGCCACACATCCTAATCTTTTCAAATAATTCCACTCCCTATAAGCCTTAAGGGTCCATTTTCATTCAAAATACCACACTTGTCTGTGGACAACAAATGGCCACAGATGGCTTTGGGAATCATTATAATAAGTCAGTTCATTAGTCTGTCATGGAGTCCTCAGGATTCCCTCCAAAGATATAGTTGACACAGGATTCCTGTGCTACCCTTTGAACTCATCCTTGTCTGTATGATGTGGCTGTAATTTCCATGAGCATCTCTCATCCAATGACTAGGACCCCAAAATCACTGAGGTAGGTCCATGCTGGAGTGCCTCCTTGAGATGGCTTTGGCTCAAAAACTTTCTATTAATCCTGTTAAGGTTTCTTCAGTCTTCATCACAGCCCATGGTCTTCCTTCCATCTCCTTTCCACAGCAGTCATTACTGCCTCATGCTCTGAAGATTCTTCTGGGTTCTTGTGGCTTCTCCCTGTGTATCCTCACCAGCACATTTTGTGATGAATGAGATTTTGTGATTGAATGAAATACTCTGATTGAATAAGAATGTCCCCCATAGGCTCAAGCATTTGAACTCTTGTTTTCAAGTTGATAACACTGTCTGGGGAGGTTTAGGAGGAGTATTACTACTTCAACTCCCCCTCTCTCCTCCATGCTTATGGTTAAAGAAAAGATATTTTAGCTTTTTGCTACTGCCACCATGCTTGCTGCTATGCCATCTAGACATGACAGATTCTTATTCGTCTGGAAATAAAAGATGAATTATCTCTTTCTTAAGTTGCCTTTGGTCATGGTGTTTTATCATAGCAATAGAAAAGTAATACACAGATCTGAAAAACTCTTTTGCTTATCCAATCTCATCCTCATGCCTACTTCTCAGAAAACTCAGGCCAGCATACATCATATTATCAAGAGAAGATTCTGCTATCACAGCCACCAATGTATTGCATAAGTAATTCAGTAAACTTCAACCTATACTCTTGAGAGGTTCAGGTTCATCTCTTAGAATTTCTGATGTTAATAATGCTGCCACTCCAATCATTCCTTTTATCTAACCCTCTGTCCATATTATCTGTATGTGCTATTCAGTCCATCTTCCCAAAATGTAACAAAGAATATTAAAAGCTGTAAGAGAAAAAGACCAAGTAACACATAAAGGCAGACATATTAGAATAACACTTGACTTTTCAGTGGAGACTTGAAAATCCAGAAAGGTGTTCTACACATTCTAAGAGACCGCAGATATCAGCCTAGACTACTATAACCAACAGAACTTAGAATCATTATAGATGGAGAAAGACAATGCAGAATGAAAGCAAATTTAAGCAATATTTGTCTACAAACCCACTCTACAGAAGATGCTAAAAGAAAAACTCTGACCTGGAGAGGTTAACCACAGCCAAGAATAAAAACAAGGAATGAAGACCTCAGACCTGCAAATCAAAATGGGGGTAGGGGAAGCCCATACCACAACAACAAAATAAAGGGAATCAACAAACACTGCTGCTCACTGATAACTCAGCAACTGTGATCTCAGCTCCCAATACAAATCACATATTGGCAGATTGGGTATAAATACAGGATCCATCCTTCTGCTGCATACAAAAAACACTTTATCATTAAGGATAGACATTACCTCGGGGTAAAATACTCCAACAACATGGACCCAAGACACAAGCTGGTGTAGCCATTTTAATGTCTGACAGAATATCCTTGAAACCACAACAACAGAAACAATAGAAAGCTTACAAACTAATGGACACTGAACAACTCATTACTGAGTGAAAAATGAGCTAATACAGAAATTAAGAAGGAAATGAAAAACCTTTAAGAATTGCATAAAAAGGAAAACACCCCAAACTTTATGGGACACAATAAAGGTGGTTCTAAAAGGCAACACACCTGAAAGCTCTAGTACAACATCTATCATGCAAAAGGAGTAGAGGGCAAGAAATAATCAAACTCAGGGATGAAATCAATAAAACAGAAACAAACCAAAAAGAAATACAAAGAATTAGTGAAACAGAGTTGGTTCTTTGAGAAAATAATAGTGACAAACCCTTATCCAAGTTAACTAAAAAATAGAAAGAGAATATCCAAATTAAGAAAATTAGAGATGAAAATGAGGGCATAGCAACAGACATCAAGGAAAAAAAGAGAATTATAAAGGCATACTTTAAAAACCTATATTCTATCAATGGGAAAAATCTAAAATAGATGGATAATTTGCTTAATATATATCACCCACCAAATAAAAATTTAAATGGGGACCTATAACCCCCAGTGAAATAGAAACAGTCATGAAAGGAGAGAGAGAGAGAGAAAGACAGAGACAGAGACAAGGACATGATGATTTTAGCATCTAATTCTGCCATATTTTCAAAGAAGAATTAATGCCAGTACTCTGGAAATTGTTCCACAAAATAGAAACAGAGGAGATATTGTCCAATTCTTTTTAAGAGGCCACAGATACAAAAACTACACAAAGACTTAAAGATCCAACAAGGAAAGAGAATTACAGATGAATTTACTTTACGAACAGAAATGTAAAAATTCTGAATAAAATACTTGCCAACTCAATACCAATTGATGTTAAAGAAATTAGAAGAAAGACAAATGTAAAAAAAAAATACTTGCCAACTGAATCTAAGGGGAGTAGCCTTGAACACATTGGCACAGTAGACAACTTCTTGAACAGAACACAGATAGCACAAGTACTAAGATCAACAATTAACGTGGCCTCAGGAAGCAGAAAAGCTTCACGTGGCAGAGGGCACTGTCATTCAAACAAAGTATTGGGTTACAGAATTGGAAAACATTTCTATAGACTACACATCCAAAAAGAGGGCTAATATCTAAAATATATAAAGAACTCAAAAAACTAGACATCATGAAAACAAACTAAGTTAAAAATTGGGTACAGTTGTAAACAGAATTCTCAAAGAATGAATATTTTCATAATAACAAATGGCTGAGAAACACTTTAGGAAATGTTTGGTGTTCTTAGTTATCAGGAAAATGAGAACCAAAACTACTGTGAGATTTCATTATACCTGTTAGAATGAACAAGATCAATTTAAAAAAAAAATGACCACTAATGCTGGAGAGGATGTGGAAAGGTGGAACACTCATCTGTGGCTGGAGAGGATGTGGAAAGGTGGAACACTCATCTGTGGCTGGAGAGGATGTGGAAAGGGGGAACACTCATCTGTGGCTGGTAGGAGTGAAAACTTGTACAGCCAATGTGGAAGTCAGTGTGGTGGTTCCTCAGGAAGCTGGGAACAGATCTACCTCAAGATCCAGCTGTTTCGCTCTTGAGCATATCCCCAAAGGATGCTTCATCCTACCAGAGAAACTCAATCAACCATGCCCATTGCTTCTCTATTCATAATAGCCAGAAATTGGAAGCAACCTGGGTGTCTATTAACAGAAGATTGGGTAGAGGAAATGTGGTACATTTACAGAATGGAATATTATTCAGCTGTTTAAAAAAATTAAATTGTCAAAATTACTCATAAATGGATGGACCTAAAAAAAAAAGAAAAAAGAAAAAGAAAAGAAAAAACACCCTGAATGAAGTAATCCTGACTCAGGAATACAAACACAGTATATATTCACTTATGTGTGGATGTTAGCTGTTAAATCTTTGTTAAGCAGATTAGATTCCATATACAGATCTGGGTATAATACAGTACTAGGTGGTAGTGAATCACCCTAGCAAGGTGAAATGGAATAGATATGGATGGATAGTGAATGGGGAGCAACTGTAATGGGAGGATCCAATAGAGATGGGGAGAAAACAGAAGGTGATGGAGAGAATATGGGGAAAAGTACCTAAACCTAAAGGCCATTTGAGGGGTTATATGGAAACCTAACATGGTAGAGGAGTTCTTACATATATAAATATATGAAGATGATCAAAATGTAATTGCCAAATAATGGGGGAGACAAAATCCTAACTGGGCATCTCTCTTCACCAAATGAAGCCTCAAGTTCTGGGCTACATCTAATCAAGTTTTTGGCCAAAGGGTCCCTATGGGAACTGTCATATAATCCAGGTTATTTTCAAGGCTATTGGTTACTCTCCTCAAACTGATGATTAGGCTCTATTATGAAGACAACACCTATACAACTCACTGAACATGGAGAAGCAGAGTTGGTACCTACAGAGAGCTTTTTCCTCTGCAGACTACTATTCATGGTACTAGAAAGTATTTCTCACACTACCAAAGGAGAAAGTTAAGCACCAACCCAGCTACAAATGCATCTTGATTGATAATTGTGACCTGCATGCAAGGGCTGTAAGAATGGCACAAAACTTGTGGGAATAACTAATATCTGATTTGATTTAAGGCCCACTCCATGAAAGGGAACTTATCACTGACATCGCTTGGGTGAACAGGAACCTGAAACTAGATAGGTCAGAGACCTAGGGAAATCCAAATACTGTTCTGCTAAAGGAATGTAGCTGGGTTTGGTAACTGTATATGGGATGGATCCCCAGGTGGGGCAATCTCCGGATGGCCTTTCCTTCAGTTTCTGCTCCACACTTTGTCTCTGTATCTCCTCTCATGGTTATTTTGATCACCCTTCTAAGAAGGACCAAAGTATCCACACTCTGGTCTTCCTACTTTTTGAGCTTCATGTGGTCTGTGAATTGTGTCTTATAAAACACAGATACTATTGTGGATGACAAGTGCTTGCTGACAGGAACCTGATATAACTGTCTCCTGAGAGGCTTTGCCAGTGCCTGACAAATACAGAAGTGGATGCTCATAGTCATCCATTAGACTAAGCACAGGGTCCCCAAAGCTAGAGAAAGGACCTAAGGAGTTGAAGGGGTTTGCAACCCCATAGGAGGAACAACAATGTCTCAGTATCCCCAGAGCTCCCAGACAATAAACCACCAACCAAAGAGTACACATGGAGGGACCCATGACTCCAGATGCACATGTAGCAGAGGATGACCTTGCTGGACATCAATGAGAGGAGAGGCCCTTGGTCCCGTGAAGAGTTGATGCCCCAGTTTAGGGGAATGCCAGGACAGGGAAGGGGGAGTGGGTGGGTTGGTGAGCAGGGGGATGGGGTAGGGGGTTTTGGTGGGGAAAACAAGGAAAGGGGATAACATTTGAAATGTAAATAAAGAAAATATCGAATAAAAAAGGAATGTAGGAATAAAATGAATTCTAATGACATTCAGCTATGTTCAGAGACCAGTGTCAGAGCCATTATCAGAGAAGATTCTTTCTGTAGTAAATAGGGAAAACTACTGAGACCTACAGTTAGACAATGTGTAGAGGGTGAGAAACCTTGGAACACTCACACCTAAGTTGAATGTCTCCATCAATTCCTTCTCCTCGGGAATCAGTGAACCCTGCAGAATGACTGTAAGAGCCAGAGAACACCAAAAATACAAGGTTTTCCAAACATAGCAGGACCTGTGTACATATGAACAGAGACTGTGGTGGCACACACAGGACCTGCATGGACCTATGCCAGATGGAGTCCCAGCACCAAGACTGGTAGTGGACATAAGCCTCTACCCCTAAACCAAAAGCTATCTCAATTGATAACCACTCACAGATAAAAAAAAATTAGCTTTCCCCAGGTAATCAGTCAAACAGAATATAACAAGTTACAGTAAGACTAGTCACATACCCTCATATCAAGACTGGGAGGCCTGCTCTTTTCTGGAGGGAAACAGAGGAGGGGGAAGGAGGAGGTGAGGAGGGATTGGAAAGACAGGAAGAAGGGGAACTGTGGTCAGGATGTAATATATGAGAGAAGAATAAATAATAAAAATATAAGGACAGAAAGGGAGGGAGGGAGGAAGGAAGGAAGGAAGGAAGGAAGGAAGGAAGGAAGGAAGGAAGGAAGGAAGGAAGGAAGGAAGGAAGGAAGGAAAGATTATTTTTCTCCAACATAGTCTGGACTGGGTATGGTATGGTGTATCCATAGTATAGACTGGGTATGATATAGTATACCCACAGTATACACTGAACATGGTATATTATACCCATAGTATAGACTGAGTATACAAACTACTCTTAAGGCCAGGCCCATCTTTTGGGTTTCATTGGTTCACTTCTACAAAAAGGAAACTCTAGTTTCATAAGATTTAAAGTTTCTGGGCTCCTGATACATTTATAAAGTCTTGTTGGGTTCTCAGCATTCTGAAAGACACAGCTTACACTCCCCTCCTCACACACTTTCACTGTCCCACTCTGAGTTCAGTTACTCTCTCACAGTGTCTTTAAGGCCTTGCTCTGCTGGTATATGTGTGTCAGGGGATGATGCTTCTGTGTCAGGCCCAATGGTTCTCAACCTTCCTAATGCTGCAACCCTTTAATATACTTCTTCATATTGTGGTGAACCCAACCATAAAATTTTGTTTCTACTTCATAACTAATTCGCTACTGTTATGAGTTGTAACATAAATATTTTTGGAGATAGAGGTTTGTCAAAGGAGTCGTGACCCACAGGTTAAGAACCAATACTTTGGACTGTTGTTTTTATAGAAACACCTAGGTCCCACAAATTCATAACTGAATACCAGTGACAAAGTAAACATACTGCCTGTACAGATGGATGGATGGATGGATGGATGGATGGATGGATGGATGGATGGATGGATGGATGATGGATAGATGGATGGATGGATGGATGGATGGATGGATGGACAGATAGATGGAAGGATGGACGTGGCAGGAGGCAAGTTTTGGAACTTGGTCTACAGCATCCTGCCCTTTTGTAAAGGCCTTAGAAGCTCTGAGAGAACAGGCAATGGATGTTGAGCATAGACTTCCATCTCTCCCTGAGACTACAAAACTTCCCCAGTCTCAAAGCCTGTTTTCTTTTAGAAACCTGAGTCCTCCAGATCCCACCCTCATTAGGAGGTCCTACGTCTCCAGAGGTTTCAAATATTGATCACCCCTTTCTCCATTTCTATTGATACCCATAGCACCCAGAGAGGCTTGCTTTCACTCACACAATACATAATTTGGGCTTGGAAATCATTCTTAAGCATCATTTCTCTTCCTGTCTTGGAATGTATCCACACTCCTTCTCTGTGACTTGTTCATCAGGCTGTGCCTCTCTACCTCCTGCACAATCTTTGCTAGCTCATTCTGTGAAGATCAGAACACCCAAGTCACCATCTTGAAACCACATTTGTCTTATGTTGACTTCAACACTCAACGATCCTTCAAACACACTGGCCTGTGTTTCTGAACTACCTGGCTCCAGAAAGCTTGCCCTGAGGTGGCTCCTGTAGGAATCATTCCTACCCAGATTTTCTCTACTCTGTACCTAATAGGCATGCTTGTGGGCAGCAGCTATGTCCACTTCCAACATCCCTTTACCAACCTTGTTTCAAGTCCTTTTCCTTCAGTTCTTTTTTCCTTCTGATAATTATTATAATAACTCTCTTCCCTCAGACAAACTTACCTGGCAAAATAATTGTAAGGCAGGCCTCCTCATTTTGGGGGATGAGGGGGTGGAGATGGTTTGTGTTGCTATGTATTTGTGTGTGTGCAGGTGAATGGGGGGGGGACGGGGGACACATACATGTGGAAGTAAGAGTACAACCTCAGGTGTGGTTCTTGGGAGCCTTATCTTTGGAGACAGACTTTCTCACTAGCCTGGAGCTCACCAATTATACTGTCCTGGCTGTGCCACTCTCCCAAGTCCCCAGCACTTGGGTACAAATGCATGACTGCCATGGGGACGGGTTCTGGTGACTGAGCTCAGGTCCTCACGCTTTCTCACAGGTGCTTTACCAACTGTACCATCTCCCCAGCCCTCTTCTCTATCTATAAAGGAAGCAGCCATGCTGATACTGTGGCACAGTACAATGTGGCATTACACATGCCTGGTGGTGTGCTCACTTCCTCCAGTCCTCCGCTCAACCCTCTGTCAACTCCAGGAGAAATAGTACTTTCTTCATCTCCCCTGTCTGTTCTGACTCCTGCTGTTTTCAATATGCTAAGTACCACTCTGGATGTGTGTCTCCCAAACTCATTCCCAACACCTACAGTAATACAGTCAGAGCTATGAATGAATGAAGAATGAATGACTGAATGAACGAACGAACGAATGATGAATAAGTGAGTAAACATGAGATAATTAGTTTTTGGAAAATGACTCCACATTGTACTGTCAGAATCATTCCTTTCCAGGTTTCCTCCACTCAGGCAGCAGCCATCTCCAATTCCAGCATCCTTTGACCAACCTTGTTTAGTGTCCTTTTCAGGCCATATAAAATGGCTTCTTCTTTAGAAAATCAATACTGGCTGCTTCTTGGCCTTCCTGTTACCTTGAACAAATCACACAAACAGGATGTCCGTGATTTTCAATTAATCCATAGGGAATGCCTAAAAGGACTTAAGACCCACAGCTGAAGACACTAACGCAGCGTCTGCAGCAACTAGCCGGATTCCAGGTCCCTGATGAGCATCCCCTAATGAAAGGGGAGCACATTTCCTGGCTTACAGGAAGGAGAGCCAGAATCAAAGGAAGCTCCTCATTCAAGAGATTAGATACTGGAAACTCGGTCCTTGGCCGGTCATTCCCCCAGATGCAGAGAGCCTATGGTTGTCTAGTGTCTTCTCTAGGGGTGTGAGGTTGCAGACCAGCTGCAGCATCTACCCTGGCTCCTGCTTCCTGGTCCTGTGGTCCATTTTCAGGAGAAGGCCTGCATTATAGACAATGAATGTTCCCCACAGAGGAGTCCTGAAGAACTTCCCAGAGGAGGGTGGGCCCCAGTCAGTTGCTCTATCTCTCCTCATGCTCTGGAAGGCAGTCCAGTCTTGGCACCCCTCAGCCTCTCTGAGATATCACAAATATGTTTGATTAAGATCTTAAATGAAATAAGCCATTGGCTTCATTTGGAATGTATCAGAGATAAAAGTTTCTTTCCATGCATAATTAATAGTCTACCTCTTTGAAGATAAATTCTATCTATCCAACTATTAATGGATCATTTCCCTTTGCCTGTTGCCGTGTCATTTCTTTGCCCAAAGTAAAATACAATACAAAGAAAAAAAGGATTGGTAAAGAATAAATTTTCCTAAAAGTAATTTACATTTCTTCCCCCCATGAGAAAAGCTGGAGAATGTTTTAAATGTGTGTCCAGCTGACAGCCAGCTGCAAATGTCTTACATCTTAGTGGGCTTCACCCCTTTGTGCTGGAAGTGCCAGTGAGATAGCACAAATCACATTGCTTTGCAATCTGCCAGCACCTCATTTATTCTATATGGGTTGCAGGCCTCTCCTACATCTGCTGGGACCGACTTTTGTTATGCCAGTCCTGTGCTTGGCTCTGTTCAGCTTCCCTGGGGCTGTGGCCCACTTGCCTTCCAAAAACATGCTTGTTGCTTCCAGTTTCCTTCGAGTCTTTATTTTCTCATCACTAAATAGCCCGATGTGGAAGTTCCCTGAAGTTCCTAGAAAACAAAACAAAACAAAACAAACAAAAATCAGACCTACACTAAACATTCTACAATGGTCATTGATGTATCAGAACTTCAGTGACCATGGAAAGGTTGGTATGTTGCAGGTACGGAGTCAGGTTGTCTTAGTCTGTAAATAGCCGTTTGTTGCCCACCTGTGTGAGGCCCAACATTCTCAGAAGAATTGTATATATGTATGTATGTATGTATGTGTAAATGTACATATATGTACAGTACATGTATATACACACAGTATATGTATGTGTATATATACATATATGTGCATGTACATGTATGTACATATACATATATGTATATGTATACATACATATAGGTATATATGTGTATTATGTGTGCATATATATATATGAATAGCTCTTTGCTCCCATCAACTTCAAAGCTAAGAATGATGGCAGCTAGCATCTGTGGCCCATAGTTGAGATTTCCACCATTTTGCCATACCCCGCCTAACTGATGTTTCCACCAAGCTATTTTTGGAAAGTATTTTTGATATATGTTTGTTTTTGTTTCCTCATTGGGACAAATGGTATCTGAGGTAATCTAATCTATGTTTCCTGGCCATGGTCATTCGTATTTGCCTCTAGAATAAGCTGTCTCTTATTCTCTTTGTGATGAGAGCCATTCCTTTTAAGAGGAAGTAATTCTCTCTGGTCTACGCTGACATGCTGGACTCATGTAGTGAACCTCTAGTCACTAATAAGGGACTGAAGCAGAGCCTGACTTGAGGTCAAGATGTCTCAGTGACAGTAAAGCCCCATTAAAGTAAAGCTATTTCCTTCAGATCCAGAGGATCTGGCTTGGTAGTAGGTCAGCTGATTCATCTGTCTAAAGGACCACCCTTCAGGAAGGCAGTACCACTTGAAGCCACCATAAGTGGATAGGAAGGAAAATTATCCCTTTAATATGATGTTTTTCTTCCCAGAATCTCCATTGTCAGTGAACACCGTAGAACGTTCAGGAGTAGTTGCTTACAAGATCTTAGACAACTTTGTAAGTCTGCCTACTTCTGAATTACTCAGAAAAGTGTTACTTTTCCGTTTTTTTCTTTCTGTATCTCAGCATCCTTTCTCTGGTACTTTTGGCCTTGTTCCTCTTTCTCTGAAGTTCCCCTCCCTCCCTTTTTGCCAAGTGGATGCCTCTTTATCATGTAGCCGACCTTCATCGTGACCTGACTCAAATGGCATGGATTCTCTCTCTTTCTCTACTTCAGGCAGCTGCTGAGGTTCACAGTTCACTGCTTTGGGGTTTTTCTTTTAAACTCAAATAAAATTGTCATTGAGCTTTCCTCTGAGTTATTTTATTAACAAGACTAAAAACCACAAGTGAGGAGTCCGATTTCTCCTTAACATGTTGGGACTCCATAGTGTCTTCTCAAAATTTCCAGTAAGAAGTGAATGTTTTAAATATGAGATGTTGTGAAAAGGCCATTATATGTGCATACATATCAGTTTGTGTATTTGTACACATTATACACATATATAATTTTAATTACACATGGATAGTATTAGGATCAACAAAATTAATTTTCTTAAATTTTGTTATACTGAGAGTTGAACCTAGGGAGGGCTTTGCACAGCTAAGTGGGTACTGTATCTATCAGAGAGCTGTATTCCCTGCCCACTAAAATGACATTACTGACTTTATATCTCTTCATACTTTCTTTTGTGTTTAAATGAAAAGCACAGTTACCATTAAATAAGGATATAAAAATTATAACAAACATAATCTTTCCCTACCTCTGTGTGTTAGGGATGGAGCTCAAGAACTTACATGCATTACCTGGCATTCCAAATTCTTTGTCATCTTTATCTGGAGACAGGGTCTCAGTAGTGTGGGCAGGCCTTCAAACCATGATCCTCCAGTCTTAGGAATAGCTTGAATTACCCCCAAGACTAGGTAGGGATCTTTGGTTTTTGATGAAATCTTTGTGCCACAATGGTGGTCCAAAGTTAGGGTTTGCACTGAACAATGAAGAGACGTGTGCTGCTGCTGCTGCTGCCACTGCCGCCGTCACCATCGCTACCCCACCGCCGCCACCGCCACCACCACCACCACCAATGGATACTGAATGAAAGCAAGCCCCACATGAGCCGAACCCTAAAAACAGGCCATTAGGCAAGATCAGACTGGTTCTGATATTCATGTTGTCTATCTTCTTGTCTCTTGCAAACTACAATATACAGTCCTTCTCCACTTGTGATCCACTGAGCCCTGAGCTAGACTATTCAAACAGCAAACCCTTCAAAGTTGTACTTAAAACATTCACCTCATAAAACCCTTCATAGAAGCCTCGTAGCACTGCTCTAGGAAGCTAGCGACGCTGTGGAAAGTGGCTAGTGAGGAGACACCCACAGCTCCACAGGGACCAAACTGTAAAAGGCTTTTGGAAGCCAGCAACGGTGTGAGATGAACCATCAGCCATTCAGAGAAAGGGTGTTTTCCGCACATTTAATTGATCCTAGAAGCAAAAGAGGAGCTGGAAGAACAGGACTTTTCAGAGCTCTCTGTGGGGGCAGTGAGCTTTGTTCCTGCACTGTCCTTCTCAGTCAGTTGCCCCTGCCTGCCTCAGAGCTAAGGGTAGAGCTTGCTGTAAAATGTAAATCAGAAAATAAAAATGGATCATTTATAGCTGAATGTAACTTGTGCATGTGCACATGGTGTGTGTGTGTGTGAGTATGCATGTGGTATGTGTTGTGTACGTGTGTGTAGTATGTGTGTGCTGTGTATGTGTGGGGTGTGCGGGTGTGCTACATGTGTGTATATATATATATACACATGTGTGTGTGGTTTGTGTGTGGTGTGTATATATGTGTATGTGTGTGGTTTGTATGTGTATGTGTGTGCATGTAGTATGTGTGTGGTGTGTGTGTATGTACTACATATGTGTGCATATATATATGCATGCTTATGTGTGGTGTGTGTGTGTGTGTGTGTGTGACAGAGAGAGAGAGAGAGGGGCAGAGAGGTAGACAGACAGGAAACCATCTAATGGAAGAAATGGTATCTTCTATAGGAGGGCAATGCAAGCCTTACCTTTATCAGGAACTTTGAGGGTAACTATTAGCCTCTTGCTTTTAAAACGAGAAAGAAAGCTTATGTTCAGAATTATATCCTCACCCTCACATGGTTTTTTAAAGTCACTTTAATCCAGTATGCTTTTGATCTAGTCATTACTCAGAGCTGAAGGTGATTCTCCATTAAAGCTGCCCCTCCTACATTCCCACTCTCTGACCTGTGAATGCTCCTGCTAGCTGCCTTATTAAGAGTGATATCCTGTCTCTGAAGTAAGAAAAGAAGATTATCTCCTTATGTGTCATCATTGGAGAAACCTTTTTTTCAAAAGAGAAAGGGGGAAAATAAAAGAAAATAGAAAGACAGCATTCTACAGATATTTAATTTTTTTTCTGGTGCACTATGCTCCAAAGGAGGGAACTTCTGTCACCCCCAGGCGGTCCTCAAGGCTTTAGTGACATGCTTCCCTGTGACTGAAAACAAAAGTGGGAATAATGCCATACCTGCTTGGTTACAGGTGGCCTTTGATTCGTGTGTGTGTGTGCACCTGGCTGAGTTCTGAGGACTCACAGGATGATATAGAAGTACACAAAATGCACAAACACTGAATCACAGGTGCTCTGTACTGTGTGATTGTGCCTGCTACAGTGTAGACAGCAGGTGCATATTCAAGTGAAACTCTAGGCATGGGGGAGCTGGCTAGAGGCTCACGATGTCACCTGTTTGTCACCTGGCTGTCAGCTGCCTGGAGGGCCACAGTTAGGTCTGTGATGTCACCTGGCTGTCAGCTGCCTGGAGGGCCACAGTTAGGGCTGTGATGCTGTCAGCTGCCTGGAGGACCACAGTTAGGGCTGTGATGTCACCTGGCTGTCAGCTATCTGGAGGGCCACAATTAGGGCTGTGATGTCACCTGGCTGTCAGCTGACTGGAGGGTCACAGTTATGGCTGTGATGTCACCTCCTTCATCAGACACCCAAAACCCTCCTATTCAGATGACTAGGGGTGGGGGAGTAGGGGGTCACAAAAAAGAACTTTGTCTATAAAGGGGACAGCCCACAAGAGGAGGTGTTGGTTACTGCCCATGGGGTGGTGGTTAGTCACCTTTCTTGTCTTAATAAGAATCTTTGGCCAAGATCATCAAAGGTAGTACTAGTCATATGTGGTACTCTGTATGATCTCTTCCTTTTATTTAAGTCCTTTAGCCCATACCTCCCAGGGGCTCCTTTGGGCTCTTCAGGTCTTCCACAATCCTTACTAATAAATGACTCCATTAATATATATATATATGCATATATATATATATATATATATAAAGTATATATGTAACCATAACAAAGAATAATAGGCCATGTATTTCAAAAGGAGTAGGTGGCATGGGAGGGGCTGGAAGGAGGGGAGCAATGATATAATTAATATGAATCAAATAAAAAATATATAAAAATTTAAAAGAAAAAAATGGAGCTCCGGCCCTTCCCATTCCCTATTCCCTCTCCTTGGGTGGTCAAACACTCCCTCACTTAATCCTGTGTTTGCATAGATAGGAAGAAACTTTCCATTCACTAAATATAAAAAAAAAAAAGACATCTGTTAATATACTTTAAAAATAAAAAACAGCTAGAAGGGGGTTTGCCAGGAAAAAAAGAGACACTGCAAAGAACAGGAAGAAATATGTCTTTTATTAGAAGTCTTATATGTACAGGGGACAGCTGTCCCTCACAGCTTAGGAAGGCTGCGAGAAAGCCACTGCCGTCCAAGGTCACCACACTTACTTACACTGGAAACACCACTTAAACAGCACTGAAAGTCATTAACAGATAAAGCCATTACACACAGATGCAGAGAGACACGGCGCCTGTGGACACTGCGAGTTATCTTCTAAAAACAAGTCTACACAAAAAATACAATGTGCCAGTAAAAAAAAAAATAGGCATATCAATACATGTCTTTTTTTCTTTCTTTTTTGTTAATACATGATACTCTGAGCCTTTTACTCAAGGTTTGTTTGGTTTTTTTTTTTTTTTTCATATCAAGATTCACAGGCACTTTAGCAAACCAGCCTTGGTTTACAATACAGGATGTTCAGACCAACGGATGAACAGCGGGAACATGAGGAGGGCCTCGTGACACAGGCATGCACGAAAATGTGACTCCTGGTGCTCAGAGGGACATCAAAACGTTCTCAAGTGGGATGACTCTTCTCTTATTTGTCTTTATGATAAACAGCAGAATTACTTAGCAATGTGGCCTCGTCAGGAAGGGACACAGTACGAGGGAGTAGGAGACAAATGCTGACTCCAATCTCAAAAGCTGTATTGAGATTGATTCTCAGAATCCAAAGTGACTGACTTTTTTTTCTTGTCCCGCTCGGTGCCTTCCTTGCCAACCTACTGTGACGCAAATGAAGTAAAAGAAGGATAGGATAGACTGGCTTAAGCTCACCCAGAGAATCCTCCCTCAGTTCCTACCTCCTTCCTCAGGGTGAAATGCACATGGTCCACTCCCATGTCCCCTGTTCCCAAGTGTCATGAATGTGACTGAACACGTGTATTTATAAACGCAGACTAGAATCATTGTGATACGGGTAGTGGAGTTATAAGGCAGTTGGAAAGTACCCCCCCACGCCCCACAACCAAACAGCACTGGCATATGGCTTAGCTTCTTCACTACCACCTTAGAGCCTTCATGCTCCGAGGATCTGAGGAAAGAAAGGGAACCCCAGATTGAGTGGGAGAACAGGGGTACCCCTGCTGCAAAGTTCTGGAAAGCCCTCCTTCTGGTGCGCGCCACAATCACTTCCGTCTACCAGAGGCTGAGACGTCATGTGGGGGGTGGGTGGGGGGAGAATGGGCGTCAGCAACATCTCCAGCTTCAGGGTCACTCTCTAAGATGAAGCTGTGACGTCCACAGGCATCTTAGGTATGGAGCTGAAGTTTCCGGTACTGCAGAGAAGCAGGTAGTTGATGCCTTGAACTTGAGATTGGGGTCGGGTGGGGGTGGGGGTCCTTCCACGAGATAGTCGCAGTGGCAAAGACATTAAGGCCTTCCATTTCTTTGCTCATGCTGCTTAAAGGCACTGATACCAGCGACAGAAGGGTTCTGTAGTACCACCGAAGGTCTTTTAAAACTCCAAGAGCGCAAGTTTTCATGGGGAAACGTCCTTTATTGCATGACACAAAATGCTGTCATCCTCCTTTGAGCTCAGGAGTAGAAGGGCCGCCCTTTCTCGGGTGTCTGCAGTCTGTTCAGCCTGGCCACCTGAGATGGAGAAGGGGGTACATCTTGCCGGAAGGGCCCCCTGACTCCATCAGCTGGTGGCTGCTTCTTCAGCTGCTGCTCTTTCCGCCTCTGCTCCTGTCGGAGAAGCTCCTGGGTCTCCAGCATGACCCTGGCATTGAAGCCATGCCCGCCTAGATAGCCGTTCCTTGAGCCCTGGTAACTCGAATACCTGGGGTTCTCCTTGGCACTCTGGAAGCCTTCGCCAGGGGTGTAGTTCTGTTCCCAGGAATCCTGTGACATGGAGCTGGCATTCTTCCTGCTTTGTCTAGCAATAAAACAAAGAAGTCAGTCAGGGATGAGAGAAAAACGAATCTCCAGGCTTTAGCAAATATCATGGTGGGGGGCTGGAGATCTCAAAATTGACTATCAGAGCTTGGGAAGATACCAATACCTGGGCTGCTAAAACATGTCATTGCTCAAGCATAATGATCTAAGTTCAATCCACAGCGCCCATGCAAAAAGCTGGATGAGATAGCACACATTTGAAATTCCAGCACTAGGGAGGAGAGACAAGGAGATCCGTGGGGCGTGCTGCCCGTCTAGCCTAGCCTACTTGGTGAGCTCCAGACATTAAGAAACCTTACCTCAGAAAAACAAGGTAGACAGTTCCTGGGGACTGACACTTGAGGGTGCCCTCTGGTTTCATGTACACACACATGCATCTGCGCTGAACATGTAGCCACACCACAAAAAACCAAATAAACCAAAAAACAGAAACAAAACAAAAAGAAAAAACTTGATTGTCCTCAGCCAATCCCTAGTTTCAGCTAAGTGACCAATGCTAACAGAACAAAAGACGGAAGCAGACTCAGCATATATTTAGGAACAGGTGCTTCTCCTAGCTTGAGGTGCCCTCTGTTTTCCTCAGGGCAACCAGGTCCCCTGTAGTGTGGGCACAGACACAAGTGTATAAGCAGCATCTAGCTTTGCAATAACCGCTGCTCACTTTAGTGTTACTGTTCAGGTCTAAGTTACCCACACGAGCAGCGTATATAGCTGCTGCCAGAATGTTAGAAAATGGTTCAGTTTGTTCATCTTGATCTTCCAGAGACTGGGACATCACTCTCTCATAAGGCAACTCATGTGACAGACTACAGTATGAGCTCAGACTAAAAAAGTATGAGCTGGATCAGCTCAGCTGCAGGAGCACTGGCCTAGCAAACAGGAGGCCTGGGCTCCATCCCCAGAACCACATAAACAAGAGGTTGTATTGCATGCCTATAATTCCAGAATTTATGAAGCAGAGGCAGGAGGATCAGAAGTTCAAGGTCATCCTTGACTATATAGTGAGTTCAAGACTAGCCTGGGTGACAAGAGACTTGTCTCAAAACAACAACAACAAATCAAAGCAAGTAATGCAGCAAGAAGCCCCTACAATCTTCAGCTTGGCTCTCTGGAGTTCTGTGTATCAGTAACTGACACAGGTCAGGGTTACACAACTTCCTGTCTAGAAACACTATTTTTTCCGCATCTCAGCTTAGATAAATCACTCCCTATCACCCCAGGATAAGGAGGCAAACCCATGCTGCACAGAAACTTCACCTCCTACTACTTCTGCAAGGGGCTGGCTGCGGTTTTCAGGAAACAGGATTCTGAAACATCTTTAATTTACTATCAAGGCTCTAGATACTTCTATGAATTTGCAATAAGATTGCCTTTGATAAAGCATAACAATTTTGTGCCAGGAAGGAAGACATGCCCTATTTTTCCTTCTTGAAAATAGAAGAGGGAGGAGAGATGACAATCATAAAGAAAATGTATTATTGCTCCATTTATCAACACGAAAATCATCTGGTGGCAGTAGGTAGAGCCTGCATGTATCAGCCTCTTGCTTTAGCATACACAATACTGCACATTCAGGAAGAGACCATGGGAGGCCACTATGTTTCCCATAGGAACAGAGTGATCAGCATTTGAATGTTCTGGAATGCTGGCAATATGGCCCAGAGTAGAACCTGCCCATTTTCCACATGGCTGAAATTGAGGGAGATGACTGCAGATGGAAATAAACCCTCAATGTCACCACAGACTCTGTGATCTACTAAGTACAGTGGCTCCCATCTGGCTCTCCTCATGGAAGCCACAGCAGAATCCTCAGATGGGATGAAGTAAGTTCCTTTGCTTAAAGCACTGATTGTCTTCACTTAAAAAAAAAAAAAACATAAAATAATCCTACCAGAGATGTGACAGATGGACAACGTCAGGGTGAAGTTTGGGATTTGACAACTGTCATCTCTTCATCCATGACCTCCTGACACTATAGCTAGTTACCTTCCTCCCTGACCCTGCATGTTCTCTGCATAGAAAGGTAAGCTTTGGCCACCCAGGAAGGCAGGTTCTTTCTGCATTGAAATTTGTGAAAATTCACTGATGTTTGTGGGGAGTAGAGGAGAAGATGCTGTGGGAGGAGAAACTTGTTTTGTAGCTTAAGTTTGCTTCAGATTAATGAGTACATGAGTACAAAATAAAGCAAGAAATTCCTGAGGTTTGAAATAGGGTATGGGGAACATACACACACAGACACACATGCACGCATGCACATATACTCACTCTCACATACATACATACTCTTAATACATACACTACACACATTCTCTCTCTCTCTCTCTCTCTCTCTCTCTCTCTCTCTCTCTCTCTCTCTCTCACACACACACACACACACACACACACACACACACACACACACACCTCCCTTACTTTCTTTGGTGAGGAAGCTATTGCTGTCCATACCTTCTTTATTAGGAAAGAATTAGCAATGAGCCAATGCAAGAAAGGAAGAAAAGAAGGCAGACAGTGTTTCCTGTTTAGAAGGCTGAGGAAATGGCTCAGTGACAAAGTGCTCACTCTACAAGCATGAGGACCTGGGTTAAATCTCCCAGAACCCATGTAAAAAGCCACATGTGACTGCTCATATTTGTAATCCCAGTGCTTAGAGACAGGAATATCTTTGGGGCTCACTGGCTAGCCATCCTGGCGTAACCAATGATCTCTAGGTCCAGTGAGAGACATTTGTCTCAGGAAGTAAGACTGATGATGCCTGGCCAATATTAGCTGAGATTGTCCTTTGGCCTCCATAGGCATGGACATGCATGTGCCTATGCACCAGTGCACACGCATAAACATGCTCCTACTTGTACACATGGCAGGGGGTAAAGGGGGGAAACAGGAAAAAGAATGGAGGAGAGAAAAGGACAGAGGAAGGGAAGAAGAAGAGAGAAAGAGAGAATGGATCAGCATTTGAATGTTCTGAATAGTCAAAGATATAACACACAGACACAGATGCACACACAGACATACACATATGTGATGGTTTGTATATGCTTGTCCCAGGAAGTGGCACTATTAGAAGGTGTGGTCTTATTGGAGGAAGTATGTCACTGTAGGGTTGGGCTTAGAGATCTTCCTCTTAGATGCCTGAAGATGCCCAGTCTGTTCCTGGTTTCCTTTGGATAAAGATGTAGAACCCTCAGCTCCTCCTGCACCATGCCTGCCTGGATGCTGCCATGCTTCTGCCTTGATGACAATGGACTAAACCTCTGAACCTGTAAGCCAGCCCCAAGTAAATGTCTTTTATAAAACTTGCATTGGTCATTGGTGTCTGTTCACAGCAGTAAAACCCAAACTAATACAACATACATATATGCAACACATACATGCATATAGGCACACATACACAGAAACACAGACACAAACACACACACACTCCTACATTAGAAGTTAAACATCCAAGTACATGGCATAGGGAAGAACAGCTTAGAACCACAGAGATTCAGATTCTGAACTGTCATTTGGCTACAGTGTAGCCTGGAGGAGTTGTGTTCTCTAGGCCCAAACTATCTCTTCTGCAAGATGGACTGTAGGTACTGGGGAGAAATCAGTGAACCACCACGTGTAAATTGCTCAGAAAAGAGACTGACTCTCTTTAAATGACTGATGGGATCTGGAGAGCAAGTCAGTGTCTAATATTAGCTTCTGGATTTAGGGTAGAGAGGGATGATGGCCACTTTTGGAACCAAGGATAAGAAGTAGGAAGCACTGTTAATGCCCTCTGGGCATCTTACTATACACCCAGCTAGGTTCTAACTGCCTCCTACTGATTCCATCACCCATGTAAGGAATTTGAGCCAAAGTCACAAGACAAGGGCTTTGCCACCAAGATGAAGAAGACAAAAAGCAATGAATCAAGACAAAGAGAAAGGCTTTGAAACAGACAGATATGGACACAATAGCCCTGGTGGGAGAGGACATGAGGGTGCAGTGGCTGGTGAGAAGCAGAGATAGATGGGAGAGCAGTCATACAACAGACACAGTCACCACAGGGGAGGAGGAAGAGGGAGCACAGAGAGTGCTGGAGAAGGAGAGGAGAGCTATGTTACAGGTGCTACGTGGCACCAGTGCACAGGTTCAGATGGAGAGCTTCCTTCGGATACCAGATATCTTTGATAGGGCTTCCACTGCTGTGATAAAACACCATGACCATAAATAACTTGGGGGAAAGGTTTCTTTCAGCTTGCAGCTCTCAAGTTACATTTTCACTGCTGAGGGAAGTTAAGGCATGAATTCAAACAGGGCAGGGACCTGGAGGCAGGAGCTGAAGGAGAGACCGTTCGGCATGTCTGGGATTCAAGTGTGTTGGAAAGACTTACTGACTGGGACTCTGAGAAAGCCATTCATTTCCTTCATTTTTCTGAATTGTTTATTGGCAAGATGTGAAATCTCCAAAGAACCTTGTGTGGACTTAAGCCTCAATGCCTCTTACCCAGCATAGGCTAAATGACCTCAACAGCTGATCCCTATACAACCGCAAGATGAGGTGCGTGTTGCAAAGATATATAGCCTCACAAATGTAAAAAGACAGCTAAATGAACTGGTTAGCACGCCAACACCCTGTGAGTACATTGGGAAAGCTTGCCTTATATCCCTCTTGGCTAACTCTGTGTATGTCCAGTTCCTTGAGGATGTCATGAAGGAGATTACTTAACTTTAGAGGAACTTGCCTTTATCAGAAAGTGAAGCAAGCCCATTTCCATCTGGATTGGCCGATGTACAGATAAGCACCCACCTTCTTCAAATTGTTTTGGCTCCAATTCATGAGTTTTCTTTGAGATGGAAAAACAAACATCTAATGGCCCCTTGCTGTAGAGGTGAGTGGTTTGAAGGAGTTTGAAAAATCTGTGGGGTTGTCAATGTTTGCTCTGTACTATGTAGTTCCTGGGAGGAAGACTTAGATGGAAACATAGTAGCAATTTCGGTGTGTGTGTGTGTGTGTGTGTGTGTGTGTGTGTGTGTGTGTGTGTGTGTGTGTGTATGCATGTGGCTAGCCACGTGACAGAGTTCTGGCCCTTTCACAGAGGACACCTGGAGCAGAGGTTCCTCCCCTTATAATCTTCTCTTACTAGGCTGTCAGTTAATGAGTCAAATACCCCTGGGATTCTCTACACTTCTGTACAAAGTGACATTGGCAGAGGGCAATTACAATGAGGTTTGTGGACACCCATCCACAGACATGAGTGCTCCTTCCTGCTGTAACTAACAGAGCCTAGGTGTACCCAGCAGCATTCACCTCAGAACCCTAGAGCCAGACAAGCAAAAGTACCGTTATATTCTCTTTTTACCAACAGGGGGCAGAATTTCACTTTTGGAATGCGCATGTTGGCCTTCTCCTTAGCATCCTTTCAACAGCCGAGAAGTGCCCCTCCCAAACCAAGCATGGCCGTACTGCCCACTCCTTGGTGACCCTGGTCCAAGCTGGGAAGGCTGTGTCTACAGCGCTGAGGGCTGCTGCTCACCTTGGCAGGGAGCTGTACTGGCGTTGGGCCTGCTGGAAGCTCTCTCGCTCCTCCTGGCGCTGCCGTTGTACTTGAACCTCCACTGACACCGAGTGCCGACCACTCTGCGATGCCGGCCGTGAGCTGGACTGTGGGAGAGAGACACAGCTTGTCAGTAAGAGAATGACACCTGCCTTGTCATGCCAAGAGTGATATCACTTCAGTTCTGGTTTTTCTGCAGTGCCAGGGATGGGACCCAACGCTTGCCCATGCTCTGTGCTCCGCCCGAATGACACTGCCAAGCATCCAAAGCTGACTCTTACTAAATGACTTTGAAATGTTTTACAGACTCTATGATCGCATTTATCCACATTGAGTTTATTTGTTATTTTACTTTATTATTCTGAGACAGGATGTCATGTAAACCAGACTGGGCTTGGATTCACTGTGTGACTTTGAACTCCTGATTCCCTTGTCTCCAATTCCTGAACCCTAGGATCAGGATGCCTGGTTTATGTGGCACTGGGCATGGAACTCAGGGCTTTGTGTATGTGGGTAACAATTATACCAACTGAGACACCTCTCACTCGACCTTCCTTGAGAAAAGAACCATATCATATCTTGGCTGAGTTTTTACAGACTCCACTTTAAGATGTGACTTTAGTTTGGGCACATCATTTAAAATAGAGTGGCCAACTTGCTAGTGTTTCTTACTGAGGCTTGGTAAATACTGACATAGACGGTAGTTGACATCCCTTACATAGCAAACACAAAGCTCAGATGAGAAGTTAAAACCGGGCTGGATAGTGGTGGTGCATACTTTTAATTCCAATACAATGGAAGCAGAGGCAGGCAGATCTTTGTGAGATTGGGGTCAGCCTGGTCTCCAAAGCAAGTTCTAGGACAGCCAGAGCTATATAGAGAAACCCTGTCTTGAAAAACAAAAAAACAATCAAGAGAGAGAGGAAGAAGAAGAGAAAGAAGAGGAGGAGGAAGAAGAAGAGGAGGACGTAGTAGTAGTAATAGTAGTAATTGTAGTAGTAGTAGTAGTTAAGACCAAATTCAGAGGGCTGGTAATGTAGCTCAGTTTGTAAAATGGTCACCAAGCATGTAGGAAGTCCTGGCTTTATTTCCTGTATTGAATAAACTAGACACTGTAGAATACACCTATAATCTCAGCACTTGGGAGGTAGAGGCAAAAGGATCAGAAAGTGAAGGTCAACCTAAACAGTGAGATTGAGACCAGCCTGGGCTACAGGAGACCCTGTGCCAGACCAACCAGTGAACCAACCAACCACAACAAAAACAAAATAAAAAATTGCTGCCACAACTGATAAATGGAAGAGTTCGTGGGCCTGTGACTTAAGGCTTGCTGAGCTGGTGAACACTTAGGAGTTGTCTCTTTTGTCCGAGCAATGCTAAACAATATGCATGGTCTACTTCTATTATGAAGCTCAATTTTGAAACTAAAGACCAGCTTAAAGGAGGCATTGTTACCAAATATAGGCTTTTGTCTCCAAGGATGTCAGCCAAAGAGGACCGGGGACCCTTAGACCCTTACCTTAGCATAGACCTGTTAGCTAATGAATACTGAATGTACCAGTTTAAGTAATGCATCTCCCTTGGTCAGTGGGAAGTGGTAATTGGCCAATGTGAGACCTAAGAGAGACATCTTTACTCCACCTGGTCATGCACTCTGGCCAGCAGGTCATGTGTGGAGTATGTTTTTTATTTACAGTGGATTATCAAGTTTATACATTATGCTATATAGATCAAAATAACCAGTAGCTTCATAGAATACCCAGAGATGGCCTCCCGCTGCTCTACTACTGGCACCCCCAAGACACCCATTTTGCTACCCATCCATCTTGTGCCCCTCTGGGACACTGCATAGTACACATATTCCATGTGAAGAATATCAGGTAAAAAGCTCTAACTGATTTTTCTTTTTATCACTGAAAGCCAGTGGCAGGCTATGACACGATAATGGCTTTGTAAAGTAATGGCCTTAGCATTCATAGGAGAGTGTTAAGGTAACATGAGTCCTACCCCCTGAAGAATAGCTCCCCCCTCCCACACCAGTGGCTTTTGTCTAAAGAGAAACTCGGCAGCATCAGTTGCTCTCTTTCTGCCAGGATGAAGCACCTTATAGACTGGTAAGCAAAAATAAGACAATGTCCAGGACATACATCTAAAGCAGATAGCCTCAGCTGGCATATGTTTTTGTTTTGGTTTTTTTTTAAATCCCAATACAAAATAATGTTGCAAGCAATTAGACTTTATGGTACCCAGTCTGTGTTGATGGAAATTCACAACCATACTAGCTGGGGCAGATGTGTGACAGAGGCTATATCCAACACAGTTCAAACAATGAATGTATCTTCAGCACAAAAAACACTGAAGGGTGGGAAATTTTTCAGTGGGTACAGTGTAAGCATAAGGATCCAACATTGGATCTCTAAAACCTGCCTAAAAGCTGGGTGTGGTGGTGGTGGGCACTTGTAATCCCAGACCTGGAGGAGCAGAGGCAGAAGGAGCCCTGGGGCTTACTGACCAGACAGCCTAGCCTATTGGTGAACTCTACTTTCAGTAAGAAACCTTATCTAAGGAAAGGAAAGGAAAGGGAAGGGAAGGAAGGAAGGAAGGCACCTGAGGTGGTATACATACAAACACACACACACACACACACAATGAGAAATGGAGATGATAGACAGATGATAGATTGATTGATTTTCCTCAGTGAGTTCTGCTTTGACACACACAGCATCCTCTACGTTAATGAAGACAGGCATCTTCTCTCCCTTCCATGAAGCAGGATGCCACTAAACTACTGGGTGGTGGTGCACCTGCTGGAGTTTCAGGAACATCACCAGACAGGGAAAATATAGAGTGAAAACTGCATGGTTCACACCATAGCCCCAAAGTGCCCCGTTTCCTTCCTCCTTGCCATTGTGAGCTACCCACACATGTCAGGAAGGCGCTGGCATTCTGCAATAGGATTTAGTAAGCAGCAATTTAAGCTCACACTGTTTTCTGACACACTGCTTGCGGGGACGTGAAAAGAAAATGGAAGATCTTACGGAAATGCAGGTATATTTTTAAGTTGTTTCTCCCAGCGGCCTGAAAATTTGATTCTGACAGAGGGGGAAAAAAGTTGAAGGGCTTTTGTTTCTTCAACGGTGCACTTTCTGACACTGTTCAAACCTTGTCAGTTGTAAGTATATACTGAAGCTCTGGCAGGCTCCAGGAATGATCAACAAGGGGGCTGCAGCATGTACAAGTGAATGACTGAGGTGCTGACAGACTGATGCTTCATCTAATCAGACAGAAGCTTCAGCCTCATCCTTATTTCACACCCCCTTCTTCCAAACCTGCCAAAGGGCATGCCAGTCACGACAGTCGCCTTCATCTTTAAGAGGCAACTCTAATGGACCACGTGTCTTAGGGAAGATTGTAAACATGACTAGTGCATAGCAACAAGTCAATAAAAATCACTCTGGCAACCTTTACATTTGTTCTGAAATTAAAAGTAACTTGAAGTCTGGGAGATAACTCCGTTGATGACTTCCAAACCCAGAACCAATGAGGAGGAGGAGGGGGAGGAAGAAGGAAGAAGAGGAAGAAGAAGACCTGGAGCTGCCAGGTTTGCATACTCAATTATAATCCAAGCAATGGGGAGGCAAAGGCAAAAGGGACCCTAGGTCTCACTGGCCAGCCAACCAAAGCAGTGAGCTCCTGGTTTAGCAAGAAGCCGTATCTTAACAAAAAGAACATGAATGGTACTCAAGAAATAACAGAGGTTGTTTTGGCCTCCACATGCACACAGATGCACCTAGACATACATAAGAATACACACACGTGCACACACAGAGTAATTTCTCAAAGGTTCAATGCAGATCTCATAAGCATAATGAGAACATTTGATAAGAAGCAATCCTATCTTCAAAGCCCGCACTTCAGTCCCCATGACAGAAGCACAGCCATGTATCTGAATCAAAAATTACAAAAACAAAGACACAAGGAAGAGAGAACATGTAACCCCATAGGAGTCCATGTTTTCAAACACAACCACCAGAAACAACAAAGTGTGTGTTTGGTGGGGTGAGTAGAGTGTTTGTTGTACAAGTATGAATGCCTGAGTTCAGATCTTCAGGGCCTGCAGGACACCAGGTCAGCCCATTTGCAGCTCCTGGTTCAGTGAAAGATCCTGTCTCAAAATGAGGTGGAGAGTAATGAAGGCAGCATCTACAGTGACCTCTGGCATACACTCGTATGCCACACACACACACATTCAGGCATGGGCAGACACACACACACACATACACCAGACACAGAGGCATACACACACACACATACACCCCACCCCACCCCTGCTTACAATACACACAAAAGAAACAGTTGTACAGAAAATCCATGTGCCAGCAAAGTATCTCAACTGTGAAATTCAGGCAAAGAAGCAAAGCTGTTTTAGCTGCAAATTACAAAATCATCTAGATCTTGTTTGTAATAAAATTGGTTAAAAGAAATGACCTTTTAAATTAAAAAAAAAAAAAGAGTCCCAAGTGACAAGTCTAAAGAAGAAAAGACACTGTAAGATAGAGGTGAGTAGTTGGTTGTTAGCACAATAGAATCTCTTCCTTAAAACCACAAAATACACCTGTTGCTTTTTTAAGTGAGCTGCAAATACTGGTCCTGATCATGATTAGAAAGATGCTACTTCAGGTCTGAGAAAGCTGAAAAATGCTGGTTTTGTTCTGGGAAAGAAAATCTTTGAAAGACCTCCACAGAGTCCCACTGAATTTGCATCAAGTAAGCATTCCTTGCAGCTAATTAAAATTATCCTTTAGTTATTTACAAAAATAAAACACAAAGAAAACTAGCTAAAATAATTAACAGGCAAATGTATCTATGTAGATACAATGTAAAGTTTCATTAGTAATTAGAACTAGGCAATATGTAACTTTTTACGGATCATTATAAAGGTAGCAATAAATAATTGTTAGTTTATTGATAGCTACATACAAATTTCATAATTCAGAACATACTTAGTCATTTAATTTCATGTAGATAGAAAGATAGTATGAAGTATGCAATACATACATACAGACCATGTATAATTCATATAAATGACCATTTGGATGTTTCCTATTTTCTACCTGAATATGCACAATAAAACTTTCCAAATTTTACATGTGCCCAAGGCACATATAGAAAAAAAATAAAAGTGTGTGTGTTTTAGATAAAAATAATGACAAAAAACAAAATCACTTTTAGATAGTGGGTCCCTTATTTAGCAAGCTAAACATGCATAACTCTCATATGTATCCCATACTGATTAAAATGACAATTTAAGGGTCTGATAGTGGGTAGAAAGAAGTCTTATCCAATTAAGTCACACAAATTATTCACTCTGATTAACTTCGGATACTGCTAATGATGATCATTATCTTCTATAGTTCCCTTATTTACAATTTTAACCATAGTGAAGCTACCTTATGTCTATCTCACATCCAATACACACCACACTTGGCCCTGTTTAACCTCCCAGATCAAATAGGATTGAGGGGCCTTTAGGGTGGTACAACTGAGACAACTCTTTGTTTTTTGGGGGGGTCACAGTCCTCTGCTAAACTCTTGTTCTGTCAAACTCTCGTGGGTTCTGAATGTTAGGAAGCTTAAGTGCTACTAAGAAAAGCTGAAAAGTCCTCAGAACACCGTTTCCCCTAAATTTTTTATAAAGGCATGCTTTGACATTCATGCAGTCCCTCCATCAGTGCTCCTGTGTGTGAGATTTTCCTACCTGAAGCACCTGGGACCTTGAGAACTAGCTATAGATCTACAGAGCAAGTCATTAGCATCAGCAGCTCATAGCACCCAGCACTCCTCCTCTGCAGGGAGCACGGCCCACAGGCACATAGAAGTTTGCCTGCTGTGGGTGGTTATGGATCCTAAAGCAAGGGGTCTGCTTTGTTGCAGCAAGGGGCTTTCTCCATAAAGAACTGATACCTCTCTGCTGCTAAAACAGCTTTCTCTAGGGACATTTCCAAGGAAAGGACTCTCTGTGCAGGGTGAACTGTGGTCACAGGAAGAGGCTGATGTCTTCAGAATGAAGGGCAAAAAACAACTAGGAAGCAGCAGCGGCAGATGCCTTGCAAGTCATTAATGCAATGACAAAACCAAACCTGCAGTTCTTAAATCCCCTGGCCTGCAGGAAGCAAGCAAGGAGGCAGATCAACCCTGCCTTGTACTGGGCTCTTGATGAGTAGGATAGGTAGAACCATTGTAACCCCACACTTTTCAGTAAGATGAAAGAAAACGCAGATTTTCTGTTCGTTTAAAGAGTGGAAGGAACAAAGCAAGTTCAGGAAGGATAAGGACATTCACACTGCACAGAGTCAGATTTTTCCTTGAAGGATTAATGTACTTTCATTCACTACAGACTGGGAATGGAAAGGAATTAGCAATATTATTAAAGTCTCTGTTATCCCACTTCTCAATTGCTTCCAGCCAGCACATCGCCTGTGGGTTGTGTGGGGTCCCTGGCATTCTGTGCTCTTGTGTGTACTGCCTGCAATTTAATTCTTTTTGAGCAACTGTAGGCTCCATCTAAACCCGGGACCCCATAACAATGAGCATCCCAGTTCCCCAGCTACTTCTCAGTAACTTGCCCTAAGTTACCTTAGGGAAGAGTTAAAGCTTTGTTTAGGCTGCACCTGCCCGGGTGGAGAAGAACCTGAGAGAGAATACTTTGCAATGACAGAGCTCAGAGATTTTCTGGGCCTGTGCTCTTCTAAAGGCCTTTTGTGCCACAAACCAGCTCTTTCCAACCCAGAGACTATCTTGAACAAAGGCCCGTGAGCAGGTGCATTCCACACTGCTAGGGTTTACACTGAACATTTCCAAAATAGATGAGGTTTTAGGGCTACTTGCAGTAATTTTTACCGCAGGAAGCTCTGTAGATGGAGTCATTGGCTAGGAAACTCTATGTGATACATTGTAGATGGAGTTGTTGACTAGGAAACTATGTGATACATCTGTAGATGAAGTTGTTGACTAGGAAACTATTCAATACATCTGGCTACACTGTGAATGAGTACTTTATCTTATACATACTGTGTTTTCCATACAGGTTGAAGAGAACTTGATGGTCTTTAACAATAAAACAAGTATGGACTATTTCAACATGTGAGACCATGCTCTCATACCTTCAAGAGTACAGGGGAGCCACCAGGTTAGCAAACACATGGGAAGAAAGAAGATTCCTAGCTACTGAAGGGACAATAAAAACCAGAGATGCTTACACTCTACTAGGTTACACTAGCAGCTCTCACTGAGGAAACAGGAGAGCTGATGTTAAGATGACTGAGCAGAGCAGAATGATGGCTGTTGTAAGCTCACTTATGTGATAAGCAAATGAAAAAGGAAAAGGTCAACCTCTGATCCACAATTTAGGAAATTATTCCATACCTAAGGTGACCAGTTTGCCATCCAAGTAACTGCCTGTTCTGTCATCACGAGAAATGACACATAGGCTATACTGTCTGCCTAAAGTGGCACCTGGCACACTGTAATCTTTGGTATTAAATTTCCAAAGTGCAAGGTTTTCTCCAATCTTTTCTCTAGAGTGATTGCTCCTATTAAAGAGATAGTAAGGAAACACCCGAATCACAGACACTTCCTCATTAAGACCTCTATAAAGTCCTTCCAAATTCTCTCAATGAAAATATCCTACACTGAGAGACAATCACTTGGCCTCAAACTTGAAGTTCCTTCATTTGTATACAATGTCACCAGTCAGAAACCGGGAGCGGTAGTCAGACCTGTAATCCCAGTACTCAGGAGGCTGAGGTAGGAAGATTGAGAGTGGCTTTCTTTGTATTGGCTCCACTACAGGGTTTTAGAAATACGCAACTTTCTATCAGGGCTTTGTTCTTGAATACTGCATGATGGCAGGACACTGCGAGCATTCAGTAAGTTTACGAATCAAGTCAAAACCGAAAAATAAATTCTGAGAAGATGTTGGACTGAAAGCCACATTCCTGGGTAACTAATGGTGTGCCTTATAGCAGACTATGGGACTGTCAAGCTGCGCAGGGGCTTACAGGTTAGAGTGGAGTATGTGACAACTGCTTCCATCTGTGGTGGCTGCATTCTCCTTTGGCTTCACACTGTGCCTGGTACTCTCTTCAGATGTAGTTAACTATCTATTTACTGCACATTACATAAGAACCCTGCTTTAGGAATCCTCTTAAGGATAGATGGAGTCAAACATTCCAAACAACACCAGTCCATTATCACTATTCCATCCTGTTGCTACAGAGATGACTCAGTTTACCAGAGAATAAATCAGATCCCTTATCATGAAAACACCACTAAGAGCAGAACAGCTCAACTGGATAGTTATTTAGACGTTGGATTGGTTTATAACACCCAAGGTTGGGCAAGGATGGACTTGGGACATTTTCATACCTAAACGCCGGTCTTACACTGCCATTGGCCATTCTAAGGCCAATCTTCCTCACTTGATCCAAGGTGAGGGCTATCTCCCTAATGCAGCTATCAGGGTTTTCCTTCCAAATCAATCTTCCATATGATCATTAAGCTCCTTGATCAGAAACCCTTAAAGGTCTCTTACCCAGTACACTGGATAAATTGGGTATTAGGAGCAAGAAGGGCAGGAAGGTCACCCTGACATTCCAGAAGGAGATGTGTGAAAGGCAAGCACTCTTTCTAGATCTCTATCTTTGCTCACTCTTCCCTCAAACCAGCCACCTGTAGGATTTACCTACCTGCTGGGAGGTAGGTCCCTCCTTCCTCTTGTTAAGGAGGACCAAGTGTCTAACGCAAGTCTTTTCTAATACCATTCTTCCTCCATCCTATCCAGAAATCTGGTTCAATGCATTTTATTCCAAAAACTGTTTTGAAGGGACTCATCAACCTCTGGACACTAGTCTCCTCGGTTTCTGTGCCTCAAGTGCAAGGACAGCACAGCTGTTCCACTATGGTTCTTAGGTGTCTGGCCATTCTTACATACTCTTGAGCTATTGGGGTGACCTACACAGGTTCCTTTACTCAGACTAACCAGCTCTGACCCCAGAATCCTCATCAGGACTGTAACACATCCTGGCCTTTTGTCATCTCAATCATAGAGTTTCTTAGTCCTCCAGGCAGTCGGTGGGGGCCGAGCTACTACCAGGGCTGGAAGTTCTACTGCCCAGAGGGGTGTTTGCCTCTGTCAGTAGCTTTTACTCACTCCCACCCTCCCCAGAAAGCCTTCCAAACAAACCTTCCCTGTCTCCAACCCCAACTCTGTTAACATCTTTCTACCCAGAAGTGCCACCAGGTTTCACAGATGCAGGACACAGGAGGAGCAGCCACAGTGTTGTTCTGTGGAGATCACTGAAGTGACCACATACAGTATGGACGAGAAGAGAGGTGAAACCAGACAAACAGGAGTTTGACAAATATTTGGCAGGGCTGGGAATGTGACTCAGTAGAATGTTTGCCCAGGAAGTGTGAAGTCCTGGGTTTGATGCCCAGCACCACAGCTAACTGGCATGCTGATGCACATGTGTGCCATCCTTGGGAGACAGAGGCAGGAGGATCAGGAGTTCAAGGCTATTCTTAATTATATAGTTATTGGGGGTCAGCCTGAGCTATAAGAGGCCCTGTCTCAATAAAACAAAACAGAACAAAACACAAAGTATTAAGGGGGTGGGGGTAGAGAACTGAGAATTACCAATTTCTGTCTCATAGACACAAAGAAAGGATCATGAGCTGAATTTACATTAACTCTGCTCTACAGAAAGGCATTGAGTAAACTTAATAACAGTGGAGAGCAGACATTCTGTGGTGGTGTCTCGTCATACAGCTATTTTGAACCTATTACACCGTGGACAGATGGTAGAACAAGATACAAAATGAAATTAGCAATGATGGAACCCAGATGGAAATGAGGGAAAGGTCAGAATGCTAAAGGTCAGAGGGATTTGGCTCCATCTTGTCTTATCTCATAAAAGACTGAGGTCATAGCTCTTGGGCCTCTCTTGCAGGGCAGCTGTTAGCCTATTTTGCTGGGCTGAGGAACCAAACACTCACCCAAGACTGCTCAAAGCTGTAGGTACGGCGCCGGTCTTCCACATCCTCATCCTGTTTGGCTTGCTGGAACTCTTGCCGTAGACGCTGTATCCGGTCATGGTTGCTAGGAGTGGATCGATTGCTAAAAGAGAAGGAGCAGCTATGAGCAACCTCAAGAAGAAGCAACCATAAATCACAGTTGTGAGGGAAAGAAGGGCAGCTCGCTGTGGAATGTTGCTCAAACAGGAAGTGGATTATTACAACAAAATCTGGGCATTTGAAATGGTCATTTGTTCTCAGGACTTAGGCTCACTGTGGCTATTCCAGCAGACCTCTGAGAGGGTGAACTGTGTTTGGAGAGAGAGAGAGACCTCTTTGGTAGTGATCTTTCAAGGTCTCACATCCTTTCTATAATCTGGTTAGGTGTTGGCGGCAAAGGTTTGGAAGGATGTGGCTTTGGCCATCAGAACAATTAGGGTCTAGACCAGTTCCTTAGTGCAGAGCACACCATTCTTCTTTGACTTTTACATATGAAGCAGACATAATTACCTTCCATAAATATCATCCTAATCAAGTGGCACGACACTAACCTCCCCCAGGAAACAGCAACAACACTCAGCCTCTCAAGGCAGGTGTAGCATATACACCTGGTTCTGACATCTGTATGGGAATCTGAGGCAGGGGATCGAAAGTTCTAGCCATGCCTGAGCAGTTTAGTGAAATTCTGTCTCAAATTAAAAACAAAACCAAAAATTAAAATGAATCTTGAGATGTGGCTCAGGGGTATGAGACCAGCCTAGCATGTTTTTTCTCGGCAAAACTGCAAACAATAAATGCATATGCACCTGTGTGGGTATCTCTGTGCATACATGATTATATGTTTATGCATGTATGTCTCTGTGAATGTATGGCTGTCCGTGAGTGTGCGCTGCTTGTATGTGTGTGTAGTATGTGCATGTGCATATATGTATAAATATGTGCATGTCCTGGCTGATATGCAAGACTGCATCATATCTCTATTTTATCAGCTTCCTGTTCACATGTCATTGAGGCCTCTCACAAGATATGATTTTCACGATATAATGAGAAATGTAGAAAAATCAAGTTAAGGTAGTGTTTGAGCAAACCACTTGCTTAAACAATGATGCTTTCATTTTGTACAGCACCAACCTTCCTTTTGTAGTAAGAACAGCTGTAAAGACTGGTAGAGAAGGCAGTTTTCCCTCACCCCACCAAATGTGGAAACTGACATTTTAAGGGGGCGACTGGCAAATGTTTTGGGTGGATTGGTCTGAGAACATGAAAGTTAACAGGTCTGTAAATGTACTGTTTCAAGTAGCTGCTGGTGCAGTCTTGAAAGTTCCCTTCTGCTTCTGAACCATGATGGCCACTATCCCTACTGGCTTTTGAAAATATAGATATAGCTATCTTTTGTTCCAGGAACTAGAACACTAGCTACCAGCCTACAGCTCCTTCTTTTTTATGCCACCACTGACTGTCTAGGCATACTATGGCACACATGTATGCACATACACATACTATATACACACACACACACACACACACATATAAACATCCATACATTCACAGATACATACATGCATAAACACTGCTAGATGCCAGCATAGTGACAGAAAAGTGAGCATTTTCCAACATTACTGTCCCTTTAACATTACTATCCCTTTACTGACTGTGAATTTTTGCTCCCAGTATGCATCAATGGGAGGATGATCAGAGGCAAGACTAACTATGAAAGTGCTCCAACCTTACCAGGACCACTGCTCAACTGTTTCCACTGCAGGAACTGTACATTTATGGGTCTCGTGAAATCCAAGCAAGTGATGAAAACCAATCTTCCACCACCCGTGATGAGGTGAAAGTCATTCCCCAACAAGGTGGCTGACAAGGTCCTTAATTTCAGTTTTGGTAACCTCAGTGGCCTTCTGGGAACTCCCCTGGGCCTTGGTTTCCAAATCTGAACAGTTCTTATTCTTTCCTCTGGTTTCTTTCAGTCAGTGTTCTATAGAATTAGACTGGCTTCTCTAAACCAGCAACACCACTTTTCTGGCTTTAGCTGAAGGCGGGCTGCGATACTTTCATGATTGATGATGATGATTTCTGAGGATGGGAAGGCCATCAAGAGTCCTTTGGGAATACCCACTGGCAGTGTGGAGGTGAGACCTGGCTTCAAGAGAAGGAACTATTGTACCAGCTTACTGGTTTCTCAGGCCAGGCTGTGATGGGCCAATCATTCAAATCTGGGCTTTGAAAACTCTGATGAGCTCTTTTGCCAAGAAAGCCAAAGGAGATTTAAATATTCATTAGCAACAGTGACTAATCCCTACATATCCCAATCAACCTAGATTAGGGCTAGTGCCAATTTAAAGCTGGTCTTTTTCTTTTCTCCCCCCACCCTAGTGAGGAATAAAATAAAAACACCACCAAAGTAGATTCAAAGGATGACTGAGACAAAAGAAGTCTTAATGGGGAGTCTAGAAATTGCATTTCCAGAGATCCCACGTCACGGGGATCTGTACAGAGATGATGGGGGTTTAGGATGCTCTCTACGAATATACAAAAGACACCTTTGATCCAAATGCTAACACTTAGTCTCCTCTTGCAATACTGGCTTCTGTAGCTTGACTGCTTGTATATGTGCATGTGTATGTCATGAATGTGTGTGTGTGTGTGTGTGTGTGTGTGTGTACTATTTGAAGATTTGCTTTAGTTTAATAATGATGTAGGTTTTTGTTCTGCTGTATGCTGGGCCCTGTCCTACAGAGACTTCTGGCCCATCATACATGCATGGTGTTGTGGGACTTGGAGGTTCATAAGAACAGGACACCTGGCTTGGAGCCTCCTGGTGGGCCTTGTGTGTTTTTCCCTTATGGTGGCTGATACATTTATTTGTGCTAAGTGTAAGTGGAGTTTCTGCAGGCCTGCTAACTTGATACTCTTGGTTTACAGGGTGAGGGCACAGGTTGCACAACTGTCCCTGTCCCCACTCACTGGTCTGAGAATGACCATCTAGGAGAATATGTTAAGTGTGTGCTGTTTATGAAGACTGAGACTGCCAGTCAGGGCAGGGCCCAGGAGGTCATTCAACAAGTAGACTCTAAGATGGTGGGGGAGGGGCTCTAGTTTCCAGCAGGCCAGAGAATGCCCTCCAATTAACCTTCAGTATGTGTGTGTGTGTGTGAGTATGTGTGTGCTCATGTTTCTATGGGTACATGTACAGAAGCATGTGGAAAGCAGAAGTCAACTTGGATGTTGTCCCTCAGGTGCCACTTAATTTATATGACAGAGTCTTACTAGGACCTAGGGCTCACTGATTAGTCTAGAATGACTAGCCAGCAAGCCCCAGAATTTACCTGTCTCCATTTCTTTATGTTGGAATTATCATGTCCAGTTTGGTTTGTTTGTTTGTTTTTAACATGGAGATCAAACTTAGTTCTCTATGTGTGTGCACAGTAAGAATGTTACCAACTGAATTTCCAATCCTAGCTCCTTCCTTCCTTCCTTCCTTCCTCCCTCCCTCCCGCCCTTCCTTCTTTTCTTTTGTTTTGGTTTTCCAGACAGGGTTTCTCTGTGTAACCTTAACTGTCCTGGAACTCACTCTGTAGACCAGGCTGACCTTGAACTCTGAAATCTGCTTGCCTCTGCTTCCTGAGTGCTAAGATTAAAGGTGTGTGCCAGCCCTAGCTGGAGCAGTGCTGGAGCGCTCCCCCTGGTGGTGAGGACAAGGTAGAGCCGGCAGGCCGACCAGCTCACTCAACTACCACCCAGGTCCAGATCCAGGACTCTGAATTGGCCCATCTCAAAATTTGCATCATCTGTAGATGGTTGAGACCCATGAAAAGGTCAGTTCTGCTGTTTTAAAGCTACAGGATCTCCAGCACACAGGGGAACAACAGGATAATGGGGAGGAGTCCTGATGAGGAACCAATATTGATAGTATCACAGAAGTCAGATATCTCAAGCAGAACACTCATTGCAATGAACATTCTCAAGTGAAGATGTGCAGACAGAGAGGTATACTGTGGGGTACACTGTGACACACTAAAGCCTATGCTTTGTTTTTACTGTTGTTGTTGTTGTTGGTGGTGGTGGTGGTGGTGGTGTGTATGTGTGTGTTATTGGGGGAGGAGGTTGCAAGGGCAAAGGGTGGATAAGAAGAGACAGGGAGAGGAGCAGGACTGCACTGCATGATGGAAAAGTCACAACAAATTTATAAGAGGTTAAGAAAGAAAGAAAGAAAGAAAGAAAGAAAAATATGCAACACCACAGCCCAGGCGCTTCCATTTTAAAAAAAAAAAAAAAAAAAAAAAAAACCCAAAAAACAGAAATTATGGTTTTTACCTTAAATTTAGCCATTGACTTAATGTCTTTTTTTTTTATTCAAAACAAGCCAAACACAAGAGGGCAGTTGGCAGCCAGAAGCTACCATTACTTTATATTTTGCACTGCTGTTTTCTGTTTGCTTTCCTAAGTCATTTATTTCTACTGAGTCAACTGCAGCCCCGTGGTCTCTGAATGGCAGTCCTGAGAAACAGATGCAATTGGTTTGGAGATAGGGTTCTTCCTGGGGCTCAGCAGGCTATGGGTAGAAAATATTGGAGATGGGAGGGAAGCTGTTAAGATGACGACTTAATTTTTTTTTAAACTATGTGTTTTTATATGTATGGGTGTTTAACATAGGTAGACATACCATTGCATCATGTATATGTAGTGCCCACAGAGGCCACAGGAGGGCATCAGCTCTCCTAGGACTGGAGTTAACAGAAGGTTTGAGACAACACGTGGGTCCTGGGAATTGAACCCAGGTTCTCAGGAAGGAAAGCCAGTGTGCTTAACCACTTTGCAATCTTTCTGCTCCCTTAACTTTTTAGAAGTTTGGGACTTTATCAAACTACTCATTAAAATTGTGAGACTGTAACGTCTTGGTGCTAGAGAGACTGACCTTTTTCTTCCACTGCTTGTGCACTTGGCAGCAAGTACCTTTAGCAACTGAGTCATTTCACCAACTCATTACTAACTTTTAAAATGGTGTTATTCTGTACATAATTAAGCATACTGATATGCTCATATGGTGTTAGGTGTTACAAACCTAGACAGGATTTAAAGTATATGGGCATATGTTCATAGATTTTTATATGCAAATATTCTTTAACATCATATAAGGAATTTGGGCATCCACAGATTCTGGTATCCAAAAGGAATGCCTGGTGGCTAATAAAGTGTACCAAATATCTGAAAATGGGTATCGTCCTTACAGCCTCCTAATCTACCTTCTCCCTCCAATATGAATTGAATTCTGGACCCATCTTCTTAAAGGAGCAAAGAGTTTACAAAAGGAAAGGAATGCTTAATGTAACTGATGAACTCTTTATGGACTAAAAATACTGTGACATTTGCATTTTTAATTATGCAACAGAACTCTGAAAACCTAGAAGCAAGGGTAGAACACTAAGACCCCAAATTCTAACAGAGGGCAAGCCAGCCATACATTTGTTACATAGGCATTACTACCTTGGTACCTCTGGCCATGCCCATGGAAGGAAGATATGAACGCCAGTATGAAGGTGGACAGTAGGCTTAAGTGGATTGTGGCCAGCCTTCCCTGGTCCCCGAAGGGGACAGTGATGGTTATATCTGATACTGAAGAAGAAAGTAGCTAAATATGGTACGGGATACATTTGTTCCAAAAGTTCTTTCTCTCCCACTCTCTCTTTTCAGCTTTCAAAATTCTACCAGGAAATCAAATTCCAACTCCCTGAAGTGTTTCCTAACTTCCCAGGCCAGCTTTGTGCTTAGTTATCCCCCAGCTATCCTCCAATGAAAACACCATTACAGTGCCTCTCAGAACAAGCATGCATACATCTTTTCCTCAGTTCTATTCATGATCATCACCAGTGGCTCATGGCAGAGCCCATTATCCAGCAAATATTTGTGAAGCTTACACTTGAAAGTGGCTCCCAGGTCCTTCACACCTTCTCGCGTGCTGCCTTTTTGAAACTCACCCTCAAGTGTGGACAAGACCCACACTTGTTTTCTAGTCACCATTGTTGGGTGTGTGAGATTACACTTACACAATCACCTAAGAATAGGGAGTCCATGCTGCTCACGTCTGGAATCCAGCTGTCTGCCCCAAATTCCACAGTTGAAAAGAAAGAGCATGGTGGTCTAGACTTCCCCAGCAGAACCTCCATGGAATAGCCAGCATCACTGTCCACTGTGAGACCCTGAGCAGAGGATCTAGCTGAGCCGTGTCTGGACTCCAGACCCACAGAAATGGGATACAGATGTGTGCTGTTTGAAATGAATGAACTTGTGTTAATTTGTTAGGCAGAGAGAACAGCTCACTGATATTGGTTATGGCCAGATGGCTTACTTTGTCCAACAGAACATCTATGGAAATGATAAGAACAGGGCTTTGCAATGTGACTGTCATGGGTATGATCTTTCATGCTCTTGACAAGAACATTTTCACAGTATAAGAATATAAATAAGACCAGGGAGATAGCTCAGTCGGTAATTTCCATGTAAGCATGGGGTATCAGATTTGATTCCCAAAAGTCATGTAGAAAAAGCCAGATATTGTGACATGCACTTATAATCTGTGTATTATTCAGGGTTTCTACTGCTGAGATAAAACACCACAACTACAAACAACTTGGGAAGGAAAGTTTTCTTTCAGCTTACAACTCTCAGGTCACATTTCCACCGCTGAAGGAAGCCAGGGCAGGAACTCAAACAGGGCAAGGAGCCTGGAGGAACACTGCTTACTGGGCTGTAGTCACGGTTTGCTATGTCTGTTTTGTTATAGCACCCACGACCACCAGGCAAGGGGTGACGTGGTCCACAGTGAGTTTGGCCCTCCTACATCAATCCCTAATTAAAATACACCACAGGCCTATCCACAGAGCAATCTGTTTCTCAATTGAGGGTCGCTCTTCCCAAAGGACTCCAGTCCATGTCAAGCTGACATAGAAACTAACCAGCAAAATCTGTGAGGTGGAAACAAGCAGATGCCTGTTGGCTTGTCAGTCAACCTCGTCAGAGTGGCCAGGATCCCTGTCTCAAAAAACAAGGTGGACCGAGACTAAGGAAGACACCTGAGGTTGACTAGATGTATATTCAGGCTCATGCACACACAGATGACTTTACCTATAGACACACACACACACACACACACACACACACACACACACACACACAGCGAGAGAGGTGGGGGGGAACACAGAACTAAACTGAGTCTATATCTAAGCATCAAGGCTGAGGGAACTCAGCTTAGAACAGAGCAGACCCTGACCTGTCCTTTTTAGGTCTTTTGCCATGAACCGTCTGCACAGCAGCATGCGGCTGTGGATCTCCCTCCCTCAAACCCTCAGGCACTTACGATCCATTCCCTGCTCACTCCTGTTAGAGAGTGGCATGGGATGGCTCTCACTTGCTAAAGTGGCCTAAAAATACATACAACTCTGTCCTTATACTGGAACCAAATAAACATGGATCGTTTTAAAAACAGGCTCCTCAGAAGAGCAGAGAAAATGGATTCTTATTGTTCAGAGGAATTCTGACACTATCAATTTATAAAGATGGTCCCTGCAAAGTTCTGGCCTGAAAGAAAGTCCACCAAGTAAACACTGGTATAGAAGATACAATTGGAAAATCAATGTCCACTACGTACCCTAACAAATAAAACCATGGAACACCACAGATACAGATAACATTCCATAGATATCGTCCCAAATGCTCAGGGTGACTTGTTTCTTTTGGGGGCAGGAGGATCTCTACTAAAACCACTTACTACACTCTGTTCCGAAAAATCAGTACTCAAAAAAAATTTGGACGTCTCCCACAGTCTGGTGAGCCATATGCTCCAGTGTCTGTGTCTGAAGGAGACTGTGGTGGTTTGAATAGGCTTGGCCAAGGGAGTGGCACTATTAGGAGGTGTGACCTTGTTGGAGTAGGTGTGTCATTATGGGTGTGGGCTTTAAGACCCTCATCCTAGCTGCCTGGAAGCCAGTATTCTGCTAGCAGCTTTCAGATAAAGATGTAGAACTCTCAGCTTCTCCAGCATCATGACTGCCCGGATACTGCCATGCTCCCTCCTTGATGATAGTGGACTGAACCTCTGAATGTATAAGCCAGCCCCAATTAAATGTTGCCTTGGTCAGGGTATCTGTTCACAGCAGTACAACCCTAACTAAGACAGAGACCCAAGAGCTGATGGAGCTTGCTCACAAGTCACCTACAAGGAGGTATTCATTTAGGGTCCTGAGCTTATCAGGTAGATTTCAAATCATCAATTTCAACAGGATAGCTGATCAGCAAACGTTTGTTAGCCATGCCAGCTTCCACTCTCAACCACTTCACTTTTGCCTGATCCTCAGTCCTTCCAATTTACTTTCTGGCCTAAACTCAAAATTCTATTCCAAATGCTAGTGAATTTCACACCTGTGCTTGGCACCTAATTACTAGAGATGCAAAGGGGCCATTATTCTCGTCCTAATTAAAACACAAGAAGTTAATTTCCAGATATTTCAAATCCTGGAAATAATGAGAAGTTTCCATCAATCTACATGTGTGTTCATGCATACACGTGTGTACCAGAAGATGATGCTAGTTTTCTTTTTCTGGATCATTCTCCACTTTGTTAATAGAGATAGAGAGTCCTTTGCTGAACCTGGGCTCACACTCATCTGTTTTGCTGTGCTGGACAAGTCAGCAAGCCTTAGGATCCTTGTGACTCTGACTTCCCAGGACTAGGATTACAGAGTGTGTGCCACCCACACATCTTTTTAAACATGGGTTCTGGGGATCAAACACAGGTTCTCGTGCTTGCACATCTCTGCACTCCTCAAAACCGTTAATTTTCAAAGCATGTTGACTGAGACAAACAAGTTAACCCCTTTCTTGTAGAACTGCCTTCTCCTAGAATCCAACGGTGCATCCCTATTTTGTCCCAACACCGAGTCTAAAGTGCAGATATTTCATAGATGTCACTTACAGCAACAGGGAGACTGGAACAGAAAGAGACTGACAATGGGAGCAACCGATGCGGGGCATATTTGTCAAGCAGTCTTGGAAATAGGCAGCCACAACCAGCAATACCTCACATCATTGAGCAATGTCTCACTGTGATGTCGACTATGGGTGTGAGGGGTTGTAAGCCTTTCAGAACAGTCAGCATGATAGAGCAGAGGCAGGTAAGCTCTTAAACAGAGACAGCAAATCATGGAGGGGGATATCATTGCACTCAGTGGCACCTGCTAAAAGTTGAGGAAGCCCCCTCCTGACACTGGGTTTGTCCTGTGCTGGTTATTCACATGGAATAATCCCAATTGTCCATTGCCAGTAAATTGGTTTTCTTCTGCACACATCAGAGGTAAGTTCTTAGTTGCTGTAAGCAAATACAGATTCCTCATTAAACTCATTGCATCCGTCTGTTAGAAGGGAATACTCTCTTTTGGTTTTCCTCCTGGCATTCAAGACTGGAGCATTCTGCTCAATCTGAGGTACAAGCAGCAAGGCAGAGGTGGGTGTAGTGGAGATCTGTCCTCTGAGACATGGTGGTTATTCTTAGGGAGACAATGGAATTGAGGGCCCTACTCGTGTGTGTGTGTGTGTGGTGTGCGTGATCTGTGAGTATTATACACCTGAGGGTGCAGACCAGAGGTTGACACCTGGTGTCTTCCTCAATTCAGGATCTCACAGAAACTGGAGCTCACTAATTATGCTATAAGTTGCAGGAATCCTCGTGTCTCTGCCTCCCCAGTATTGAAGTCACAGGTATAGACCACTGTGCCTGGATTTCTGTGTGAGTGCTGAGGGTGTACTCAGGCACTCATGTTGGCACAGCAACAAGCTTCTCTCCTGCCCAGCATCTTTGCTTTCTTCAGTAAAGGTCAATGGTTGTCATCCTTTGAAAACTTTTGCTTCTTTTTGGTGGAAAGGAGTATTTCTAGGCATTGCTCTGCTTCCAGTCTCCTGTCCAACTGACAAGGCTGAAATTGCTGAGTTAAAATTTGGACAGACGAAAATGATGTGGGGCAAACTAATTCGCAAGCTGCTAATGCTAAAGCAGACTGGTCAGGGATACAGGATTTCCACCATCTTGTAGGCTCTGAGATTGATGAGGAATGGGAGAAGGAGTAGGGAGGCTAAACTAAGAGATGCATTGGCTACCAAATTACAAATAAAAATAGCTCCTCCACACAGGCTTCATTAAGTTTTAGCAGCAAATGCCTTGAGGTTTTACACTCAGGCCACAGGTCATAAATTCACAGTACACCCCCATATGTTTCACAAACACCTGAATTCAATTTCTCTTTGGGCTGTGAAGCAAGAATGTGATGTTCCAATTAATTATGCATGCGAAGTTAGCTTTGAAAAGGGGCAGATTTTTTGTGAGGCAGGAGGGTATTTATAGTGCTCGGTATTTTGGGATGGCTCTTTCTCCCAAATTAGCACTTCTATGTTGGTGGGTGGGTCTAAATTCAGTCAAATATAAACATGAAATAAATTATGACTGGTAAATATCTTGTAATGCTTTCATTTTCCATAGATAACCCAGATACATAAGACACGCAGCCATGGTCTTATTGGGTTAATGGATTTCAGGCAAAAAGATCTCTACCTGTGTACAAATCACCCTAAATAGATCTCTGCCCGTGTTCAAATCAATCACTTTAAATTGAACAGTGGCATCTAAACAGAGACCAAGTAGCTCTATTTATATGTGTCTATTTGCACATGTGAAATAAGCCACTTAGGGAATACCACGTCACCTCCAGTTTCTTTTTACAGTTTTCCTCATCATCTGTAATACGAAAAGAATTATGAGAAGCTTGTGCAAATCCCACGGGCGCTCCCTCTGCTCAGCTGATAAAATTCATCTCCAGATTGTGACACCCATGATTTGTTGGCCATTTCACACCAATTCCAGTATAATAAATCATAACAAATTAAAACCATAGAAGCTATACTCTCTGGGTTAAAAAGCTGGTCGTCAAGACTGTTAATCCCAAGTCTGTTCTGATAAAGGCAGTTCTGGGTTCCCGGATGCTCTGTGGATCACGGGGAGGTCGCCTCACTGGTGGGAAGCTTGCCTGTCCTCTGTGGCCCTTTGTAACAGCCCCATTGTTTTATAAGCAGTTTTCTTGATCACCATCATCGCTCTTCCTTATTAGCCTGTCAGTGATCTCACGCAGGAGTGAGGGGAATTTAGCTTTACTTCTTGAGAACACCTCCGGCTGCAGAACTCACATGTACACGGGCACACACAGCTTCAGGACCCAACAGTAAGCACACAGAGAAAAGGCCATTGGAACCCTCACCCGCTTTCCCTGATGGGAGTGAGACACAATTCAGGCTACCTTCTACTCAGGACTATTGCTTGTTGGGTAGTAACACCTCAGAGAAGAAATTTGCCTAAGTCACAAAAATAGTATTATTATTATTACAATGTTTATCATCAACTACATCATCATTACTATTATTAATTAAGAAGTACTATAATTACTGCTATTAATTAATTACTATGCTACCCAGGCTGCCCTTGACCTGATAGGCTTAAGTTATCATCACCCCTCAATCTCCCAGATATCTGGGAGCATGTTCCTCATACCTGGATTTTTTTTTTTTTTCCAATTACCAGTGTAGTGATGAGATGGCTCAGTGGGTAGAGACACTTCAACACCTAGGTTCTATCCCTGGGACCCATGTGGTGGAAACAGAGAACTTCCAAGTCATCCCCTGATTTCCACATGCACACAGTGGTGCACACCCATATCTATTCGCACGTGAAAAATAAGTTAGTAAAAATAATCAAAAGCAACAAACCAAAATAAAATTTTAAAAATATATCAATGAGGGGAGGGAGGAAACGGGAAAGGGGAAATGATTTGGAATGTAAATAAAAAAAAATATATCAATGTAAAACCAGCTATCAAAGTTTCTAATGGGAAAAAATATGTATTTAGATAGAACTTTTTCAACAGATGGCATTTGATGAGAGAACCATGCAGGGCTGAAAACCCCCAGAGACAATAGAGAGAGGGAGTCTAAGTGACCTTGTGGCACCCCGAACACCTTACTGAAGGGAATGGGCGGAGGGCAGGCAACAGTCAGACACTGGGTCTGATCCCTAGTCAGCTCCCCAGCAAGCCATAAAAGCAGGTGATGGGGAAAAAATGAGCTTGGGCACACCTACAAATCTCAATGCCGTTTGGAAAGTACCTGTAAGGTGTTATGTCTATAAGTAATCACAGGTGATATATTTTTTTCCCTCCATACAACTCACGAAGTCATTATAACCTGGTTAATAACCCTCAAAGTATACTCCTCCTCCAGGTTGCCTCTCTCCAACTTTCCTTTAACTAGTAAAAGCAGGTGAGGCATTTCATTCGGGGAGAGAGGCGGTGAAAGTTTAAGGTTGTATTATTCATTCAATAAAGCCATCAGGGATGCAAAGGTTAGCCAGCTGTGACCCCTAGTTAAGGTCTGTGTCTCAAACTGAGATAGACATTCAAGAGTCAAAAGCAGATGGAATTCAATGGCCATGTTAAAAAAAAAAATCAGAGAAGAGAAAGAGGAAGAAGAAAACAGAGTTATGAACTTTGGAATAAAAAAAGCAATGGAAATTAAATTACAAAAGCTGATAGATTTCAGTGACAAAATAAAATGATTATCATGTTCTTTTTCATATTAGAGGAATTTTTTTTAATCACGCAAGCATAGAAACTAATTATCGAACCATTATTTCAATTCTTTAATCATGACATGATTACACAGAATCCAGGACTAACATTTTCTATGTTTTTGCATTCTCCTGTCTTTAATGATAGCATAATTGCAAAATGCTATAGAAAAGAAAGATATCTGTTTAAAGATGAAATCCCAGTGCGATGCCGGGTTTGATTCTATATTGTATTTTAATTCAAAATAATAGCAAATTTCTATATGGGTTCCTGTAATGACTTAAAATGGGAAATAATATAGTAAGAAACACACACACACATGCACACACACACACACACACACACACACACACAGCCTACACAGTTTGTAACAGACATCACTTCGAGAACTAAAGTAAGAGTGGGGAAATACTTCTTTGCCAAGGAGAGAGATGGAGGGAGGAAAAGAGAGAGAGGAAGGGAGGGAGGAGGGAGGGAGAAGGGGGCAGCAAGAAAATGGAAGAAGGTTGGATATATCAAACACAAAAAACGTTCTGTACATCTGTATTAGTTACTTTCTGTTATGATAAAATACCGCGTGAAAAAGCAGCTCATAGCTGGGCCATATTATGTTTGCTTACAGTTCCACAGGAAGGGACCACATAGCAAGAGGCTGGAGCAGGGAAAAGCTAGAGAGAAGGCAAGGCTATCTACCTTCAAGGCCCGCCCCCAGTGACATACTTCCTCCATCAAGCCTCTACATTCTGAGGGCTCTGAAATCTTCCCAAACAGCAACACCAACCAGGGACCAAGTGTTCAGATACATGAGCCTAAGCAGGACTGGAGGAGCCATTTCTTCTTCAAACCTCCACAGTGCCACCATTTCTCGATATCTTTTTTTCCCTAAGTTTATTTACATTTCAAATGATTTCCCTTTTCCCGGTTCCTCCCTCCCCGAAAGTCCCATAAGCCCCCTTCCCTCTCTCTGTTCCCCATTCAACCCCCTCTCGCTTCTCTGTCCTGGCATTCCCCTACATCCAGTCTTTCCAAGACCAGGGGTCTCTCCTTCCATCTTCTTGGAAATCTATTGATATTCGAATTGTGTCTAGGGTATTCCGAGATTCTGGGTTAATATGCCCTTATCAGTGACTGCATACCATGTGTGTTCTTTTGTGATTGTGTTACCTCACTAAGGATGATATTTTCCAGCTCTGACCATTTGCCTAGGAATTTCATGAATTCATTGTTTTTAATTGCAGCGTTTCTTGATATCTTAAAGAGCTTTACAATGTTTCCCTTGCTTTTACTTTTACTTATTTTATGCCTTTATATTAATTTCATAACTAATAGTTTATGGTTTCTATTTATGATCTGTTCATGTTATAACTTAAGTCCAGATGTCACTTGACTCAACCACTTGTCTCAGGCTTTGTTCCTACATGAGGATAATACAATCAGTTATTGGGCTGTATTGGGATTGTTGAGATATATATAGTTGAAGCTAGAATGGCTTGTGTGTTTTCAAAGTCCCTTACATGTTGTGATGGTTTGTATATGTTTGGCCCAGGGAGTAGCACTGTTGGGAGGTGTGGCCTTGTTGGAGTAGGTGTGTCACTGTGGGTGTGGGCTTTAATACCCTTGTCCTAGCTGCCTAGAAGCCAGTATTTTGCTAGTAGCCTTCAGATGAAGATGTAAAACTCTCAGCTCCTTCTGCACCATGCCAGCCTGGATGCTGCCGTGTTCCCACATTGATGATAATGGACTGAACCTCTGAACCTGTACGCCAGCCCCAATTACATGTTGTCCTTATAAGAATTTCCTTGGTCATGGTGTCTGTTCACAGCAGTAAAATAACTGGGCATGACACTCCCGGAGGATCCGGCTATACCACTCCTGGGCATATACCCAGAGGCTTTATCTGCATGCAATAAGGACACATGCTCCACTATATTCATAGCAGCCTTATTTATAATAGCCAGAAGCTGGAAAGAACCCAGATGTCCCTCAACGGAGGAATGGATTCAGAAGATGTGGTATATTTACACAATGGAATACTACTCTGCAATTAAAAACAATGAATTCACGAAATTCCTAGGCAAATGGTCAGAACTTGAAAATATCATCCTTAGTGAGGTAACCCAATCACAAAAGAACACACATGGTATGCAGTCACTGATAAGGGGATATTGACCCAGAATCTCGGAATACCCTAGACACAATCAGCATATCAATAGATTTCTAAAAAGATGGAAGGAGAGACCCCTGGTCCTGGAAAGACTGGATGTAGGGGAACACCAGGACAGAGTAACGAGAGGGGGTTGAATGGAGAAAAGAGGGAGGGAAGGGGGCTTATGGGACTTTCGGGGAGGGAGGAAACGGGAAAGGGGAAGTGATTTGGAATGTAAATTAAAAAAAAAAAGACACATATATACTGTCTGTAGTGGCTATTCCTGGTTGTCAACTTGACTATATCTGAAATGAACTACAATCCAGAATTGGAAGGCTCACCTGTGATCCTGATCTTGAGGCTGAGAAATACAAGTTTCTGACCTGGAACTTGGCATGGAGATCTTGGAGCATAGTGGCTATGAATCCCAGGAGACTAAGGCAAGGAGATCTCTGAGTTCAAGGTCATCTGGGACAAAACAAGTCCCAGATCCAGGCGTGGTGGCACACACCTTCAATCTGGACCACACCTTCTGCTAGAGTCCCTACATAAGGGCACTGGAAAAAGGAAGATTCTCTCTTCTTGCTTTGTGTGGTTGAAAAACTGCTAGATCCTTGGATTTCCATTCACAGCTGCTGCTGACCATTGTTGGGAGTTGGACTACAGACTGTAAGTCATCAACAAATTCTCTTACTATATAGAGACTTCCCATAAGTTCTGTGACTCTAGAGAACCCTGACTAAATACACTGTCTACATCCTAAATGCTACCTGAAAAGGCTGGCTCCCAGCAATCCTGACTCATGGCAAATGCTGCTCTGGCCACCCAGTCCCACGAAACTCTTCAAAGCAGGAGTGTCAAGATGGATCAGTCTTGATTTCTGGTTTGTTAACCTCTCTCATCAAAATGACTCTGTCATGGTTCACCTTCCACCTTTTGGTTGGTGAAAAAAACACCAACTCATCATGAATAGAATCAACGAAAATCATCAGTATAACTCAATACAGTTAAGCATACAATTATACATATATAATATATATGTTATATTCACATATATACATACATATACACACAGATATATGTTCATATATACACATATGAACTCTTTACATGAAACAAGAACTTGAGATTCTATAATGATCCTCTGCCTAAGTTCCTCTGGAATCTAGATATTTCTGATTGGTGTGTCTATAACTGCTCTCCCTACTGTACTCGCAGTAGGACAGATCTATCTGTCAACATCCTGTTAAGGCAGACAGGCACAGGCCTCTTACATATCGATCCCAATTCCTGCCCCTCCCTCTGCCCCTACTGTAACAGCAGAGTGTATACAATAATGTTTTTTCTTTCAGTTTACATCTATATTGCTCACTGCTCATTCAAACAGGGAGCTTTGATTAAACTGCCTTTCTTCCACAGTGTTCTTTACTTTCTCTGATTTCATCTTCTTATTGAAGATGCTGATCTGAAAAGCAGATCAGCCATTGGGCCTGGTCTATCACATGGGAAGTTCCTTCTCTGGGGTCATTTCAATCTCAACCCAGGAGAACCCAGAAATCTTTGGCTTTCAGTCATTCTGCCCTCATGCATAAGGTCATAAGAAGACCCATCCTCCTTTCTTCCCTCCCTCCCCCTCACACACTCACACACACACACACACACACACACACACACACCTTCTACTCTCTTTGGCTATCATTGGAGTTTCTGACTTAGTGTCATTTTTAATTCTCAACTATTTTCAAATGTCACTTCAATAAGGAACTTGGAAGCACTGGAATGTTCTATATAAGAAACCGGGAAGAGATATGATCAACAGTCTTTTTCAGCTGTAAACCCTGTGAGCTGAAATAATGACAGGTCTGATGAGATAAGACCCACGAATGTAATAGTGGCCTGGAGAGTAACCAGCCACTTCCTGGTTAGATTTAGAGCCTGCTGTGCAAGATGGAACTCATGCCTGATCCTATTGCGTGGGCTGAAATAAATGGCTATGGAAATCAGTGTAGAAAAGGTTACAATGACATTTCATACAGCTGCTGTGATTGCTCAGACACAACTTGGATAAGATCAAGTCATCCAAAATCCCAGCATGGATGGGGAAGAGGCTCATAGAGCCCAACCCTTATCTGACATGGTATTGGCAATTGATGGGTGCTAGGAAGAGAGAGTTCTTTTACTTAAGGGAATTAGTATCTCTGAAGCTACCTACGTTCTCGGAGATGGTTCTACATTCATGTTCATACAGATGGACTCAGTGAGTTAAAAATAAAAAAAAAAAAAACAGCACATGGAGTTGGAAACAGGAAGTGGGAATAGAGGGAGAACCGGAGGACTATGATGGGTAAATTTGCATAAAATATAAAATATGCATCATGAAATTCTAGATAATAAAAAAAATCCCAAGAAAAAAATTCCAATTCAGTATAACAATAAAGTACACAGGTACATGGGTGCTTACAATAAAACTTAGATAGATAGAATAGGTGGTTACAAGCTAAAAATAATGGTGGTCTGTGAGAGTAACCATACTAGATGGGCCATGACACAATCATTTCTGTATTCCTTTAAAAAGAAATGTATGTAATTTACTTAAAGGCCAGATTCTTTGGGACAGGGCCTGGTTGGTTTTGAACTTGAGACGGTCCTCTCAGTCTTCTGAGTGCTGAGATTACACGTACACATCACCCTGCCAGCTTTAAAAGTAAAGACACAACACCAAATGTGTTACCTATAGAGTCCTGTGCTTAAAGTAACCATCCTTTCTTTGATGTCTCTTTAGCTGTAACACACAGTTATGCCCGTTGGTCACCATGGTGATTACTACACTCACATCACCCAATTTCAACACATGCTGCCTTTACTCTTTCTCCTACCAAATTCATGTTGCTTCCTTGATGTTGGTGTAAGACATGGGTGGTGCTTTTCCTCACAGCTTGCCCCCCCACCCCCAATGATAGAGCCCCAAGGTCATAGTTCTAGGTCCTAGCATATTCTGCAGTTTCAGAAAGTACTGGGCTTTTATGACTGATCACATGTGAATGGATATGAACCAACTCAATTTGGTACAGGATCTTAAATAATGAGAGTCATAGAAAAAGCAATGGATAATCTGATTATCTGGAAGTCTGCCACATGCTCTTTGAATGTGTCAATCTTTCTACTGAGACAGTCTTCTAGAAGCAATGTCTCTTGCACTCTAGAAAGAGTTCATCAGTATTATTTCTCTAGCTCTCGAGACACGCTTTGGGGTTCTTTGGAACCACTAGTTTTCATGGCTGGATGGCGTGAAACAGAAAAGACGGCCGAAAAATGATCTGGGTTTTACCCCGAAGAACACAGCACACTCTCTAAGGTCTCTGCATCTCAACAGTCTTGCTGAATGTCAACAGCAGCACTTTTACAGATAGGGAACTCTGTAAAGTTGTAGACGTTGGGCTATTCTGCTTTTGCTTCATTTCTAGTTAAACGCCACTTCATTCGATCACTGCTTAATGCACGTTTTCTGTTTGTTTGAGACAAGATCTCATTTAACTCAGACAGGCCTTGAACTTACTAGTAGTCAAAGATGACCATGTACTTGTGATTCTTCTGCCTCTGCCCTGGAAGAGTTAGAGTTGAGATGTATGCTTCCATGCCTGCTGTATGCCATGCCAGAACTGGGGCCCAGGACTCTGGCGTGCTACCCAGCAACACCTACTGAGTGTATCCCCAGCACCGGATTCTAAAACTACAAAACTGTAGATGATTAAAATGAAATAAAAATGAATGATTTTATCCTTTATAAGTTGTCTTACATAGTAAAAACCTTCACTTCTCTATGTCTTAAATGTTGAAAGATTTTGTATCAGCGGCTTTTAACTGTTAGCTTGACACAGTCTAGAGTCATCTGATAAGGGGGTCTCAAGAGATTGCTCAGATAGGATCGACACGTGGGCTTGTTGGGGGTGGTGCATATCTTGACTATTAATTGATGTAGGAGGGGCATCATCATTCCCTGGGCAGCTGGTCCTCGACTATATAAGAAAGCTAGGTAAGCACAGTAATAGAAGTAAGCCAGCATGCAGCAGTTGTGGTGGTTTGTATATGCTTAGCCCAGGGAATGGCACTATTAGAGGGTGTGGCCCTGTTGGCGGAGGTGTGGCCTTGTTGGGATAGGTGTGTCACTGTGGGTGTGGGCTTTAAGACCCTTGTAGAGAGCCTTATTGGGGTGCTGTGCCACCTGGAAGGAGTCTGACATTGGCCAAGGAGTTTGACATTGGTCGAGGACAAGGAAATGGGCTGCTAGGCAGGAATCTGACTTTAAGGCATGATAGGGAAGTTAAGTTCAGGCTCGAATCTGACTTCAGGGCATAATATGGAAGTAGGTTAAGGCAGGAATTTTAATCTTAGGGTGGAACAAAAGAAGCAGGCTTCAGGCAAGATTTTGGGCTTGGACAAGGAAATAGACTCAGGTATTTTGGTTATTCTGACAAGACCTTGGAAACAACTGTCACAGGATTTTGCTTATTGCCTTGACAATTTTGTGTTTACTATCTTGCTTGTTCCTCATTGTACTACTACTGATCTTAATACCTGCATGTAATTAAATTGGTATAAAAGACTTCAGTCTCAGAATTGACTAAGGTAATGCTGCGGTTTTGTCTAATTATCTTTTTCTTTTTAATCCTCGCTCCTGCACTGGAGAACCAGTTGACTGACTGAGCAGACTTGGTGAGACCCTCATCCTAGCTTCCTAGAAGTCAGTATTTTACTAGCAGCCTTCAGATGAAGAACTCTCAGCCCTGCCTACACCATTCCTGCCTGGATGCTGCCATGTTCCCACCTTGATGATACTAGACTGAGCCTGATCCTGTAAGCCAGTCCCAATTAAATGTTGTCCTTACAAGACTTGCCTTGGTCATGGTGTCTGTTCACAGCAGAAAAACCCAAAGACAGAAGTCATCCATAGTTTCTGCTACAAGTTCCTACCTGACTTCCCTCAGTGCTGGGCAGTGACCTAGAATGGTAAGCCCTTTCCTCCTCTAAGTTGCCTTTGGTCAGCATTTTGCCACAGCAACAGAAAGAAAACTAGAGAAACTCTGATAATGTAGGTATGTTTCAAAGTTGCTTGACATCATCACAGATTTTAGTAAAATATTACATATATATATATATATATTGTTTATACTTGGAATCTTTGTTCTATTAATAAGAAAGAGCTCAGAAAACAGGTAAATGACTACCTAGCCAAGGGACTACCAGTTGATGGGGCATAGGCCAAAGCCACGTATTCCAAAGCCAGCCTTGTACGGAAAGTCAAGGAGGCAGAACAGTGGCAGGCTCTACTTGACAAGGAGGAGAATAACGGAGGCAAGCATCTGTCAGAGTCAGTGAGAGCCTTCACCAGCAGAGAGTCACCTGCCATTCCGTATTTCATACCATCTGCTGATGCCCAAGGACCAGTATGCAGGAGGCTACACCAGGGCCCACGAGGGTGAAATATGTGGTTAACAGCACTGAAAGCCACGGTGATTATGAGTCATGTGACACAGTCAATGACATACAGATACAGCAATAGCTCCAGGTTGAACACCAGCAACATCTGAAGCCAGGCATTAGTCAACAGAATGGTTTCGGAGGTATCCTGAGTGGCAAAAGGATGAGTTGGAAAAACACAATCTAGTTCTATTCTTTTCCATCATAAAACAGCCAATGAACAGAAGCCATGTGGAACCGTGAAGTCGCAGCCTCCATAGACACCATATTGTTTCCTCTTCTCTCGTAGTGTCATGTCTCTAAGGCTGGCGAAGAGATTGCTTCATCTTCACATCCTAATGACGCCTCCTTGGATTTTGGCTGGCATTTTGTTCTGATATTGCATTACAACAGACCTCCTCTGACATTTCATTTTGTCAGTGCAACAGGGTTTCTATATTATTTTTGTATTGACATTAAAAACCATCTCCATGGTCTTGGCTCATATTGTCTAGAGAATGCTGAGATAAGGTGCGTGGCCCATGGAACAGATGGCTGAAGTGGCGTAGCGCATAATGTTTAATAAACTCTGAGGCTCTTCTGGTAAGTATGAATGTACATGATATGTGCACGATGGGAGGTTCACAAAATTGTTTCCATGGAGCCCCAGGGCTCGTGACAGGGTGGGTACAGTTATGATGTTAATTCTCTACAGTCACCATTAACAGAAACACAACAAACCCTTTTAACATGTCATGAATCTTAGAGAATTAATCCTCGGTCTTGTGGCTAGAATTAAGTTATTTTTAACCACTGACCCATCCCTCCAGTCTCTAGACAAATGAATTAAGTTATTTTAAAAATGAACATGGTTTCATTTTGTGATGCAAACTTTTAATAAAAGAAATTTATAAAGCAAACTACAGTAGCTTTCTATCATTGTTGAATTTAAGAAGCCATTGACTATGGGATATTCTAAGTATCTCTTGACAAGAAAGAAAATGATAGTACTTTAATATTGCCTATAAGACATATCTCAAAATCAGAGATGTCAAATTATTAAAAAAAAAGTGTGAATCAGATAAAAATGGTGTCAAGCCTGGTATTTGATAACATTGAAAAGCCTGGTATTTGATAACATTATTAGAAAAGCATTAATAAATAATTGCTGATAGTTTAAGCATTTTGAAACAAATCATTTTATGAATATAATTTTAAGCTCAGTGTCCTCAGAGGATTAAAAAGACAGTTCTCCTTCTTCTATCCCTTTAGTGTCTACTAATTTGTCTATGAATATGTTATGATTTGTAATAAGACTAGGAATCCTGGTTCCTAACACTGTATACTCCTAAACTGCATTTCTTCAAATTCACAGAGACATATTTTTACAATATAATGGTGCTTTTCCAATTCTGACAAAAAGCAAATGGTCATCCAATATGAACATCCCTATTCTTCTTCTAACGTATTTTAAAATGTTTGTATGTATGTATGGATGGATGTATGGATGGATGTGTGTATGTATGCATCTGTCTGTCTGTCTGTCTGTCTGTCTGTCTGTCTATCTACCTAACCTATCTATGTATCTACCATCTACGTATCACACTTTACAGTGATGAAGGTCGATCCCAGGACCTTATACTCACTAGACATTGGTCTATCAGTGATATCTATCAGTCAGCTATTTAGTGCCATTGAAACTGTTACCCATCTCATGTCTAGGTTTCTAAGAGTCACTATGGCAGATAAAGACCTTCTGTTAGACACACTCATCATGTGTTCTGTGGGCTGGCTCTTCTCCCACAGGAAAGAACAGAGTGTGAGCTGGCTTCACTCTGGGCCTCAGGCTAGGGGTCCTTATGACTTCAGTGTCCATCTACTGATGAACACTCAAATCTTGTATTTCCTAAGGACAATAAATACTATTCTGAGTTTCTGTTGTTGAGACAAGGTCTCATGTATACTAGGATGCCCTTGAAAATACTATATAATATAAGATAACCTTGAACTTCTCATCCTCCTCCCTCCACATCCAGAGTACTGGGAATTATAGACATGTACCACCATATCCAGTTTATAGGCTGCTGGGGATTGAACCTATGGCTTTATGTGTGCTAGGCAAATACTTTACCAAATAGGCTATGGAACCAGCCCTAAAGAGATTTTTTTTAAAAACTGACTGGATATCTTCAAATTAGTTATATGATTTCCAAACAAGTCCTTCAAACTGAATGACTTTGACTCTCTTTAGGTCTTAGTAGTAACTGTAAAATTGTATGGGTATATCGGTAACATAATCCCCAACTACAATAGGCACACAGCAGACTTTGGGTTTGTTTATTTGTTTGTTTGTTTAAAGAGAAAAGCTTATGGCTTTTATCAGGTTTAGTTCATTTTTCAAAGAAGAAACTCCTTGGCATGATCTAAAGTGGAGACAGATATTTTAAAATTGTACGCTTTAAAACAACAACAACAAAACCCTTTAAAACTCTTAACAGCACTCACAGTTTATGGAGTCATTTCTTCATTCACATTGTATACCTGAGACCACACTCAAATTATGTCCTAAATGGCCTTCAACATCAAACATACTGTTCCCACCCTGCCAAGTCATAACCAAGGTTATAAGGGCAGTGAGCTTAAATTTAGAAAATATGGCATTCTCAGCTTTTCACCACAATGTCTTTCTAGAAACCACAGTATAAAGTGAATATTGAATTTTCCCATAAAGTAAGGTTATAATGGGAGGCTGGGAGACTAGGGGATTGGGGGGCTGTGAGGCCGTGTTTCTCAACAAGGAGTTGACTCCACAGCTCAGCAACAGTGGATTGTATAAGTAATAACACAGTAGTATCAACTCTTTATGGTAACGTCAATGGCAAGAGATTTCAAGTATTGTAGAAGGGCTTGATATATAGTCTATTATGTAAATGAGAGAATTCATAGTTTTAGATTACATAGAAACTACACCCCAGTATATAAGTAAGGAATTATTAGAAACTTGCCAGGAAATGAACATGCTAATAATTCAGTATTGTAAAAGGTTTGCTTTTCTCAGCTCTAACGTATCTTTCCACCGCATCAAGTCCACATTTCTTAGAGAGATGCTTTCTCATTAAACCCAGATAAATTCCCCTAGGAGACCCAGTGTATTTTCATGTGATTTTTTTTTCACAGGATCTTCCTTTTAATTTGGAAATTTTTCCCCAGTAGCTAGTAAGCTTTATAAAAGTCATTCCATCTGCATCAGAACTGTTCCAAGATGCCAGAGGCAAGAGCTCACAGATTGTTCAATGATGTGTGGGGGATATGCTGATCAACTCACCATCATTAAAATGCCATTTAAAGAAGCCTGGTTTTTAAACAAGGAGGCATGGAGTCACTGGGCCACACTAGTGCCGTGTGCTCTCCCATGTTCTCAGACCCTGACTGTGGACTGTGCAGAGCAGTCAGTTAAACACAGAAAAAAATGTAATGTGATACGAGTGGCATGGAAGGTGAGACCAGGGACTCTAGCAAAATACCAGAATGGAGCTTACGCTTCAGAGTCACAGTGCCTTACAATTAGAGAATATGACTTTGCAATGATCGATGGAAAGCGGAGGCCCAGAGACAAGTGACAATTCAGGCTTATATACTGTGAAGTCGGAGGTTGGGTCATGCAGATATGTAGGTTCCAGCTTGACTCATGCTGGTATTCTCTGCTGACCTGCTCCCTCATGTACAGAAACTGGGGAGAAATTTTCTAGCCTGTGCCAGACATAAATGAGGGGGGATCAGAAGAGTGTTCTCTCTCTCTCTCTTTCTCTCTCTCTCTCTCTCTCTCTCTCTTTCTCATAGAGAAAGAGATATATAGATATATATATCATATATGTGTATAATAAAATAAAAATTCATGTCATATATATAATATTTACTTTGTATATGAGAATGGAAAGTAAATCAAATAATACTTTTCATTCTACACAGGCTCCTCATGCTGGAGGTATTCAGTATAATATTCCCTAAATGAGTCCCATAACTGTTTGAGTTGGGAGATAGATAGAATGCAAGCCTCACAAGTATAAGAACTTGAGTTCGGTCCCAGAACCCCTGTGGAAAGCAAAGTATGGAGGCACATACTTTTAACCTCAGTGCAGAGGAGACTGAGACAGGAGGATCCCTGGGGCTCACTAGCCAGGCTTCCTAGCCTACTTATTGAACTCTAGTACACCATAAGAGATTCTGTCTCAATAAACAAGAGAAATGGCACCAAAAAATATGATCTGGCTTCCATGCAGATCATATGTGTGTGTGTGTGTGTGTGTGTGTGTGTGTGTATGTGTGTGTGACACCTGAATCCATTTGAATATCCACCTCCACACAAAAGAATGAAAGCCAGACTTTGGCCATTGCTAGGATCTGAGTATGAAGTGTATTCCACAGGATCAGGATTTGAGTGTTTGGACCCCAGTGCTGTTTTAGGAGGTACCGAACCTTTGACACATGGAATCTGGCTGGAGGAATTGGGTCACTGCTGGTAGATCTGAACTTTGGGTTTTGCTTCCTGGCTTGCCAAGATGTAACAACCTGTGGCTTAATTCCTGGCAGCCATTCCTTCTTGGATCTGATAAGCTGTGTACCCTATGGAGCCATGAGCCCAGATAAATTCTTCCTTCATTAAGTGGCTTCTATCAAGTATCTTGTCAGCCATGGCCAAGCAACAATAAAGATACTTTAATTCAGATTCTCTAAAATTTATGTAATCTCATTGTCCAATAAAAGAGGTAAATTTAATATGTATGTATTTGTCTGAAGACTTTTAAGCTGCTATTCCATTATCTAGTGCACAGCTAGATTTTTTTTTTTTGGTAGCTGCTCCAGAGTCTAGCATGTGCAGCTCCTGTTTCAATCATAACCATCTCTAAACGATTCTTGCAAGAAACAATTAATGGGGGAAGCCATTTTTCCTCCTCTGGCCTTTTTAGGACTGGGTGGTGGGTACCCTTTCTCACCACTAGTGGTACTGAAGTAATTATTTAGTGTTAAGGTTCACTTCCTCGGGTGTAAATTTTGGTTTTAGTTGACATGAAAAAGAAACATCAATTTATTAGGAAATAAAACTTATTCTCTGGTAATGGAGCAGCTGTATTCATAAATTTATTGTGGTTTAATGTGCTTACACATAAAGCAATTAGAGTTTTCTGACAAACAGACTTGCCCTGAAAGGATGGTAAGGCTATGGAGAATACGGTCCAGGAAACTCAACACAAGTGGGAAGGAAAAGGAAAGCTTCGAGTTCTATAGTTATCGAGAAACCTCCCAGTGGCTTCCCTGGCCTTGCCTGAGCTGTGTCTAGAGTTGAGCATGCTTGGGCTCACAGCAAGGATGATGTAGACAGCCATAGACAATCACTGACTATAGCAGACAAGGGTGCCTGCAGCTGCCCAATGCTAGGGCTACTCTTCCTCGTGGGAAAGGAAAGCCGCCCAAGTTCTTCCTTCCACCCCAGACAGTGCCTCTCTTCTGTGATGACAGCAAGAACGGACTTTCATTTTCTTGCATCCAGTCCATCCTCCTGCCTAGGTATGACATGCTTATTGTAGTAACCACCCCAAGACTTGGACTAAGAATTTTTTTTTCTCTCTAGTTAATTCAAGAAGGCTGAGACTTAAAACTGCTCTAACATATTTCTGTCATTTGCAGCAACAGTTACCCAATTATTTATTATGCTATTAAATGCCAGGCACTTATATAAAACTTGTGCTCACTATGCAAATCTACATAGCTGAGAAATGGTTCCTGTGTTCTGTAGGCAGTTAGCATACAACCAGATGTGGCAGCTGCTGCAAAAGCAGGAAGAGTGGCCGCTGATGGAGGGAATGGTGGACACTGGGCCAGTTTTATTTCCTCAGATTCCTGAGTCTAACACAGGGGGAGAGGGGGAGAGGAATTGGAGGCACAAAGATCAGTGGATGTGAAGACAAGTCTAGAATAAGGAGAAAGTAGTTTGGGGACATGCCTCAGCTTGTAAAATGCTTGCCACATATCCATGAGGAACTGAATTTGATCCCTAGAACCCATTTAAAATCTGGGTATGGTGGTACACACTTGTAATCCCAGTTCTGGGAAGGCAGAGCCAGGAGGATCCTTGGGATTTCCAGGCAGGCCCATGTGGCAAATTCCTTGCTAGTTAAAGATCCACCTCAAAAAATAAGGTGGATGGATGGATTGAAGAGGGACCCCTAAGCTAGGTCTCTGGCTTCCACTTACAGGAGAACATATTCACCTGTACATGAATGTGCACACACGCACACACACGCACACACACGCACACACACACACACACACACACACTGATGGGAATAGCAATAGAACCAGTGAGACGAGTTGGCAGGAAAGGCAATGGTTAACAGGCAGACTCTGTGACCCAAGTGTCCGATGCTAGGACATTATACTCAAGAGATGCAAGAACCACAAGCCTCCCCTTCACAACACTTAAAACAATGAATGGGTCACAGCAGTGTAGCCCAGCTCCAGGTTCACAGCAGGATGGAAGCTGCTCCTCCCTCTGGTAACTTCAGGGTGATTCTTTCAGCTGACTAGCACCAGACTCAGACAGGGATGTGATGGAGATGCCATTAAAGTACACATGCACGAATAAAGCAGCACATGCCCTGGATTTTGAAAACAACAGACAATATCACATAGCCTCTGATCGTGGATAGATGGTTCCCAGTCAGGCCAGATGAGTCACTTCAAGTTTGAAGTTGGAACAGCAGAGTCTACATGGAGCAAGGAGAGTTAAATGTTGTGGGTGCTCCCGTGAGCAAGCTCAGAGGTGATGGATGAGCTCAGACCAAGCTTTGTCTGGAGAGTCCCCACTCCAGCCTCTAGCTCATTCTTGGCACAGAGTGTGGATGAACATGGCTGATGGTCCTAGAGACTTTGCAGGGAGCAGCAGTCTCCTAGGGTAGTAGACTCACTCAACTAGACCCTGGCTACTTGCATGCTCTTCTCATTAGACCACACAGCCACCACAGAGTTTATTAAAGCCTTGTATCTCTGCTTCACATCAACAGGAAGAATAGCTTCTGCATAGTTAATCTTTTTCTATAAATACCTAAGTTAAAGCACAGAGGTGATAACAGAAAAGTATCCCACTCCATTTATTTCTGTTGGCAATCTTTCACTGGAAACAAGGGAGAACAAAGGCATCAGCCCTTGAGTGTGAACGCAGCACAGAAAGGCCTGCACTAAATCCTGAATGCAATTGTTCTATGAAAAGGTTTATGTGAACACAACATGGAAAGGCCTTTGCTGGATCCTGAATGCACTTGTTCTATGAAAAGGTTTAAACTGAATTCCCAAATTGTATGTCACAGTGAAGAACCAATCCTGAGCAGAATCATGTGCAGCCTCAGGAAACTCACAGAGCATGTCAAGAGTTTCACAGCTGGAGGAAGGTCACGATCACAGGGCAGAGATCCTAGTTTGAATGAAGAGCTGAACCTGACACCCTCTGGAAACAAAAAGTGAGCTTGCTGAAGGAAGGTGGCTGACTGCAGACAGGTGCACGAGCCATGAACTTGTGGAGTGAGAACCTTGGTTTGTGCTGCCTGGTCATACACTTCTCCTGTTTGCTCCCACCTACTTTTCCTGGCTGTTATTTTTCTTGCCACTGTGGTTTAATAATTGATATAAGGGAATAAAGGTGCATTTTAGATCACCCTTCAGAGGAATAAAGCCTGTTGTGGAGGGATGAGAGCAGCTTTGTCTGCTCAGTCATGTCAGCCTGGGTGATGGTGTGGTCCACATTCAAAGCAGGTCTTTTGTGCCATAACTTTGAAAATGCCCTCAAAAATATGCCTGTAAGTGTGTCTCTTGGCTGATTCTAAATCCAGTCAAGTTGACAACGAAAATTAACCATGACATGAGAATTTATGCTTTGGGTCTGCACTTTCCAACATAGAATAACATGTTTGTGCATACTACTTTCCCCAAAGTTGAATGAATTTCCTGATCCTAAATCTGAAAATTTCATAATATAAAACTATATTTGAGTCTCCTACCAAAGCCTGACACATGCTTAAAGTCTGAGACCATCACCTGCTCCACACAGAGAGTTTCCCATACCTACCTCTCATGTTCAGAGGAATAACTTCCTAGTCATCAACATACTAACGTTTATTAGTAACACGCTATAAAAGCATGATATATCATATGACAAAGCGAGTTAGAGCCATAGAAACACACTACGATATCAGAAAGAGACTTCTATTTGTCACATTGGCTATAATTCTAACTGAGTATTTTTCATGTTTTAACCATAACCCACAATAAAAAAAATGTTTTATGTATTTATTAGCACAAATGTGCGTAAGTATAAAATTGAAACATTATGAAATAGAAGCATTCCCAATGCAGTCTGATGTTTCCTGCTCTATTTCTGTTATTTCTAGACTATAACATTTCTTCCCCTGTCGGGGTATGGAGCAAGAGGCTGGGGTCAACCCCAGGGCATTGAACATGTTGAGCTTATGATGACCACCAAGCTACCTCCCAACTCCCCAGTTCTCTTCTTAAAAGATGCTGTTCCACTAGCTTAGCAAGAAGACAACCATGCCCAGTACTGGAAACATAGCCAGCTACTCAGGGATAAAGGAGGTCCTGGATCTTGGAGGAGAACCACCTTTATTAAACCAGCATAAACTCTGACTGCATTCTAAATATTTGTCCTTATATCTACCTATAAGTGTAGTCCTCACCACTCATCAGGCAAACTTCTCTTTAAAACAGACAGAGACCATTACAGAAAACCACAACCCATTAGAATCCAGAATTGGAGAGAACAGTCCCAGTGAATTTGCCTTCAAACACTTTCATGCCTAAGGCTCAGGGAACATTGCAAAAGAGGAGGCGGAAAGACCGTAGGAGCCAGAGGATGGAGGAGTTTTCTGTAAGACTCTGCCTCCTAGTAATGTGAGAAGCGACACCTGTAAAGTCTTAACAATATAACATGACTGAATATATATGAGATGAAAAAGGTTGACACCAATAGACGTGCCAAAGTAGGTGGGGGGAAACCCAGAAGGCCTCAAGCTTACCCAAAAGCTACAACCTACTAAGGAATGCTGAGAGTGGAAGAAATGGTCTTCTCTAGGGAAGAGTACACTATTGGTTACAAAATACCCAAATGGCAAACACTGAAACATAAGTTTGAGTAACATTACATAGATTGACTGAACAGGTTATATTTAGAAATATATGTGTGCACATATTTATACATATAACAGCAATTACTGAAAAAAAAAAGACGTCATGAACTTGAAAACTAGTAAGGAGGGGTACATGGGAGAATTTGGAGAGAGGAAAGGGAAGGTAGAAAATAATGTTTATTATATTCCAATTTCAAAGATAAAAGAAAATAAATTGTTGATGCCAACCTGAGAAAACTTTATAACCCAACCGCTGGGGCAAAAAAAAATCAAGATTTCAAAACTGCAGTCACCTAGAAGATACGTATATACCACTTAATTTCAGGGAGAGAAAAAAGTGCTTATATCATTTAAATGCAAAAGTCATTAAGACTAAGTATGAACCAACTTCCATTGAACTTAGAATCTTCTGAAATTCTCTCTCTCTCTCTCTCTCTCTCTCTCTCTCTCTCTCTCTCTGAATGTCCACTCCCATGGTTTTCTGGGATGCCCTGTGTGTTTGGCTGCCTCTTCTACTTCTTGTTGCCCATGTGGTTTAGACAGGGTGAAAGCCAAACAAGAAGCAGGGTGGACATCAGACAGGAAGCACAGGAAGGCTGAGCTTGGCCTTCACTTGGAAAGGCAGAAACCCAAGACCATGAGCTCTGTACCACACACCAACTAAGAAACTAGCCTCCAGCTTTGGCTAATAATAGAGACCATATGCCAACTACTGACGGGCTGCACTGTCCAATGACACTTGTGAATGGAACTTTCGAGCATGAATCACAATGTTCGCTGCAATTGTTCCCTGGAGCTATCTTTCACCTGTGGCTATTTCAGGGAAGGACTGGGTCTTTCATTTAATTTTAAGGAAAGCTAAAGAGGCAAATGTGGCTGCTGGCTTCCATACTAAGCAACACAGCCCTAGAACTTATCAAGCCTATGTGGGAAGGAGCAGATGAGATACTCTGGGGCAGATGGAGCCATGAAGACCCTGATCTCAGCTGTCATTCAATCCTAGGCTCTCATGGGCAACAACTGAAACTCTCAAATTCAGTAAGTGAAACAAGAGTTCATAGATCAAAATAATCACAGAATTTCAACTGAGAAAATGTTTTGGTTTTTTTTTGTGGCCAAGAAGCAATCTCTTCTAACTAGACCTTTGGGCAAAGGTTTTATACAAAAAGCTACAAACATTCTTTTAGGACTAGAAGAGACAGTGATTGACATCAAGCAGGAGATGTGTACCTGGAGGCAGATGTGCCGATAACTCATTGTAGCTCAGAATAACTACCAATTAAATCACAAAGGTAGGCAGAAGGCTGGCTTGATTCACTTTACACCTGCATAATTCACAGGAAAAGACAGACTAGTCACAAAAACTGTGGGAGATAGAAAAGCAAATTCCTCAATGTCTCAAACTCTGGCAACCATTAAATGCCCAACATAGAATGCAACCTACAAAATCCTTACTTGGCTGTAAACCCACGATGAGAAGAGCCAACACAGAAATTCCACTCTTCCTGCGGCACTAGGCTCTTTCAGTGCACCCACATCTCACAACTGTAAAAGATGAATTCTGCGTGCCATCTTCCCAGATGGGAGTGTAAGAAAGGAACCCTTAAGTGGCTTGTCCAAGATTAACAGTAAGTTTTAAGCAGTATACAATACTGTCTTTGTATAAGAAGTGGATTCTGAATGGGATAGTTATCTTAGCATTTCCAACCAGGAACTTGTTTTTAAAATTTAATATTTCATAGCACCAAATGTCACAGAAAGTCATATGACTGCAAAGGAAGTTTATAAGACCTTATAAAAACAGACCTCAATACTTTAACACTTTTGAGTTAACACAGCAAATCAGCTCTTAGTAACCCAAAGAAACAGCCAATACATATGAGTGGCCAAAGACTCCAAAATGTGGTTAAACTATTGTTTGAATATACTACTAAAGAGGGCACGGGTCATTAACTCTAACTTAAAAATAAAGAACAGCTTGGTTCACAATAGCAGTAAGCTTTGATTATCTGGGTAATTCACCATATTGAATGCTTCACTTAGTTACACAGAACTAAAGAGACTTTCATGAAACAAATGAGGGGGTCGATCATGGTGTCTTCTGAACACAGAGCTTGGTAGCAACAGTAGGCAGGAACATACTGCAGCTCCAACATTGCTGTTGGGTATATGTAAAAAAAAAAAGTGTTAAAATAATAGGCAATTGCAGTGTTCTGAAATTAGATCTAACAAGGTGAGTAACTGCTGAGCAAGTCACACTCCTTCTTACAGACTTTTCTCAACACTGAACAAGATGCAGAGATTGCCTGTAAGAGGTATAATCTTCTGTAATCTTTTCTTTTTTGGCATTCAAAGCAATTGCCCTCCAAGGGAGAAGCAAGCAAGAGAACAATGCCAGACTACTTGAGTATTTGTGAACTTTGACCTTTCACAGAAACAGCTATTGACAGCTGGTCCAAAGTATTTGACAGCCTTCAACTTCTGGTGTCAGGTATCTGTGAAGGGGCAGAGTGTGCCTGCCTTTTCATCCAAACTCAAGAATGGGGACACCTGGGAGAGACCATTTCACAAGAGAGATTTTTAGGTCATTATAAGTAGATATGTGGCTGAAATTGAATACTGAGAAGGTACGAGATGGGTTTGTTACATGAATCCACATGTGAAGTAAGAACAAGGATGCCTGTCATATCTAAGGAGAGTAAAAAGATGACGGAAGCAATATCCGTGGAGTGGAGAGCACATGGGTTCATATGTGTACGTTATTGTATGCACACTGCCAGTGCTAGGCATAAAGTGATGACTTGGGAGCAATGATGCCATTAACAATAACATAGAACCATGCTATTTGGAAGAAGAAAAGGGTGCGATTTTATCGAATTCAGTCATAACACTCATCCCTCACTCCAAATCTGACCCATTTCAACAAGGTGCAGAGACTAAAAAGGGAAGAACTTTGGAAGTCAGCCCAATGAACTGGAAGTACACCTCCTTAGATGGGGTATTGTAATTGGAACTTAAACTCCTCAGTTCAGAGCTAGTGACACTTCTCCCAATGGCAGGTCAGTTCTGAGAGAAGGCTCACACACATAGATAGGAACCTGTTGTGCATGCACTGGTACAGCACCAGGTCTGCTTCTCCTGATACAGATAAAGGGCATGCTTTGCACCTTCTGTATTAAATTACATGCTTTACTATTTAGCAGATGATTAGCCTCAGAAATAAATGAGTTGTCACCTGTTAGATGATAGGGATTTGGATTTGTTAAACAGGAATTACAAACCTTCATCATTCTGTATTGAGCTCCTGTTAACCTAATAGATCAGATCAAATAAAAAAGGGAGTCCCTCATTCTAAATGAAACTTCTTTACTTCACAGTAGCAGATAGATACCAACATGGACAGTCTGTCTTGCATATAGGAGAGTCCCCCCCGCCCCCAGTCAGTACAATAAGGAAGTCTCTTCAGCATTAATCTTATCGAAAAGAAATCTATCATATGTGGGTAGAAATCAATTTTCTTAGTCACTCTTCCATAGCTGTGAAGAGACACCATGACTAAGGCAGCTCTTATAAAAGAAAGCACTTAACCTAAGGCTTGCTTACAGTTTTAGAAGTTTAGTCCATTATCATCATGGCAGGCAGAAGCCACAGCAGTAGCAGGAAGCTACATCCTGATCTGTAGGTAGGTAGATAGGTAGCTAGACAGACAGACAGAGAGAGAGAGAGAGAGAGAGAGAGAGAGAGAGAGAGAGAGAGAGAGACTTCTTCCAACAAGCCTCTACCTCCTAATCCTTCTCAAGTAAAGCCACTCTCCCTGAAGACTAAGCATTCAAATATATGAGCCCATGGGGAGGGCATCCTTATTCAAATCACCACACCAATAAAATTACATTTCTTCTGAATCTATGTTTCCATGCTCCTGTCTCACCAAACTCCACAGTTTTTTTTATGTAGACCATAATAGCTCCTGTTATATTCTATAGAAAAAAAAGCCACTAAATTAATAAAACCACAAATAAGAACAAACATATGTGGATTGTAATCTAAGTGTTTGTAAGACCAGCATTGGAGGTGTCAAGTCTTCTCTTAGAGGGCAAGTTTGGGCTGGGCAGTTTCCTGGACTCTCATTCTTCTTCACAGACCAGGATTGGAAAAATCCACTCAGGTGGAATGGCTATATATACTATAGACAAGTAGCCCACCAGGGGACCTTTCCTTGGTGAGGAGCCATGCATTTTGGGTAGAACAAAAAAGATGAAGATGGGGGATGGTTTGAAAAGACAGCACAGAACAGGTATAATCAGATCCAGCAAGGATGCCATCTGGGCTGGGAATCAGGATGCCAAACAAGGAAGAATATGAGGCATTTGGCAATATCTTTCACAGTAGCAAGACATTCATGGTGGAACAGGAACCACTAGTGAATGCCATCTCTATACATTTAGCCTTAAAGGCTAATGTGTCTTCTGTAGCTACCACACCTGTCGGCCTCAGTGGAAGAGAAGCTGCAGGTACAGCGTGGCTTCTGGCTGTGACTTGCAGAGCCTCACACCGGAGGACTTCAGACAGGTTTGCTCTCCTCAAATGTGAGGCACCAGGACTGTGAGATCCTAAGTTCTTGTTATTCACAGCAACAGACTCCATGGCAATCAGCACCCAAGGAAAGGGAACAGCAAGAATGAAAGAACCAACCAGGGTTCAGTCTGCTTGTTAACCTGAACAATTACTATTTTCTTAGTTCATCCGGTGTAAACACAGACAAAATAATGCTTAATTACAATACCACACCAATCTATTTGAGGTTGACAGCGAACAGTAAATCACTGATATAACCTCTGCCTAAAGCAAACATCATAGATGCTGATAGAGGTCTGGGAATCCAGAAGCAGAAATAATTGAAAAAAAGAAGGGACCAGAAAACATTCTTTCTCTTCTGGACCAAGTCTGGAGGATGAGTGGGAACGTTCCTGTTCATGTTCCATTTGGATTTTTCACATGAGGCACAGGGATTATTGAACACACTGGACTGGTCACATTCAGCCAGCCGCATTCAGCCTTCGAACATACCCCAGTCCTTCTTTCGGTCTGCAGGGATTAACTGAGAATGGGCAGCTTCAAGACACTGGTGCCTCAAAAATACATTTGCCACAAATCTATGATCTAAACAGCCCAGAAAGGGAGAGTGTAACGTCTTGAATAAATAGCAACCCTTCATTTATTCTCAGCAGAACGTAAGAACCCAAGACATCAGAATCAGTCACAAGCAGAAGTTACAGCTAATCGCTCTGTAGGCATTATTCCTGCCAGCTACAGCAGGAAGCAGCCTGTAGCCTTACTGTGAAATTAAAAATCCAAACAAGAATCGTATGCAAACTCGTTCTGTTTGCAACTGTTTCCTTCAAGTGCTGCTTTTAGTTTCTCTCCTAATTGTGGAAGTTGTAAAAGCTAAGCCCACTCATGGATCAAAAGTTTCCCTGAATGCAGAGCACAGGCACTGTGGGTGATTTGCACCTCTGCAGTAGTCCACATTCAGACTATATTCCCTCAAGTTGTAACCAGAGTCAACCTCTTCTTAAGTCACTTCTTGTCAAGTACATTAAACGGATACATTTCTCCTATAAAAACCACGTCTCTGGCTGTAGAGGTGGCTCAGTGGTTAAACAGATTTGTTGAAAACGAATGTCATGGCTGGCCTGTCACATGGACCTCCGAGGGCTCGCACTGAGGCTCCTTTTAACTCTACTGCTTAGGGGTCTGTCTGTGTTCTGCCTGAATCTCATCAACAGCGTTCTGGCTATTCACAATGGGCAGTCAAGTCATGCAGCCCACAAAGGTGACTCTTCTAGAATGAACCACCTCAAAGTCTGACTTCACAAAACTATCTTTATGACCTCAGGTCATTGTGAACATCAAGTGTCATGGGGTCAGGTCTTCTAAATGAGCTCATGTGTGCGTGGTAAATGACGAAGCTGGACATATGCTATACCAGGCACAACTGGGCCTAGGAACACCCTTCATCACAAGTTAATATGAGGAGCAGTGGTGGCTTCCAGTCTGTAAAACACTGGAAGTGCAAACATGAGGACCTGAGTTTGATCCCCAGAAGCCACATAAAAAATTTTTTAAAAAGCAGGGTGTGAGGTTGGAGAGATGGCTCAGCAGTTAAAACATTCATACTGCTTGCTCTTCCAATGGACCTGAGTCCAGATCTCAGAACCCACATCAGGTGACTGACAACTAACTGTAACTCCCGCTGCAGGAATCGTGTGTCATCTATGGGTACCTACACTCACATCTACAAAGGCAAAAACATATATACATGATTTATATCTTTGAAAGATGGGCATGGGTCACACATTTGTAAGTCTGGTGTCTGGGAGGCTGAGACAGTGCTTGGAGCTTCATGGACAGCTAATCTAGACATCTGGTGAGTTCCTGGCCAGTGAGAGACCCTGCCACATAAAACATCAATGTCTAGCCTCCACACACATGCAGGTTGTTAGCATTTTGTATAAGCTCCGCCCCAGTTACCTGGCAATAGTCAGGTGTGCCTGACTCACTATAAAAGGGGTGCTCTCTCTTGTGCTCTTGCCTTCTTGCTCTGTCTTCCCATCCCTTCCTCCTCTCCCCCCATTATCCTCCCCCCCTCCTCATGTGCTCATGGTCAGCCTCTACTTCCCTATTCTCTCTCTCTCTCTCTACTACCCTCTCAACTCCCCTCCCCATGCCCTGAATAAACTCTATTCTGTACTATACAGTCATGTGGCTGGTACCTCAGGAAGAAGAGATGCTTCAGCCTGGACCTGCAAAGATACCCCTTTCCCCATACCTGACTACACATCCACCAAACATATTACCTCTCTCCTTATCTTTTTATAGAACAACACAGGTGGGAACACATGTGCATCCACATGAACATACACAAAAGGAATATAAAACATTAAAAAATATTCAGGACAAGAAATGACTCCTTCGCCTCAGCAGCAAAAATGGTGAAAACAATAATATTCAATAACCTAAATAAGGGGGGAATAAAGCTTGGAAACATGGAGGATGGCAGATAGCAACTCCCTTCAGAACAATTCTTCCTTTATACATCTTAAGCTTGCTTTGCCTCCTTCATGTAGAACACCCTTTACATTTGAACATGTCTCCACTGTGGTCATGGAAGAAAGTTTTATAAGACATATATTTATATTTTAGTTATTTTTATAGCTAGTTAGTCATGTCCTCTAGTGCAATGATGGACTCCTGGTACTGACCCTGCATTACCCATCATATACCCCTGTTACTAGAAAGGACTGCCCTTTGACCCTGACAATTCCTGGGGGTGCAGAGGGTCACCAGGAAGCACAGATGGCTCTAAGCAAAGGTCAGGCCATCACAATGGCTTGAGTGGCTTTTCTTCTCTCTCTTTCTCTTTCCTTAATGAAATGGTTGTGTGTTTGATGGAGTTATAACATATGAGCTATCTTTGTTTGCAATTTTGGGGGTCAATAGGTGAAGAGAGAGTTATAAGATACATAGTTAAATATTTTATGAAAAGATGTCTCCTCTAACATAAATGTTAATAATTTAAAATATGATAAACTCAACGCTAGGCTTCAAAGTTATTCAGTGCTAGTTCGGTATTTGATGTGAAACTTAGAGTCATTTTCTTGCTGCATACTTTGACTTAAAATGGCGTTTCATCCCCTGAAAATTATATTAACATAAAACATGCCACAGTAAACACTAATTTTGAAGTGACTGTCTGATTTATCTTTTTTCTTTAATGCACTGAGCACGTGCTCACGAGAATGCCAAAACATGTTGCCAGAGCTTGGCTTTGATGTTAAATATATTCAAGTCCACACATCGCTGTGTGGTTCCAGTTAGCCGCACTCTTCCTGAGATGCTGTGGGGAGCCTCCAGGACAGACACGCTGCTGGTAAATCATCGTGAGGGGGACATGCTTCACTCTGATCTGCTCTGACAGGTTCTCCCTACACAGGGCCCGCCGGTCTGAGGTAGTTACTGAAGAGAGTTTCTATAATCAACAGCTGTGTCCTGATGCTTTGCCGATCTGCACTCACAAAACATGGTGTCTGGTAACAGACTTTAGAAACATTTTGCTTTCATCCGTTCACTACCCGAGTTCTTATTTTCTTTTATCCAAGAATTTCTAAAGAGTTTGAGGGGATAAATTATGCAATATAAAAGCCTGTTTTAGCAGTGATTGTTGCTACCTTATCTAAGTATCTTTACTACCAATGTATCTACTTCCTGTGTTGGACCGCACCATAGTGGAACACTCAAAGCCACCAGGATCAGTCCGTCTTCTGGACTTGTAGAAGCTCTATTTGTTCTGAGATGGGATCTCACTCTGTAGCTTAGAATGACGCAGAACTCACTTTGCTGTCTGGGCTAATATGGAATTTGTGGTGATCCACATGCCCCAGGCTCCCAAATACTGGAAGTTTTTGCTACATCCAGCAAAAACTTCTTAAGTGTAAGGATAGAAGTTTCCTCTGTCCTGGGCTGGGCTCTTCAAGTTAAATTTTTGATGTGGCTTTCGTTCTTCTACATATTTTCTTCTATGCACACACAGAGTTTCCCTTTGAATGGGAATGATTGATTAAATAGACTTACTGACTATATTTCTCAATCAATTCAGACTGGAATGAGGCATGTGAACAAGACGCAAATCCTCTAGAAAAATCCATTCTATGTGCTATGCACTGCAGGGAACACACACACACACAAAAAGCCAGGCAATCCAGAAAACCCCATTCTGTGTGCTATGCACTGTAGGGAACACAAGAAGTGCCAGGTGATCCAGAAGCTTGTAGCTGCAGAGAACTACCACAGTCATGACAGAAAAAAAGTGTTTTAGTTTCCTGTGGTGGTGGCAAGTGGAACCAGAGAATGGGGTTTAGTGGGGAAGAAAGGGAGGAGAGGGGGATTAAGGAGAAAGAGGAAGACAGGCTTTGTGAAGGAAGCTGAGATTCTGGTGATAAAACTTGAGGTGAAAGTTCAACCACAAGTGTGAAGGCTCCTGATCCACAAGGTGAAGAGAGAAGCTACCTTGGAGGTGGCCAGGTGTGGCTCCTCTGCACTGGGGACCTAATGGAGAAAACTGTGAGCTAGAGAATTCAGATAAAGAGAAGGGATACATGTGACAGGGAGATGCAGTAAACCATGATGGGTTAGGTTACAGAAGGGAGCGGTGGAACTGTTATCTGTGAAAACAGATACATAAAAAGGAGAGGTTTTTAGCAACTTAAAGAATGGACTGAGGGGTGGAACAGGTTGATTCCGTGCAGCACTAGGCTGTGGTAACAGCCCAAGGTCTCTGCACACTGTTGCTTAAAATCTTTCTCCAGTCTCAAAAGCCATGGTGATCTAAGCCAGTCTTTCACACAGCCTTCCCTGACCTATAGCATGACTAGGGAGGCACCAGACAAAGAGGAGCCCAGACGTGGCTGAGAATCACACACATAAAGATTAGAGATTAATTTATAAAATCCTCAGAATCATCCATAACACATTTGGTGTCTTAAGATACAGTTCACTTTTCAAAGCTTGCCGTGAGTTTCATTCATTCAACAACTTCACTTGGTGGAGAGTGTAGCTCAGTTGGTGGAGTGCAGGCCTATAGGTCAGTCCTCAGCACTGCATATATCTGGGGCAGGAGTGGTCTATACCTAAAATCCCAGCATTGGACTGGAGGCAGGAGAATCAGACATTCCAGATCATCTCTGTCACACAGAGAGTTTAAAGTCAGTCTGGGCTATATTGAGACCCCGTCACAAAACAATGAGGTGGCTCAGTTGGTTTAAGTCACAGGTTTATTCACTCAGGAATTTAACCTAAAACCTAAACTGACCTTGGCAGTAGGGCCAAAGTTCTGTAAAACGAACAGGTTTTATCCTTGGGAAAACAGTCATGAAGAGCTGACTGCCTGAGAGTAACATGGTAGGATGGGGGTGAGCATGATAATGCTGATATAGTACACACTGACTGTGGACAGGAGGCACACGGACAGCACATGGGGATGATACACAGTTGCAGCACACATGCATAGGATGGCTTGTTCTCCACACCACAGCTAGCAGATCCTGGAAGGTTAGAGGGAACAGATAAGGGAGAAAAGCTGTTTTCTCAGACAAGCATGGCAGGCACTGCATATCATGACCTAGAAGGTCATGGGAAAGCCAGTGAGGGGATGCTCTACCCACCTTCTAAAGCTCATACAGGTTTGCAAAAAATATTTGTCATACCTAGAGCTTTGCTTGATGCTTCTCTTAAGGGAATTTGCCCTTTCTGCTCCCAGGAATGGCACTTTGGACACAGAATTCAAATGCACTTTCATTTGCCAGAGGCTACTGAGAGCTTTGTCTAGCCTATGACTCTTAAAGAAACTAACTGTAGAGAAAAGTCTTGAATAGAAGTCAGGACTTGACCACTGTTTTCTCCCACCCTAAACACTGTTGGTGATATATATTCTCATATTTATGATACATCAACTTAAAAAGTGTTTCACTGAATGTATGATTTGACAAACAAGAATCCAAACCTTACCAAAAATTTTAAAATTAATTTTGGGTTAGGGAGATGGCTGGGTGGGAAAGGTTCTCACTGGAGATGCCTAAGGACCAAAGTTAAGGTCCTTAGAACTAGTGTAAAGGATGATGGTATTTAACTGTAATCCCAGAGTTGGGGACGTGGTGGCAAGTAGATCCTGTGATTAGCCATGATAACCAAATCAGTTCAAAGTTCAGGTTTAGTGAGGGACTGTCTCAAAAAATAAGGTGGAGAGCCACTAAGAGAGATGCTCAAATTTGATCTTGTATCTTTCATTCACTTTTTGTTTGTTTTGAGACAGGATCTTAACTACGCAGTCTTGGATAGCCTGAAAGTCACTATGTAGCACAGGTTCTTACTATGTAGCCTCAGATAGCCTGAAAGTCACTATGTAGCACAGGTTCTTACTATGTAGCCTCAGATAGCCTGAAAGTCACTATGTAGCACAGGTTCTTACTATGTTAGCCTCAGATAGCCTGAAAATCACTATGTAGCACAGATTGTGTTTGAACTTAAAAAGAGATCTGCCTGCCTCTGTCTCCCAAGTGCTGAGATGAAAGGTGTGGCGCCTTGATTTTCAACAAAGACGATTCGTCCCTATCATCGCCGATCTCTCTCACCAAAGCCGTGATTGAGAAAGAAGCAGGATAGTGTACACAGAGTCTGCACAGGCTGCCGGCAGACAAGGACCCAACTGTGCTCCCCAAGGTCTCCCCAACATCTCTGTCTTTAGAGAAGGATTTGCTAAAAGAATGAGATTTTTTTGGACGGGCAATTACTGTCGGGAACACAACCTTCTCAAGGGTTAAGTGTAAATGAATCAGAAACATGTGGCTTAAATTTCCCCCCAAATTGAATTCATATGGGCTTTGCTACAAAGTGGAAAACTGTATTTTCCCAAACATGGCTTGAGTTTTTGAAAAAATCCAAGTGCTGGAAAAATGACTTAGGTATTCAGTTAACCTTTAACTATGACCGCAATCACTCATGTATAATGTGACAAAACGTCATCCAGTGAAATCCTGTGTCACAAGCAGAGGAAACTGCCTGTACAGAGATCAAACACCCACCTTCACCATTCTGTGGAGTCCAACAGAACTGTGCGAAAAGATAACATTTATTACTCCCCGCACATGATCGAGACAGCCTACTCCTACCACCGGGCATGCTTATGCATTATTAGGAGTTCTATCCCACAGGGCTGGATTGGGGCTGACCTCATCATTCATGAGCCACACTCTGAGTAGCAAAGATTTAGGTGACCCTGAGCTGGATGCCACAACTCGCCACACAGGGTCTTTTTGTTCTATGATACACACTCCCTGCTTCCTAAAATTCTGATTTGTTTGTTGGACTCCTTGCCCAAAAAAAAAAACAAAAAAAAAAAAAAAACAAAAAAAAACCTAAATCACATGACTGGGAATCAAAATTTCCTGCTAAAAAGGTATAGATAATTGCTGTGGAATTTACATAACAATATGCAGTAATTGGAAGTAATGAGTAATGTATTCATTATTGCATAGGGAACAACTAGAAAACAAATAAGAAACAGTAAATATCCAGCGCTGCTGGCTCCGCTACCTCTTTCTGTTTCACTCCAACTGGGAATCCTTTCAGGAAATCGTACAAATCACTTCAGACATCGGGTTATTGCCTGTTTTGAATTCAATTTCTTCTTTGTTTACCACATGACTAATTAGTCAGGAACTGGCTAATCCTATTGCGTGTATTAAATCTGCACACGCACGCCCGGTGGTTTTTACAAGCAGATCTCAATTTCTGTGAAGAACAGACTGAGCTCTGGCTCTTGTTCCAGAATACTCACAGGAGTCCCTCAACACACGGTGAATTACACTGCACACAACACCTTGCTGAATCCTACGGGGTATATCCCAGCTTTTAACTATATAGAGACCACGGAAAGAGGAAGCCCACTATCAGTGTTAGGATTCATGGTGCCCTACATTTATTTCAGTGGAGGCAGCAGATTCCAGTATGAGGTGGGAAGAAAATATCCAGTGTTCTAAAGAAATACTCTAAATTTATTAGCAATGCTCCTATTTCTATACCCGCAACTTAATGTGACCTTTGTCCTAGGATTACCACTATTATTGTCCTCCTGAATAAACAGATACAGAATCAACTTCCTTCTATGTTCACCACATGTGCCCTCTAGGGATGTGAAATACGAAGATGATTACTAAGCCTCCAGCTTACAAATCATCATCCCCATTTTTCTGACATGTCTGATTGTTTCTCCAGGATCTGGCAATCCCAGCTTTGGGGTCACCAATTTGCACAGTCTGCCACTGAAGGGGTCCCCTGTCATTGCCCTTTATGTGGGAGTACCTCAGCAAACTGAGGGCCAAAACAGAAGGAAGGTTCACAGGAATTGTGTCTGGGTTGACAGTTTTAAACAGTTCTTGTGACTACCACAGGTCCCCAAGGGGCTGTCCCTGGACTCTGCTGCACCCCTCAGGCAAGAATGGGAACCACTTCCTCCAATCAGCAGGCTCAGGACTGGGAGGGTCTTCACCGGATATGTGGCCATGACCAACAGTGCTTCTGACAGAACTGTGCCCAGCTGGAGATGACCCCATGTGGCCCCCCTGTTCTGTAGGGCTGCACAGAACAATCTTCACTTGCCTAATTCAGTGGGTAAGAATCAGCAATTATATGTATTAGTTCCAGGCTGGGCTGTTTAAGTGGGCTGCAATTTTCCTCTGTTTCCTTTTACCAAAGAAATTTAAGTCTAGATGGGAAGATGTTCTGTGTAAGGGCAGTTAATAGTTTGCAGATCCAAGGATATTAATGCAAGATATATTGTAACGTGGCATTAAAAGCAAGAGAGGAATGTTTGAGTTACACGTTGAAGGTTGGACCCCCCACGCATAAACACACACACACACACACACACACACACACAGTACAAAGGAGGGTAACAACTTTCGGATCTGGAGTGTGGGCTCCCAAAGCCTTGGTGTTTAGGCTATAGTGAGTCAACCAGTCTGACTGGTATCAAGGAGACTCCAGGTAAACATTTGGGTTGTAGGTACTTGAGGCAACCAGCAAATCAAGTTTGAGTACTACCCAGTCAACAGATGTGTAAACAGTACTGCTCAGGATTTCGAGTTCCACAGTCCTGTCTCTGTGTCCCAAAGGTTGACACCGAACAAGTCTGATAGAGCAGACGACATGGGACTCCTATGATCCCAGCCCTAGGTGGAAAAGGTACAAAGGTCAAGGTTATTTTTGGTTACACACTGTCTTTGAGGCCAATTTGGGATACACGAGGTCTGATCTAAAAATAAATCTATACTGGTCAAATAAAATTCTTTCATCAGTTTGGTCTATTAAATTTCACTTGATCTTAGCTAAAAGGATGAAAATTTAACATGGTAAGTTTCTATACACGATGCCTGGGAACTGCTTTTTCAGTTACACAGGAATCCGTTTAAAGTAATTTTTATAATAAAAACTCAGTTCATAACTAACAGTTCATTGCATTTATAAAACATTACAAATGTTTTATTTGACACTTGGAGTCCCCTGTCTGTGTCATGGGAGATTATCGCTGTAATTAACTAGATCAATCTGACTGCATCTCCTTATATGATGAGACCTAATTAAATTGGAGCACGCAGCATTATGGGATTTAACTGCACGTGGTAAAGAAGAGCCGCTTAGCTCCTCCCACTCCTAATTGAGCCTAAACACACACACACACACACACACACACACACACACACACAAACCAAACAACAATAACAAAAAAAAAAAAAACAAAAAAAACACAACCCTTTATTAGCTTTCTAGAGAGCTGGTCAGTGCAGGAGCGGCTGAGGAGAACTCCAAAGACAAACATTCATTTCTGTTTTGCAACTCATTCATAAAATGATAACTTGAGAAAGCCCAGTTTATACTTTCTGCTAATATGTGCATGTGTATACCTATGCTCTCCGGTGTGCTGGGGAGGGGGGGGGGGAAAGCCTGCCAGCTTCAAAAGGGATTAAAAATAAACTTAAATAATCTTCCACACACCAATGCAGGGGCCCAGAGACTTGATTGCAAATGTTCACATTTAAATTGTCTACATGAACGCTTGATTCAAAAGGTATATTAAGCAATTTCATTACCACATTCACATAAAACATATTTTCACCTGGGGGAAAAATACTCCTTGGGCAAGCAAAAGGATATTGTTTTAGACATTCAAGGATCAATTTAGAACAAATGAGTGCTTTAATTTCTAAGAAGCTTGATAAAAAGGACAATTTGCCCTTCTATCAGAAGGCACTACTATACTGTGGAGAATACATGAGCCATAGAAGGAGATGCATAAAATAATTTTATGGCATGATGGAGAATTTTAAAGTAAGATTATATCAACAGTCTTACTATTAAATGCCCTCATGTCAATTTATTCAGAGCCTGGGACTCACAGGCCGCTGTGTGCCACATGCTGGGCCCCCTCTTCCTCCTAGCACATTAAGACAGCTTCATGTGGTGCCTTTGGTTACCCAGGATTCTTTGCACATTGGAGCAAATGAAGATGATACACAAAAAAAGTCAAGTTAGAGGAGTTCGGATGTTTACAGGAAGTGTTCCTCTAAAAACCTCATTTCAAGATTTTTTGAGTTAACACTCATTCTCTGTTGATAGGATCTTAAAATGCAGTGTCATTATAAAGGAAGCTTCTCAGATGACACTGAAATCGCGAGATCCCTGAGTGCGCATGCATTGTGGCCGCTGCCCCCCCCTTTCTTCATTGATAAAAGACCACAACATAAATAGTTGAATCAATTTAATTTTAATTCTAATTTTTTTAAAAAAAAAAAAAAAACAAACAAACCTGTTCTGTAACCAAATAACAGGCATGGTCTTCTATGCTAAGAGGATGCAAAAATAGGGTTCTGTGGCATCATAACAGACAGTGAGAGAAACTAGGGCATTGATAACTAAGATGGGGGGGCAGGGAGCTTGGGAGTTAGATCAGTTCAGGGCCTTGTTAAGAGGAAGGGAATCACGTGTTTATTGAGAAACAGCCGCAATTAGTTATTGGTGGACGTGGATAATTTGTTTATTGTTCCCGGTTTGGGGAAAGGTTTTCTTACGTATTTCTAACCAAAATAGTGGCCCCAGTGGTGCTGCACTGTCTCTGGGGCTCCTGCAGACTGTTCTAGCTGCTAGGCCTCCTAAGCCCAGTGCCAGTTGTGCCCGCAGAGCTGCAACTTGGGAAGTGGCCTTCACTTCCAGAGAAGGGACTCCGGGAGTGACAGCAGCGGCTGCTGCAATCAGACCAGAAAGTGACTTCAGTTACAGGAAGAGAAGAAAAGAAGCTTGTGGGAGGGAAGTGCCACAGAGGAGAAAGGTCAGCCAATCATAAACACTGAAAACAAAGCAACTGAATCCACAGGGTTTTCCCTGGCTATGGGGCTGGGGTACTATCCACGGGAAGCTGGGGACACAATGGCAGTTGTTTTCCATGTTGAAATCTTTCCTTAGGAAGAGTGGAGCATGTGTGCCTGCATTTGTGCACGTGTATCCGTGTGCACATGTGCATGTATGTAATGTGTTTTGGTTTGGATGGAATGAATGCCATGCCCTCTCACTGGTGGCCTGTATGTCACTGGTTTTTGGTTTTGTTATGAATATTTAAGAGCACGGACTGCAACTCAGAAAGTAATGCTGCGGCACTTGCTTGGGTTGTGCTAGGCCCTGGCTTCTATCTGTAACATCACACATATGCATCCAACTGGCTAGTGGATGTGATCACACCAAAGGTAAAGAAGGAGTACCACATGCAGTATTTTAAATACATAGCAGCTAGTTTAGATGGTGCTGCAGACTGATAGCCACTGAATGTAGCAGGGAGTAATGGCACGAAGGAACTGATGCGGTTCCTGGATCATTAGTCTTTGAGCGCACTTAGTCTGTCTTTCAGAGCTGGGATTTCCATTCATAACCCAATGGAATGAGATGAGAGACTGTAGACACCTCCCCTCCACCCCCAGTCACTCTGACACTGCATCAACTAGACATAAAATGTTTAAGAAAGACACTCTGCCTTAGTCCACATTATTTTAAAAAATCTAACAGTTGCCCTCCATCCCTCCCTACCTGATTTTCCCACCTGGTCGCTTCCTTTTACTCCTGACCTCTCTTTGATATCCATGTATTGTCCCTAGACCTCCACCCACTGGGCAATTAGAGCAAGAGGTCCACTTTGAGAAGTAAGATCAAGGTATCCCCTTGAAAGGGCAGGAAGCCTGGGCTCAGGGAACATCACAGGGGCTTTAAAGAGTGATGCCTGTTTGAGGTATCCACACCCCCCAGTGCCACTGCAACCCCAGAACATGGGGGTCCTTGCTTTCTTGGGCTCTGCATAGAATCTGCCACGGTGATCACTTTTATGCCAGGCTCAGACCCTCAACCACCCCGATTCCTGTGAGCTATTTAGCCCAGTCCTGAGACACACTTGGAAGATGGCATAACCTAAAATAAGTTAATTAGCCACTGAGTTTCTTACCAAGTCTGCTACAAGATGCTCAGAAGAAGAGGGGACAGTACAAAGGCTACATGTCCCCGAAAGTTCTGCGTTTATTGGGACAAGCAGATAAAATGTTGGAGACATAGTGAAATTAGTAAAATCCTTGCTGTGCCGCGTGAGGAACTGAGTTTGAACCCCCAGTACTCATTAAAAAGCCAGGAGTGGGGCCATGAACTTGTAACTCAGCCACAGGGAGGGAAAGACAGGATAACCTCTGGGGCTCAGTGACCAGCTAGCCTGGCCCTTCTTGATAATCTCCAAGTTTCAGTGACTGTCACAGAAAACAAGGTCGACTTTTTCTGAAGATGATATGAGGTTGAACTCTGCCATCGACATGCCTGTGAACTCATGTTTACATGTACACATAGGTAATACTAAAAAAAATAGTAATAAAATAAAAATCTTCCTGATTTATACCAGTATCTTTGAGTGCTTTCTTTTTCTGTTTTTTGTTTTTGTTTTGTTTTGTTTGTTTGTCTTTTAAGTTCAGACCTTAACTTGAAGTCCTTGAAGCTCAAGTGCTCAGACCAGTATCAATAAGAAACCATTCATAAGCAGGGCAGGGTAGAAACTCTGACCCTATCAATGCACTGGGAATTTTGAGCCAATTAGCAAAAGTGTTGTTGCATGTTGCATTCAAAACTGCTTATCAGAACAATGTTCATTTCGCAAGTTAAACATCCTGGTTCACTATGGTCTGGGAAGGGCCTTCCTAGAACAAGGAGAAGGTAATGGGACATAATAAGCGTGTGTGTGTGTGTGTGTGTGTGTATGCATTTATGTGTGTGTGCATGTGTAGCTCTGCCATGATCCTATGGTATAGAACACCCAGTCATTGTATGTTACCAAATGGAGGAGATAAAAGGACCAAAAATCTAAAAAGGAACTCACAAAAGGTGTATTATATGTATGTATATATATGTGTGTGTGTGTATATACATATATACATATATGTGTAAATATATATGTGTGTGTGTATGTATATATACATGTATACATATATGTGTAAATATATATGTGTGTGTATATGTGTGTGTGTGTGTGTGCCCTGCTCACTCAGGGCTCAACCTTTGGATGAGCATCTGCTAAGCCAGTGCCAGCACAAGTCAACACTATTTCCTGGCATGCCTCAGTGCCCAAACTCTCTATATGAGAATCCCACTTATCTTGGGTAGAACTGTCTCTCTGGCCTATAGTCGGTTGGTACAATGATTGGGTCAGTATACATTTGTTCATATGCTCCCAGGAACAGTCAGGCACATGGCTAGACCACTGGCTCTCAGAGAGTAGTTGCCAGTAGCTCCCTCCACTCATAAGGAGCTCCAGAGTGCTTGTATGTACAGGAGCCAAGAGAACTAGGGGGATGCAGATTGCCAGTACCCTCCATCTTGAAATGGGTTGGTCTGCCCAAGACACTTATTCATTTAGTCTTTTTAACTAGGTCTACATCTTGGAGGGACAACTGATTTACCATGCCAGATTACTCATACCTACACATCGGTATTTCAGCCCTTAGGATCCTGCCTCCCCAAAGAGTTTGTGTTCTAGTTGTCAAGCTCAACTTGTACAAATGAGATCAAGACATACTTACATTCAGGAAGCTTTACATCTCACTTCCTATATTTTTGGGGAGATGGGACAAAGAACTCAACTTTCTAGAAAGTTCTCTATGTGCCTTGGTGAGACTTGAAGGCCCAACCAAATCTCATTTTGAGTACTACACTCTCTGCTCACTTTGAGGTCTCAAGCTGCTTCAAGTGCTTGGGTATTCTGTGGTTTTCATCAGGTCTGCTTAGACAGATGCTAGACTTCATACTTGAAAATAGTGGCTGGACTATGGACACCAGCATCTTGTTGGAACCTAGACCCCTGGCCTGTTCTGTACGTGACCTGGATAAGTTTGTCATGTGCTGTGTTAACAGGTCATTTTGGACTTGATACGTTCATACACTTTGAGCCTGAGGAAACAGCTGGGAAGTCACATAAATATTAGCCTGGGCCCTGACAGGCACATAGTGTTCCTGATGTCTGACCTTGGAGAACATCAGGTTTCTGTGTTAAAAAACGAGCTGCCTTTCATAGCAACACCACTGCCCTGTCCTCAGTTGTCTCACTGCCTGTGTAGATCTTCTCAAATTAGTCTCCATTTATATTAAAATACAGAAAAAGCCAAGAGATGGCTCAGATGGAAAAGTGCTTGCCTGGAAAACATGAAGTCCTGATAAACATAAAAGGGCAGGAGTGATGACCCTCGTCTCTAAATCCCATGACAGCAAGATTGGAAAGAGAGAGAGAGATACGTGGATCCTTGGAAGCTTAGGGTCAGCTAGCCTGGCCTACATGGCAAAGTTCTAGGCCAATGGAACTCTCTGTCTCAAACAGAGTGCGGATAAAACCTGAGGACTAACTGGCATCTCAGATTGTCCTCTGACTTCCACATGTATGTTGTACATGAATGTACCTGCACTCACACTTACACACACACACACACACACACACACACACACACGCACACACCCCTCAGGCACCGCCCTCCACAAAATAAAACCAACTCAAATAAAACAAAAACCACAGAAGAAAAAGATAGGGAGGGAAAGAAGTCATTTAGTAAGGTAATTTTTACTTAGTAGATGTTTACTGAATCATACGTGTTAGTGTTTCAGATAGTTTACTTCTTACATTCATGCTCAAGGGACAGAAAGAGGGCAGGGTGGGCTGCAGTTAAAACTTCCACCCAGGGCTGAAGTCTCAACTGGAAGAGTTGGGGCAACACCACAGACCCCAGAGTCAGCAGCCAGGAGGAATCATAAAAATGAGAGACAATATTCTTTGGATTAGATTATATACACGTGTGCACATCCATGTTACATACCTGTGCACATCCATGTTACATACCGGTGTACATCCATGTTACATACCTGTGCACATCCATGTTACATACCCGTGTACATCCATGTTACATACCTGTGCACATCCATGTTGCATACCTGTGCACATCCATGTTACACACATGTGTGGATCCATATTACACACATGTACAAATCCATGTTACACATGATGTAGCTTAGAAAGTGCTTTAACTTCATCTCATTGAAATGTCATCCTGGAGGAAAGTATATCACGCTCAGACAACAGGAAGAACTTTCAAAGCACCTAGCCAGTCAATGTGCACAGCCTGAACTCAGGCCCAGGACTTAGAGACAGCCCTTTCTCTCTACAAGTTGAGGATGAGCAGGGTATGGCCAAGTGAGAGAAGAAATACAGATGCTATGGTAGAGTATCCACAATGGCACACTTCATCAAAGCTCAATCATCACTAAATGATCCCAATGAGAAAGGGCTGCACACTATGCCGTGTCTGCAGTTGATTTCACAAGCAGTTGCTCCACTGTGGTAAGCTCCCCTGGAGCTCTTTACCTCCTTCGTTGAAGAATCCATTCCTGAGAACCATGGCTAGTCCCAACTTACACTTTTCCAGCTTCTCTGATGAGCCCAGAGTGAGTCACTGCTCCTCAGGGATGACAACAGAGCAGAGCAGTCGAGCACACACAGCGGCAACTGTAGGCAATCTGAGCCTGTGACCTTCCAGGGACACGCAGGTCCAAGCACCCAGCACACTGCCCCCACTTCTTTCCAAGTGAGGCCTCTCTCCTGGGTTCTTAGGGACTGAGCCTTGTCTTTGCATCCAACTCTTCAGTATGTTTGAATGTCACTGTGGGGCCAATTCCAAAGTAGATCTAGCTTGGATATATAGATATTCTAAAAATGCTTTCTAGTTCATTCTTTCCCCACCCACTATCTGCCTGATAGTGTACTGACAACACTGATTTGGAGACCTAACTCTACACTGTCTGTAAACCCTAAGGTAGAGAGAATTGCATTATGATATTCTTTGACGTTGTAGACCTAAGCCTTCAGTGGCTGAGGAGAGGGTGTGTGGGAAATACAAAAGAAACATACTATCTTTTCTATCAAAGGATTCAATAAGGCAAAATGTTGATTTTTTTTTTTTAATTATGAAATAGTCACTCAGGAGAAATTCAGATTCCTCCAGAACTGGTACTTCTTGAAAGCAAAATGTTGTCAGGATTACACACAGTGCTTATCACTTTAAACAAGCCAGTCACATAAGAATGTTTGATGCTGACCATCCAGAGCTAAGACTTAAAAACCCAGAGAGACTCTGGAAAACATTTCACCCTGCTGAAATACTTTAGATGGTGTGGTCATTCTCCCCCGACCCCAGACCAGTTTCAAACAGCCTTGGCAATCAGCCAGATAGATTATTGAGCTCCTTAATAGACACCATCCAGCTTCACTACAAGGGCAGCAAGAAGAACAGTATGGGAAGCCATGAAGCCATGTACCACAGAGGAGAGCTAGTGTGTGTGTGTGTGTGTGGTATGGTGTGTGTGTGTGTGTGTGTGTGTGGTGTGGTATGTGTGTGTGTGTGTGGTGTGTGTGTGGTGTGTGTGTGTGTGTGGTGTGTGTGGTATGGTATGTGTGTGGGGGTGTGTGTGGTGTGGTATGTGTGGTATGTATGTGGTGTGGGGTATGTGTGTGTATGTGGTGTGGGGTATGTGTGTGTGTGTGTGTGGTGTGTGTGTGTGGTATGTGTGTGTGTGGTGTGTGTGTGTGGTGTGGTGTGGTGTGTGTATGTGGTGTGTGTGGTGTGGTATGTGTGTGTGTGTGTGGTGTGGTATGTGTGTGTGGTGTGGTGTGGTGTGTGTATGTGGTGTGTGTGGTGTGGTATATGTGTGTGTGTGTGTGTGTGGTGTGGTATGTGTGTGTGGTGTGGTGTGTGTGCTGGGGGGAACAGGATGGGGGAGTGGCTTCCATGAGGACAGTTCAGGAGATCATCACTGAAAGTTCCCATCTGCTATGCTCATGTCTAATGTCTTAGGCCAAGGCCCACACATTCCTGTGCCCCAGCACAAGAACAACTAAACCAGATGCTTGGCGCGCCACTAACAAAGGCAGGCTCACTTCTAGCAGGGATTATTTTTTCTCTGTGTCTCTTCTTTCAGGGGGAGAAAAACAAGTCCAAACCAGAGCATTCATCAAGATAGTGCCTAAAAGGGCAAATAACATTCCCCCAGACTGGAAAGCTTAGACATACTGAAGATGCCAGGCAACTTCCAAACATGTGACGTTTGGGGAGAACCACACACAGCTCTTAAACTGCTTCTCCTTTCAATCTCCTTTACCTGACACTGGTTGGTCTGCCCATTCAGGATGAGCTGATGAACATTTTCTGCCTGCAATAGCTAGCTGTTTCCCACAAAGCTGAAATTAGTACGATGTTCCTTCTTCCAGCACAGGGTTAATTATATTCTCCAAAGGAAGCCCACGATGCTTTCTTTGGCAGGCATTTAGCTAAATCTCTTTAGACCAACTCAGTCAATCCAAGGTGCACAATGTGTTTGGTCTCTACCATGGGAATGAAATACTTCCTGTCGTCCTTGCCAGAATGGGAAAAGTTGCCTGGATAAACACGGTAGAGAAAGGAATTAAAGCTGCATGCAATTCAAGTGCTTTAGAGTGCTTGATAATTGATTTCAGTAGCTCAACTGAAACGCTCAGAATAATCATGTGTGAGCATTATCTTCTGAAGGAAGGGCTGAGAGCATATTGATTAATAATTATTTGCACTAACAGACTCAACTAAGGCAATATCATCAATTACTTTAAAAAATTGGCATGGATCAATCACAATGGAATCAGCTGGATCTTTTGCTTGGTATGTCCAACAAAGAGGTAGACTCCTGATGGAGTCCCAGGTGTGTACCATTGCCCTAGACAGAAGGCTCTGCATTGACTTCTGAACATTGCATTGACCTAGACTCCTAAACAGAGTAATGAGGCTTCCATGCTTCTGTGGGGTGGCTCTCTATGGTAAACAAATGTGCTGTGGCCCACAACAGCATGTGCTGTCTAAGAAGTGCATTACAAAGAGGGAACACAAGGAGGGTCAGGAAGGTCTCCAGGCCCAGAGCCAGAGGCACATGTATATTTCAAGTGTGTGTGTCTGTGTGAGTGTGCATATATGTCCTGAACTCAAATCACAGGATAGAAGTAAGCACACCCATGAAATGCTGCTGTTCAGTTTATTTTGCAATTGAATGTGATTTTTGAATAAAATCACCACCTCCCCAAAGTGCTTAGGAATTCGGAGTTTAATTGTACCCATTTATGAAGTGGCAACAGTAAAACACAATATGACTATTTTTAAGGTATGTTTTTATACAACAAAGACTGATGATGAACCTGAAACAACTTCCTCCTCCTCTCCCTCTTCCTCCTCTTCTTTCTTTTCCTCCTCCTCCTCCTCTTATGAGAAAGGTCTTTACTATGTATCTCTGGCTGTCCTGGAACTTGATATGTAGATCAAAATTCCCTCAGACTCACAGAGATCGCCTGTTCTGCCTTTGGAGGGCTGGGATTAAAGATTTGTGCCAACATGCACAGATATGACCTTAAACTTTTGATCTTCCTAACTCCAACCTCCTAAGAGGTCAGATAACAGATATATGCCATCATGCTTGGTTTATCCATTGCTGGGAATGAACACGAGGGTTTATTTACACTTTTCAGCAGTGATATCCAGTTCACACTTTCTGATTTTCACCTAATACAGTTCACATTTTCTGACTCCCCCTGATCTGGTTCACACTTTCCAATTCTCCCAGATCCGATTCATACTTTCTGATGTGTCCAAATCTGGTTCACACTTTCTAGTGCCCCCAGATCTGGTTCACACTTTCTGATGCCCCAGAAGACACTCTGCTCTCCTGTTACTTTACTCATTATGCCTGACTCTAACCCCTCATTCTGCACCTCATTCCTGGGCCAACTTCTGCAAGCTGGCCTAAAAGGCCTTTACATGACTGTGGTGGCTTGAATGCTTGGCCCATAGGACGCAGCACTATTAGGAGGTTGACATTATTGGAGAAGGTGTGGCCTTGTTGGAGGAAGTGTGTCAATGGGTGGGCTGGCTTTGAGGTCTCTATGCTCAGGCTTCACCCAGTGTGGAATCAGACCCTCCTCCTGGCTGCCTGCAGAAGCCAGTTTCCTTCTGCCTGCCTTCAGATCAAGATGTAGAACTCTCAGCTCCTTCATCCAGCATATCTGCTTGCATGCTGCCATGTTCTCCTGCCATGATGATAACAGACTGAATTTCTGAAACTGTAAGTCAGCCCCAATTAAATGTCATCCTCATAAGAGTTGCCTTGGTCATGGTATCTATACAGCAATGAAACCCAAACTAAGATAGTGATGATCATCAGCCCCAAGATGCTTAAACTGTGACCTGTGCATACCTGAGTTTCTGGGATGCCTTGAGGTCCAAAACATTTTTACAATACTATGATAACCTGTTCCACAGTAAAGGTTCCACTAAGAGGCCAGTAACACAGTGGACACTTGTCATATATCAGTGTAGTGTGTGGTATAGTCAGCAGGGGCAACTGTTACATTTTCTCTTGCAAGCAAGTTTCTCTTAGATAGTCCCAGATCAAACAGCACTAATTTCTGTGCATCTTGGCCCCAAGTAAACATTTCTTTAATTCTGTCCTAGAAAGGAAAAGCATGTTTCTGTCACACAGAATGCAATGCTGGCCTCCAGGGACTGCAAGGTCAATAAGCCACTTTCCCCCAGGTTATCGTTTTTTTTAGCAAAAACAACTGATTTAAAACAAGTAAAGCCCATCTTTTAGACATACTAGAACTATTTAAAAATAGCTATCAGTATCGGTGGTGATGACTTTTGAATGTTTGAGTGAAAATTAGAAAACTTGTATCTACCACTGTGAGATAACAGGTTAAAATTTTCTGCTTTGTTTTCTTACAGAACAGAACACAACATTGCCTGGACAACTTGTGTAACCCAGTAGGCCTGTTTCTTCCCAGTGACTGATGCATGAATCAACCACAGAGCACCCAAGTTCAGTGTGGTCTCACTGATTGCTGTGGTTGAGACCAAGGTTTCTTCAACAGTGGTTCATAATCCTATATGGGGTTAGAGTTGGATGTGGGGTCACCCATGCTGTATCACACTGCTTTAATGCAGCCTCAGTCTGGAAGATACATGTGCACGCTGTACATTGTGCATACTACCGCATCACATGCACTAGCAAACACTGCCTGAAATAACTTGAACTGCAACATTTTTGCCGTATATACAAAGCTTCCTGCTCTTCTGGAAACACAATCATTTAATTGTGTAAAAGAGAGGCATTTACTACTGCCCTAGTATCACTCTTCAGCATGAAGGCAAGGGACGAACGTCTCAGTCCTAGTGTCTTAGAAAGTCTGGTTTTAAGTGCAGCTGCATGCATTCCTGCCATGAATGAATTTCATAAACAAATTCTGGCTTGGGATTTCTGAAGTAAATATATTTCTGGCATTCGGTACTATGTGCTTATGTGGAACAGCATTCCCGGCACTGATAATTATAAATATCAGCTCTGAAAAATGTTAAAGGGGTTCCACATGTTGCATTTGCAAATAATCAGTTAAGATTTAGCTCTGTGTAAAATCAACAAGCACATCCTTTTCCTTAGAGTGCAAATTGTTTTCATCTTTAATAAGTGGTAAAGTTATATGTATACTAAAGAGTCATTTTAAAATAATTCTCAATTAAAAAAAAAGAAAAAAAGAAATCTCTTCATGACTACTACCTACATGTTTGATTTGCATAGTATCATATATAAGTCTCTACTCAGAAGGAAGGGGTCATATGTATATAATGTTCCCAGCCTTGGCTCAGGTAAGTAGCCCCTAAGGTTCTATACACTAAAGGTTTGGTTTCCGGGTGGAACTTGTATGAATGATAGAGCCTGGGGTGGTTTGAATATGCTTGACCCAGGGAGTGGCACTATTTAGAGATGTGGCCTTGTTGGAGGAAGTGTGACTGCTGTGTCCTGGAGAGAAACAACACAGATTTAACAAAGTAGTTGAAATCTCAGCACAGAAAATGTGTTTAACAAGGTTCCAGTTGCTTTTTGCTGTGTGTTTTAGTTTCATTCCATTGCGCTACGACAAACACCGTGACCAAAAACACCTTACTTAATGAAAGGCTTTGGTTGGCTTATAGATTCCTCACTGAGGGGAGTCAGGGGAGGAACTCAGGCAGGAACTTGCCCATGGAGGAATGATGCTTGTAGCTTGCTGTCTTACACAGCCCAGGGCCACCTGTTCAGGGAATGGTGCTGCCCACAGTGGGCTGGACCCTCCTGCATCAATTAAGAATCAAGACAATTCTCCACAGGTGTGCTATGGGCCTGCTGATCTTGGAGGTCCATCAACTGAGATTGTTTCTTGGGTAGACTATAGTCTGTGTCAAATTGACATCTAAAGCTAACTAAGACACTACGCAAAAAGTTCTTCCATCCCTTTTGAGTATGCCTGTGTGTGTAAGCCAGCATGTGTGTGCAGGAATGTTAGCACATCACATGTGTGAATATGCATGTGGAGATCAGAGGTCATTCCTCAGGTGCTGTTTGTTGGTATTTCTTCTAGGCTCTGTCCCACAGTTACCTGGCAACAGCCAGGTATGCCTGACTTACTATAAAAGGGGCTGCTAGCCCCTTCCTCACTCTCTTCTTTTCTCCTATTCTCTTGCTCTTTTTCTCTCTTCTCTCTTACCTCTTGCCTCTTGTCCCTTCTCTCCTCATTCCCCTCCCCTTCTTGCTCTCCACATGTTCATGGCCAGCCTCTACCCCTTTACACTAACAATGCCTCCCATCCCCTGCCTTTCTCTGTCTCCACTACTCCCTCAACTCCCCTCCCCATACCCTAAATAAACTTTTATTTCTATACTATACCATTGTGTGAGTGGTACCTTAGGGGAAAGGGATGCCTCAGCATGGGCCCTGCAGAGGCACCCCCTTCTCCCACACCATACTGCACCTCCACCAAACATATTCCTGGCTTCTCTTTCTTTTACAAACCACAACGCTGTTCACTTTGATTTTTGAGACAGGGCTTCTCACCAGGATATGGAATCCCCCATTAGGCTACGCCCGGTGGCCATTGGGTCAAAGGAATCTGCTTGTTTCTACCTCTCCAGAGCTGGGATTGCATGTGCACACACTGCCATGCCTGGCTTTTGAACATGGGTTCTGGATACTGGAGTCAGCTTCTTAAACTCTCAAGGCAAGTGCTCTATGGGTTGGGCCATCTGCCCAGCCACTTCAGTCTCTTTGAAGTAAAAGTTGAGATTCCTTTCTTCTGTCACTGACTGACCTGTGAGATGAGGACATGATTGCTCCTCAGTGAGGTAAACTCAAGCTGGACAATGAGATGATACTGTGGAGAGCGCAGACAGGCAGTCTTCCTAATTCAGCTGAGGTCACCTATCTTTCCAGTCTGCTTTGGGCTTGTGAGTGTTCGAATAAAAGCGCCAGTTGCAGGGTTTTGTTATTGCTGCTCTTGATTTTTCTTGTTGTTGAAGATAGTCTCTGGTGGTCTAACTCTTAATCCTTCTTCTGCTTTACTCTTCTGAGTGCTTGGATTACAGGCATGCATGACATCGTCCCTCCTGAATGATTTTTTTTTCTTTTTTAATTTTTAAACATTTTGCTTATTGATGCTTTTAAGCTTTGGACATGTTTATATATTGTGTTAAGCATCGCCCTATACTTCCCTCTTGTACCCTCTCATCTCCATCTAGTCCTCTTTCTCCTCCCAGACTGTTTATATAAATAACATATATATGTTATTATATATTATATATTTTATAATATATATTATATATAAATATATACTATATTATATATAATACATAATATAATATATACAAATATATATTATATATATTATAAATATATATATAATTTATGTTTCAATATCAAATCCAAGAACCACAAATAAGAGAAAACATATGCTATCTGTCTGTCTTGAGATTGACTGAAGTCTAAGGTTAAACCCAATGTTGACGTCTAAGTTAGTTGAATTCAGAACCTAGTGCTGAGTTCTGAGTGGTGGGGCAAGCCTCCCCTAGATCACGCAAAACATCATTTTGAGTTAAACAAGTAATTCTTCCCACCGAAGCATCTAATTTGAATTTAAACATTTCTTTACATGCTACCTTAATTAGATGCAAGTTCCTCTCAGCATCTTAATTTTATGCATTTTACACTTCTAAGCGGCACTAGCAGGACTGCTTATTTGCATTCATTTACATACAATTTGCAAGAAATGTTGAAAAAACCTAGAAAGAAGGAGATTGTAAATTTATGGATTTTTCTTCAAATAAAAATGTCAGTTCTATGAGGAAACAAACATAGTCCCCCCCCCACCAACCCCCTCCTTGCCCACTTTGGTATTTTCAAGGCGATTTTTAATACGTATATACATAAAGAGATCTATTTAAGGAATGCCAGGATAGGAAGATTCCCCTGCCAGTTAACAGCCATGAAAAGGCTCCAAACTTCCAACTGTTGTAAGAAGAAACGAACTCAAGCAGATGATACCTCCCAAAATACATTATCTGAAGAGTGCATCTCCCTCCACAATGAGGGCGCATTTGATCAGCTCTACTCTGAGGATGCAACCCCTGTCAGACTCCTTTCTTTAGATGGGCATTTCATTCCTGAGACTTTCAGTTGTGTTAATTGAATTTTCTCTATATCCGCCTATCCTCTTGGATTTATATTCACTGAACTTCTGGCCATCCTTACAGGAGCTTCCTGGAGTGGTGCTGCGGTCCGGCTTCTCATCGAAGATGCAGGCAGGCAGCCTCGACTTCCCGGGTTTTCAATGCTTCGCATTTGAACTGACATCACTATTATTATTCTTGGGCTCAGAGACTGCCCTGGAGATAGCTGTGTGTGTGAGGACCACGGAGGGAACGGGATGGCAGAATATACTTAAAATATAAGTGCCTTCAACATTAAAATTTTATCTTTCTCATTTCGCCGAACATGGCGCAAGGCTCCCTCCCCTCCCCCACCAAGCTTCATAAATAACCTCCCTGCTTCCAGAATGCTCTCTCCTTTACATATTGAAAGCAATTTTCAATTCCGTCTCTGAGGCAAGCTGCTTGTCCAAAATAAGACACACTCAGCAAAATGTGAGTTTTGACATGCTTCTAGCTGAACAGTCATGTGTTCTGGCAGATGGAGTTTGTTCTTGAAAAGGAGATGAGGAGCCAGACCTGGCAGCTGCCTCTGCTGGGCAGTGAAGGGGAACAGAGGGTCGGAAACCTCTGCTGCAGCAGTTCCAGCATGACAGGTCCCAGAGGCTGCCTTGCAGGGTCTATACCAGTCACATGGCTTCCTTGGTCCTCCATCTCCCTGATGGAAAAATGAGGCCTCTAGAAAGGACCGAATCAGATGCTACCCTGGATATGATCTCTGTATAGTAAACAGAATGGGGAGCACGGGGAATCCAGTCCCACGCACTGAGGACTGGAGTTTCTGAAATTCTTCAAGAACATCCCCTCATGTGCCTCAGGGTTTTAACATTTTAACTTTTGTAGTAAACCCTTTTTCTTAGATATTCAAGGCACTGATGGGTAGATGACAGAGACAGGGACTCTGGAGAAAAGAAGAAACTCATCTCAAATGACCATTGATAGCACCAAAGGAGATTAATGAGTTTGTGGTTAATATACACAGACACACAGACACATGCACACACACACACACACACATATAAATATACTACCATTTCTATCTGCCTGCTTAAAAGTGGGTGTGTTAGTCTCACAGAGCACTTGCCTAGATACACAACACACTGAAAACAAATAAATGCTTGAGAATACTCACTACTGGTCACGTCTAACTTACTACGCTTGCATATTGCTTCAGAATGCTTTTGCTTATGGGTTACTGGAAAAGACTTTATCCAGCAAATGTGATTCCCTGCCTCAGAGGAAGTCAAGTCAGATGAACCAGTACTGGTTAGAATGTCACCCTGTGTTACTGATACTTAATTTTGTGAATGTTCTCACTCCTGGCATCTGGTTAGAATGTCACCCTGTGTTACTGACACTTAATTTGTGAATGCCCTCACTCCTGGCATTGTATTATCAGAACAGTCTTTAACTATCTTAACATAAGCCAACACAGTTTCTCAGTGTGAAATCAACATGAGCAATGGACTGCCTCATTTCACAAATAAATATGCTAACCAATGTTTCCTGTAGGAAAGCACAATTTATAATTAATGGATAATCTGTCAAAGGGATCCATACAATTAATCCAATGTTTACGCTGATCTTGAACTTTTATTCTATCTAGTCCTAAACTCTGTGTGTGTCTGAATGTATGTGTATAGATGCGTGAGTGTGTGTGGATACCTGAGGCCAACATCAGCCTTCTCGCTGGCCTGGAACTTACTAAGTAGGCAAGCCTGAGACTAGAAGGATGTGCCACCATGCCTGACTTTTTGATGTGATTGTGGAATGATCTGTGACTTTCACATGGTCACATACACACACACACACACACACACACCCCTATGTGGACACTGCCTCCCCCATAACATACATAAAATGTCTTCAGTACTTGACATATGATGGTACATAATCAAACTAAATAGGAAAGGCTGCTGTCATGCACACGAGGTAGACATTCCTCAAACTACCAGTGCTTGCCACCTGAGCTATGGAAAGACAGACTCTAAACTGTTGTCATCTCCAGATGTGCCAACTGGACTAACAAGGGAAACTACAGAATGCTCCTGAGGTGCAGTGTGGAATGGAGTGGAGTCCACCACAGAAATCGGCCTGGGGTGTGAAATGTTCATTCCAGAAATATTAGCTAACAGGTGTGGTGAGACCCCAGTCATACTTAGTCAGCTAGTTCTAATAAAGACTGCAGGGTTACACAGCACACCGGGAGTTCATCCCAGATCTGTGACATGACACCTTTAAGCAGAGTACTTCAAATCAGGATGTTTTAATATTATATAAAATTGGTTAAAGGGTATCATCATTTAAGAATCACTTACAAAAAAAAAACCGACAAACAAAACAAAAAAATTTTTTTCCTATTCTTGGAGTAAAAAAAAAAAAGGCTTTCAACTCTTTATGTAGTTCAGGCTGACCTTGAACCCAGGGTCCTCTTGCCTCAGGCTCCCAAATGCTAGGATTACAGGTGGGACTACTGTGCCCTGGTTCTTGTTTACTGGCAATTTCTGATATAACAGTGCTGGGACAACCTTCCATCTTAAGCAGAAAATAACCGTACTCCCCTTGGGCTTAGAATCCTTTCTTGACATGGATTTTTTTTTTTAAAAAATATGATACATGTATTTCTATCAATTACTTTTGACCTGCACAGTACCTGTGCATGACAGATATTTTGTATCTTTTCTGCTCTGATGACTAATGCAGTTAATAGGAAGGCCAGACCTGAAACCTTCAGTTCCCATCTCTTGACACTTCATGGGGACCACTGACACTAAGCCTCTGGGTATGGGGATACTAGACAGTATGCACGTCGTCTATTTACTTTGAGGAAGAGCTGGGTGTACCTGGATGCCGGTGGGCACCTGACTTTCCCATTTTACTTGGTAAAGGAGTTACTATATAACCCGAGATGAAGTGATAGGAAGGGGAAGGATATTTTTACCATCCCCCCCCCCCGCCTACTCCCCTGTGCGCTGGACTTAGTATAAAGTGTGTGCGAGGTCAGAAATAGAAACAATCTGTGTTCATCTACAGACAAGAGAATAAAGGAAATATGGCACATATGTACTGTGGAATACCATTCAGTTAACAAAGAAGATCTTATCAATTGAAACAGCATGGGTAGATCTAGACTGTCACTAATTAAAACAAGCCAGGGACATCTGGGCAGGCTCACATATAGAGCACTCAAAGTCGAATTTCATAGAAGTTGAAATGGGGGTTATGAGAGCCCAGGGAACATGGAAAAGAAGGGGAGAGGGAAGAGAAAGGTTGATTGGTGGTAATGAGTCACAGTTCAGTATAAACAAGAGGTTTCGGTCCTACAGGACATTGTAAGCAACAGCAATGCATTCTGCATCCCAAAAGGCTGGACGACTTTCAAAGTTTTAAAGATAAAAGAATGATAAAGGCTTCTGGACATATATATTTTTAACCCGATTTAAAAACAATACAATAAAAATCCACCCAGGTATCCTACAGTGTCTCATTAAAATGAATAGTGTTTCTTAAAGTATCAGTTTAAAAAAACTTTCAATGAGTAGGTGTGCTTGCATATACACGCATGCTTAACGTCCTTTTTGCTGTTTTTTTTTTTAAAGATTTATTTATTATATCTAAGTACCTGTCTTCAGACACACCAGAAGAGGGCATCAGATCTCATTATGGATGGTTGTGAGCCACCATGTAGTTGCTGGGATTTGAACTCAAGACCTTTGGAAGAGCAGTCAGTGCTCTTAACCACTGAGCCATCTCTCCAGTCCTGTGCTGTTTTTTAAGATTCATTTTTATTTCACGCATGTGAGTACACTGTTGCTGTTGCTGTCTTCAGACACACCAGAAGAGGGCATCAAATCTCATTACAGATGGTTGTGAGCCACCATGTGATTGCTGGGAATCGAACTCAGGACCTCTGGAAGAGCAGTCAACACTCTTAACCACTGAGCCATCTCTCCAGCCGGTCCTTTGTGCTTTTTCTCAACATATGTATGTGTGTCATGTATTCATGTGTATGAGGGCTATATGTGAATATGGGTTCATGTGGCACATGTGTGTGCACGTAGAAGTGAAAGCAGAGTCTTGGGTATTATTGTTCCTCAGACTCTACCTTGTTTTGGGTCACATCACTCATTGGCCTGGGACTCATCCACTAAGTTACACTGACTGACTAGCCAGTGAGCCCCAGGGATCTCCGTGGGTCTGCCTCCCCAGCTCTGAAATTACAAGTGTGTGCCATTCACTCAGGTCCCTGTACTCTGGCAAGCTTTCTAGACTCATCTCTCTCCCCAGGAACTTAGAATCTGAAATAGCTCTCGAAAGAGACCAAATGTCATCCACTCTTAGGAAATATCCTACTTGGTTTTCGACATTCAGTTGGCTCCTGAGTTCTCCAGATGGTCTTAATGCTTTAATGATTTATTCTGATGGACCGATTGGACCAGACGTGGAATTAAACCTCCAGCCTCCTGGTTTCTGTCTCATTAGTTCTCATTTCTGATCAGGACTAGATAGTCTTTCTCTCTTAGAACCCAAACAGACTACCTGCCCACTCCAACCAACCAAACCTCCCAATGCAAGCTCCAGCATCTGGATATGAATTTCCCACAGTATAAGGTCCATAGGTTTGTACTTAATTACTTCTAGAGACAGCCATGGCTTTTGCCCTTCTTTCTTGCTCACACCAGATGTACACTTAATGTGATGGCTAATCTTGATGTTTTCATTGTGAACCTAGCCTTTCACAAGCCTTGACAGCTAATCTTAGTTGTCAACTTGACTGAATCTGGAATCAACACAAGCTGCTGGAAATGCTTGTGTGGGATTTTCTTGATCAGATTATTTGAAGTACAAAGGCCCACCCTAAATGTGGACAGCATATTTCTTTGCCACCTTGTGGTGGCAGCCCAGATGAAAGGACAGGGAAAAAAAAAAGGAAGCTGTTTTTTGCCTCCTGTTTGCCCTCACTCTGACTGACAAGTTCATCCATCTTGTTACTGTGGCATTCCTTCACTGACTGATATTAGAATCAATGTCTTTGGGATTCCAATGTAGACTGAAGATCAGCAGCAATCCAGGATTGCTCAAGGCCTCCTCTAGTGGCTAGACTGGGACTGCTCAGAGATCCAGCCAAGTGGCCTGAACGACTACTGGATTCTCAGCCTCTCCCCTATGAGACAACCATTGTTGAACAAGTTGGCATCCTATATGCCAATCTAATGAATCCCAGTGTGTGTGTGTGTGTCTATGTGCGTGTGTAGGTCTGTGTGTGTTTCTCTGTATGTGTATGTGTGTGTGTCTGTCTGTGTGTCTGTCTGTGAGTATGTATCTGCCTGTGTGTGTCTGTGTGTACATGTGTGTATGTGTCTCTGTGTGTGTGTGTGTCTGTGTGTGTTTCTCTGTATGTGTATGTGTGTGTGTCTGTCTGTGTGTCTGTCTGTGAGTATGTATCTGCCTGTGTGTGTCTGTGTGTACATGTGTGTATGTGTCTCTGTGTGTGTGTGTGTTGTGTGTGTATGTGTGTGTGTCTATGTGTGTGTGTACGTCTGTGTGTGTTTCTCTGTATGTGTATGTGTGTGTGTCTGTGAGTATGTGTCTGCCTGTGTGTGTCTGTGTGTGCATGTGTGTATGTGTCTCTGTGTGTGTGTGTGTGTGTGTTCATTCTATCAGTTCTTTTCCTTTAGAGAAGCCTAACTAATACACTCAATGAATTAGCAGATTCAGGTCTCTAGGAAAACTCCAATTACTTTTAAACATATATTGACTTGAATCCTTTGCTGTTTCTGGGGAAAGCCTTCATTCCTACTACAGGATGTGAGTTGGTTGTATATTAATGAAAAACATAAACTGAGCCATAGACCTGGGTGAACTTACATAATGATTGGGACAGTCTTCTAGAAACTGGTGTCTAGATTAAAGATTATGAGATAAGTCTGCATGACAATTAAATACATGATTTTTCTAGTCAAATTCAACAGCATGCTACTTCCCAAGTATTAAGGAACCACATTATACTCAGATAACAACCTAAAAGGCTAAGAGCACTGGGCTGGGAAGTGGCTTGGTTGGCAGAGAGCCTGGCTTGCACATGTGAAGCCCTGGGTTGCATCCCCAACACTGAGTAAACCAGATTTAGTAGTGTGCATCTGTAATCCCAGAACTTGGGAGGTGGAGGATAACAGGAGGTTCAGAAGTTCTGGGTCATCCACAGCCACACAGCAAGTTCAAGGCCAGCTTTGGCTACATAAGATAAAACCAGAAAGGTAAGGAAATGAAAGTCACTTACAAGTGTGTTGATTAGCTCTTCTACATTTCTGCCTATTTGTTTGTTAATTAGCCAACATACAATTTGTAACTTTGTAAATGATAGGTGTTTAGTATTCCAGAAGCTCCATCTGGGTACCAACCTCAGCACAAACTAATTAAAGTCCAGAAGAGTCTGCTTGGAATTGCTAACGGGTGTATTATGGGACAGAAGCACCTGAAGGCCAGGCCCCAGCTGTCAGTAGACATGGTGCAAATTTCTGTTTCTCTATATACTTTTCTGTATTTTAAAATTTCCATAATGAATACTGCTCTTATCATTTCAAAGTTAAAATGCTTCCATTTTCCCTAAATATTGTCACAGGTTGTTATTTTATTTTAAAGGGACCATCAGAACCATACATACCCTTTGCTCCCTCTTCATAGAATTACAAATTTGTTGAAGATAGTAATTCCTTCTGAGAATAAATATTGAGGGGCAGCCCAGCAGTTGGATTTGCTGGCAGACTTGGCTGAATGTTAGGGAGCAGGTGCTTGTTTCCCAGTAGATGGAAGGCTTACAGTCAGTATGCCCTGAGCTAGGAGAAGCCATAGATAATCTACATGGCATCTAAAGGGGCCCAGAGATAGCAGAGCAAAGGTAATAATCCTTGTTCTGGCTGTAGGAAATTCTGAGCTGAGACTCCAGTCACTGTGTATGGTACCAGTAACAAACCAAGCTCTGAGCTGAGAATCTTACTGGCTAGTCAGCAAAGACAACCTAGAATCAACATGGTCAAAGCCAGGTTTCACATAGGTATGCTCTACCCTGTTGTCTCCCACCCCCAATTTTAGCTACCTGTCTGAAGGATAGGTACTGTACTGAGGATCATCCTGCCTCATCAAGGTAGAACATATGAAGAGATGAGAACACTAGGCAGACACATCCTACTGACTACTCACAGCCCCTCCTTGCTTTCTGGTGTTGCCTTCTGCAAATCAAAGTAGGACAGAAGGAACTCATCTATAAGAAAGGGCAAACCTCTAATTAAAAAAAATTCCCTCCCTCCTTTCTTTCTTTCTCCAACTCTATCTTTCTTTACGCTTTCTCTTAGAGACAAGTTTAGATCATAGTAATTCCCCTGTATCCATTCTCCTATAGAGGAGGTGGAACTCAGGCTTTGTGCATGCTAAGTAAGTCCTCTGACAATACACTTCACCTCTAGGTTTAGGGATACCAATTTCTGTTTCATTTTCTTCTAAATCTTGACAACAAAGACTCTTGTTCAAATGTGAGTAGCAACAGTCCTGCCTAACAAAAGGCAGAATACCAAGCTCATAGAAAATGGTGTCATGATTTCAGGATCTTGAGCTAATATCTTAAATTTGACAAAGCCAAGGAAAGTATCTATGCAGCCAAAAATGAGACTGTTAAGTGGACATGATGATCAAAGTAGATAGAATTTCATGAGTGGACTCAGAGAGCTATGGTGCCATGGAACTCAGTTACAAATCATAACCACAATGAGAATTGTTCATGGATGTTCAGTTAATCCTGAGAATTGCACCATGAGACAGTGGAGTGAGAGGTTAGGTCACTGGGTGAATGCAATGCTGTCTAGCATGGTCAGAGGCAGAAAGACCATCCCAGCACCAGAGAGATGGAGACACATGGATCCATGGGCTTACTGACACGGTAAGCAGCAGTCCAGTGAGAAACCCTGTCTCAGAAATCAAGGCAGATAGCTGCTGCAGAACAACATCCAAGGTTGACTTCTGGCTACCACATGTACACACACACACACACACACACACACACACACACACACACACAAAACACCTACACACCTACACATACAAGCACACACACCATACAAACACACCTACACCTACACACACACACCTCACACATACATACACACCTCGACACATACCACACACATACACACAAAGCATGCACACACACCTCCACCTACACACCACACACATATACACATACACCATACGCACACATCTACACGCTATACACACCTACACAGACACCCCTATACACACACCACATACATACACACATAGCATGCACACTTACACAACACCTACACATATAAGCACACATACCACATACAAACATACCTACACCTATATACACACTTCACACATACATAATACTTACACACACCACACACAGATACACACACAGCATGCACACACACCTCTACACCACACCCCTACACACCCACTCCTATACATTACACCCCTATACACACACACCTACACACACACTCCACATACATACACACCACATACATACACACATACACCTACATACACACACCACACGTATGCACACCCCTACATACCACACACACATACCTACATACACACACCACACACATACACTTACACACACACCACACTTACACATACCCCTACATACCACACACACATATACCATACAGATACCTACAAACACACACACACCTACATACACCTATACACACACACCAAACACACATATACACCTACACCTATACACACACCACACACACACACACATACACACACAAAATGAGGCTGGGAATACAAAGGGTTGTCACCTCCTGAGCTCCAGGCTACTGGTTGTTCCTACACTAGGGTTACCACTAATTCTGAAAATGAAAGGCTTGGGTGCAGATACTAGGGCTGTGAAGAATAGATAGCAGAGGGGTCAGCTTGCTGGAGCAGTCAGTGAGACATGTCTATGGACACACTATTCCCACCATAGCCTCTGCCATTTCAGGAGCAGGGTGGGTTCAGAACAAGCCTACAGGGAGCTTCTTGGTAATACCTTTTTCAGTTTCTTTTCTCCCACTGAAGTTTGTAAGTCACTCTTGACAGATTAGCTTCATATCCCTGACACTCATACTGGGCCCAGGGAGGCTGTGCAGAATTGGGAAAATGTAGGATTTACAACAGAGCTGGATTCTGATCCCTGTCCCCAGACCATGGGTGCTGACACAGGGTCTCTCTGCTGCATCTGCTGAAGGAAGCAGTCACCTGTGTGGGGTCTCTGGGGAGGCAATCACAGGAGGCAGGATATAGAGCTAGAGCAGTTCACTGCAGACCACAAGTGACATGTACCAGTGTTCCTGGGAACAGCCTCAACTATACACTGAGTTCAAGACCAGCCTGGGCAACATGTGGCACTATCTCAAGAAAAGGAAAATTCACCAACAGTATTGGATAACAACAACAGCAAAACCTATTTAAATAATGTACAAGGTACATGCAAAAAAAGAGGAAAAAAAAGGATAAATAACACATAAATTGGAAACAAATGAAAACCTGTCTCTGAAAGCGGCCAAGTATACTTTGTAGCAAGAGTATTACCTTCAGGAACTAGCAACATCTTTATACAAAAACACAATTTTTTTTTTCTGAACATGTAACTAAATTGACTTTTGAGGCATAGTTTTGCATGATAAACCTACGAAGTCATCAGCTAAAAAAGGCAACTGTGTTACATGTCAGGAAATGCAGTGGGATTGGAGTGCTAGGTCATTAAGGAGCCATACAAGTATAAGGATCTCAGAACTCAAATTAAAAGTTCAGAGCTAGGGAAGCAGAGATAGGTGAATCTGGAGCGTACTGGTCAGCAATCTGGTTTACTTGGTAAGTCACAGAGAGGTGAGAATGTCTGTTTAAAAAACAAACAAACAAACAAACGAATGGTAGTGGCTGGAGAGGTGACTCAGCAGTTAAGAGCACATACTACTTTTGCAAAGTGCTTAAACTCAGTTCCTAACACCCATATTGAGTGGCTAACAACCATCTGTAGGTACAGCTCCTGGGGATCCAACTCATTTTCTGAGTTCTGGGGCACCTGCGTTCACATGTGTACAAACTCACACACGGACACATAAGTATTTGAATTTAAAGAACAGAAATAAATTAAATGTCGCTCACAGAAAGACAGAAACATTACTTCTTGTCCACACGTCTCGTGGTTTACACAGAGCAGAGAGTCCCAGAGCTGAGGCTCACCATATTGCACAAGGTGAGTTATCTAAAGTCTCTGTCATATCTGAAAACACTTCATTAAATACTTATGAGCCTCAGCAAAAGCAAGATATACTGTGGAATCCAGTCTTCATGAGTTACCACTAACTTAGTAACGGGAAACAGGAGCCTAAGTATGTTCTGTGTGTTACTTTCCAGGCAGCCTTTGAGGCAGAATCCACACACCTGTATAGCCTCCTATGGCACGTGTGCAACATAAAGGGCCAGAAAACTAATCACCCAGCGGTGGAATGTCATCCTGAGCCAGGTGTGTCTGAGATGAAAACACCAGTTCTGGTGATAGCAGGAGGGCCCAGGGTGGGAATCCACTGAGGTCTGTGCTTCAGTGTGGCCAAGGGAACCCCTGTCTGCCTAGTTCTGCTCTCCCTGCCACTCAAACCCAGAATAGCTAAGGTGTGGTGTATTTTCTTCCCTTTCTCTTCTGTCTATGTCAAGAAAATATGGTGGCTAAAGGCTGAAGGTGGGTTGCCAGCATTTTGGAATGCAGAACACCAGAAGAGAGAGCTATATCTAGTTGCTTCCGAAAACACATGGAGAAAAATGCATTTATAGGCCGAAAAATGGAAGAATAAAGGCGAAATGGATTGGTCACCATCAGCTGAGACCAACTGAATGGTTGCACTGGGGTTGGGAAGCTCCCAACAGAACTCTTCATTCTATGTAGTGTGCAAAGGTTTCTACAAACTCAGTCAGACAAAAGGACAGCCAGGAACCCACACACTGAGGTTCTGATGAGGAGCCTTCGATGGTGGAAATTACACCCAAGTTAGGAAACAGATGGTGTGAGAAAACTTTTTGCACATGCAAGCAAAGCTGGGAAGATATCTGAACTCTTTCTTTCAAGGGAGAGTCTCTCTGCCTGGAAGATGTATCTGGTGATTAAAAGCCAAAAGCAACTAAGTTGTATTTAGAATACCCACAACCCAGAATCCTAACACATGATTAAGAGAGGGCTCTAAAGAGTAAACTTCTAGACCATCTAAAATATCAATTTTAGAAAATGGAAGACTGGAGCCCATGAGATGGCTTAACCTGAAAAGATACTTGCTGTCAGTGCCAAACCTGATCAGCTGAGTTCTATCCATTCTTGGGACCTTCACCATAGAAGAAAATAACTGATTTCTCTCAGTTGTCTCTAATTGTCATCTGAGCTCAGCATGCATTCTGTGACATTACATGCACTCCCACACAAACACACAAATATAATAAAACATTTTAAATGAAATGTAAAGCTAAACATATCTACGGATTGATTTTTGACAATGACCAAAATCACTCTTAAATGAAAGTTTTTAAGATCTCGATTTGTTTTCAAATAGTCCTTTGTTGTTTGGTTTGGTTTTTTGGACACAATTTCTCTATGTAGCCCTGACTGTCCTGGAACTTGCTCCACAGACCAGGCTAGGCTTGAGTGCAGAGATCCAAGCACCTCAGCCTCCAAGTGCTAGGATTAAAGGCCTGTGTCACCACCACCCAACTTAAGTCTTTCTTGATGCAGACACCAGCCAAGCTCAGATCCCGGGGTCCTGCCGTTTATCTTACAGCCTCCCACGTAGATATGTGAGACTTCAGAACTAGAACAAATGTTAATTTGGCAAACTTTGTATTTGTTGCTCTTATACCTAATTACAAGCTCATTAATTTTTATAATCACACTAAAGAACTCCAATAAAATTTCTAATGACTCAGGGGAAGTTGGTTTTAGACAGCCACAATCAAGCAAACTGATTATACATGCATCATCACAGCAACTGGAAGGTGTGACTTGATTCTGCGGATGATCATCTTCAAAACAACTGCAAGACCACAAGGCCAACCTTTGTATCACAAGCACATTTTGGGAAGGGTGGCCTGGGGATCTGGGAGACGAGCTGTGTGGGTGATATGCTCACTGTGTGAGGAAGACTTGATTTTGTTTTTTCTCAACTAACACATTTGATACTGAAGTCATCAGAACTGTCAGGTGTGAATTCACAGAGCCTGAGCTCTTTCACACTTGCGTGATGAACCTATCTGATGATCTCTTTATATTTAGTATCTTATATTGATAATCTGGATTCAGGAAAAACCGTCCCTTCAGTGACCTAGATTGTCCTAGTGTGCCACCTGGAGCAGGAGAAAACATTTTAATCCAATGGGGGGAAAATCTGTAAAGTACTCATATGTCTCTATAGACATTTAAAAAAATAATATATAAGAGCTGGAATGTAGCTCAGGTAGTAGAGAATTTATATGTCATGGGCAAAGCCCCAATTCTGCATAAGCAGGGTTTGGTAGTCTAGGCTTACACTAGCCTTCAAGCACTCGAGACATGGAAGCAGAAGAATGGAGGATTTCAAGACCATCCTCAGCTACATAATAGACTTAAAGCCAGGTTAGACCACGTTAGACCCTCTCTCAAATACCCAAACCCAAACCAAAGGATATTTAAAAAGGAAACACTCCCCAAGCTTCGTCACATTCTTTGCAAAGACTCCTTCAGCTGCACTGCAGGAAGGGTCAGATGCAGAGGATCCCATGGCCAGATTCTGAAGGATGCTGAACTCCAGAAAGGTGATTGAGGTCAAGAAGAGCAAGGAGTGAGGCAGGTGGGAGACAAGACCTTAGGTGATAAGAAAAGAAGCGTGGAAGCAGCCTGGCCTCTAGAAAGTGGAGTACCCTGTCCCCTGGGACCCATGTGGGGCAGGCATCCACTTTGTACCAGGACACCAAGAGGGAGATATCTTTCAAAAGCCCATTCGGTGTTTATAATGCAGTAGTCAGTCATGCAACATTTCATGGAACAAGCACGCAGGTACTGGAGCAGGGGAAAGGTGGCTGTGGGAGAGGAAGAGTGAGACCTTTGCCAGTCCATGCCAAGACTGTAAGTGAAGCTATGGTGTACTGACCAGTGTCAGTACCTTGTAACCCACAGCTCTGCAGTTGGGGGTTTCAAACCAGTCTGGAGGTCTGGGGTATCACTGCTTATAGAGGCTGGACCTAGCCTAAAGGAATAAGGTGACATTTTGCCTGCCTGTCTGGTTCTGCTTAGGATCTTTCCTGCTCCTTAACCTTGCTTTCTTCCCACCACCAGTAACAAGGATTGACACTCCAGCATTGATGCAGCAATGTTAGACTCAACTGTGACTCCATCTGAAGACAGCACCCAGCACTCAGGCGCCCTATGCCTGCCTGGATTGAACCTTGTCTGCTGAGGCAGGTGCTACCTGAATTTGAATAGGCAGGTCAGATTGAAGTCTGTTCCTTTTTCCTCTCCTTCCTCCTTCCTTCCTTCCTTTTCTTCCTTCTCCTTCTTTTTCTTTCTCTCTTTTTTTAAAAGGTACAGCCTCTTACATAGCCCAGGCTGATCTCAAACTCACTATGTAGCTGAGGATTTATTTCAGGTCTTCAATTTCTAGCCTCTGTTTCCCAATCCTGAGGTTCCCAATCCTTCTGGTACATGTGCTGCTGGGGCTCCAACCTTCTTCATGCTAGGCAAGTGATCTGCCAACTGACCACATCACCAGTCCCTTCCCTCTGGGAACTTCACTAGGGAGAAGCATTACTAACTCTTATCAGCAACTCCTCCATCAGTTATGTTCCCTTCCTTTCTCCTTCAGGAGCTCACTATTACATGGAAGTTGGGCTTCTAATCTCCCCCATTCACATCATTTGCCTTATACCCATGGCGAAGGATAGGAACACAATGTTAAAAACCAGCACAGTATCACACTCTTTTTCTTTATTTTCTGAGCAGGACTTAACACTATAGTTCAGATTTGTCTCATACTGGTGATCTCTCTGCCTCAGCCTTCAGATTATTGGCACTGTGGGTATGCTCCTGTGTGCCCTAATTTCTTTTCTATAAACAGCATGGATATTGATTCCTGTAGTTGACCTGATCCCTGCGAGTCAATCCAAGCTGAACAGAGAATGCAAGTCAAAGCATTTGCTGGGGTCAGGCCAAACAACTGTCCTTCCACAGATGGAGGGTCAGAGGTCACACTGGGTAGGAACATTATGGATAAAGTTTCATTCAGTACAATGCAGGTTATACTAAGCTGTGAGTTTCTTTCACAAAAATACCCCTAACACACATAATCAGGAGACAGTGTGTTTCCTAAGACTGTCTTCTCACCTCTATGTGCTTATGTATGTTACACATGGAAACACACCCTCTCACACACTAACAGTAATATTGAATAGAGGTAGTTTTCTCACAACTTCATTGAATACTAGATGTCTAGAGTCTTTATAAACACACATATTAGAACTTCCTCAATAATTTAAATATCTTAAGCTCTTTAAACTTTTATAAATATATTTGTATGTTTTATGCACACCCACACACACACACACACACACACACACACACATACAAGGTAACTAAAGGGGAAAGGAATATTCGAGAATGGTTTTTAAACACAAACTGAATTTTATAGAGGATATTTCAATCAAGAAAAAAAATGAAGACAATGTACAATTTAATCTTGCTGTTTTTTACATCAGTCAAACCAGGGAAAATGACTTTAGATTTTCTACTTTAATAACTCAAGAATCTCTTATTCCTTAAAAATCCATTCCTTGGGTTTAAAGATGAGGCACTTATGAGAACACTAGTTGTTCTGATGAGAAATAAACCTCATTTCACAGGAAACGTTTTCCCATCAAAAGCCTAACGGGATGTGCAGTGGAAGGATCATCTGATTATGGGGCGCCCAAAGGGTTCCATATCATTTAGCATCTTTTAATATCATGCTATTTAAATCTTCTAAGAGGAAAGGGTAGGGTTGGCATGGAGATATCACTAGGGGCAACACTGGGCTATGGTGGAACCCTGGGAGTGCTTGGAGAAGCTTCATGTCACTGACTCTGCCATCTGGTTAGGTAGTTGGTAAAATTTATGGTAGCTATAGATGTGTTGTGGGGAGAGTAGAAATTCAACTTCACTCATAAGATGGCGAAGTGTTCTCTGTTTTGGCATTTCTAGTTCTGATACACATTAGCTGTGGAATCCTGGCTGATGGACTTCTTTGTGTATTCTGAAGCTGAAATCTCTATCAGAAGGAGGACCCACCTCCAGGCATACTGTGAGAACTAAAGAAGAAAATGCATGCAAATTCTTGCAAGAGAAAGCATTTAATAAATGTTAGCTATTATTAGTCATAATTAACACTATTATTTTTATCACAATGTTGTGGTGGTTTAGAAACTGTGGCAGAATAAGATATTTACGGGTAGAAACCCAAAATAGGTTTCTAAATATCATTCACATGGAAACCCCATCTTCAGTTACTAAAAAAAAAAAAACCAAAAAAGAAAAAAACCCTGTGGAGATTAGATTCCTTGACTTTCCAACAGTTCTTTCTGTAACGTTATCCATAAATATATCTCAAGTGTAGGAAGATTTTCCAGAATTCACATCAAGTGTGAACAGAGGCATACTATGGTGCTTTTGTGGTGGTTCTACAGTGCAAGGCCAGGACTAAGGGTCTCAATGCACACACACAAAAGTATTTGCTGAGGCTCCTCTGCCATCGCCATCATAAACAGACAAGGGATTCCCATCAGACCTGGACAGCAGGGAACTGGGGAAGCATGGGGAATATTTGGGCTCTGGTCAGCAAGGTCCTCGTGTCCTTCCTTGGTGATGCATTAGCAGAAATCATAATAACTACCCTGCACAGATAACCCCACAAAGCTTATGTGTGGACGTTACAGGGTACACTGATGGGAACAGTGGACTAGAAGTCGTTCCTGGAGGACACACTCCCCCATGGCAGCCGGGCTCCTACGGATCAAAAATATTCCTGTTTTTATACCTTTTCTACACTTAAGGAGGGAAGGGACACCCACCAGGGCAGGACTCTCCTGCGTGATACCACAGAAATTTGTTTGTGACATAGCTCACCTCACTGCCTGTGAAGATGCTCAAAGAGTGAGACAGCAGTGACGTAGCTATGTTCACTTGAAGACTCTCACCACATGATTACTGCCAGGTGTGGCCTGGGCTGAGATGCACATGTTACCTCCACAGATGACCCTTTCCAACCACATACCCTGCACAGACATACATCCTTAACAGGTATACCCCATCTGTAGACAGACTACCCTTCTCAGCTACACAACCATCCACAGACACACACCTCTGCAGAGAGTACCCTTCTCTCTTTTCAGTACCCATCTCTGTCCATTCCAAAATATAGAGAGCTTTTGTTGTTGTTTTGTTCTTTTAAATTTCTATTCCACCCATCCCCAGGTCTACTAATTGAAATGTGCAGAAACCGCTATTACCCTAACTTAATTTATGGAGATATAGAAAAGTTGTTTTGGCAAAATCAAACGTAATTATGATTTTTCTTCTTACTCCTACAACTTCATTTTCATATGTCTCAAAACCTACATCTCTGTGGTGTGTGTGTGTGTGTGTGTGTGTGTGTGTGTATGTGTGTGTAGGGTTTGTGTGTGTGTGTGTGCATGTATGCGTGTGCATATTTATTTAGCCTTTGCTATTATTCTTCATGCACCAACCATCTTGTTTTTTGAGGCATTGTCTCTCACTGGCCTAGATCTCACTGAATAGACTAACTAGCTGCCAGAGAGCCCCAGAAATTGGGCCTATGTTCCCTGATAGAGTTATAGGCAGATACTACCATACTTGGTCTTTTTATGTGGGTTCTGAGAACTGAACTCTGGTCAGGCCAAGCAATCATTTTACCCTCGGAGGCATCTTCCCAGATCTTCTCCCCCATCACCATCTAAATTTTTTTTTTATAATATATTTCATTATGTGCGCATGCCTGTTGTTTACATGTGCTAAAATGTGTTCATGGAGGTCATAGGACAACTTGGAGTAGTAAAATCTTTCCTTCCAACATGTGAGTTCCAGGGATGAAACTCAGGTTCTACGGTTGGATGGCAAGTGCTTTTACCCACTGATCCATCTTGCCACCCCTTATTTATATTTTTTTAAAAATCAGTAATAAAATCCAATCTGAATGTAAGGTAGATAAGGTAGGTCCTGTCATCCAATGCTACTGTAGACCCTGTGACTCTCTCTAGGCAGGATTCTTTCATGCTTTTTCCAGACTTTTCTAGCCCAAACCAGCATCCCCTTCTCTTTACCTCTCCCTAGGATCCCCACAGTCTTTCGCAGAGAAAACCAGGGAAGGTTTAGGGACATCACTCCCAGTATGCTACTACTGTGTCTGCAAAGTCCTCTGCCCACGGGAGCAGGGCACACAGGAAGAAGGAGAGAAGTCAGGGAGGGTAGTGTGGGAGGGGCCATGAAGCCAGAACTGTGACTGTAGGAAGCCCGGATAGCACCACTGAGGAATTGGAGGTTTTCCTACTGAGGCCTGAGAAGAAACCTGCAACTACAGATTAGTTAGGGGATAGAGATATGGCTGGGCTGGCATAATACTTGTCTATCACGCACAAAGCCTTAGGATTCAACCCCAGTGCAGACCTCAGGAGGTTGGACAGGAGGATCAGAAGTTCAAGGTCATCCTCAATGGGGAACTAGAGAGCACTCTGAGCTATAGGAGACCCTGGCTTAAATTTAAAAGAAGACAATCTAAAGTAAGCAGCCTTCATGTGTTGGACCAGCAGGAAGTAGGCTGCCTGGCTGTCTGAGAGGTGTCTGCCACTAACAGCTCATTCTGTTTATCAGATCCCCTCGTATATTCGAATTCTAGGCACTTGCATGAATCCTGCAATAAACCAATTAAAATTCTCATTAAAAGATAAAACCTAGAACTATGTCAATAAATGCTAAACAGGCTTTAACCGTGTTCACTTCGCACCCCATTCTAAAGGTATAAAAAGGAAAGAATGTTTCTCGAATGGTTGTGGAGTCTTCTGGGGGAGGAGGCTCCGCCCTCAGGAGGCCAGCTTGGAAAATGCAGCTAAATTACTAACATCCCAGGCCCAAGTTTGTAGTCTTGATGCCCGACAGAACTGCACTTCAGGGGTTTCCTCAATTTCTACTGCAACAAGAAAAGTGCTTCTGAAATAAATGTGCATTGGAAACACATACAGTGAACTGAAATGTCAGTGAGAAGTCTTCACCTGACTTGTAACATGGACATTCCGCAAGGAATCCAGGAGTTTGGAATATGAGGCTGCCTCTTCAACAGGAAGCTCTCGTGTAAAGTGCACACCCCATCATGACTTCAGCTAGCAGGGCATGATGATGCTTGCCCATAATCCCAGCACTGGAGAAACCCAAGTTAGAGCATTACTACCAGTTTCAGATCAGCCTAGGGGACACATATGGCAAGGTGTCCAAAACACAAAATGGCAACAGCTGACAAGTTGAACTCTGTGGACTACAAAAATTCCCCTTTGTCACTGCTTCAGGAGTACATGAACACACCCAACCTCTGTTCTTTCCTAAGTGCTTGAAGGAAATGTAGCTTGAAGGAAAGCTACATTTCCAGAAAGTTAACCAAAGTCATGAAAAGGAGCCCTCATTATTGTCCAGGGAGTTTGTAGTAATGAAGTATATGAATAGGTACAGAGGGGCTGTGTGTTTAATCCCAGCACTCAGGAAGCAAAGGCATTGGATCTCTGTGAGTTCTAGGCCAACCTAGTCTACATGTATTTTCAGGTTAGGTAGAACTACAAAGTGAGACCCTGTCTCAAAACAAAAATAAAAGCAAAAACAAAAAACAAACGAAGAAAACAAAGCACTCACATCTAACTGGTAAGGCATCCATGCTTTTAAAATAACCCTCCACCTGTACTCCAGTAAGCAATTCAACCGCAAATCAAACCAAACAGAAACATACGTAGAAGTAGAAGGGGGAGCAGTTGAGAGGTAAAAAGGGCAAGAGAGGATACCTGGAGGCGAATATGATTAAAATATATGGGAATAGAAAGATGGATCAGTGGCTAGTGCTATTCCCATACCCACATAGTGCCTCACCACTGTCTGTAACTCCAGCTCCAGAGGATCTGGGTCCTTCCCCTGACCTCCACAAGCACCAGGCAGGCATATGGTACACATTCACGTATGCAGACAAACATTCATAAGCATAGAATAAAATAAATCTAAAAAAATAAATGAAAAGCATATTATACGCCTGTAGAAAAAGTCTTAATGAAATCCATTATTATATATTATTATATGTGCTAATAAAAACCTCTTAGATGCAAAAATCTGTATTAAATTATTGAGGCAGTAAAATATACATGAAATAAGTCACCACCTTCCTCTATCGTTAAAAAAAGCTCTAAAATATATTTGCATCGAAAGCCACAAAATAATTATAATTTCTATTTATATTTCTGTATTCAGCATACTCTTTAAAGTAACATTTTATAATCGTATTACCAATACAGTAAATGGATGTTAAAGGCACAACCCATTGGCTAATTAATTATCTACCTGGTGGTCTGAGAAAAGAAAAGATTACAAAGTATCTAAGTCAAGAGTCTTCAGTCCTGTTTCTGTCATCAACACTGACATCAGGAAGGTTCCTCATTCTTAGGTCCAACATCTCATTTCACACTTGTATGTAAATATCTAAAAAGCACAAAGAAAACTGAATAAGTGGGCTTCCCCACCCTAACAACCAACCTACCTGTAGAGCAACACTGGATGAGACCACTGAAAACTCTACCGGTAGAACACTATGAAATTGACAAGGAACTTTTCAGACGTAAGCACACAGCTGGGATATCAGTGCTCTTAAACACTGCAAGCAGTTTATCCTTATCTCGCAATACCACTGCTTTCCCGCAGTGACTAACGCTTGGAGTAACCGGCTTCACATAAACGAGGCCGCTGTGTTATATTGTCCACAGCCATCCCCACCACTGGTAGAGACAGGAAACTGTGTGGAGCCCAGATCAATAGACATGTCAACAGTAAGCTGCCTAATCTAATTCGGCCTATCTCATCTTGGGACCCAGAGTCTGTAGTCTGCTCTTAGTGCCTTCTGGCAGGAAATGGTTTGGAAGGTTTAGTCTTCAGAAGTTTGTCCTCTAGGCTCTTAGATGTTTACTCAGAGAACTGAGATCTCAAATGTCTTTTAAATGGCAGTGATATAAACTGGGCATGTTTGACTTTCCCTGTGTGTAAAACTAAACCTGTAATTCCCCTACCCATATAAATAAATGAAATAAGTAAATAAATAAATACATAGATAGATAAATTCTATATATATGTATGTATGTATGTATGTATGTATGTATGTATGTACAGTGTTTTGATTCTTTGAGAATTTCACATAATGTATTTTGAACTTAATCACCTCCCTTGCCTCCTTCCTGACTTTGGACACTTCATGGGAAATTGCCTAGGTGCATTCCAAGGTTCAGAATTAACTGAGTTTTTAAACTCTTTCCCTTCCCATCCCATGGCATCTTTCTGAAGAGGAAGGGCTCTTCATTTAAAATGAGTTTTTCTCTTTTCTTTCACCGCTCTGGACAAATGCCTTTCCTAGTCATGAAGTCTCAGATCATGAAGTATGAAGTTCAGTCATGCTTCCTTAGACCACTGTGAGGTAAAAAAGGGTGAGCTGGCTCAGAAGATTACAACTGACATCCATCAAGTCTGACTTTGCCAGAGCAAACCTGTCCTGAACTCCTTATTAGCACCTGGAGGATGGGTATGTGTTGTCTCTGTCACCTGTGTGCTACTGTGAGTAGCGCCGGGGCAAGCTAGGCTTCTCTTGTTAGCAAATGAAGGGTGCGTGACCTCACTTCGCACACTTGTGAACACACCCACTTCTTTGCACTTGTTGCACCTCAGGACTTCTACAAGTCTTTGAAAAGGCTGAGTCCTTAATACTGCTGCCTTCACAGGATTCCAGCAGGTATTCCTGACTATGTGACCTCACTGTGTGCAAAGCACTGTGGGAAGGGGAACACTAAGGCCATGCCATAAGCCTGTGTTAAGGTTAGGGAAGACTGGCAAGGCGATGCACAGACAAAATGGCACAGAAGAAAAATTTACACTAGTGAGTCCTACAGACCACAAGCCTTGAGGGGGAGAGGGAGGTTTGTGGCTAGTCCCACATTAGTGTGGTCACAGGGGCAGACATGTTTGGGTTTGGATGTGAGACATTCAATGAATTTCTGTCTGAGGTCAGGCACCAAATCAACTGTGGTGGTCAAGGTAAACCTTATACTGCCTCATGGCATCCACAGCTGCAAAGAGGCAGGTGACGAGACATTAAGAAATCAATAATATGGCTTCATATAATATGCTGAGAGCTTTAAGGGTAGAGTGCAGCACGGAGAGGGTTAGGTGGGGATTGAATAAGTGACCTCAGGGCCAGGTTTGAAGCAACTTCATATATAGAACCTGGACATTGCTTCCCCATGTTGCCTGAAGGTTTACCTGGAGAAAAAAGAGCAGGAAATACACCACATATAATCAACTTCCCACTCACTATACTATTCTGGAAAGTTCTGTGGAACAGATATGACTTACTTGAGTTGTTACTTTTTGTAGAAGTGTGGGCATATAGTACCATGTTCTTGTTGTTAGATGAATAAAGGGAGGAACAGATGGGAAAATAATAAACCTCACGAGGAACTCATATTAACCAACCTTCAGGAAGAGGGAGGACCAGAGGACCACACTGCTGATGGTGAAGGCTGACGGCCAGCCTCACCTTGCCTCTGCACGCAGCTGTCCATCAACAATCTGGGATGTGTTCAAGTGTTGGGTTATGTACAGAGGAGGTCAGTGGTGGGACTGGGGATAGCTGGGACTCTGGTTCTGAAGCTGCCTACTTCTGTTTCCTCTGTAGAACACAGACTAGTGTAGGATGAAGAGCTGCAGTCAGTGTCTGGAGGAAACTACTTGGTTATCGAAGTATTTATATGCACACACACACACACACACACACACACACACACACACACACACCACTCCCACTACTATCACAAAGTTGACATCCATGTCCATTACTAACAGAACCTAGAATTAGCAACAAAAGGCACCCAGGAGATTCAGTCGAAACACTGAGGTTCACTGAGGCAGGTGGACTCAGGGGGACGTCACAGTGTAGAAGAGACAGCTGCTCTCAATCTATGAAACTGTCCTACCCAGGTCCTGGATCCTGGTCTTCAAGGGGAATCCCAGCCATCCCAAGGCTGATGGAATAACTCACTCAACAATGGAACTCTGACTCTATAGTCTTGTTTGACTGGGAAACTAAACTTCGTATTGATGAATAGAATTTATCAGAATCTCATATTCAATTTTACTTCTTACCTATAAAAACAATATGGTGGCAAGATAGAATCAATTGTGATAATTTTTCCCTTATCATAAGCATCTATAAGTAAGACTTTAGCAATATAAGCGGCAAAACACGGAAAAGATCCAGGCATGTCCAGAGGGGTCCATCACAGCCTGAAGTGACTCTGTTTCATCCCTTATAGTAAATGGAAACTTCACAGAGCATCAAAATTCTCCATTTCATGAGGTGAACATGCAGAGCACAAACACACCCTGGGTTAACAGGGAGGTTAGGAGCACAGGTCACTGCAGGAGACACTTGGACCTGAGTCACCTGGTGTCAGGTAAGCATTAGGCTCATAGTGTTCACAGGGTGCAAGACTAGGTAGAGAGTCACCTAAGTGGAATTTCATTCTGGTTCCTTAAGGATCTCTTCATGCAGCTGTCCAAGCTGTACCCTGTCTGGATCACAGTGTCAGTCTGTATCATGCTTGGCTATATTGTGAATTCAGGGATAGCCTGAGCTATGTGATATCCTGTCTCAAAAAAGGAACAATACAACACAAACAAAAGTGCAAATACATTACAGGTTCATACATTCTTAGTTCCTTTTTTTTTTTCCAGATAGGTCTATCCATGTGAAACAAAAATCATGATAATGCAGTTAGTTACCTTTCTCTCTGGATTTCCAGGTAATCTCAGCTTTTCCTGTTCTTCAAGGTTAATCACAGAAGGTGAGGGGGCCCTCAGCCCAACTGTGGCAAGGGTATAGCAGAAAAGTCCTACTACGTACTTCTAGAACAGTGTTTGTCAACCTGTGGGTCTCGATCCCTTTGGGGATCATATATCAGTTATCTTGTATATCAGATATTTATATTACTATTCGTAGCAAAATTTGTTATGAAGTAGCAACAAAATAATTTTATGGTTGGGAGTCGTCATAACATGAGGAACTAACTGTATTAAAGGGTCACAGTATTAATAAGGTTGAGAACCATTGTTCGAGAGGAACAAAGTAGGAGCTAACTCCATTAGCAGAAATAAAAATGGGAATTCTAGGGGCAGTGTCTGCATGTATTATGGTACATATTTAAATGATGACTAAGAAAACTCAGTAGAAATCCATTATTGCTGCTTTCTCCTACACTGAAGGACTAAGCTGCCACACCCCTCATTACAAAACAAAGGCCCCTTTGCAGGTACAAAGCTCAACAGGGACTGTCTTAATTGGGCTGGTAATGGGAACTAGCTGAAGACAACCCCTGATCGTAGCAGGTCTCTGGAGATGTTAGCCCTCCATAGACTGCAATCTGAAATTTCTCACTGAGCCTGTCTCCAGCTGTCCCCTAGCTTTGACATTAGCCTTAAATATCACCTCTAAGTCAATCAGTTTGTCTCCATCAAAGGTCACGGTGAATTGCTTCCTGCCTCTGTGAGCCTCTTGCTTTGCTCAATAGTAGTTATAATGTGCTTAAATTAAGACTTTGGCACTGTAATGAGTTATACAATTTGAAAGCAAAACACTCCCATTTTTACCCTAAGATCTTCCCAAGCAGAGGCAAGGGGACCTCCTGTGGCCACAAGGGAACAGAGTGGCTGCTAGAAGCCTCCAAGTCTGGAAGCATAGTCAGATAAATGACTTGCAAATTAAAAGAAACATTTTCATGGCTCGGTGTGGCAGCCTGCTTTTGGGGATATAAGGTTAAAAGTGAACAATAACCCTTTTAAGGTTATTGAGAGTAAATTATTAACATACTTCACCTTCCGTTTGTCCTCTCTGGCATCCCAGAGATTACTGAAGGCGGCCCCACTCCTACAACTTGTAAATCAAAGGAGATCTTTACAGCACAAGGCCAGCTGATTAAAATGTTCTGCCGCAGGGGACCAACAGAGACAACGGGAGTGGCAGCCTGCTTGTGTGTGTGTGTGTGTGTGTGTGTGTGTGTGTGTGTATGTGTGTATATGTGTAAGTAGGTGGGTGGGTGTGGTTTTAATTTTTTTTTTTTTACTTTTTAAAATATGAAGCTTATGAAAGCTTTTGAAACAATATGTTGTTAAAATTGTGAGCTTTCAGCTCTGGAAGTAGCCCAGAGGATCAATTCCATCTATGAAATCTCCTTGCAATATTCAAAATAATGAGCATGGCTTTCCACTCAGGCACAGGTGGCATCCCGCAACCTAGAATACATCTTACTGGGAGGGCTTTGTGCAAACCTAAACTGTTTCAGGGGGGCTGGGAACTGACTTAGCAGGGAGTAGAATTTTCTTTTAGTCCACAAAGCTCTACACCAGAAGAGCGGAACTGTCAAGAAACCTTCCCCAAGGAGGACTCCTCAGGTAGCCAGAGGTGCAAATAGGACTTAGGCTTTGTTCCCAGGCTCCTGTGTTTGTGCCTTTTATAAGAAGGTGGCTCTCTGACTGGGTGAAATGAATGTCCAGTGAGAATGCCTGCCGCCTGGCCTGCTCCTTTAAATGAGGACCCCTGGGAGGAAGCCACCAAGGGCTGGGGTTGGGAGTGGGGCACAGGGATGGGAATAGGCCACCTTTGGGAGCTACACTGGACCAGCCCAAGAGATCTGACTGAAGGACTACCCAAAGCAGAAAAGTTCCAGTCTCCCCAGTTCCTGATCATTCATAGATTGGCTAGTAACCTATCTCAGAACTTGGGCTATGTTCGTGTCTATGATGTGTAAGTGCACAGGTCAAGGAGATCACGGGAGAGAGCACATCTGCCCTGCATCTCTGTCACTTTATTGATGCCCACCATCCTTGAAAATTGAGAATCCCCAATTCCAGTGGGTCCAGGAAGCATGCACGGAGCAGTCCCTCAGTCTCCTTTACCTGAGAACAAGAACTTGCCTTGTTTTTCACTCGACAAGTAAAATATGTATTTATGATTAACGTCAAGATATTCGTATAGGTGTCTACACTGCAGGGAAACCAGATCAATACTACTCCACATATGCTATTTCTTCTTGGTGAGAGCCAGTGATAACCACTCTTCTTTTATTGAAGCCATGGAGTGCAGAGAGAGGGCTGCAGATGCCTGGCAAGTGTGATAGTCATGGACCCCTGGAGCATCCTTTTCTAACAATTCATCATGAAGCTGAATTAATCAACTACTATGCTAAAGACAAAAGCCCAGACAGGAGATAAACCATCAGCAGCTACTTTCCTTTTCAATCGTCCTCACTCATCCATAGGCTAAAAGCAGAGTGTGGGATGGGAACAGAGATGGGAGCGGCCAAGTTGTTTCTGAGCAGCTCTGATGGCAACAAACATGTGTGGGTAACAGAAGCTAGGAGAACAAACACCATGATCCCAAAAGGACACCACGTTCCAGTTAGTATGTCCATTTTTGTGCCGAGGCCAGACATGTTGGTGTCTTTCTCACCTATTTTTATATTTTATTTTTTAATTTGATTTATTTATTTATTATTTATTTATTTACTTACATTTCAAGTGTTATCCCCTTACCCACCCACCCCCCTTTCCTGGAAAACACCTATCCCATCCTGCCTCCTCCTGCTTCTATGAGGGTGTTCCTCCACCCACCCACCCACGCCCACCTCCCCGCGCTTTAATTCCCCTACAGTGGGGCATCTATCAAACCTTCATAAAACCAAGGACCTCTCTTCCCATTGATGCCTGACAAGGCCATCCTCTGCTACATATGCAGCCAGAGCCATGTGTGCTCCTTGGTTGGTGGCTTAGTCCCTGGGAGCTGGGGGAGGGGGAAGGGGGAGGAGCTCGGGAGGGGAGTCTGGTTGGTTGATGTTGTTCTTCCTATGGGGTTGCAAACTTTCTTACCTATTTTAACGTTGATCTTTTTTTATTTTATGTGCATAAGTGTCTTGTCGGCACACACGTATGTATACGGTGTGCATGCCTGGTGTTCACCGAAGTCTGAAGAGGACATCGGAGCCCTGGAACTGGAGTTATGGGTGGATGCCAGACACTATGTGGGTGCTGTAAACTGAACCTGTGTCCTCGAGAGGAGCAGTCAGTGCTCTCTAATCTACTAAATCTCTCCATCCTCGCCCCTTGCTTTTTTGAGACAGGGTCTCCCACTGAACCTGGGGCTCACAAAGTGAGCTAGAGTGGCTGAACTGCAAGACTCAGGGATCCTCCTGTCTCTGTTCCCTGACCCCCGAGGGCTGGGAATACAGGCATATGTCACCACAGTCAGCTCTTTACACAGATTCTGAGGATGACGTTCAGAGGCTTTCCCAACTGAGCCATCTACACAGCCCTTACTGTTGCTTTTAAAAATGGCACTGGCACGGATTCTTCCAAGTTAGCGTACTTCAAGCTCCTGGATGGTTCATGTGTGGATGTTTATGATCGTAAATTTTGTTATGTGGCTTTTACCACACAAACAAAAACCTCATAAGCAAATGAGCGTGGCAAGGCAACACACACACACACAATGGTAAAAATTCGATCTGATAATTTAAGGATCTCATGCTTTCTTTATGTAGCACAGGAATCAACATAACTAAAAATACCATTATTACAAGTTAGCAAGGAGACCATGGAAGAGAGGAGCAAGCTCCCTCCTTTCATGCTTCGCTGCTCCATTTTCTGGGCTCTAAACAAAGGCCTGGCACTTCTTATGGAATAAAAGGTCCCACTGTGTATGTGTGTACTAGTTGTCCAAGTGACAAAGAGACACTGAGGCTTCCCCGGAATGGATCAAGAATCCTTTCTCTGTATCGTTCAGCCCTTGGAACAAAGACTGACAGCATTAGCCCCAAATGGAAGGTTCCTTCAAGATCCGGGGACCTTGCATGCATGAGCCCTGCTGTTCCTGCTACAATAGATGAACGAAGGGTCCCAGCAGTCATCCACTAGCCTTACAGGGCTCACGAGGCAGAGAGGGGGTCCAGGGATCCATTTTGTGGTGGGTAGAGGGCAGTGCAGCTCTCAGATACCTGAAGGCTATCCCGGAAGGACCCCAAGGGCTATCCCAATACTTACTAACCCAAGTCTTACTCCTGGCTTTCCAGGGAATGCCCCAGCCTTGGCAGCCTGGCTCTAGTCTTTACAATTACATTGATATACTCTAAATCCTGGCACGATAAGCCCAAGACAGGAAGAAGAACCTGGCCATCTTTTGTACAACCTTCTTGGGGTCTCACACCCTCTCTACTCTTAACTTTCCACCCAGGGCACCTGGGTCTCTCATGCCTAGAGTTTGCTGGGATTTGTGTATGTTCATCTAACAGGAGACAGTACAGTACTCAAGATTTATGCTACATGCTGCATAGAAGTGAATGATGGGACTGGAGGGTGGCACAGAAAGCAGACTGGAGGGGCAGCAGAAAGTGTGCTGAGTTAGAGGGTCACACTCACCCATTCTTGGACAAAGTTTCTTTCTGGGAAGCAACAACCAAGGAATCTTGAATTTAGGGGTTCTTGGGAAGAAGGCCTGGGCTGTACCAAACAGATGGCAATATCAGACCACAAGAGGAGATGGCGGTTTGATGGTTGGGTTAGATTGTCAGCTTAATAGGATTTATAGTCACCATGGAAACAAACCTCTGGGCCTGTCCATCAGGAGATTTCTAGGTGGCGTTAATAGAGGTGGGAAGATCTACTCTGAATGTGGGTGGCACTGTCCCAGGGGTTGGGGTCTCCAATTGAAGAACAAAAGAGAAAGTAGGTTGGACACCAGCGTTCATCTGTCTCTGCCTTCCTGACTGCAGATGCAACCATGTGCGCTGCCTAGCGCTCCTGCTGCCGAGACGAACTGGACCCTCAAACTCTGAGCCAAAACCCATCCTAACTTCTTTAAGTTGCTTTCGTCAGACATCTCAACAGCAGAAGCAGGAGAAGTAACTAACATAACTGGAGAAAGAACATTCCAGATCGGGGCAGACCAGCCAAATCAGTGTATAAATTCAATTAAATCCTGAGTCAAACCAAACTTCATCCATTAGGCGAACAAACGCAAATCTGGATTTTGAGTCGAGTGCCGTTGAGCTGTGTTCATGTTTATCTGCTGTTGGGAGAGATATTTAAGTGACTTATAGGACACGAGTCAGCTTTACACGTACGCAGATCTCTTTAAGGGGGGTAGCAAGTAGAACGGGAGGTGAAATCAGCTAGTCCCAGGGTGTTTTCTTTAACAAGAAATCTGAAGTGTAACAACAACCTAAGACAGGAGCACTACAAGGGTGGTTGTTACGCGGACATTATATGGTCTAAGCAATTAGGTTCATACAAGCACAGAAATAGCAATAAAGAAATACAGACGAACCAATCATAGTCAAGCAAGCCCGCTCACTTAGAAATGTGAGCCTAGGATGTGGCTCAAACAGTACAGTGCTTCCCTACCACGCGTGAAGCCCTAGGTCCCATCCCCAGCACCACATACACTGAGTGTGGTGGTACAAGCCTGTAATCCCAACAAGTAAGGGGTTTTGCATTTAAGAGGATTGGAAGGTTAAGACCAGTGTCAGGCTATACAGTAATAAGTTCAGGGCTAGCCTCAGCTAAAGGAGACTTTCTCTCAAACAAAAGAAAGTTCTTTGCTTTTTCTTTGCTACATAGGGACTTATTAACATGGATGTGTGTGTGTATGTATGTATATATGTATGTATGTATGTATGTACTATGTATGAATGAGTTTATTTATGCTGGGAATCAAACACTGGGTCTCACACATGCTAAGTAAATACTCATTCACTAAGGTATATACCAGCCTTTAGTTTCCTTTATAACCTGTGAGATAAGACGTGGAAGATCATTTTCATAAAATAGATAGCATTCAGAGATATCATATAATGTACATGGAAACACATACCCAGTAAGCGGTGGCCCCATGGGTCCAACCCAGGTTTCTGTGACTCTAAACACCAGCGGAACCATTTCCGTAAAGCATATGTTTTAAACTCAGTGGCTGACATGGGGCAAGGTGAAAATCGGCATCTGGCTCTTAAGCCTGCAGCTTGGAGTTGACTGCCTCAGTTTGATGTGGTTCATATATCCAAGCAGATCAGCCTCAGGGAGGCCAGTTTTGTTCCTAGAGACCAAACCAAATCCCGTGTTCGCCATGACTCTCACACTTTTAACACTGTGCATGAGAAGATCTGGACTCCAGAGCTTTTCATAAGACCAATTTCATAAGATTAGTATCCGGATGAGTTACTCAGCAAATCTTGACTCGGTTGATGGAAGATGATCTATCTGCTGAATTTGGGGAAATCTCAAAAGAACTGGCAGACATACATGAGGGAATAGGGCAGTGTTTCTTCTTCTTTCATCAATGTCTGAAACATATGGAAACTTCCCCCTGGGAATAAGGGCAGGTAGAGGGTGTGAAAATGTGCTCCATGAGGTGCAGGTAACGGAGGTGTGTCAGGTGACCCACTGGAAGTGCACAGGAAGGGAGAGAGAAAGTAAGGGATGATAAGTTCTTGGATTGCTAGTAGTTGATGACACTTGGGAGTGTCCTGTGTCAGAGGGGCTCTATGTAGTCTAGATTTTTTTTTCCTTTAGAAACAGTATCAGATAGTTGGGGGCAACCTTGAATTTCTGATCCCTCTGCCTCTGCCACCGGAGTGGATTACAGGAATGTACCATACCATGTCTATGTGGTGCTGAGGACAGAACACTGGGCTCCTTGTATGCTGGGTCCTTTCTATGCATGCTATTGTGTTGGCCCTGGAGCAGCTGTTTGAGTCCATCCATATTAAATCTAACACCAAACATTTCAGATCCTACTCTATAGTCAGTCACAGAAAACTCCAAAGTGAATGATCACGTTTTTTGATAATGGTGAGGGTGTGATAGAGCTCACTTGGAATCCTGGTGCCGGGGGAGTGGAGACAGGCAGATTCCCAGGGTTCACTAGCCAGCTAGTCTAGCCTACTTGGAGAGGTCCAGGCCAATGAGAAACTGTGGTGGTTTAAATGACAATGTCCTCTATAGACCCCGATGACTTTTGGATATTTGGTGCCCGGTTGGTGGCTGCTTCAGAGGGTGTGGCCTTGCTGAAGGAAGTATATTAATATGGGCAGGCTTTGAGGTTGCAAAGCTATCAACCACTCACAGTTTTCCCTGTCTGCTTCATGCTTGCTGTTCAAAACATGTGTGTGCCCGGTTCCAGCTGTGATTTCTCGACTCTTCCCTTGTGGACTCTCATCCCTCTGAAACAAGCCCAAACTGTATCTAAAAGCAGAGGCCCGGGGCTAAAGAGATGAGTCTAGCAGTTAAGAACACTGACTGCTCTTCCAGGAGTCCTGAGTTCAATTCCCAACAACCATATGGTGGCTCACAACCATCTGTAGTGGGATCTGATGCCCTCTTCTGTTGTGTCTGAAGACAGCTACAGTGTACTCACATACATAAAATAAATAAATAAATCTTTAAAAAAATAATGCAGAGGCTCATTCTAGTGATGACTATCTGCCCAAGCTTTTCAAATTGGATTTAGACACTGGCATATGCACACGCCCAAATGCATTCCTTGAAATAAATTCTATACCCGACACTTTTGGAAAAGATATGTATGTGTGTAAATACATAATTTTCTTCTTTTAGTTGACACATTTAGTAAGTGGCAGCTGTGGCTCAAAGGGGATCACCTCTAGGGCTTGTGTCTGATTTACAGGCTCTGCATGGCAGAGATTCACACAAGTCTGGCTCAGGGCAATTTCTTCTGATGAAAGTCTACCCTTGTCCTGAGCAGCTGCCCTTGGCTAACGTATGGATAGACTTTAAGTCTCTGTTTTGTTCCTTTTCCTTCCAAAGCTCTCTTGCTTCAGTACTCTGATCTTGGCATCTGGGTCCCAATGACAGGTGATGTGAAATGTGGAGTTTTCCATTAATACCTCCATTTGAGTTCTCCAAAGAGAACCATTTTTTGAGGACTATAAACTAGCTGTGTGAGTTACTGAACTTATTTTGAACATATCTGACATTCCAGTCAAGAGAACACATTTTAAACACAACCTTAGTGCATAGTTCTGTAGTCTGTTGATAAGTGGAGTAAAACAATATGTCTTGGTCCCGCCAGGAAACAGCACTTTGGCCAAGAAATAGGTTTTCTGTTCTTATCTCTCCACTAGTGGCTACAAAGTGACCCCAAAGATAACACATATGCTAAAACATAAAAGCTCAAATTCTCAGTGAACATCAGGCACTGTGGAGAACTCTATGAAAGTCCAAACAGTAAACCAACTTTTAGTAACTAGGTCCTTTCCCATCCTAGTCAGACACCAGGATCAGGGTTTGCTGAGGCTGAGCTGACACCACAGGAAAGATGGGAACTCAGTGTAGACATCTTTACTGTCTTCTTCCACACTTGCTATCCAGGGTCAAGACAGTTTCCAGCATTTCCAACCACTGGGTATTTTACTGCCCTGCCTTATTCAGTCCAGGTGGCTGGCCTAGACATGTCAGAAGAACAGGAAAGCTGGAAAATAATCCAGAGTCTCTTCAGATCCATTTGCATCACCAAGCAGAGGCACAGAGTTTAGGAAACGTGCTAAGATAACACCATGTGAGTCCCACTTTAGCACCTACAATAGTGAACTGTAAATTAGAACTGGAAAAAAAAAGAGTTGCAAACCGGAGAGTTTCGGACAAGAATAATCTTAGATACATAGACTGATTTTTCTTCATTTATTGAGAAATAACACTGACCAAAGAAGAACATGACCACCACTAAGTGCCAGATACTGTGTGACCTAAATGACCACTGAGTAGGGAAGGTGATTTGGGAGGGTGACTGGAGTTTTTGCCTTAGGGTAGTGTATGAAACAGTTTTCCATTACTGTGACAAAGTATACAATATACTCAAAGGGGAAAAGTTTTCTTTCATTTATTATTTATTTGTGTATGTGTGTGTGTGTGCACGAGGCCAGAGGTCTACCTTGGGTGTATCTTGGACACTATTATTTACCTTTTTGTTTTGTTTTGTTTTGTTTTTCAAACCAAGTCTCTCACTATATAGTCCCAGAGATTCCCCCTGTCTCTGCCTCCTTAATGCTGGGATTACAAGTATGCAGCTCCACACACAGCTTTTTAGATGGCTTCTGGGGACTGACCCTAGAGTTTCAGGTGTACTGCCAAGTGTTCTGCCACAGAGCCAACTCTGGTCCTCAAGTTAACGGATGGTTTTTACACACCATAGATCATTTGGGAAAACATCATGCATCTTTTTATTTGCTGTAATGAAAGATATTATAGGCAAATTGGTATTATAACCAGCCTCCAGAGAGAAAGCTACTTCAAAATACCAGTCCAAGGCAGACCTTCTGAAAACACTGTTTTTCTCAACAACTTTTGTGCTGTTTGTAAATTTTCCTTTTCAATTAAACTAGATAATTTCTCCAAGGACTTAAGGAGTCTGAGAGTGATTAAATTACTGTTATTCTTTTGAAGATTCTACAACTCGGAACACTAACCCGGTGAGTGCTCCTCCCACTCACTGTGGATTCCTGAGGTTTTGCTATCTTTTTGCTTTCTTTTAAAAAGACACGATGGCTAGGCTGCACAACTCTAAACATTCTTTTAATCAGTTCCAAGGTTGGGATTCAAAGCAGGTTTCCCTGGAAATACAGGGCCAAGGAAGGAGAGACTTGAGGCCAGTTCAGCATTGCTGCCGCATAGAACAACTTGGTGCCATGAGCTGATGGCAGGGCTGGGCATCAAGGTCCATTGTCTGTGGGTAGGTTACTGAGAGCTGTGGGGCAAGGATTGAGGCTGGCCATGGTTCAAAAATCTTTCAGAACAACCTCCTTCGAAGTGTTTGCCCCCGTAAGGTCTTCCCTTATTAGTAGATATTTTGGGGGTGCTGTAGTAATACATAAAATTGATCAATATTCATGGTTAACTTGCTTTTCCTTGTTTCCCAATTGACTGTGCATTTATAAAGAGCCACGTTAACTATTGCTGCTGTTTACTTATTGAGATTTAATGACTAACATAAACAAACATGTGTCTGTGTGATGTGACTGGCATGAAATCAGGTCTCCGGGAACTCCGCCTAATGGCCTTACAGGTCTGAACAGAGTCAGCAGTGAGTATTCACGGGAGTGAAGATTCTAATAATTGCCTCTGCACATCATTTATGCTTTACATAGGGGCAAGTGATCTTGAATTGTTCTGGAAAAAAAAGAAGAATCTGACTATACAGTAGTAAAAACAATATTTTTGTGGGGGTACCTAAAACATTTTTTTACAGGCTATCCCCTCTATACGTATCCTATGTACCTATAGGATTGAGGGTATATAGTACAGTAGTTTAATACATTCTTAGGATGTGAGGACTTGGGTTTGATCCCAGTATCCCTCTGGAGAGAGAGAAAAAAAATACACAAGACAGACAGACAAGACAGAGAGACAGACAGACAGACACACACACACACACACACACACACACTCACTCACACACGCACAAAGAGAGAGAAAGACAGAGACAGATAGAGAGACAGAGAGAGATAGAGACAGAGAGAAGATAGACAGAAACACACATATACAGACAGACAGACAATGAACCTATGCATAAGAGCATTCATACACTCTTACTGGTACCAATGGAGACAATCTATGAAGAAGACTGCCCAGTGGAAAGGCACTGGCTACATCTGTGAACAGCAGCACTGGAAGAAGAGATAGCCAGTTCCTGGAGATCTATCATCTCTTAGATTGAAGCCAGTTTTGGAGTCTGTGGTGGCTCTAATATGAGTAATCTATGGTGCAGGGCCCAAGAGATCAGGGATAGTACTTACTAGAAGGCTGATGCCTAACCTCTGCAATCCAGACTCCCATCGCTCAGCAACACAACAGCAACCAACTAAAGCTGGAAGCTCCTCTCATCGAGGCTGGAAAATGTGAAAGGCTCACATGTTAAAAGCTTACCCCACGTTCAATGCCTGTGGAAGCCTGTTCACTTGAAGGTGGTGGCAGAGGAATCATAGGTCATTGGGCATAAAGCTGTAAAGGCAACTAGGGCTCTGCAGCAAACAACTCTTTCTGCCCATTGAGCCTTCATCATGTGTGAAGCAGCTCTGCTCTGCCACACACTTCCCACGGGGCTCTGCATTTTGCTGTGACAAGCCATCTTGCCACAGACCTGAAAGCAAGGGAAGCAAACCCGTCTTCTCGCTTTATAAGTCATTTTTCGTTAGCAACTAACAATAATGGAAAACCATCTCACACACTATTTTAGCTCCCACACACTGAAATGGCACACCTGCATCCCCCTACACATTCCACAGCTGCCTGATCATTGATACTATTGTCAGTACAGGGTGCTAACAGTGATTATGAAGAACAGGTAATACCCTATGGGAATATAAGCAATGAAAACATAACGGGGAGCCAGAAACATTTAATTTCATTATGAAGAACATTCTCTTCCTTTTGGAAAACCGGAGACACTTTGTGGTTGGGTTGTTTTCCTGTCTGGTGTTGTGCAAAGACTAATATCAAGTGTCTCATAGCGCTTGTTCACAGGAGTGATAAACCAGGATGCAGGGCACTGAACTAACAGATGCTCAAGTTACTCAAGCCAACGCCAACACTCTAGTGTTAGGTGGCCCAAGAAATGACCTGGGGCTGAAATAGTTCACCATTGCCTTACTTCATCAGACCCTTTCTCCGGTTGGTCCAAATGGCTTCTAGGAAGACAGATGCTACTGTCTGTCTCTTTCCTGTTTTACAATAGGAGGTGTCAGTGGGCTGGGAGAGAGTTCAGTTACAATGAGTCCCACACCCAGAAGTCACTTTAGATTTCTGTCTCAGCAACCTTCCCAACTCAGGACTTCTTTCTCACTTTTCTTATAAAACACACATGCATGTACACATACGTGCGCGTGCGCACACACACACATACACACACACATGCATGCATGCACACACATATACACATGAACACACATGCATGCATACACACATGAATGTACACAAGCACATACACATGCACATGCACATGCATGTGCGCAAGCGAGTGCACACACATACATGCAGACACACACACATGCACTCAGGCATGAACACCACATACTCAGGCACATACACAAGTATAATCAAAACCCCAACCAACCAACCAACCAAACAGAACAAAAATTAGCATTAAGGCAGACAGCTGTGCATGTAATGAAATGAGGATATTCTAAAGAGACACTTGTGTCTCTCAATCTATCAAACTGTTGAAACAATAGACCCCAAAGAAATGGGCATTTCCCTAGGAATCTCACACTGGGAGAAGGAAAAGACAGTGGCCAGAGGGGAACTTGTCTTCTGAAAGCAATTTCACAGGCTTCTAACAACTTGTCAGACTACTTTCGAGATGAAACCGAGACAGTGATGGGTCAGTATGGGCAGGACCATCTTGACTGGGGCTGCTTAGACATTCATATCCTTGCGCCTCTATTTAAACTTTAATCTTGATTCAAGACTGCAAAAAGGCTTAGGGGATTCGCTGGATGCTGTTGTCCTTCTTCCCAATGTGGTTATGTTGAAAACATCCCCCTTTCCTGCTTTCCACTTTAACCTGGCTCTTTTAATCGGTTTATTGAGGATAGTGGATGGGCATGATTTAAGACACAGGCTGTGACCCCTAACACACACACACACACACACACACACACACACACACACCACTAGTGTAAGGACAGAAAGAATTATGGTTCATTGGAACATTTGAAAACTAAGAATAATTTAGCTGTTGGAAAATAGTATTCCCAATAGTTATTAAACTTGATATTTAAATAGCAGACTTTAATCCTCTCCAGCCAGAATTTAAAAATTCCTAGTGAGAACCGAATAGTTCTAACTGACAGATGCTGAGGTCAAGCCACGCAGCCCCTCCCAGACAACACAAACCCATTACCGTGCTTAGGCACATTGCTGGGCTGTGGGAAAAGAGGCTGTGCCTTGAAATTTAACCACAGACTGCCGACTTGCTTCCTGAGGGCTTTTACTTTCTTTTCAGACAGATGGTCCAAAGTGGAGATGAAAGAAGCTGTTCTGATCTATTGTGTAGGTACAGAATGTTATCTTTGTTTTGTTTAAGCTTCACCCTGCTTACAGTTAAATAACCGGGAGGAAATTCTCAGCTTCAGTTTGCTTGGAAGCCAGAGCCCACGGAGACAGTGTTTGATGATTTGCTTGTACACTGGCATAAATGTAAGACTATAAATACAGACTATAGCATGGACAGTCTGTGTATGAGAGGGGGATATTTTATAGAAATACTTCCTACTAACAAACTCAGCTATACGTAGGGAGATGTGGCCACGTGCAAATTTTCACACAATACCTCATGGTTTTCCCAAGGCACGAAGCATATCTTCTTGACATAGTTTAACACTAAAAACTCAGAACACAGAAAGCACATTTAGCTTCGAGATTCGGAAGTACTCAGGCAGGGAGCACGCTGCTCTGGTGTACGTTATAATCCCACGTCACATTGTTAAAATAATAAGGCTTAAAGTAGTGCTTCTCCTTACATGCAGGACTGGGAATAAAGACTGCTAGTTTTTAGAGGTAGCATTTGAATGCATTATTTCACAGGCCTCTCTTGGGTTGGCTTCATAGCAGTAAATGATGTCTCATCAGCCCAAATAATTTGAAGGATGGTTCATGAATTTGGTTTATGAATACTGACATATTTCAACCCACAAATCAGGATGTAACACTGCATCAAAATGGAACTAAATGAGGAGGAAAGGGGGCTGCTGCTAACAGGAGAATCCAGACGAACGAACAAAGACACTTAATTTAATAACGAAGCCACTTCACTGCACTCCACCTCGACCACGGTTATTACAATAAATGCATATTCAGATGCTTCCCTAGATGCCTCCCTTCCCTTTCAGTTCAAAACAATGCCTCTCTAATCCAATACAATTCTCTTCATTCTGCCTTTCAGCAACCGGCTTTCCCGATTTCTAATCAAAGCTGTTGATAACTGGCTCTGGCAACAGAGTGTAAAATCCCAAATGAGTCATTAAAGCTATATGTGTATTCCCTCTCAGAACTTGGGGTGCGCCTCATAGCCTAACACATTCAGGCTCAACAAGGCTCTCTTGGGTTTCCATTTGTTCAGGATCTTCCCCAGCTAATGAAGTATGGCCTGGCTTTTCTGTCGTCTTTTTAAACAGCCAGTTCATGCGGACAATGCAAAGGTCAGGAGGACTGAATAACTCCCATACCAGAGTTGACAACTCTTAATGGGGCCTAGGACAAAGAAGCTGGAACCCAGTGATATTTTCTGACTACAGCAGACAGAAGACACAGGAGGGAAAACAGGAAGAAAAGATGGATTATAAAGAAAAATACATAAAAAAAAAAAGCTTAAACACGAGAAAGTAGCTTTAAAAAATGCAGTGCTGACGGCTTTCAGTTTTTTTCCTCTGAGAAACAGTGGTAAGGGAAGAAATGGTCACTTTAAATGTGCTTTTGTTTGTTTATTTATTGTTATGCATTTTGTTTGCTTATTACACACATGCAAGCACACAAGCCAGTGGTCATGGGTGTCTTCTTAATTCAATCTCCACGGGGTCTCTCACTGAACTTGGGGCTTTAAGATTAGGCTCAGTTGGGGCTGGAGAGATGGCTCAGAGGTTAAGAGCACTGGCTGCTCCTCCAGAGGTCCTCAGTTCAAATCCCAGCAACCACATGGTGGCTCGCAACCATCTGTAATGAGATCTGATGCACTCTTCTGGTGTGTGTCTGAAGACAGCTACAGTGTACTTGTATTAAAGAATAATAAATAAATAATATTTTAAAAAAAGGGATTAGGCTCAGTTGACTAGACAGTGAGATGCAGGAGTCCTCCTGTCTCATCTTCCCCAGTCTAGGACTACAGGTGCACACCGTCATCACCAAGAATAGAATATTGTTATTGTGTTGGGGTTGGGTGATTTACTCCTTTTCTATTTTGTAGGAAAAAAAGAGGATTATTTCACTACCAAGACCATTTTTAATATTTAGTCAAAAGAATTTTATTAATACATGCTGGAGCTGCGGAGATGGCAGAGTGAACAAGCCCTTGCTGCACAAGCATGGGAGCCTCAATTTAACCCATAGCACCCACATCAGTAGCTGAGCATGGAGGCACATCGGTAATTTCAGCATAGGGTGGAGGAGACAGGAGAATCTCTGAGACTCACTGGCCAGAATAGCCCAAATGGCTCTAGGTTGAGAGAGAGAGAGAGAGATCCTGTTTCAAAAGATAAGACATTTTTTGAGGAACTGTCATTCCTGAGGCTGACCTCTGGTTTCCATATATACTCACTCCCACGTGTACACCCATGCACACATACATACACACACCTGCTAATTCAGTAACCATAGTTTCCAGAAACTTGACACATTATCAAAAAAGAAGGTTCTAGAAGGCATTCAAAAAGAATCAGTAGCAAATCTCATGCAGACAGTCTTTGTACATTTTTATTATCGTGTGTGTGTGTGTGTGTGTGTGTGTGTGTGTGTGCGTGCAGGCATGTTTATGGAGGTTAGATAGCAACTTGAGGGTGTCAGCTTGCTCCTCCTACCACATGGCTCCTGGGAATGAACTTAAGTTAAATAGTGCTGTGTAAAAAATAAAAAAAAAAGGGTACTTCAAAAAGCAGAAAGCAGAATCCTCTCCACGAGAGACTTATTTTAAGATGGGAATATCTACCTCAGTGGCAAACTCAGGAGTATATGCTACCCCCAGTCCCACAGCAGGATGCTCTGAGGGTTAGTAAGTAAATCATGCAACGATACCAGGTAGGGTGCAGGGGCAGGAGCCAGACCATACAGGACAGGCAGAAGAGCAGATAGCTCACTTCTGCACATCTATACCTACTGTGTATCACTGGGATGTACCACAGATGCAGACTGGGACATCAGCTGGCCAGGGACAGCAAGATAAGGACAGGGGGTTCAAGAAGGAGGAGAACATGGTCCTGACACAAGGAGAATTTGCTTCATACCTAGATATCACAGTCAGAACGTCTTCACTGGGTTCTCAGAAGAAGCAATGCTAGGTACAGCCATAAGAAACGCGGTGCCCAAGAGAGCCAGCCTCATTAAATATCCAATACACTCTTCATTATAACTGACATCTCCAAGCACTAGCACTATATGTGTAGCTCAGATCATGCCTGGTTCTTCATACGTTTATGGTTTTTCAATAATTATTTATTGCTTTAAGCAAAAAAAAAAATAACAGTTAAACATTCAGATCACACAAGCTCATCACATAGAGACAGTCTGTAGAACTTTCAGATATATCTGTTCAGATATAGCTAAGTGTGGTGCCCTTAATTGTCTTTGAAACATTCTTTTTAAAGTCCAAGAAAGACCCTTAACTGGGTATAATTTATAACCAAAACCTAAACCTAGGGCTGGAGATAAAGCTTGGTTGGTAGAGAGCTTGACTAGCATACATGAAACCTTCTTTAATTCCCAGGGTGGAACAAGCCTGACATAGTGGGTACACATGTAAAGAAGTTCAAGGTCCTCAGCTACATATCAAATTTGAGGATTGTTTGGAATAGATGAAACCTTGTCTCAGAAAACAAAACAAGACACTACCTAAACCCAGGGACACAGGCACAAAGTTGGTGTGTCACAAACACTGAGGTGAATTCATGTCATGCATTCCAGAGGTTCTGGAAAAAAAAGGACAGTATAACCATCTAACATGGGTGACCATCAGAGGAACCTCATCTGGCCCGGGGTCGGGGGTGGGGTGGGGGAGGGGAGTTGAAGCATCCTTTTGACATGTAAGTTGATCAGTATATCTTCCTTTTCTAACTGACAACAGAGGAATATGTATCTCTCCTTAGGAATTTGTAAAGGAGGCTATTGATGATAATTAGGGACTTTATTCAAGACTGCAGGCAAAGGGGATACTGGCATTCATTTCCCGAAGTAATGTCAGGCCACACAGATGGTGGCATCAATAATAGCCACCTTTATATCTCCCAGCCCTGCCCTACCCCTGTGACTTTAGGAGCAGAAATCTGTGATTCTGGATATTTTAGGAACATCAAACTTAACAAAACCCAATAACTCATCAATACAAAAGCAATGGGATGCCCATCAAACTCCTAACGTGGCATACTGAAAAAGCACACACATTCAAAGGAAATCTGCAGAAACAATTCTCCCTCTGCAGCCACACTGAGAGAAACAGAATACATTTGCATTTCTATCTTGTTAATTCCCGTTACATTGGTGTTACTAATAACAGCAAATATTTAAAATTTGTGCCTACACACACAGAGCCAATTATAATTTTCTAGTGAGAAAAATATTTTATATTGGGTATCTAAAAATAATCTATTTTATTACTGCAACAGATCAAGAACATTATGAAATATCAATTAATATTAACAGTAGCTCCTCAACTGGCTGCCTACATTTGAAATGTTCTCAGTAGCTGAGAACATCCACATAAGACTCAGAAAGCGTCAATCACCACCAGACATGTGCAACACACGTTGGTTGCAGTGTCTATGGGCCAGGGTTGGAGATTACTTCATTTTCTTGTCTACCTCAGCCAGCAGTATATTTAGATTAAGTTTCATTCCAAATAATTTCCAAGAGTTTATCTAAAATTTCTCACGGTTTAAAAAAAAAAAATAAACCAGAATGTTTATCTAAGTAACTATCCTACACACACTGAATTCTGATCTCTTTATTGTAGAAATTTGATTTTAATTGTAATGTCTCTACCCCTAACTGGGCTCTTTCAGGAGTCACTCAGAAGCATGCACATTCCAAAGATTCCAAAAACTATGCAGAAGCAGATTCTGTCAGGAGGGCTTGCCCTGCACCACAATTAGAGGCAATTACGACTCTCTAAGCAGTCCCCACTCCACATTTTACTTACAATATCCCTTTTATCCTACAAAATCTCTATCCTGTCCATTTGTATATAGTTATCTCGTTTTATAGGGGGAAGACACACTTGGTGCCTATGATAGTTAAATCTTTATTGGCAACTTGACAGGATTTAGAATCACCATAGAAACAAATCTCTGGGCATGTATGTCTGTGAGGGATTATCTAAATTGGGTTAACTGAAGTGAGATGATCCACTATAAACGTGGGTGGTATCATCCTTACCAGCTCGGTCCCAGATTGAAGAAGCAGGAAAGAGTGAGCCCCGTACTTTGGCCATGGCTCTCTGCTTCCTGGCTGCAGAAACAGCACCCCCAGCTGCCTGGAGGATGCTTGCACCCAGGGCTCTCCCATTCTGACAAGCCACATCCTCAAACTATGAGCCAATGAACACTATTCCTAAGTCGCTCTTTTCAGGTCTTTTTTCAGGCCGAGAAGAGTCTCTAACACAGTATCCCAAGTCAGTATCCCACATCATGCTGAAGTCTGAGTAACATGGAACTCCTGGGTCACGGTATATACATGGCTAATCAATTAAAGACAATCAATTGAAAGACCACACTAACAAACCTTAATATTTGTTACTCCTGCACCTGAACTTGATATTAGAGCCCTGTGACAGGGTACTCCTTCACACAATGTTTAATTACCCACACTTCTGCTTAGAATCGGAAACTAATTGGAATAAGACTTTGTTTAGTATAAACAGATAGCTCAAAATAAGCTGATTAAGGGATAATGTGCTTCTTACTTACGAAACATTTCAAGGAAATCAGCAAAATGTTGTGTTTGGTTAAACACTGTGCCTGGCAGAGCCTGATCATCAGCACAGGAAGAGCGAGAAGGGGGTGGGTCATGAAATTTCTAGGGTCCTCAAATACCCTGCACTATTTCCTTTTGATATCTGGACTTGAAACCAATAGTGTCAAGAGGAAGATATGTCAGATACCCTCCTCTAATACAGGCATGTCTGTCTTAGGGTTTTACTGCTGTGAACAGACACCATGACCAAGGCAACTCTTATAAGGACAACCTTTAATTGATTCTGGCTTACAGGTTCAGAGTCAGTCCATTATCAGGAGCATGGCAGTGTCCAACCAGGCAGGCATGGTATAGGAGGAGCTGAGAGTTATCATCTTCATCTGAAGACCACTAGGAGAAGACTGGCTTCCAGGCAGCTAGGACAAAGGTCTTAAAACCAATGCCCACAGAGACATACTTCCTCCAACAAGCCACACCTACTCCATCCAACAAGACCATACCTCCAAATAATGCCACTCCCTGGGCCAAGCATATTCAAATCACCACAATGCACATTATTATAATGTATTTTTTGCTTGTTTGTTTAAGATAAGGTCTGACATTACCCAGGATGGTCTAGAACCATTACTTCTCCTACCTCCATGCTCTACCTGCTAGGATTATATATGTGTGCTGCCACGTTGGGTTTATGTAGTCCTTGGAACTGAAACCGAGGCTACAGGCATGCTAGGCAAGCATTCAGTCTCCTGAGCTACATCCTCAACCCCAATCATTTCCATATTTGGCTTTTTTTTTTAAGGATAAGTCATAGCAAACATCATAGTATAACCATGGTTTGTCAAGTGATCTATTCTGATCCATGCCACACGTCACAGTCTTAAAAGGAAATCATCTCTATTTACTGAGGTCACATTTCATTACAAAGGGATCTTTACAAAGTGACATGTCAGTAGAGAATTATGTTTTCCATTCATTTTTATACAAACTATTCAAAATACTCAAAAGGCTCTGAGGAAGCCTGTATCCTCACCTCCATCAGATGAGCTATCCTTTCCTTGAAGGAAACTCACCATTTACACTGTTCTGTAGGCCCAAGACTACATTCTAGAAGTAAATACAGACCTTAGGAAATGTCTGAGGATTTCACAACACCACTAAGGAAAAATCAGGGGAAATTTAAGTCATATAAGGGAGGGGATGAAGACTATTGAATCATTCAGTGCAGATACTAAGGACATTCAGAAGAAAGGCCAACCCGCTCTGGATCCTTAGATGATGAAGTGGATTCTCAATGTGTAGGCATGAGCGCTGGAGGATGAAATATAACTAAGAGGGAAGAAACAAGCCTATAGCAGAGCACTCTGCACTAGCAAGGGGCAGGCAAACTCTCAACTTCGCCCGAGGTGGGAAACAGCCTAGACTGGGGAAACTGGATGAGGCCAAAAGCCGTGAGGTAAGAATACCAAACTGGTGAAAATGGATTTGCTTCTGCAACCTTTGTGTTGGCTATCCACCTGGCTAGACTCAGGAAGGCAGTGTTGATTGGCCTATTTGAGCAGGCTGATAGGTGGCCAATAGCGGGCACTAACATACTATACTACTATATTACACCAAATAAGGAAAAGCCAGTGGAGGCAAAACTCACAGAGGAATAGCAGAGACAGATGCTGTGAAACGTCATCACTAGGCAGGGGGTGAAGGAAGGAGGAAGAGGAAAGAGATGAGGGATGCTAGTGAGAACCCAGGGAGAGGGAACACAGGAGCTGTGAAGGTCACGACAATAAAGAGATAGCTTCCTTCTGAATTTGGGATGCGTTTGGAGAGCTACCCTGAAAGTCGGGTCTGCAGCTTGCAATGGGTCAACTCCTACAGGGAATTTCTGCTGTTTAAGTGACAGGGAGAAGAAGAGACAAGAGTCAGTACTTCAGAGCTGTGGGTATAAAGGAGGCAAATAAACCTTCAAAAGGTGAACCAGCAATGATGGCCAGGGAGAACATAATACAACAAAAGAGAAGGGGGGCAGGGTGCTGAAGGGTGAGTGTTGAGAAAGAAAAGATGACCTACTGACACAGATTTAGCAAATGTCTTAAAAGTTAGGGGTTGGAACCATTTGCAGGGGGAGGAATATGAATAAGAATGAAGTAAACAGATGATGGAAGCTTTTGGCAGAAGAACCACTCAAAACATTTGAAGGCATTACCATGTCTGGCAATGAGAGGATGAAGTGGTTCAGAATTAACTTGCCAGTGTAGAAAGCTAAAAAACCAAAGAAAACGCAGGAATCAACCATTTTTCAAAACTTAGACTCCCAGAAGACTATTTCCCCTAAGAATGGAAGCACACCTGGCCATTGATGAAAGTTCCAATCTTGTGGTCTCTCCCACTCTGCAGTATAAAGAGAGAAATAAGACCACAGTGAGGGGCCCATACTCTAAGCCTGGAATGTGAGGGTGGTCATGTGACCACAGATGAATCAGAGGCACTGTATGAGGAGAGCCCTACAGAAATCCTCATGAGCCCGCTTTAGTCCTTAACAACTAACCTGGAAATGAGTAAGAGAATATTGCAAGTTCAGGCATGAGCAGCTTTGGGGAACAGTAGGCAAACCCCAACCACTGCACATGGGGCTTGTGTACGGTTCTTCCTTGCAACAAATTCTCCATGACTGATGGAAGATAAGCTGCACTTTATCACTTAAGAAGGGTGCTTCTACTACCAAGATCTTGGAAAATGGATCCATTCAAGATAAAACATTTTGCTAACAACTTTCATGGCTCACTGGCAGGGAAAAGAAGGCTTATTAGCTTGGCACTTCAGATACGGCTTTGTCCATATGGCAAAACACATACCAGATTTTTAAAAAGTCAATCAAACCATTCTGGCCCAGCTATTAAAATAAACAGCATGGTCAATAAAACCGGTTGTGTTATTTAAGTCCGTCTGTTGTTCTCCCAGAAGACTGGAAGACTGCTACCATCAGAATCACTGTCTGTACTTCTTTCAGTCTGCTAGCTTCCAGTGTAGTCACAATGCATGCTTAGAAAGACCAGATTTTCTAAATATAAAAAGCAGGACACAGCTGACACATGCTCCAACAATGGGATGGGAGAGGAGAGAGATGATTATAACAGGGCCCAGAGAGGTCGAGAACCTGCCAAATAACCAAAAAAAGGGAGCAGATCTGGATCCAAATCTAAAGCCACCCTTGGTAGAGCTCATGCCTTGCTGTTCTGAAAGTGGGAAAGGCAGGGAGGGGGGTCACAAGGATAAAGGCCAGGCCCAATAAAGGACACTTTATAAGCTGCCTTACAGCTTCTTCCAGGAATCCTAAATAGTATCAGAAGAATAAAATGATTACAACATACCTAGTCATCCAACTCTAATACAAAGAACAAAGCACTTTTTGTTTTACAGAAAGTACAGCCGCTAAAAGAACCATCTTCCTCAGTCTAAGTAGCTAGTGTACACATGCTGGTGGTGGTTCTTAATTTTGCGTTGTGTGTACATGTGTGTCCAGGTGCGCATGTACTTGTTGGCATTCCTGTGGAGCCCAGAAGTCAAACTGAGACACTCTTCACCTTGTTTTTAGTTTTTTTTAGATTGGATCTCTCACTGGTCTGGCACTGGTGGAGACTAGGCTAGCCAGCCAGGGAACCATAGGGATCCTCTGTCTCTATCTCCCCAGTTATGGGATTAAAAGGGCATACACAACACACCTGGCTTTTGTGTGGATGCTAGAGATGAAACTCAAATCCTTATTTGCAAGGCAAGCAAATTCACCAGCTATCTCTTCTCAGACAGGTTCCTTTTTTATTTTAGAAATTATGTTGACCTGGCTGGCCTGGAACTCATAGAGTTCTATCTGCTTTTGCCTCCTGAGTGCTAGGATTAAAGGTGATTTTTTTAAGACACACTTTTAGAACAGAATTCTTTATATAGGGAGACCAATATTCAATTTTCTGGGAATTTAATAGAAATTTTAAAAAGGATACAGATTAGTAAATATATTTGCTTTTGAATGCATTTATCAAAAATTGAAAGACACAAATCTTTATTTCTGGACAGTTCGCAATTCTTACTTAGCACCATTGACTGATACAGTGAACAGTTAATAATTTTCACATAAAATGGTCAGTGTAGCTATAAAGACATGGGGTGTTTCACAGTCAGTCTGGAGGAAATGGAAAGTGTTCATGTATTTATCTTCTTATTCTTATTGTTAGAGTTACCCAGAACTTCAGTCTACCCTGCAATTCTACATTTTAAGTTAGTTGCTTTCAGCAAACATAAGACATTACTATCCATGAGATTTGTAAAAAGTACTTGAAATCTGAGGCTTTAAGCAATCTCTGCTAGATTTCCCCTAGCCCAGATGCCCTGTCCCTGTTTCCTGAGTGCACTGTTCACAGGATCACCTGACTCTAGGAGAAAGTTCCGCTCTGTACAGACATCTGTACTCTGAGACCCATCTCTCAGCTTCCTTTTGTTGCCCTGGTCCTCTGTAGGTGGCAACACAGCTGCTCCAATCTGAGTGGTCATGGACAAGCTAGCTGCTTTTGAGGCCAGGCACATGTGCCGGGTGAGGTCCCAGCCAAAGTGTCACACACAGGATGCTTTGTTCTTTTCCAATGATGGTGGGGTCCAAACACGAGTCCCTACTGACATTTATCACAAAGGACTTGGCCTTGACTCTCAAGACATGTGAAATGGAAATTTTACACATTATTAGTCATTCAAATGATGAGAAGGAACTGCTGACACGTGCACGCACACACACACACACACACACACACACACACACACACACACATACATACACGATAGTGAGTGAGATAGAGCCTAGAATTCTTAGCGTCAGTATAGATTTTTTTTTTTTTAAAGTATGCTCAATTAGTGGCCTGCAAATGCTGGAAACATCTTGACAGTGTCTTAGAGATGAAAGTATACAGTACAGAATGAGAAAAAGGGAGCAAATGCTATCTGCAGTCACAATGAATCAAAGCCCAGAAGGAAACCAGCAAGCCAGCAGGTTCTAATGAAATATTAAGGCAAATGATTATTGATGAAAAATGAATAAGCCTTTTTGATTTCAGCAACCTTTAAATCACACCTAGCTAATTAAAACAACCCAAATCTATTAATTTAGTCCTTGACGGGTGTTTAGCTTGTTCTGGGGCTACTTTAAAGGCACGACGGCAGCTGAACCCACCCACACAAGCGGACCCAGTGTGGCAGTAACGACATAGTTATGAGAATAAAGTGTGGCCTTCTCATAGTTCATGTGTTGTGTCCAAGCTGAACCCCTTCCTGTTTTTCAGAAAAAAAGTATCTATAAAGGGTTAGTACCTAGTTATTAACACTCAATATTATTTTCAGTGATTGTCATATATGAGCACAAGACACAACACTGATATTATTTAGCTAGACTGTAGAACTAACACTCCATTCCATACTTCCAAGAGGGATCTGATGAAGAAGCTCAAGCCAGTCTTGCATGCAGGAAGCATTACAAGGTGCAGGAGAAACTGCCCATCCCATCTCACAGCCTTTACTGGCGTCCTATAACACCAAATCCTGTGCACCTGAGCCTCCTGCTTTGGATATTAATTGTAGGCTATTCAACTTCTAGACTCTACCTAATTACTGCAGATTATGTTGCTTCCTAATTACAGAGATCAATCAACTGTCCACAGCAACGAGTGTTTCAATGCTGGTACAGAGCAGCAGACATCAATTGTCTCAGCAAAACTCAAATTGGAGAACTCTAAAACAAGCATTTACACAAGAAAGATGCTAAAAATATGCAAAGAGCTATCATATATAACACAGACAAAAGCAATCAACCCAGCCAATGACTTTGCTACTAAATGTCCTTAGAACTCAAGGATGAAGACACTGTGCTGTTGGTGATGATGGTGGCGGCTGTCCAAAAACCTTAATAGATAGCTTGGCTATCACTGTGACTCAAAGCCTGAGAAAACCCGTCTTTGAGGTATAAAGGTTCATCTCAGTGCACAGTATGAAACCTTGGCCCTGTCCTTTGGACTTATAAGCACATCATAGCAAGAGCATAGAGCAGAGGAGGATGGACCACCTTGTGGAATCCTGGAAGAATAGTATGCCCCAAATCTAGCAAATCCTAGTTCCCAATGTCGCCACAGGCCATTGAATATACCTTGTCACACATGGCCTGTAGGAGACAATCTAGAGAAAAGCTGCAGTTCCTCCAGGCACTATTCAAGGATGTGGACTCAGTACCCACAGAATACAACATCATATCACAGGGTCGAGCATCACATCCATCCTGTCTCCTGCCAATGAGATAAACTCTACAAAGCCTACAACAGTTGCAGATTTAACTCCTAATAAGCAAAAGGGTTTTCCTATGTTTTCCAGACTGATTTCCAACACATGATCTTTAGAGACCCTGCTGTCTCAGCCTCATACATAGCTGAGACTGCAGGCAGGCACATATAAAAAGTGATTTTTAACAATTAAAATGTTTATGTTTCTAAAACAGACCCTTTGTAGACTACAGAAACTGTCCTAAGAAGAGATCTGCTTCAGTGTGTGTGTGTGTGTGTGTGTGTGTGTGTGTGTGTGTGTGTGTGCCAGTGCCATGGTGGACATGCTGAGGTCAGGGACAATGAACAGAAGTTGGTTCTTTCCTGTGGGTCCTGGAGATTGAACTCAGGTCATCAGTCTTGTCAGCAAGTGCTTTTAATCTCCAAAGCCAGCTCACTGACCTTTATTTCTTAATTTATATAAACGTATGTGAATGCCATACAGATATTGGAATATAACAAGGGACAAAGCAGACATTTAAAACCCCCTGCTTTAAATGCAACTTAATTCAAATTGGACATGATAATCCATGGAAGTAAGCCACGTGCATGGTGTGATGTCAAAATATAAGCAGGAAATGCAATGTAGGGAAGGTGGACAAGGCGTAGGCAAATGCACAGTTGGAAATCATTTGCATTTCCTGAGACAATGCCTCTGGCTCTGCCTGTCCACCTCCAATGCTGCTGTGGCCACAGAGATGGCCCCTCACAGACAGCCAATCATGTTCCAGGTGAGTGCTCTAGAGAAAGTTGTATTTTCTGTCAAAACACTTGGGCTTTGTCTTTCCCAAGGGATGAATTCTTGTGACCCCAGAATTTAAGGCCCACCAGCTTGTCACCTGCCTTGTCTCCCTGGCAACTTCACCAGCTGCCCTTCTGCTCACTGTGAGCCATGGAGGTTTTCCAGCAGAAATCCAAACAGAAAACTTGATACTCAAACAGTCAAAATGAGCATAAATGGGAAGGATCCAGAAAGAGACCAGAGGGACATTTATCCCTGAGAGGCATACTCTACGGTTGCACACGCTGATCTCTACAGTGCTGAGGAGAAGGTAGGATGGCTTCCATGTGTGTCCGCCCTGGATCCTCCCACGGCAGTGAGGCTTATTAGCAGTGTCTACAGAAAGTGGCGACATTAATTTAATCATAATTTCTGCTCTTTGGGAGCATAGCTTCTTGCAACCCACAAGCATATGCGTGGATAGCACTGGAAGTCCAAGTCAGGAAGGGATACTAGCTGTAAAGGAGGTCTTGGTAAATAACCAGAGAGCCATTTACCCTTTTAAAAAATTAGCTCACATCTGGATCAGTTACAAACAGGGCAGGGTGTTGGATATCAAACCTGTCCGTCAACAAGGTTAATACTACTGTGAGATTCAAGCTGTTGTTCTCTAAAATAAAAACTGGAAAGAAGGAGGAGGAGGAGGACAAGGAGGAGGAGGAAGGGGAGGAGGAGGAGGAGAAGGAGGTGGTAGTGGTAGTTGTGATGGTGGTGGAGGAATGGGAAGAGGAGGAGGAGGAATGAGAACAAAGAAGAGGAGGAGGAAGAGGAGGGGAAGAGGAGGAAGAAGAGGAAGAGGAGAGAGACAGTAAAAGACGAAAGACATTTTGTTTTACCTATTTCAACTCTGGATTCAGCTGGTAAGGTGCTTGTCAGACCTGAGTTCAGATCCCCAGCACCCACATAAAATGTGGGTATGGTGTAGGGAACTACATGCCTGGACCAGGAAGGTGGGGACAGGAAGATCCTTAGACTTCACTAAGGAGTCAGCTTAGCTGATAAGTTTGGAAGCAGTTTGGGTGAATGTCACCCAACAGTGACATCTTAAAAGGCTTGGTCTTCAGCCTATGGTATTGCTGGGAAGTGCTGGAATCTCTCAGAGGAGGGTCTGCTCCTGCTCACCGAGAGTTTGTCTTAGAAGATGACACCAAGACAACCTTAAGCCCCTTCCTATTGCTCCACACCCAGCGATGAGATGAGTAGTGAGGTTATCCTTGCCCTCCTGACATGAGGTGAGGGTCTCTTACAGAGGCCTAAAAGCACTAGGTTCCCCACTTCGCCCCAGTTACTGAAACTTCAAAAACTGAAAGCCAAATCAACCTCTTCTCATTTTAAGCTGATGATCTGTTTATCTGTCACGGACATGGAAACCTTGCACACACCAGGAAGAAGTGAATTTTGCACTTTAATTAAGATACCTTCCAGACAAAACTCGGGCACCATTCCCATATACAGAATAGCTCTCCTCCACTGAGGATGCACCCCGGCATCCTACCCTCATAGAAAGCCAAGCTTCTGCCACTGGGTCAACCTGTTTAGTATCACATCTTATATCTTCACATTGAACCCTGTGGTCCAACTTTACACCGAGAGAGAAGAACTTAGAAGGCACTCTGGATACACTAAGAAATTGGGGGTGTATGGGAGGTGGGTGGGGAGAAAAAATGCAAAACCAAATACTGAAGGTTCAGTTGAAAGACATTTATTTAAAATGTGCATCTCTGTGCAAGGATACAAATCTACTCCTCCTTACATCCAAGTCCATCTAATGCCATTTCAAATGCATCCTCAAAAATTCTCTATTATCTACAACATACATGAATTATGTAATTATCAGTTCTTATTCATTTCTGCCCACATCACCATCCATAATTATTGGCATGAGGCCAGGACAGAATAGCATTTTAGGAGCTGCCTGGATCTTAAGGAATTCTCAGCTAAGCCCTAGACTTAGGGCTTGTTCAAAGCATTGAAGCCTTTAAATAATCCCAGAGCTTAAATATATAGGATAAAGGAAAGAAGGAGACAAAAGGATCCTTAGAAATGAGCCTATCCCTGGTCAGCTTCAGTTTCTGTTACAAAGGCATTGTTTAAACTTATGTTAAGAGCTGCAACCTTCCAACTTCAGCAGTCAAGGACTTGAGCCTGGTGTCACACTGGCCCAGGTAAACTTACCTTGTCAGAAACCTAGTACTTTTGTATCATTTGTAATGTTTACAGTTTTGTTTTGAGTCACAAGTGGTTGTGTTTTACTTTGGGTTTGCTCCAAACTCAGAGAGGATCCATGTCCTAGTAAGGTTACCTGCCCCTAAGCTGGACAATACCAGCAGGTTTCTCTGGTGAGGTCATCAGGAATGCCAGTAAAAGTGATGGAGAAATGAGAACTTGTGTGTAAGCCCTATACACCTATGGTTTGTATATGTAGTTAAACATTAAAAAGTCACCCCTCTCTCGAAAAGGAATTCCTCTGGAGACAATTCTATGATCTCAGGTATTTTATTTAGGTATTAGTTATTTTAGTGTACTTGGCTGTGAGTGGAAAAAGAAAAGAAAAAAAGTCCCTCCTTTAAAGAAGGAGGGGTTTATTTAGACTCACTGTCTAAGAGGGCAGTCTACCATGTGTGTATTGAATGGCAACAGGAGCCTTAGACATAGTTACATTGTATCTACAGTCAGGAAGCAAAGAGGAATCTGTTTGATTTTTCTTTTAACATATCTGCTACTGAAGCCCAGGCTATGGCATCAACCACATTTACCTTGGGTCTTCCCTCCCCATTTAACCTAATCTAGATAATCTCTCACAGACATGCCCAAAGATTCGTCTGGGGAGTGATTCTAGATCCTGTTGAGTTGACAACCAATAAACCATCACAGTAGGGGAACACTGCTATGTCCCTGAGGACTCAGTAATAGTTCATTTAAAGACTGAGGAATAAAAATGATTATGAAAGGCAAAACCATACATAAAATTCTGTTTAAAAATGGTGTCTGTGTAAACATATATTTCTGGGATTGGAGATATAATCCAATTAGTACAGTGTCTTCATAGCATGTACAAAGACCTGGATTTAATTCTCCCCCACCCTACCTCTTAAACTAGGCAAAGTAGTTAATGTATTTCTAGCAATTGGGAATAGAGGCAGGAGGTTCAGGAGTTCAAGGTCATCCTTGGCTACATAGCTAATTTAAGGTCAGCTGGGACTATATAAGACCCTGACTCAAAAAACAGTAAGAACATTTCTGTACACTAAAATACATTCATTTTTTTAACATTTGAGTCTGTTTTATATAATGTATCAAGATGTATCTTTAGGTAACTTCTATTTGTCTCTCCAGTAACAATCTAGGAAGTCCATTCTATCTATCTGTTCTGTAACAATGTAGGAAGTTCCTTTCTTTCCACATCTTCATGTATACAGCTGGGTGAAAGGAGCTATGGATAATTCAGCTATTTCTTTGATTAGAGAAGAAAAACATCTTTATAAATCAATTAGTGCTATTATTTCAGATACATGGACTCGGCCAGTTCCACATTCCAGAGAACATGGAAAAGGAAAGAATGAAGAAGAAAACACGGGGCAATCAAACATCCATGGGAGGACTTTAGAGCCCAAGGAAGGGCCCTGGAACATCTGGGGACTTAATTTAAAAATGGATTGTGGATTCAGGGCTCGATAAAGTCTCCCAAGAAGCTGAAAATGCATCTCACCACAGGGCTCCACATAAATCCTCATGAATTTATATTAATAGTAGGCTGATATTCCATCCTTATGCAGGAGCAAAAGAGGAAATGACAGCAGTCCAAGATCATTAAATACCAATAAGATTGGCACTTCAAGTCTCGAGTTTGGATTGTAGAAGAGATGGGGAAATGGGGTAGCCTGAAAGAGAAAGACGGCTTATTGTACCACAGTACATGGAAAGCGTGGGTACTAAGATGTGCAAGACACTAAAATAACACACTGTGCCACACAGATGAAGTAGATTTTGGCCACAGCAGCAAAGATAGCTCATCAAAGGCCCACAAGTTCAGGGCCCTGTGACAAGAAAGACATTAAGACTGAATGAGTACACTCTGCTGGGGGCAATTTACTGATGATTACCAAAGTCTAAAATAGTTTTTTTCATTTAGCCCCACATTTCTGTAGAATATGTAAGTGTTCCCTAAGGCAGAAATAAATATATAAATAAACAACCCCAGCCCCAGATTACTTCTAAAAACAAATTGTGGTTTCGGGCAACGTTAATCAACAAAAAGAATTAAACAAAATGTCTTTAAGATTAGCCATGACCTTATTTATGGCTTCATTACTTTCACAGTTTCATTTGTTGGGCTGTTTGTGTTACCTCAGTCTTTGTTTTAATTGCAGGATCTCTAACTGTACTAGACAGTTTCGTGAATGGGAGCTGCTCACTTTGTGCACTGGCTAGTTTCAGGTCAGCTTGACACAGGTGGGAGTCATTTTAGAAGAGGGAACCACAATTGAGATAATTTCCCTACCACACTAGCCAATGGCAAGCTGGTGGTCATTTCTTGACTGGTGACTGTGGGAGTGTCCAACTCACTGTGGGCAGTGCCATCCCTGGGATAATGGTGCTGAGTTCTGTAAGATAGCATGCTGAGCAAGTTACAGGGACTAAACCTATAAGCCGAACTCCTCCATAATCTCTGCATCAGCTCCTGACTCCAAGTTCCTAGCTTGACTTCCCTAGCAATGCACTGTTACCTGGAACTATAAGCCAAGTAATCCCTTTCCTCCCCCAAGTTTCTTTCACTCATGGTGTTTTATCATACCCACAGAATCCTAACTAGGACACTCTTCTTCACCAAAATATAACCACTGCAGAACGTGCAACAGTAAAAAGCCACATAGCTAGCCTACATACCTGGTGTAATTAGGTTTATACTTTTACACTTTTAGTTGTAGAGAGAATATCTTATATATTGTGTGGAAGCATCACCTTTCAATAAAAAGCTGAAGGCCTATTAGCCGAGGCAGGAGATAAAAGGTGGGATATCTGGCAGAGAGAGAGAGAGAGAAGATTCTGGGAGAGAGTCAAGAGTGGGAGATTTGCCCTGAACTCTGAGGAAGTCAGACTCCTGAAGCTGAGGAGAGCTAACCAACCAAGTGGCAGACATAGACTAGAATGAACAGATTATATAAGTTATGAGCTAATTGGTGAACACGCCAAAGGTTATGGCCTATGCATTTATTCATAGACAATTAAGTCTCAGAGTCATTGTTCTGAGACCAAAGAGGCCAGGTAGAGATAATAAGTTAGCAAGGAGATGTGAACCAATGTTATAAAACAGGAGAAGGGAACCCAGAAGCTGAAGAAGCCAATGCACCATGCGAAGGGCAATAGGTTACATCTTGGACATAAACTATAGAATAACTTCAAATAAGGGCAAGGCATAGTCAGATTTTATTTTAGGTTCAAAACCCCAGATAGTGGTTGAAGTAGGGGCTTATCAAGAACAAGACTGGAGACACAGAGGACAAGGAAAATGCTGAGAGACTCCTAATGGTCACTGAAGCAGTGCTACAGAAGGGGAAGAGACTCAGAATTCCTTAGCCTGGCAAACTAGCAGGTCATGTGCTACAGCTGAAAGGTTCTGCCCCCACAAGAAGAAGATTCTGGTAACAGTATAAGGCATTACTTTCCCAGAGCTGACTGGGAACGAGGGCTGCTAACTTTCAACAACCAAGTAGCAGAACAAGACAGTTGCAGATGTGGGTAGGTTCTCACTCCAGAGCTGAAGAGGAGCTTGAGAGAGTGGTACAGGTAAGAGCATAGGCACAGGACAGAACTAAATGAGCTGCCAGAGTCAAATATCAGGTGGCCACAGGCACAGACCCTCTGTAGGCACAGGTCCAGGACTGATGGCACACAGGACAGTGATGGCCCTTACAGACTCACTGGTAGTTTTCACCCCCTTCTGGGACTACTTTCTCACATTTCAGGAAAAGCAGAGATAAATAATAGTGAGCGGAGGTGAAGCAGTATTTGACTTTTTGAATAGCAAATGCGGTTTTTGTTATATGACCCAACGTTTTCCAAAGGGCACACGTTTAATAACTGCCTGTATCTCAGAAAATTAGTTTTGTTCTGTGTCTTCCAGACTTCTTTTTGACTCAACAGGATTCCAGTTTTTAGTGGGGACGGGGGGGGGGGGAATAAGTTCACAAAGGTCTTTTCTTTTAAAACTGGCATTTTCTCTTCATGGTAAAATGCATGCAAAAAGCACATGATTATGGTATTTATGCTTCCATTAAGGCGTCCTAGGCAAGCTCAGGGAGTCTAGCCTACTATTTTGCTGCATTTAGATTTGTAACAGCATAGTTCCTGCTTTATTTCAATTATATTTGAGGACAATGCACTTTTGGTGGCAAATGATTTCATGATGACAGTTAGTAAATGTCCGCTGGAGCTGCCTCAGAGTCTAGTATCGGAATACAAATGCAGATTACATGGTGTCCCCAAGTAAATAAAGAACATTACTGACCATAGCTTACTGAACAGCAGACCTCTGTTACAAATCAGAGCCCTCTAAACTTCCTACCCAGGACTGTGTAACTTGTATGAAAAGAAACCTTGTGTTGTTAAGAAACAATGTATGAAGTCATTCATGAATACAAGACTGTGGCTTAATAAAACGATTTAATCAAGGTGAACTCCGAATGGGATGAGCTGTGTCTGGTGATGGTAATAAATCCCTCACAGCTTACAATTTACAGATGCTAGTGACTAGTTCATGCTAGAGACCCATGTTTTCCTTTTGGACAGTCCAACTACTTTGTGTTCCCAATTTGGATGAGTTAGTTACACAGAAACCAATTAGGGAGTGTTCAGATGTGGAGGGCCCTGCTCACTGTAGGCAGTGCTATACCTCTGGTGGTCCTGGGTTCTATAACAAGGCAGGCTGAGCAAGCTATGGGGAGTAAGCGAGTAAGTAGCATCCCTCCATGGCCTCTGCATCAGCTCCTGCCTCCAGGTCCCTAGCTTGACTTCCCTCAGTGATGGACTATTACCTAGAAGTATAAGTCAAATAATCCCATTCCTCCCCAAGTTCCTTTCAGTCATGGTGTTTTATCACACTAGTAGAAACCCTAACTAGGACATCTTCTTCAACAAGATATAACAGTTGCAGAACTTATAACACCAAAAAAGTCACAAGGTTCACCTGTATACCTGTCTTATAGGCAGTCCTATAAGATCAAAATTCCTATGAGATCAGCATACCTGGGAGAGGTTGTAGAAGTGGGTTCATTTGCTGAAGGTTATAGCCCTCCTTCCCTAGTCAGTCCCCACTTTGAAAAATAAACCTTTTATACTGTTCATGGTGAGATGGGAGGGATACTTTGGGTTCTTTGTGCACACCCTAAAATTTGACAACTGTTCTACAACACAGCCTATGTGGCAGCTTGGCAGTAGTGAAACAAATTCCTCAGATATCAGCTAGTAAAGAGGTTTGCTCTGTACAAAGGCGATGCTGTACAGAGAGTTACAGGTATAGCTCATTTGGTAGAGTTTTTGCCCATCATGCGAAAACCCTGGGTTCCGTTCCCAGCACTTGCATAAGTTGGGTCTGGCAGCATATGCCCAACAGGTAAAGGCAGGTGGCTGACATGTTCAAAATTATCACTGGCTGCCCATTTAGTTTGAGGTCAGCCTGGGATACATGAGACCTTATCTCAGCCTCTCACCATGCCCTACTTTAAGAAAAGCCTACATTGAGTAGGTGAACAGAAATTCACTACCTGGAAGACAGGAAGCAAAGAGAGTAAAACCCCAGGGTCCTACAATCCTCTCAAGGATTCACTCCCAGCCACGTATGTGAATTAGGAATCAAGCCTCTACTACACAAGCCCATGAAAGTTGTTTCAGCCCTAGACTACAGTCTATCTCTGACAGTTACAATCATGGGTCTGCTGCTAGCTCCCCTGGGGGCTTACCTAATATAGACAGAAATGTCAAGAGTCTAAGTGGAGCCTGAACTGTATTTAGAAGCTCAGGGGTTAGGGATTACTAGGCATTCCATTGAAAGAGACCATGAAGACTACAGAGATAGATTCCACTGAAAATTACAAAATGAAGACCTTCCAACTCTCAAAAAGAAATTGAAACTGACTGAGAGACCCTGACTGAAACTTGTCATCCATGTCCAACTCACAGATGAATCAGGGGAACCCATCCTTTCAGTTTCTACTTTTGAAGGAAACACATTACCAGCTGTCACCCCTCAGGTCTACTCACTCAACTCATTCACTGTTTTCGGTGTCCACGTGGGGACACTGTGGTCCCTTGAGAGTAAAAACCCATTTTGTAAATAACAATTGTAACACAAATTCTGAAACAGTGCTTATGATGCACTGAGCACGGGGTTTCGTTTGCTGTTAACAGAGCTAATCTTTCCCAAGCCTTATGAGCAAAAGCCAGTGATAGCCCATTTCACAGGTGAAAGGAAGGAACCAGAGTGCACAGCTTACGAGGAAAGAACACAGAACTAAAATCAGGAGAGCCTGGTGCCATAGTTTAAGTTCATGATCTCAACTGCCTCTGATCTTATAAGAGAATGGATGTGAGAGTTACTGGGGTTTAAAAGTGCCTTCTCTGATCTTATAGGAGAATGGATGTGGGAGTTACTGGGGTCTAAAAATGCCTTCAACAGCTGAAGGGTATTTCTGCTGGCCAACATTCAACTGGTAACATGTATCGCAAATCACTGCACTAAGTGTAGTCTTAGCACTGAGGAAGTGCAGGCAGGAGGATGAGAAGCTCAAGGTCAGCTTTGGCTACATAGCGGTTTGAAGTCAGCCTGTGATACATAAGATTGTATCTTTAAAAAGGAGGAAGAGCAGGGGAGAGGAGGATAGGCAAAGGGGAAAAGAGAGGGAATAAGGAAGAGGGGGTGAGGAGGAGGGCAGGGCTTCTCTCTGAGCTCTTCTGTATACAATTCCTTATATCTAACCTAGTGTCCAGCTGCTTGAAAAAAGGCATCTCAAAATAGCAACTTAAACAACAGATTGACTTCTTCCAAGTCAACAAGGAGCCAGGCTGGGCAAGTTATAACTGGAAACACTTCCACGTGGCTTTCCCTTCAGGCTTTACAAGTAAAGCCAACCTAGAGCACCTAGCCAAGATCCTGGCAGGGAAAAAAAAAAAACCACTAAAGAGCAAACCAAAGCAGCCTTATAATTCAGATGTGCTAGAGAGATCCTCCATCGCAGGATTCTCCTTCCTCCCCACTCCCAAATCAGGAAAAAAAAATCTAGCTCTACAGGAAGTTCCACCTGTTCAGATGCTTCCAACGTTTAGTAATTATAAGTGTCACATGAGTCACAAGGAATCTAAGAAAATGAAATGTTGAGTCCATCACTTACCTATCTGAGTAGAACAAGAATTTACTCCATAATGGAAAGAAGAGAGTGGGTATTAGGTAGGTAGGCAACTGGTAATGTCTTCCAGAGCACAGAGGAGGATGGAAATATGTCATATATGCTGCATCAGGCACAGGGTTCTTGGCCAACCAAGACACACCAGCCAACAAAAGAAATTCCCATCTTATCCTGGGAAATGCAGGATTAATGAACCACTGGCCATGACTAAACCTTCAAAGTTCCTAGACTAAGTAAGAAGCATACTAACATTATGGTAAATTTAGGCCTAATTATTCATATAGAAGACAGATTAGGGTCTGCCTACTTAGCCTGTATCTAATGTGAAAAGTAAAAAGGTTACCAAGGACAAAAGAAGACTAGAAGGCAGTACCATGACTATAGCATGTACCAGGGAACCAGCCATGTACAGATACAGTCAGGCATGCTGGAAAACACTGGCAGAATGAACATGCACAAAACTAAACAGCAATAAAGGGAGGGTGACTAAGGCAATCACATAGGTATGAATTTACCTGTAGACCCACTTAAAGGGGCACAAGTCCATTTCGAGGCATAACTATACATCCTAAAAAGCCACTGTACATACAATCTGTAGAGATGGGAAAGTGTTCCCACTGTGACACTTTTAACTTATTTCCCATGTGGCTTCTACATATGTTACTTCCACACTTCTGCCTATTGGATCCATCAAACTGTTTGAGCAATGAATCCTGTGGATGGCCTTTTTCAACCAAACAAAGAAAATCTAAGAAGTACATTTCAGATTATCAGCAATGCCTATATTCCCCCGGAATTCAGAGATTAGCATAGCAAAGTTCAACAGACAACCATTGCAAACTTTGATGACATTTAGTCAGTTGATAAGCATCTGTACATTATTCACTAGAGGGAATTTCTGTTTAGGTCGTTTTAAGGTTCATATTTCCATCAGAATGATTACTTCTTTAAGTTCATGTGGGCATACTCTAGATCAACTTGCAGGCACATTAAAAGAAAAAGTCACTGTCTGAATTTAACTTTACAAACAGAAAGACACCAGGACTCAAATTAATGATAGTGAAAACCAGGTGATGTCAGAAATGATTTATCAATATGATGTTTCAGGCAAAGACCTCAGGTCACAAACTCACAAGAAAACTGAACAAATCAGGAGAAAGGAATAGATGAAATGAATCAGCACTGCTCCGACTCAGCAGTAGCAGGTGTGCACCATCATACCCAAAGTGTCTATTGTTTTGGGTCACAATGCACTCATAAAGTAAAACATTATATTATTGGCCATATTAGCACAGTTTACTGGAATGCAGTGGGCTTGTCATTTTGTTTGTATCTAACTTCGTAAAGATTGAGGTTTTATTCAATGTATGGTGGTCCTACACAGGACTTCAGTCCCATTTTATCTTTATATATGTATTTAAGTAATATAACCACAATGATTTACAGCAGTGTGGCAGTAACAAGAGATCATCGCCTTTCCTCAAAAAACAGCTTCTACACTACCTAAGAGTGAATGGCTTTTCTATACAGCTTTCTCTCCAAGGAGAAAGACAATAGGGAGATGCCATGCTCCCAAGCAAGTCCATATTCACTAACAGGTGGGTGAGAAAGAGCTTGACAGGCAAGAAGGAAGGCCAGTTCTAAAAGTAGCAACACCATTAGTCATTAATGGATATCTTATTCTCTGCGAATGTAGCATTAAAGGATTAGCGAGTGTTTGTGATCTTTTGTTTTCCCTGCAAAAATAAATCATGGCCCTCCTGGTAAAGCTGAGGGGCTTGGAAGAAAGCAGTGTCAAAGGTGTGATTCAGAAATAAGCACTGCTTGGCATGACTCCTCTCTGTAAAGTGAACTGTGGGTGGGCATGAGCCAGGGGCCTGTTTCAGACTGGGATTAGTAGAATGGGGCATGGAGACTACAGGTCTAGATGCTGTAAACAGGAGTGGGGTGCACTCTGAATATGATAATCCTATTTAAGGTCTAGCAGGAGGCCTCAGGTTAGATTTCAGTTCTTGGAGCCCTGGGGTTTAAGGCAGGTGTGCGGCAATGACAAACAGGAGGGTGGCTCTGACTGTAACTGCCCTTTCCTTGTTTTTCTGATTCTCAAGTTGGTGCGCGCGATATGCAGATAATAAGTTTGTCTGCCATCAGTAATTCCTTGGCCATCTTTTTCTAGTTCCCCCTAGGAGTCACTAGCAAGTAGTGCTAGTGTTTTTGTGGCCTTTCTCTCAAGAAAGCAGCTTCAGAGGAATGCCATTAGATGGCACTTAACCTTCTGCAGACAGCTTCCACAATCATGGCAGAGATGAGACAAAAAGCTTTTAAAGAAAATGTCACTGCCACTGATGACAACTTCATTCTTGGGTTCTGACATTCCTGAGTGTATCTGTTAAAACACACATGAGCCTTCTGGGGGACACAGGGAAGAGGCAGGAGTGACCCCATGTGTTCGTGTTAGAGGAATCACTCCTATAGTCAATGTTAAATAGATTTTCTAAGATAATCAAGAAAAATGTAAACTGCAGCAAAGGTGCATGGTCAGAACAATCTCCCTAGGATGCTCTCACCCAGGAGCTGTTGTTCCTGTCTGCTACTTTTAAAAACAATGTTTCTTTCTGTAATTGCCAGAAGTTACTTTCTGCATTTGCAAAACTGTTACTTGTTATATGCTAGTTAGTAAAGCAAGGACTGTTGAGAATCCTGTGGCAAGGAATCACCACCAGAGTCCCCAACTGTGTGTCCTGCAGAGGTCTCAGAAGCCAAGACCTGCAGGACCAGCATCAATCGGGGGTTTCTTGAAACTAAAGTTGGACTCCACCCTCAATCTACAGCATCAAAATAGTCAGTGTTTCAGAAGCCTCTCAGGCGAGCCTAATGCACATAAATGCCTCAGAAACACTGCTTTTAAGTAAAACCATTTATAATTTACAGAGCCCAGCTGCCATAGTGAGCGATAAGTGACTTTCATAACACGATTGGCGTATTGTTTATGACAATAGTGTGCACATGTTTGATATGAAAGGAAATGAGAATTATTCTTTTCAAAGCTAAACTCCATATGGTGTTTGAGTATATAAAGGGAGGGGTGGGAAAAGATCCATCTAAGATTGTTTCAGCTAAAATCTGAAATATGTATATAACCATTTGAAATAACTACACCAGCAGCACATAGAGCCTTAATAAGTGTATGCCAGTGCTTACAGACTCACAGATCCAGTTAAATGTTTAAATAACTAGAGAACCACTGCATTACAATCAGCATTCTGTCTGCTGTTCTGAAGGCTAACAAGCCTCTTGTAGAAGAGATGCACTATATTTCATATTTACTAATTCTTTCATAGTATAAAATTATGCCACCTCAAAAGTGGGCCTTCTAAGTCATAATCCAAATGACTGTCCCTGCATTTAATTCTCTCATCCAGAAGCCCTTCTAGCAAGAAAAGAACACACAGCTAACATCTGAGCTTGACTCTGATCTGAGCTATATAAACAATAGACAGGTCCTCAAGTCAAAAGGTCAAGAAGAGCAGAGTGAGCTAGCCTAGAACTGTTAGGAAAGCACTCAAAACTTCTTGCTGCTCTATTAGCCACTGATCTGTGTCAAGTTGATAGCTTAGGATGTAACGACTTTTTGCAGGCTGTTAATAACCAGCATTTCACAGCGGGTGCTTACAATCTTCTCCCTTGTCCAGAACCAGCAGAGAGTTGATGCAGAGGCAAAGCCATGACTGCCAGCACCTACCTGTCTCCAGGTTTGGAGCTCCGAGGTTTCTTTACTTGTGCATACAAAGTGTCCATCAGGTGCCCTTCTCTTGGGCTCTGGGGTCTGGCATTGAGAGCCAAGCAGCCTTCATAGGATGACATGCCCCCATACAGCAACTCGTCATCACAGCCAAATGTCCGATGGAAATCTTGGATTTCAGCATAGTCACGCTCTCGGGCTTGTCGCTCCCTAAATTCTCGAGTTTTGGCTTGAATCCTGTAAAAGGAGAAGAGTGCTGGAGCTGAAGCAGGAGAAACAATTCCTTTTCTATGAATCGAATCCAGGAAATTTCAAGCTCCGCTGTGAGACGCACTTTGTTTCCTGCAGTTATGGGGGAGGCGTATCATGAGTGATAATCTACACACATTTTAGGTTCTCACGTAATGCCGTAAACAGTAGGCGGCAGAATCATCTTGTTTGTGTCCATATGACTCAGTGATAAAGTGAACTCACACTGATTAGCTGATATTAAAAATGAAAACAGAGTACCTCAGAGATAGTTCAGCAAATTAACTTGCTGCTGAAGACTTGAGTCTGATCCCCAGTATCAACTCCAACATGGTGGCAGGCACCTGTGATTCCACCGCAAGAGAGACAGGGTGATTTCTGGAGCTCATTGGCCAGCCACTCTAGCAAACCAGTGAGCTGCAGTTTCAGTGGAAGACCACATATCAAAAAAAAAAAAAAAAGCTGAAGTGTGATGGAGGAAGGTATGTTGACCTCTGGCATTTATATGTATGTGCACATATGGACACAGACACATGAACATACATACAGCCAACTGCTTTTTTTATTCAATTTGAGGTCTGCTCCATGGGTAAAAATCATTGCCTGATATATTAAACTTAGAAAGTCATAGGTGTGACAAGGGAATCTCCTGTTGTTTTATTAATTTAGTGTAGTCTCGAACTGCTTTTAGATATGTAGCATACTCCTAGTCTACTTGGGCATGAATTCTGGTTTTTTAAGTCAAACAGAGATTTTAAAAAGTTACATATATGGGCTAGAGAGATGGCTTAGTGGTTAAGAGCACTGACTGCTCTTCCAGAGGTCATGAGTTCAATTTCCAGCAACCACATGGAGGCTCACAACCACCTGTAATGAGATCTGATACACTCTTCGGGTGTGTGTCTGAAGAGAACTACAGTGTACTCATATAAATATAAATAAATAAATTTTTAAAAAGTTACATATACATTACCTAGCCATCTACCATCTGTATATGTATAATGAATACATATTATTCAAAGAAAACCCATACAGATACAAAGTTCTGTGAAACTTAGGAATGAGCACACACATCCTATTGCATCAACAGTAGGGAAATCTGAGATCAGACACACTGGATTTCATGTAAGGTTTTCCATACAGAATGAAATCCTGGGGTCAAAGACAGAAAAGTCATCCACAAAATTAAGTTCTGAAATTAAAAACTTGCCTGCATAAATGCTGAAAACAGACCTTAAATGATCATTTTACCGATTTAAAGATTTTACTAAATGACTTGGTACACAGATCCCTTCAAATTATATTGATATAATTTATGCTCAGATTAAAAATAATTCGCAGCCAGGCGGTGGTGGCGCACGCCTTTAATCCCAGCACTTGGGAGGCAGAGGCAGGCGGATTTCTGAGTTCGAGGCCAGCCTGGTCTACAAAGTGAGTTCCAGGATAGCCAAGGCTACACAGAGAAACCCTGTCTCGAAAAACAAAAAAAAAAAAAAATTCGCAGTTAAATTCTGATAATTTTTGATGGGGAAATATTTTCATCATAGATTTATGAACTGAATTGTTTATCTAAAAGCAACGGAGGAACCCAGGCAAGGATGTGGGGAGAGGTCCCCTTACTGGGGGTATGTATGTTTCTGAGACTTTGAGGAAAGCACAGCAGAGGCTCCTGAACCATTCAGAATCACCAGGCATATACCCAGCAGGCCAGCACGGGCACAACTACAAAGGGAACCAGGCTTGGACATAAACTTGATGGCTTATTATCAGCCTTAACTTCCAATTCTGTACCACTTTGTTGTTATTTCCATGTGTGTATGGGTGCCCACAGAAGCCGGGGGCCTTAGATTCCTGCACTGTTAGCCACCCAGTGTGCATATTGGGAGTTGAGCTTCTGCACTGTGCAAGAGCAATATTCTTTTAGTCACTGACTTATCTCTCGGCATTGTCTTTTGGTGTTTTTTTTTTAAGAGAATTTTCAAAATTTCCACCAAAAATTTCCACAGAAACCCATGTGTTTACTGTAGCACTTTTTACAATAGTTTTGATGTAGAATCAGCCTAGGTGCTCAAAAATGGATATATTTGTAAAGAAAATGTGGCGTATAGATACAAACGAGTAGTGCTATTCAGCCACATAGAGAATGGGAGTCTATTTGTTAGGGCAGTGTGGATGAGGTGAAAGGACATCATGTCCAATGACAGAAACCAGATGCCCAGTCAGACATCTCTCAGCAGTGAGTCAAACAGTAGGTACCAGAGGCTGGGGCGGGGCTGTGTGGGACATGGGTAGAGGTTACAGAGAGGTCAAAGTCATGACCAGGAAGGAAGATCAGAACCTCATTTTTGCAGCACAGGGCTGTGACCTCATCTTGCAGCAATGTGCACCTTAAAGCATAGGTGGGATTTGAATGCAGGGTTTGTGAAGATGGCAACAGTCACCTCCCTGATCTGATCATTACACCATGTTATAAGAGCAGCAAACTGTCCCCCAGCCGTACGTACGATCACACCAAAAACAAAATCGTAAAAATAAGCAAAGACTTATTTCTGTAAAGTAGTATTTTAGACTCATTTTAATGTCATATTGAATTTACCTTCATATTTGAACTAGACTTCTGTTTGCATAAATGACACCTGAATATATAGTGAAAAGAATACAGAAAGGGTATTCAAACCATATGGAGGCAATGCCAAAGCTGTGCACAAGCGCACACCCCATACCATACACACACACACATAGAAACACCCACACACAGAAAGACACACACATATACACCTCCACACCCTCCCACACACACAGAAAGACACACACATATACACCTCCACACACCCCCACACACACAGAAAGACACACACATATACACCTCCACACCCCCCCACACACACAGAAAGACAGACACATATACACCTACACACCCCCCCACACACACAGAAAGACAGACACATATACACCTCCACACCCCCCCCCCACACAGAAAGACACACACATATACACCTCCACACCCCCCCACACACACAGAAAGACACACACATATACACCTACACACCCCCCCACACACACAGAAAGACAGACACATATACACCTACACACCCCCCCACACACACAGAAAGACACACACATATACACCTACACACCCCCCCACACACAGAAAGACACACACATATACACCTACACACCCTCCCACACACACAGAAAGACACACACATATACACCTCCACACCCTCCCACACACAGAAAGACAGACACATATACACCTCCACACCCCCCCACACACACAGAAAGACAGACACATATACACCTACACACCCCCCCCACACACAGAAAGACACACACATATACACCTACACACCCTCCCACACACACAGAAAGACACACACATATACACCTCCACACCCTCCCACACACACAGAAAGACACACACATATACACCTACACACACCCCCACACACACAGAAAGACACACACATATACACCTCCACACCCTCCCACACACACAGAAAGACACACACATATACACCTCCACACCCCCCCACACACACAGAAAGACAGACACATATACACCTCCACACCCCCCCACACACACAGAAAGACACACACATATACACCTCCACACCCCCCCACACACACAGAAAGACACACACATATACACCTACACACCCCCCCCACACACACAGAAAGACAGACACATATACACCTACACACCCCCCCACACACACAGAAAGACACACACATATACACCTCCACACACCCCCACACACAGAAAGACACACACATATACACCTCCACACCCTCCCACACACACAGAAAGACACACACATATACACCTCCACACCCCCCCACACACAGAAAGACACACACATATACACCTCCACACCCTCCCACACACACAGAAAGACAGACACATATACACCTACACACCCCCCCCACACACAGAAAGACACACACATATACACCTCCACACCCCCCCACACACACAGAAAGACACACACATATACACCTCCACACCCCCCCACACACACAGAAAGACACACACATATACACCTCCACACCCTCCCACACACACAGAAAGACAGACACATATACACCTCCACACCCCCCCACACACACAGAAAGACACACACATATACACCTACACACCCTCCCACACACACAGAAAGACACACACATATACACCTCCACACCCTCCCACACACACAGAAAGACACACACATATACACCTCCACACACCCCCACACACACAGAAAGACACACACATATACACCTCCACACCCTCCCACACACACACAGAAAGACAGACACATATACACCTCCACACCCCCACACACACACAGAAAGACACACACATATACACCTACACACCCCCCCACACACACAGAAAGACACACACATATACACCTCCACACCCTCCCACACACACAGAAAGACAGACACATATACACCTACACACCCCCCCACACACACAGAAAGACACACACATATACACCTACACACCCCCACACACACACAGAAAGACACACACATATACACCTACACACCCACCCACACATACAGACACACACATATACACCCACACACAAACAGATACACACATAAGCACATACATACACACAGACACACACACACACACAACATTCTCACACACACACACACACAAAGATACACACCCACAGACACATGCACGGAGGGATTGGAGGGGAGGGAGAGAGGAACGAAGAAGAAGAGAGAGATAAGAAAGCTAGAAGCCAATATTTGTCATGAACATAGAAGCAGAATCCTCAACAGAGTATTAGTAAACAAAATTCAGCAATCATACTAATGTATGATGATTGAGTGGGCTCATCACAAGAATGTGGCCCGGACTAAAGAAAGTCACATGATTCTATCAAACAATGAAAAAAAAATTTGGTAAATTGATCCTCATCAGGAAGAAAATACTACAGTAGGGCTTCCTAAGCTTCATGAACATGTTTTCCAATCCCCGCAGCTTCTTTCATATATAGTGGAGAAAACAAATGAATGCTTCTCCTTGGTAAGCAATGTTCTCGGCACCCAGGACTCTCCACCATCATTCCACACAGGGCTCAAGTTCTTGACAATTATACCAGCCTGGCCAAGGAAATGGAGAGCACGCACATAGGAAAGGAACATACACACATCTTGTTTCCAAATGACATGGTCTAATGGAAAATCCAAAGGAATGCACAAAAACCTAGAACCACAAAGCAAGTCCGGCATGTGACGGAGCGGAGGATCCACGTGTAAAGCCCCCAGAGACAGCTGAGGAAATGGTTCTGGTGATAGAGTGCTTGGCTTGAATGCATGAGCCTTGGATTCAATCCCCAGAACAGTTTAACCTGGGTATGATAGGATAAAACCATAATACCAGCATTTGGGAGAAGGCAGGGGTCAGGATTTTAAGGGCATCCTTGGCTCCATCTTGAATTTCCAGCCTGGAACTAGGTTACAGAAGACCTTGTTTCAAAACAAAACAATACCAAACTCCATTGAGCTTTCAAGATGTTTTATATGTATGTGTGTGTGTGTGTGTGTGTATACACACACATATACATATACACATATATATGCATACACATATACATATACATATACATATAATAGCACCACATATAAACTACATGTAAAAATATATAGGTAGTTTGTGTGTGTACATGCCACAGTGTATGTGCACAGGTCAGAGGACAACTGGCAGGAGCTGGACATCTCTTTCTTGGTGGCAAATGCCTTTACCCATCTTGCTGACCCCTCTGAACTTTGTATTACAGAAGGAAGTTTAAGCCCTGAAACTAAAACTGAAATACCACTTAAAATCATTTTCTTTAAGTACACAGGTACAAACAAACCAAATACTGTTTTACAGATAAAAATGGAACAAAGTGCAGATAGGGCTGGTGTGGTAAAAAGGGTGTGTTGGAGCTGAAGAAGGAGATGAAACACCATCTGAGGAGCAGAGAGGTCTCCTGTACTCACAGAGGAAACATTCACAGGGGGGGGGGGGGAATGGCCGATCTTCCCTACAGTGATTCACAGGCTCAAGGCAAGTCCTATAAAAACTCATCAAAATTTCTATAGCTACTGATGAGATTATTTTACAGTCTATTTCAGGCTAGGGGTGGAGCTCAGTGTTGGTCTTTATCTAGCATCTGTGAGCCCGGACTTTGATCCTTAACATTATTTGCATGAAAATGCCACATGCCACAGCCAGGAGGAAAAGACAAAAGTTAAAATAAACCAAGGTGAAAAGAGCCTTTATATAGGGATAAACCTTGAGTGTCAGGTTCATCCCTGTTTAACAGGATTCAGAATCACCGCTCAGATCTCTCAGATCTCTGGGTATGCCTGCTGTGAAGTTTCTAGGGTTAGGAGAGAAAATACATTCTACATGTAGATGGCAGAACAAAGGGAGAAGGTGAGCTGAGCAACTGCATTCATCACCAGCTTCCTGGATGCAGATAGGAAGGCTCCAGCCTTCCCACCACAATGTTTTCCTCCTTCAGGTGCTTTTTGCTGGTATTTTATGGCAGCAACCAAACAAGCAACCAATACAAGAAGAATCACACTTCAGAATGCGTTCTCCTAATACAATAATGTTGGAGGCCTATGGTCTGTCCTTCCAACAAACCCACAAAGTCTAAATTATTGCTAATGGAAGTTCAAATAGCACCTGAAATGCCCCTGTGTGTCGATGGATGGGGCTATGTGAAACTAAAAGTTTCTGCACAGCAAAGCACATAGCAGAGCACATAGATAGCCCACGGGAAGGGGGAAAATCTTCATAGCTACACTTCAGACAATGGGCTAATACCTAGAGTTTACGAAGAATCGCAGAAAGTAAACACCAAATAAATAAAGCTCCAGTCAACAAATTGGTTAATGAATTGAATAGATGATAGAAAGAAAGGAAGAAAGGAAGGAAAGAAGGAAGAAGAGAAGAGGAGAGGAGAGGAGAGGAGAGGAGAGGAGAGGAGAGGAGAGAAGAGGAGAGGAGAGGAGAGAAACCATATGGCCAGTAACTATGTTAGAAAGTCTTCGGCATTCATAGCCACCAAGGAAATGCAAACTAAAACTACTCTGAAATGCCACCTCACAGTCAGAATGGCTGTCACCACAAACCTAACAACAAATGTTTGAGAGGATACAGAGAAAGAGAAACCCCTAGTCACTGTTGGTGGGGGTGTAAATTAAAATAGACTGTGGAACTCAGTGTGAAGACTCCCCCTAAAAATAAATATAAAACTACCATTTGACCCAGCTATTCCTCTCCTGGAAACATGCCCAGAGTTCTCTACCCTAGTATAGACATATTTGCACTCCCATATTTATTAGTGCTTTACTACAGCAAAGATGTAAAATCAACCCAGTTGTTCAACAGCAAATGAATGGGTAATGAACATCTAGTACATATATAAGTTGGAATGCTACTCAGCTCTAAAGAAAAACAAAATAACAAAACTGGCAGGAAAATGGATACAATGTATAAAATTAAGGTCACCCACACTGAGAAAAAGGAAAACAAAGATTAAAAACAAACAAAAAACACCAGAACTGCATGGTCTCCCTTATATGGAGATCCTTGCCTATAATGCATGCTCGTGTGGGCTGTGTGTTTGTGTGTGTGTGTGTGTGTGTGTGTGTACATGTGCATGTATGCACACATGTACATGTAGGGGTTGGAGGACAATATGTAGTTGATTCTTTCTCTCCATTATGGGATCTGGGAATCTAGTTCATGTGCTCAGACTTGTGCAACAAGTGTTTCTAGACTGAGTCTTCTTACTGGCCTGGTTTTTCTGTATCTGCAGCCAGGAGATGAAAGTATTTAATGTGCCTCGCTTAGCATTTTTTGGGAAGATCCTCTAAAAAGGGCAGCACTTGACATTTGGCAGGACATCAGCTCAACCTTTCCAAGATGCTTTCAGTTCCCAAACTCCCTAGAAAAACCTTAATCTCCAAGTCAGAACAGGACCTTCTTGGAGATTGAATATGCTGGAAAGTTAGACATTCTCCTGGGAAAGTCCTAGATTCTAATAACAAGGTTCCCATAGAATATTCACAAGAGAAACAGTGATATGAATTCTAATGTCAATTTAGTAAAGCAAAGAGCAGATTTTTATTACATTCCCTTGTACTTAAGAGCAATTATGATAGTCAAGGACATTACTATAAAAATTAGTTATTACTGGGTCTCCAAAATGAAAATGCTTCAAAGTCGAGTATAATTTTATTCTTTGTATCATTACTGTTTTGTTTTATTTTTTTCTCTACTCAGGTTCAACCAAAAAACAAAACAAAACAAAACAAAAAAGAATAAAAGCTAAACAATTACCAGGAAGAAAGAAACGAGACATTTCTTTAACTCAGCAGAATATTAATCCGAATCTCAATTATTACACATCTAACAGCCACTTTGCTATTATGTAACATCTGGTCACTGTAAGATAATCATCTCATCAAAGGCCTTAGCCAGGGGTCCTGGGCATTTGCATAAGTCAGTCTGTTTCTCATGGTGCTGGGATGGAATTCAGGGTCCCATATGTCCTAGGCAAGTGCTTTGCAACTAAACCATTTTCCAGACCATCCCTTATGCTGCCACACATTTGAGATAGGAACTTGCTAAAAAGTTTAGGCAGACCCCGCATTAGCAATGTTCCTGGCTTGGTCTCCCAAGCAGGGGAGGCTGCAATCGAGCTCTGCCATGCCAAGCCTCACACTAAGTTTGGGAATCTGATGAAATTTTGGTGGGGGTTAAAAAGAAAAAGAAAAGCAAATATAAACACAGAGTTGAAAGCTCTGCTTTTAGACCCTTCAAAATTTAAGAAGAATGGCTTAAACTGGCTGATAAGTGAATTATACTACTGGACACAGCCCTCAGTTCACTAGAAGTGGGAAGACCCAGCCCTTAGAGAAGCTCTCATGAGGAAGAGAGCACAGCATGGACCCCCACCCCCATCCCCAGGAGTCCTGCATCTGTATGTCATCCCAGTCTTCCTACACATCACTCTATGTACATTGTTGATTGGGCTGGATTGGAATGTTCATTCCAAACTACATAGAAATTAACATTTATTGGGGGATCATACTCCTTTGTATATGTGTGGGTGGATGCTGTGTTCCTGTGTGTGTGCACAAGGTCAGGGATGAACCTGTCAGGTGCCTTTCTAAATTTTTTACACCTTATTTTTTGAGATGGGATCTGTTACTGAACCTGACATTCACCAGTTCAGCTAGTTTAGGTATCCAGTGAGTGACAACAATCCTCTTGTTTCCAGCTTCCCAGCATTGAGATTTCAGGCATGCAGAACTGTACCCAGCATTTAACATGGGTACTGGAGACCAAACTCAGGTCTTCATACTTGCATGGCAAGGAAGTTCACCCATCTCCTCAGCCTCAGGCAACACTTTCGAACTGGCTGGCTTCTCAGAAGCATATTCTTGTGTTTTGCTGAATCAGCATGTGATACTATTTGTGAAACTTGTCTCAACTACTTTTGTTCTTTATTCAACTTTGTATCCTATGACTGATCACCCCCAGTCATTCCATTCAGTGGATAATTAACTCTGCAGTCCCATGGAAACAGTGATTTGCCCTCTATGAGCCAACATGGAAAGTTACTCTTTTTAATCATCTTGTTGTCACCTGTGTATTTTAGCCCCAAAGTTCCTTTTCCACCCTAGCAGATCATGCTGGTGATGAAACCCCAGTGTTAAGGATACCTGCATACTTGCATGTGGACTATGGTGACAGAGGTAAAGGATCTGGTCAATGACCCTGACGTTTATCTCCAAGCCTGTTCTGGGAATTAACAAGGAGGCTTCTTGTGCAAATAGCACTGGGAAGGTGATTTTTAAAACATCAGATAGACACAGAGACAGACACAGAGAGACACACACAGAAAAAGATTTGGAGACAATTTTCAAGCAAAATGAGTGAAAAAAAAAAGCATAAGCAGTCTGGAGATGGAGCTGAGTTAGTAGAGTGCTTGCCCCAAGTTCAAAACACAGTGGGGCCTCACCCCAAAACCTCATAAGGAGAGTGCGATGCTAGACACCTGTAACTAAAGCATTCAGAGAGAAAATCACAAGTTCAAGGTCATCTTCAGCTACTGGAAGAAATTCAGTCTGGCCAGCCTTAGCTGTGTGAAAGCCTGTCAAATAAAAACAAACAAAAGAAAAAAAATCGCCGGGCGGTGGTGGCGCACGCCTTTAATCCCAGCACTTGGGAGGCAGAGGCAGGTGGATTTCTGAGTTCGAGGCCAGCCTGGTCTACAGAGTGAGCTCCAGGACAGCCAGGGCTACACAGAGAAACCCTGCCTCAAAAAAACCAAAAAAAAAAAAAAAAAAGAAAAAAAAAATCAAGTGACTCCCTTAATTAATTTTTAAAATTCACCCTTGAAGTCTTCTTTACCACCAAACTTATTCATGGAAAGGGGCTTTGTGACATTCCTAAGTTATAGCTGCATGTTATATATATTTATTCTTAGTGGAGAAAAAAAATATTTAGCTCTGGGGAAAAATATTTTCTATGACCAAATAAGAATATCATGGTTTCTTTTGGAAACTTAAAAAAAAAAAAGCTATTATCTTGCAGCTGAGCCCCTAATGGTTCCAGATGGTCACTGCGATAAAGAATACCCCTCTATTCTTTTATTGGGACCCTGAGGTCACAAATTAGCTCTGAGATGTAGGGGTTATTCATGTTTCTGAACAGTTAGGTTTTGTTCAGCCTTATCCATCCCATTTGTCTCAGGCTAGCCTTCAGCAACGATGATGGCAACTGGTGCCTCCAAATGCAGAGGGACAAGCAAGCCTCTCTTGCTTCCTGCATCTCTGTCCACCCATCCCGCTTGCAATTGCTCGAGCTTTAAGTGAACTCAGGCTGCTATAGCTATATCAGCTGACACCCATTAAAAAAAAAAAAATCCCAAACTGTACCCGATCATTTAAGTTCCAGGAAAAAAATGTAAAAACCTGTTAAAACTTTTTTATCAGATTTTGAAGGAAAAGAAGAACTTATTTTTGATTTATTATCTTGAAGCACATATTCACACCTTTCTTTTGCCGGGGGGGGGGGGGAGAGAGAATCTTTTCCGCTTTTCTGTTACAATAAAATTGCATTGAACCTTCATAGGAAAAAATACACCAAAAAATATAATACGCTAAATAAAGTGCTAAGGTAAATGCTGTCCCTGCTGTCACTGGATTCCTGCTAACTGTCTCTCTTTGGCTTGACGTCAATTAATGATTTCCATCCCAGAATCTGTCACAGTACCCACCACCTCTTTCTCTAATTAAAATGGATGATGTATGGTAGGAACAAAGCACACAAGATTTCCGTTCTTGTAATGTTTCTATTCAATAGTATTTGTGCTTTTTACAATAAATGGCTTTTAGCACTAATTGCGGTAGAGAAACATGAAGAGAACATGTTTGTGACTGAGCACAGTCTTTATTTATCCAGAATAGTTACAAGGAATAAAGCCAGAATGGATAAGGTCTACAGTGTTGAAATCTCTCTGCTACATGCAAAATACCCCTACCTCCCAAACAGAGGGATTCAATACAAGGAATCAGCCACAGAGAGAGGGTGGGGTTTGAACCTCTGGTCTAATGCTTGCTAGGGAAGTGCTCTACCAAGGAGCTATATCCCTGGCCAAGTTTTTATTTGTTCCTTTGGGATAGCATTTTATTAAGTTGTCCAGGTTGTCCTTGAACTCACTCCAAGCAAGCCTTGAACTTGGGCTTCACTTGCTTTGCTCTTTAGAATACCTGGGATCAAATACCTCAATTACCAAGCCTGCCTGTATGATACAATTTAAAAAAAAAAAAAAAAGTAAGAACACTTTAAGAAATATAAATTGACCATTGGCCTTAGATCAAATAATCAATCAATTCTTTTGGTGCTGGGAATTCAAAGATTTCATTCATGCTAAACACATAACCTACCACTGAGCTATACTCTTAATGTCTAGAGACACCTTCCCTGGGATTTCATTTATTTGAGACAAGGTCTTATGTAGCTCCAGCTAGCCTTAAAGTAGCTATGTAGCAGAAAATAAAGTATAACCTTAAACTTCTGCTCTTCTTGCCTCCATCTCCAGAGTGCTGGGATTACACGTATGTGCCACTATTCATGGTTTATGCAGCTCTGAGGATCAAATCCAGGGTTTTGTGTACCAGGTACACACTCTGTCAATTTAGCACATACCCGATCCCCATTTCTAGGAGGGTATGACAGGGGACCTTGAGCTATTCACGGCCTTAGGCTCCCATTGGAATTATGAGTATGAGCCACCTGGCCCAACAACTTTAAATTATTTATTTATATTTATTTATTTATTTATTTATTATTTAGTGGTGGGATTGTAGTTCAGTGGCAGAGAGCTTGCTCAGCATGTAAAAAGCTCCAAGGTCTATCCATAGCACCACACACACAAGCATGCATATAAACGTGTGGTTAATATTTACAGAAGTAGAATATATTAAGGTTAGTGCAACAGAAAATGACTTGAAAACATTTCGGCTGCTTCATATTATGCAGTTGCTGGCTTTCTTGAAGATGTCACAGAAGATCTTAGGATCAAATGCATCTCTTGTCTCATTTGCTCCAATAGACTGTTCCAGAAGTCTCGCTCTGCATTTTTCTCTCTCTAATAACATCAGTATTGCTGAAATTCATCCAATAAAACCTACACTGATGGAAAAACTAAACTCAAGTTACAGGACAGTGTTTTGGTCTCTGTGTGGGTGGCAGGGCAAGATGTGTACAAGAATGAAGCCCCCATTAAACAAAGGTCCAGGCTTAGAAGAGCAGAGTTCATGTCCACCATAAGAATAGACCAGCCTTTTAGGGATAACATTTAAACATCACAGAATTTATTTCTGGAGTAATAGGCTTCATAAATGTATGCAGGTAAGAAAATATTTTGGTTTGGAGGACACGTCATGACTCATCTACAAAGTAAGTCTCAGATTTTATATTTTATGTAGAATCAACCAAAAATTCTGGAACTCAAATAGCTCCAGTATAAAATAGTGTTATGGAAGAAGTGCTTCACTCCTAGCCCACAGAGACAGTAGGCGAGGCTATGTGAGGATGCTCTGAGATGTTAGCTTTTAGCTATTCTTCCAATCACATTTTACCAAGGAAGTTATAGTATCCCTTTTCAAAGCAGAGTTGCCATCAATGTCAAAAACAGCACAGAAGGGAATATGGACAAAAGAAGACTTAGCACACCATCACAAGCACCAAACATATAGTGGGACTTAGCACACATCACAAGCACCAAGCATACAGTGGAACTTAGCACCCCATCAGAAGTACCAACCATAAAGTGCGAGTTAGCTTCATCAAATCATCAAAGACATAGTGTGACTTGACTCCATCATAGCACCAAGGACACAGTGTAACTTAGCTCCATCAAAGCACGAGGGACACAGTGTAACTTAGCTCCATCATAAGTATCAAATACCCACCAAGGACACAGTGTGACTTAGCTTCATAATAGCACTAAGGACACAGTATGACTCAAGCTCCATCAAAGCACCAAGGACACAGTGTATCTTAGCTCTATCATAGCACCAAGTACACAGTGTGACTTAGCTTCATTATAAGTATCAAATACCCAGTGTATGGCCGTAACCCGTAACTTACTACTCGTTTTATTGTACAATCCAAGATTCATATAAACCATAGTTTTAAAAAGTATTAAAGTACAAAGAGCCATGGATTGTTCAAATTCTGAGTACAATTGATTGTTTTTTAATAAGCCAGTCACTTTTTTCCTTCAACCCAAAAGTTATTTTTGTTCTAAGCCCATGTACATATAAATTTACTATAGCCAACTGAGTTCCCAGGGCACTGAATCATTAAAGGGACAGAGACAGATTAAAAGCCAAATTTTTTTTTAAAAAAAAAAAGGAAAAGAAAAAAAAGAAAAGAACTATGTTTTGGGCAAATTATTAATATAAATGAAGCTGTGATGTGAAGCTCGTTGTTCAACTGACACATTCAATTATGTGTTACGAAAGTATGATAAGTTCTGCAGGGAAGTACAGAAGCAACCTAAATGGGAAGCAACCATGTCTAGAATATAAAGAATTTGCAGCATTGGCCAGTTTTCATGCACGGAAGCAGAACATTCCTCTCTAAGTGGCTAAGTCTGCTCTCTAACCTGCTATGTTCTGTGTTTAGGAGAAAGAATCTCTTTCAGTGTGTAAGTGATGGAGACCGTTAGAGAAGAGGAAGTGGATGGAGGAAGGAGATTTGAGAGATGGTTGGGATGACGAGAGCACATCACAAGTGCACACATTATAACAACAGGAGGATGCTTCCTAGCTGTACAATTAACACGACTAATAAAAAGTTAAATAAAAACAAAACGAAAACAGAAGCCCTGCTAAGACAGATGAGTGAAAATTGGAAAAAGTCCCAACACAGTATAAAGAGTTCAAAGGAAAATCTACGGCTGAGGGTATAGTTCCATGGTAGCATGTCTAACATGTGTGAGCCCCTGGGCTCCACCTGTAGAATTAACTGAGATAAATAAGTAAATAGGTAAAATGTAAATAAAAATAAATATTGTTAGAAATGAAAACTTGTATCATATATTCAAACTCAGTTTATTATCCCCAACCCCCACCATGTCTATATTTTACAGTCTAGAAAGTCAGAGAATAGAATAACCGCTTCACTCAAAAATGCAAAGTTTTGCAGAGAAAGGTGAATGAAAACCATCCAAAGCTAATTCGTATAAGGGAAGCCATTAGGCTGGGGCACAACTAAGAGGGAGGGAACTCTTGTGACATATGTGCGACTTCCGGGTCAATCCCCAGAATTGCACAAATAAAACCAGAAGCATCCTCAGACTGCACAGGGATAGTCTTTTTACTTTCTTACTCATTCCTTAGTACAAGATACCCCATCTCTAGAATTGTAAACACACACCTATGCTCAAAGGTGCCATACAAGGCATGGATAAAATGAAACTTGTAGGCCATGTGGACTGTGCAACCAGAGGAATGGGCATGGGACTGGTAAGGTGGAGCATGTTCAAACCCTGGAAATCTCAGAGTTTGAGATGGTAGGAGTAGAACTAACTCCCTCCCTGTCTCCACGCCTGCTTTGGGACACGTAACTATGACCCCCAGCTAGGTGATCATGGACAGTCAGTCATAGAGCACAGCAACTGGAATTCTTCTTCCCCATGCAAATAGAGCATTATCAGCATCTTAACTTCAGTCAACAAAATGTATTTAACACCTCACCCCTCCAAATCCCACCCTACACCCAAAGATACTCCTCTGTCCACATGGGATAAAGTACACAAGTTATTTCACCAAGGGTCATCTGAGCGTGGCTATTTTTGTTGATCTCTAATACTCGGGGGAAGGCTCTCTCACTGAAGCAATCATTGCTGGACCTTGGACCCACCTACCTGGCCAGGCTCATATCAGAGCCCTGGTTTACTACAATGCTGCTGCCTCCGTCAGGATTCCAGCCTTGAACTGGCTGCCTGAAGCTCTTTTATCTCTTTTCTAAGAGCTGTAATGCTCCCAGCATGCCCAGCCAGACTGGAGCCCTGTGGACTCTTATTTTTCCCAGACTCTGCTTCACCCTCCCCGTCTGGCTTTCAGAGACATCTGATGCCCAGGAGGGAAGAGGCAGATTTCAGACTCGGCCCGATCTGTGCTTTGCCCTGCCCTCTCAGAGATGGTGTACTGGAAGCACCTGGGCAACCCACCAGGAGAGGCAGAAGTCAAAAGCACAGAAACCCACTCTATAAGCATTGGGCATCTGGCTTAGACACTCAGGAAAGGAAGTGTAAGGTAGAGGGATAGAAGAATATGCCTGTAATCACAATACTGGAGGTGTGGAGATAGGAGTTCCCTGGGGCTTGTTGGTCAGCTCTAGGTGCAGTGAGAGATCCTTTTTCAAAAAGACAAAAACAAAACATATAGAACAATGAAGAGCAATAGAGGAAAACACCGAGTTTCCACATGGATGCACATCCCCATGGACAGATATAGATGCACATACTATGCATGCACACACACACATATGCACACATGTATACTCACATGCATACATGTGCATGAGTGCACACACAAACTCAATAAATAAATACATAAATAAGTTCAGTATTAATGTACCCCGCCCCCCGCCACTATGTAAGAAGTCTTAACTGAAATCATTAAAATTCACTTAGGTTCAAATGAATAAAAAAAAAAACCTCTGCTCTTTCTTTTAAACATCTTTGTATTACATTCGTTCACAGTCATCAAGCCACTATTACAGCAGAGTGCAAACTATTTCCATGTAAGATAAAGGTACTAGACAAGCAGCCAGGGGTGAGGGTGGCACCTCTGCAGGGAGCAGGGGCTGCTTCCTGTGAGACCTACCTCTCCTGTTCCTCCTTCATCCTCACCCTGTCCTCTTCTGAGGTGAAGGAATCCTGGATTTTTATTCGACCCATTTTTTCCATCTTGTCATCTTTTCGATGTTTGCCAAACCTGTTGGTAATAAAAAATTTTATCTTGTCAATATATACACAGTGAGTTGTTCTCCTCGAACACAGAGGGGGAGGGGAGGGGAGGGGAAGGGAGAGAGGAGGGGAGAGGAAGGGAGAGAGGAAGGGAGAGAGGAGGGGGAGGGAGAGGGGAGGGAGAGAGGAAGAGGAGGGGGAGAGGGAGGGAGGGAAAGAGGAGGGGGGAGGGAGAGAGGAGGGGGAGGGGAAGGGAAGGGAAAGAGGAGGGGGGAGGGAGAGAGGAGGGGGAGGGGAAGGGAAGGGAAAGAGGAGGGGGGAGGGAGAGAGGAGGGGGAGGGGAAGGGAAGGGAAAGAGGAGGGGGGAGGGAGAGAGGAGGGGGAGGGGAAGGGAAGGGAAAGAGGAGGGGGGAGGGAGAGAGGAGGGGGAGGGGAAGGGAAGGGAAAGAGGAGGGGGGAGGGAGAGAGGAGGGGGAGGGGAAGGGAAGGGAAAGAGGAGGGGGGAGGGAGAGAGGAGGGGGAGGGAAGGGAGAGAGGAGGGGGGAGGGAGAGAGGAGGGGAGGGAAGGGAGAGAGGAGGGGGAGGGGGAGGGAAGGAAGGGAGAGAGAGAGAGAGAGAGAGAGAGAGAGAGACTAGCTTCCTCACAATTCCACCCAGATGTCTCCTGAGTGTCTCAGCTTCAATTAGAGAACCCTATTAAACTTTAATTAGAATATTCCAGGCAAAACCTTTTGGAAGGCCACTTCTCCCTCCTTCAGTATTCTACATTGTTGTTTCAAAAAAACAAAATAAAATGAGCAAGACAAACCAGTTCATTCTTCTGAGGGGCTGAGAAGTATCCAAATTGGTACAGTGCTTACCCAGCATGTTTGAAACCCTAGGATTTATCCCCAGTACCCTCCACCCAGACCGAAGAGAGGATCAGAAGTTCAAGATCATCCTTATCTACAGAAAGAGCTCAAGGTCAGTCAGAACATTAAGAGATTCTGTCTCAAAGCAAGAAAAGACAGGATTGCAGTTGATCCCATGAAATAAGCAAATAATAAAAGTGCAGAATGCCAAGCTGAACACTTCAGTTACAAGAAAAGAAAAGAAAAGAAAAGAAAAAAGGAAAAGGAAAAGGAAAAGAAAAAAGAAAAACTTCACAGAGAGAGAGAGAGAGCTCCTCATTGAACTAAAGACTGAAAATTCAAAATCATCTAGTTAACAACCTCACTGTAAGCAATGACTCTTCTTTATTTCCACCGAGTAGGCTTATTGAGGACATTCATCATGTTTAAAAAACTGACAAACGTTTGCAAGGTTTAAAGCTCAGTGGATAATTCATGCTGTTAGACCGGAGCTGATTAAACTGAAAGCTTTTGAGGAATCTTCACCGAAAAATGTTCTCCTCGGTCCAGCGAGTAATGGCAGAACAGGAAGATGCCTTTTACTTAGAAATCCACACCTGATCAAAACCAAATTCGAGGAGTGTGCATGCGATCTGGCCTTGGTCTATGCACTGCTGAGGAAGGATGCCAACCTCAGGGTTCTTTAAGAAAATGCCACTCTAGTCTACGCTGGCATCCAACACATCACAGACGGTCCAGGTTCATACAGATTCCTTTCCCTGCTGCTATTTTCCTCTATAAAAAGCCCACATGCCCTGCGGTGCTTGCCTTCTATGGTCTCCAATCAGATTCATGCATGAGGACTGTCAAGTCGCCAGCTGTCCCAGAGAAGGGACATAGTTGCACAAGAAATGCTCATTAATAAAAGAAGAGTGTGTGTGACTGAGTCCTTCTATCTGAAGCGGTGATGCAGGCCAAAAAGAGGGAAAATCACAGACGTGGGGAGGAAAACCCCTCATCCCGGTGTGGTTGAAGCCTCTAGCCAGTGGAGAATTGAGAACTGAGCATACATAACATTTCTGGAAGGTCTTTCTCTCTTTCCAGCTACAAACCTCTCATTTTCCAGGATTCTCATCCAAAACCCCGTTACAGTGACAGGACCTATCCTACCCCACCTCACAACCTTTAAGAGATTGCAGTTGATTCTCAGTCACCTCTGGAGCCATCCTACGATCTCAGTTATAAAAGAAGCAGAGTTAGAGGAGGAGAGGGTTCCTAAGAAATCCCCTGGGCAGCGAAATTCCATAAGTCTCCAACAATCCCGTATACAGTGACCACTGGAACACTTGAAGGGGGACTGTCCCTGGAGAACCCCCTACTACCCATACTTGGGTATGTCTTATTCTTTCCCTGAGCAACTCTCTTTTTCTTAGTCTCTGTGACCTACATTGCTTAATGTCCTTGTTTAAAGTATCTTTTAATGAACCATGACTCTTGAGAAGCCTATACACACACTCTTAGGTGTGCCACATTCTTTCCCTGAGTACCTTCCTGCTTATTAATAAATTCCAACACTGTTTTATGCCAGCTTGTCCTGAAATTCTTTTTCTGTATCAAAGTCAAGGACCTGGTTTTACCTAGATCAGGGGAGTTTCTCAGGTGACAGAGAGGACCTATGATTCCCTCTGTAATGCTGCTGGCTTTGAGAGGAGGAAGGAACACAGTTTGTATTCAAACTCACATCAGAAAGAAAAGAGCAAAGGCATATTTGCACAGTTGACAGATAAAAGGGTTTCAAGTCACGGGTTGGTTAGTGGCACAGGTCACTTCTTATTAGGATAAATCTCATTTTAAACACTTGGCTGAACATGAAGTATCCAGTACAGACCTCAGACAGTAATCAAGATACACTGTGTTTGCCAAAGGGTTTATAAACTAGGAAGATCATCATCACAATATTATGCCAGGAAAACCTCACATATTGTTACCACTGTTGATTAAAAATTATATATTCTAATAAAAGGAAATAAGCAAAATTAGCGACAAGTGAATTCTATAAAGCAAATCTGTCTGGGATATTTGGTCTTATTTAGAAACTAGATAGTAAATACAACTGGAAAGGGGAGGAAGGGAAGGAGAACAAAAAGTCTTCAAAATCGATTAAATCTAGAATCTGCCCACTTTTCAGAGGTTCAGATAGGATAAAATATGTACTGGGACTTTAAAACTAATATATGTAAAACACACAGATATGTCTATATAAAAGCACACTCATGTACACACACACACACACACACACACACACACACACAGCCTGGGAGTTAAGCTTTCTAAAGTTAAAAGACCCCAAATGGATGTACTAACTGTCATGTCTATACAGAAAGAACCACCACTAACAGTTAACACCTGCTAAGTTCTCCTTGCTATTAAACGATCTCTCTCACTTTTTAGTATAGCAGTATAAATACTGCTGAAATAGCTTGCCATTTAAACCATGATAGTTCTACTGCTACTAAATTTAGAAGTCTTTAGAAAGAGCATGCTGAATGATAACACAGTGTTCTGTTCTAGATAAAATAAAAACACCCATTGGTTGTGATGAATGGGCTTCCCCACCCCCAAACAGTGTTTTAAAACATAATACAATTTAAAGAAACTCATAAAAAAATGCTGCCATATATAAAAACAGGATCTCTAGAACCAATTATTTCCTAGTCTTTGAAGAATGAGTTTTAAAATTATATTTTCTTCAAATAAGCCGAGTGAAATGTCATTGAAGTGTGGTATTTCTCACTGCTAATTACTAGGGCCCTGTGACTCAGGAGGACTTTTTGCCATGATATATGTCTGACTATTTACCTCAGGAAATATGTAGGTTAGAATATATGACACTGTACAGTGGTGGAAGAGGTCTTAATTGTGTCTATTACTTATTTGGCTTCAGTGCCCAGGACCTGGCCCCATTAGAAAGTCTTGGTCTTGTATCCTCACCTTTTCCAGACCTTTGGCCTAGAATGAGTCATTTTATCATTTCCTCTGTCTGAGAATTCATTTCTTCTTTCTAGAGCCTTCCTTTGTCTTGGATGGCTTCAAGCCAGCAACATGTGCTCTCTTTGGCCATGTTGGTGGTGACAATGCTGTCAATTGCCCCGAAGACCCTTCAGCTATATCAACTGCTCGGTAAGCCAGGAGAAGACTGCAGACATCAAAATACAGCCCCAGCCTTAGCCCCATGGGATACAGATCACAGGTCTACCTGGTCAAAACAAACTAACAGCTTCTTTTATCATTGCTCTAGAATGGCTGAGGCCCTCAGTTACTCAAGCAAACCATTTCCAGTTGATTCTGGTTCTATTCATGTGTGTTTCTATGTTCTAGATGCATCAGCTTCCTTAAATTTACTACTTAGCTGGGGATTGAATGTGAAACGCTTGGGAATGTGATATGGCAAGCTGCCTCCCAGTCCTGCCACCATAGACTGTGAACCACAATAAAGCCTTCCTTCCATAAACTGCCTTTGCCAGGGGTTTTATCATGGTAATGAGAAAAGTGACTGACACACCCTTGTAGTCTTGAACACAACTGTAAACTTACTTTTGTTTAAAATCCCAACCACTCTAGATTTTATATGAAGAAAATCACAAAATCAAACAAAGCTCTAGCCATACTTCTTTGTAGGTTGTCTTTTGCTTTCTTATTCACTGCAAACAGATGTTCATAGGTTTTTGGAAACCGAAAGATTCATCTCCCAGTCCAGACATCACTTGACAGAATAAGAAACTGAGGCTCAGGAGCCTCTGGGAACTGCTCAAAGTCCCACTGCAGGCTAGGGTTAGAGATAGATGACCTCATGGCTAGTTTAAGATATCTCCGTGAGTCTGAATCTGAACACGCCCGAGAGAAAATAAAATTCTAGCTTCTGCTCACAGCCCACTACGTGTACTTCCTAAGTAGACATACAGTTAGCTCCTGATGCTGCTCATTTGATTATGTAATTATATCTAACTGGAATTCACTGAGTTCTTATGTTGTATTTACCTAAATGGTTCCCACATAAACTTGTGGAAGTGTTATTGTTCCCACAGGAGAGACCCTGAGTAGTATCTCCTGACAGCAGGAGAGTAGTATCTCCCACTGTGCTCTCACTCCAGCCATGCATGAGGAACCTAAGACAGTCTCCAGACTGGTACGTACGGAGCAGATTTGTCCCTTGCTTAAGTGCATGAGAGAAGGTTGGGAAGATAGCTTCACAGGTAAATGGCATTCTGTGCAAGCATGATGGCCTGAGTTCGATCCCCAGCACACCCACATCCTGGTTTGCAACTCTAATCCCAGTGCTGAGGAGACAGAGATGGGGCCAGTTCAATGGATCGATAGCCAGCCATTCTAGCAATATTGGTAAGCCTTAGTCCCAGTGAGAGACCTTGTCTCATAAACCAGGAAGTGACCATGGTAGACATCTGCTTACACTAACATGCATAAAACACTTAAATTCACTAGTATTATACACACTTCACATGCCATAATCCTGTACTGTTGGTAGTGTTGTGACCTCGGGACAGGGGTCCTGAATAGGACTTGTCTATAAGACTAGGAGTCTGAAGGCCAGATCAAGAACTGGCCCTACACACTAAAGAGGATTATAAAAACTGCACGCAGCCACTCAAAGGGTGTTGCCAACATTTCTATTTTCAATGGCAGGCCAAATGTTAAAAGTTCAGTCTGGCATATGCAAATACTGACAAAGGCTTGTCAGAGTTCAGCCCAGAGGTTAGAGGGAACAACTTCAAGGATCGAGGAGTACAAATTCATTGGGGACACAATGTTCACAGTCTCCACCTATACTCTCTGTAGCTCAGTCTGCTTTACAAGAGAGGTGGGGGGAGGGTCTTTTGTAATCTGTCCCTCTTGTCGTGATTGTTCGGTTTTGTGACATTTTTGAGAAATCGCACTACTATGAAAGTGGCTGATTTGCTCAGCGGTGGATTGTGGAAATGGAGGGGGGAAATCGGGGAAGAGGGGGCTGATTATGGAAAGTAGAAGCTCCCATTGGAAGGTGGAGAGGCGTCAGCAATCAACAGCAGTAAGGAGCAAGGCTGAGAGAAAGGGCAGGAGAGACAACTTGACAGAGCCTTTGTGAGATGGGTGTGGCTCCCCAGTGATGGAGTGTCGCAGGGGTGCTCTTTCCAGGCAAATTTACAAACTCTGGAGCCGTTATTTTTGATTGTGTACAGTTCTCATCAGCACCGGTCTGATTGGTCTGATAAACTAAATGCATGCTGCTTGGCATGCAGAGGAAAATAAGTGACTTTCTTTAAAAGGAAAAAAAGAACAGCTTCTATGTAACCAAGCTGTCATAGCCTTAGATGTGCAATACACCCTAGATGCAAGTTATTTTCCAGAGTCCTACTGAATGTTCCTGTGAGCGCATACCATCCTGCCATACCCACTGTACTGGATTACAGCCCTGTACATGCACCTGATGCTTCAGAAACTGTAGATGGGTGTGGAGCAAGGAAAAAGTAAAGCCACTCTAGAAAATCTGAAAATGACAGGGGTAGAGAGTTGGGAAGTCAGCACAGGATCAGTTCTGACCTGAGAATAAAATATCTTGAGGAAACACACACATGCACATGTGTGCATACACACACACACACGCACACTCTCACAAATGGACACACATTAGCTACATAAAAGAGGGGGTAAAGCCATAAAGGTTTAAGTGGAGATGAGGCACAAAAGGCGAACCTGCCAGACATGAGGCAAATGCATCAATAACTCAAACATCACAGGTGACCTTACACAGGATCCGATGAGGTTCACGTTGCTCACAAGGCGGGAGCCAAACCATCAGCTCACAAAATACAAGACATGGTCTCTAGGACTCCTTGTAAAAAGAGGTCAAGTAGCAATTGCTGCTCCACACCAGGTGTTTATAAGGCTTGTAACACCTTATTTTTTTTTATATCATCCCATACCAGTAATTAAGCCATGCTAACCCCATAACCCCTACCATCTAAATGCAAATGATATGCAAATTACACTTTGTTTCTCCTCTAAGTACACCAAACTTTATGATAACGTGCATGTACCTACACATACACACACTTTCCCATATACTTAAACACAGGAAAACAAAGCTAGATTCTGATTTTGCTAAATGATCCCTTTTGCAACAACACCGGTCACGTCCACTTGGCGTGATTCTGAGGTTGCCTCTCTCTCTCCCTGCTCCTTCTCTGGGTTCCTTCGGCATTGCCGTGCTCCTAATTCTTGGTCTGTTCGCTTTAATGCATTATTGTTTCATAATACAATGCCACAAATTGCAAATTACATTTGGCTCAAGGAGTGATTATGAAAAACTATGATCGCGGCTGCCTTTGCTCCCATCACGCTGATAATAATGAGGCCCTGATTGAGTTCGAGGCAGCCGAGTGATGAGAAGGGTCAATTTGAGTGTTTCTATTAAGCTTCTTTTGTCAAACCCAACACTTTGCCAGGTCAGAGGCAAATAATCACACCCTGCATCTGGTTTCCATGGTTACCCTTCAGCCTTAGACTGTACAGCCCATGTTACTGCCCTGAAGCAGCCCCGCCCCCACCCCCAAGAGAAATATAACATTGTTTGGGGAGTCTCTTGGACTCCCTTGACCAACAATTCAAAGAGAGGCTTTGCATGCCTGGAACTGGGGTTTTTTGTTAGTTTATAGCTCTTTGTGGTAGCATGATTACCCCACATGGCGTAACTCCATTTAAGCTATACATGTGCACACACACACACACACACACACACACGTATTGTATGCACTTTTAAGCAAGATTATAAAATAGTTGCCCTATGGATTTTTAGTATCAGTTATTTCTCCTTCTCAGATCTCTCCTCCCAGCGAAAGTTGCCCTCCCTTATTTTTCCATTTCCCCAGTCATAGTACCTGTTGACATTCCTCTTGATTGCCTCCAGAATCTCAAGATAAAACTCTATTGTTGAAGACATCACATACTTTGGACACAAGAGATAAAGGATGGAGCTGGATCTAACCCTCCTCCCTCCTCCCCAAGGACTAGAGCTCATAACACATGTGTGCACGAATGCACACAGACACAACACACACACAAACACACACACACACACACACACACACACACACACACACGCATGAATTGAAGAATGTACCTCATTCTATCGGAACAGAACTTGCCTAGGAATACTCAAATGAATAGGTACCATGGTTGAAAACATCGAAAGTCTCAAAAGCTCCCAATATGGAGACATTTGCTGTTGAGATGAAATACCCTCAACTAAATTCACATTTTGAGGCAGACTGTATGTCTTTTCTACTGACACACAGGGACCCATCAGTTAACTGCTTCTGGGATTCCTTCCACCAACACTTTTCTACCTTGCATGTTTACAAATGCCACAAAGAAACATAATAGGGGGTTGTTGAAGTTTTGTTTTTTTTAAAAAAAGAAATCTTGGACTTCTGGGTTTATCTTTGGGAACTTAGAAAACAGAAATTTCCCAAAAGATCTCATTATCAGTAAAGTTCCACATCAGTCAGCACTTTTTTTCTGTTGATTCACACTTCTTCCTGGATGCTCCCTACACAGTAAATTAGGAGGTGTGGTGCAGGTGATCACAGTTTTATCTTTAGATTGATTTGCATAGTCAGACTAGACTTGAAAGGGCTGAGGCTTTGAAGGCTGATAGACTGCTCAGAGAACAAGTACCAAGGGTGACAGGCTATACTTTATTCTGAGAACCTAGAGAGGTCAGCAGACTCAGAACACCCACTGTCTCCCCAACATACCATCCTCTCAAGGAACAGAGGATCCCACACTTTGCATTTTTGTGTAAGTTATCCTTGTAGCTCCAGGATACTAGGTATTTAGCATAAAGAGAAACTGAAGGGCAAAACCAAATGCCAACAGTGGCTTTTTTTCCAGTCAAGTTCCATGCTGTGGCTTCATCTCTCAGAATGCACAGCACAGGGTGTCATGACTCAGCTGGTTAAGAATTTGTGTATCTGAACAGTGAACGAACTCCTCGAACCTTAATCCTGTGTGTGCTCTCAGATGCCAGGGTACATCACTAGCAATCATAAGCAAGAGGGGTGCTCTGTGACCAGAGACTGTGACCAGTGTACTGTCTATGTTATCAAGAGGCCTGGCCACCATTACAGCTGCCTCTGCATGGAGCCATCACTTAGATGTCCCTGTCTGAAGCTGGAGACAGCTGGGACTTAATGAGTGTATGATAACCACAGGGTGTGAGCAAGCCTGAGTTTACTGAGAGCTGCACCCACATAGCTTCTGTAGTGAAAATGCCCAGAAGGTCTACATAGGAGACAATTCAGGAACAAACAAGCCAGAAGGATATTAAAGCACTGTGTGTGTGTGTGTGTGTGTGTGTGTGTGTGTGTGTGTGTGTGTGTGCGCGCGCGTGTGTGTGTTCAGGTGGTTGTGTGTAGAGTCCAGAGATCAACCTTGAGGTCTGGTAATATCCATCTTGATTTTGAATTTTTTTAGATAGGGTCTCTCACTAGCTTGGAGCTTATCTAAGCTAAGCTGGTTGGCCAGTCAGTCCTGGCTCTGTGAGTCCCTGCCTCTACAGTACTGAGATTACAAGTTCAAATGTGAGTTGAGCAATCATGGTGCTTTTCAAAAAACAAAACAAAACAAAACAAACAAACAAAATACCCTAGCTGGGCAGTGGTGGCATAAACCTTTAATCCCAGCACTCAGAAGGCAAAGGCAGGCAGTTCTCTGACAGTTCAGTCTAGTCTACAGAGTGAATTCCATGACAGTCAAGACTACACAGAGAAACCCTATCTCAAGAAACAAACAAACAAAACAAATAAAAGGGGTCAGACTTAGACCCCTTGTGCTTCATTCAGCTAGGCTATCTTCCCGGTCTCAAAAAATAAAGTATGTTGGTTTTAAACTTACTATACTGCAAAATACTTATGTTAATAAAATTATGATCCTTGGGCAACCACCAAAATGCACAGCCTGTGATTCCTCAGCACACAGTATCCCTGGAATCTGCTGCTAGAGATGGCCTTGGAAATCACCTCACATAACACAAAAGTGTGTGGTAAACATCTGAATAGCAGTATAGCAACTTCAAGTTCTCTCTGGAAAGGTAGGACAGCTAAATGATCTTTGGAGTCTCTTTTGCAACCTAGGGAGTTTGGTGGTCTGTTCAGCATTAATTAGTAGATTTTAGTAGCTAGATTTTAGTTGGCTTTTTTGCACCAACAACCAAACACCAGACAGTGACACACATCATAGACAGGGTAATGCCATAGTCTGAGAACCATTTGCTGTGTAAGATAAACAGGGTCAACACTGTGCCATCATTTACAAACTATAAGAAAGTAAGATTCAAAGGACTTTGGTAAATCTTTGATCTTCACACCCCCCAAAAAGACCTCTCTGTTTCTGGACTGCTTCTAAAACAGAAACAGGAGACCACTTCCTGGAAAGATAGCCTGCTTGAGTGCTGATGGCCATTCATCCTGATGAGCGATGAGATCTAGTATGCTGGAGCATAACAACACTCAGCATAACCCAACCTGCTAGAACAAGAATGTGGTAGCGCTTCAGAGAGACACCAGAGTTAGCACAGAAAACATTGGAACACTGTGATTAAGAGCTTGGGAGAATCACAGGTTACTTCTATGATATACACACTATTCAATAGTCTACTATTCAATAGTGGCAGCTATAGCAGGGGAGGTGGTTCAGTGGGGAGAGGGCTTGCCTAACATGCAGGAAACCCTGTGTTCAATACCAACACTGTTTAAACTGGGTGTGGCAGCTCACATCTGCAACCTCAGCACTTGGAAGGTGGAGAGAGGAACAACATAAATTTGAGGTTATCCCTGGCTACACAGAAAGTTTACAGCTAGACTAAGCTACATGATATCCCCACTCAAAAAGGGGTAGGAGATGTAGCAAATATTAAAAGCTGTTTAAAGGATGTAACACACTGCTAACAGAAATAATCACTCTTACAAATGCACATTGTTTCTCATAAGACTAGTCACATCTGTTTCCCAAGGCAGGAATTCCTCTCTGCCTGGAAGACCACAGCCTCTCCTAAGTGGTGGACATAAGGCTATCTACCATTTGTGACGGCTGCAGGTCAGTCACAGCATCCAGGTACTGAGGCAGGCAGTGAAGAGTGGTGTTGGTGATTACAGGGGTAATAATAGCAATTGCTGGGGCTAAGTAGCTTACTTTACATCCCCCCCCCTTTTTTTTTAACTCTTTGCTATTCTAAGACCAAAACCTCTGGCTTCTGGTAACTAACTCCAGCTGATAGTAGCAAGGGATTAAGGAAAAAAGGCTTAACCTTTTTCTCTCTGGCTCAAGGGCCCCTTGCTGGTCAGGCAATAGGCTTGAAGCTCACTACCTCTCCGTGAAGCAGAGAGAAAAGAAAAGGCAAGAAAGAAAATCATTAAACAGATAACACGCACAGACATGCACACACACTTACACCCTGGCCAGGCCTGACCACCTGCCTCATCAACTCCACAAATGTACATGTATAAAGACATATATACACATACCTATATACATATGTATACATATAGACAGACAGATACATATTTAATGAATGAGGCTGAGCCCCAGATGCCACACTTTATTACTTCTCTCTGAACTTTTTTTTCTAAGATTTATTTATTTATTATATGTAAGTACACTGTAGCTGTCTTCAGACACACCAGAAGAGGGCATCATATCTCATCAAGGATGGTTGTGAGCCATAATGTGGTTGCTGGGATTTAAACTCAGGACCTTCGGAAGAACAGTCAGTGCTCTCAACCACTGAACCATCTCTCCAGACCCCTCTCTGTCCTCCTTATACCTTCTTGGACAAAAGTTCTTTATAAAATTACCTCAGAGATAAAATGTTATGCAAAAGGAGAATTGCAGAAAGCTGTCCATAGAAAGTTCAAAGCAGTGTTTCATTCTATAAACTCACTATAAGTTCAAAGCAACAGTTTTGCATGGCCTTGCTTTATCACAGTGCACACCTATGGCCTCATCCTTGGACCTGACCTAGAACGAATGCTTTCCATGATCACAAATTTGTCCCAAGCCTATATTTCTTCTTGGTGTAATTTATGAAAGCTCATTGTATTCCTTATTATGCAATCTTTCTACTCTTCATTCTAACTTTATTATATCTTTCTAGCAAAACAACAAAAATCATGTCCTTAAATTTTCGTCTTAAAATTATTTGAATCAAATCAGGAATGTTTTAATGTAATTAATTCACCTAAACAACATTAATTCATGAAAGTTCATCTTCATGTTGATCTGCAGGAAATTTGCTCAATAGAGTGGGCTGATGCCCAGGAATCATTAGACTATGTAATAGTGACAGGAAAGGCATATCAACAGCAAGTAGCAATCCTGGGATGAAGTCTCTAAAGACCCTGCATCTCAGAGCCCTCACCCACTTCAGGCCATGCAAAATGGTGGGCTATCTCCAGAAAATTCACTTGCATGCCTTATCTTTTCCTAGATGGCTTCTGACAGTGGTTTAGGTAAACCAAAACGTCATGGCCTTTGATCTTTGTGCCACCAAGGAGTGGATGGTAGTGAATGGTGGCCCAGCAACATAGCACATGCAATTTTGAGTCCTTGAGGCCACCTGACCTTAAAAATGGGGCTTATAGAGGCAGCATCCACAGCAAAGGCCAAAATAGGTCTGCGAACTGCTGGTCCAATATTCACTATCCTCTTCCTTCTAGCAGAGTCTGGATCTGGTTGGGCAAGGAAATATGTTCCATCTAAACAGAGCTAGACTTCTGAAGCACAGGACTGTCACCAAGCCAAACTGCCACCTTCCTCAGACATTCAATAAGGTCTGATTACCAATGATCATCCCAGATACTCAAATAGAAAGGGGGTGGGGATGGTCATGAGAATCCTGAGCATCCAGTATCTCTCCCAGTCAGCTGCATTCAATTCTGCCCTAACTGTACATGCCCTCAGGGTCTAAGGGAAAGTCTTGGAGGAGAGAGTATCCATCCAGCTACAGAAGAGCCACCATCCCTGCTGAGTGAAGACCAGTCCTTCTGAGGAGTAGGGAATCACTGGGACTCCTGTGAATAAACCTTCATTTATGCTCTAGAGGTAAGCCCAATAAGCTCACTGGGGCTCCACGGTGAACCTCGATGGGGAGGATGTTTATGCCTCCTTCATGTAAGGAATTTCAGCAATAATTTTCCAGCATTCCATGATACAGATATAAGTCAACAGAAACAAGGATTCAAGGGCTAGAGAGATGGCTCAGTGGGTATTTCCTTGCAATAGAGGCATGGAGACCGGAGTTTGGATCCCCAAGGCATATATATGTACATGCCTACAGTGCACACCTAAAAATCCGGAACTGGAGAAATGGGGATAGTAGAATCCCTGGGGCTTGCTGACCAGACATTTTAGCTAAATCTGTGTGTTCAAACCCAAAAGATATTCTATCCCATAAGATGAAAGTGTAGGACAACTGAAAAAGCACCTGATGTGAGCTGCTGGGCTCAACAACATGCACACCCACACACAAACAACACATATAGAGGTACACCACATGCACGTGCATAAAATGCAAAAGAAACAAGACATTATTAGCTCTGGAGCCAGAGACCCGAGTCCTCCTGCCTAGCTTGCTCTATGGTAATAAAGAGATGTGACTAAAGGGAACTGATTTGATCACTTTGAGCCACAACTACTTTTCTGGTAAGAGGCAGGCTTCCTCATAGGTTTATTGTCAAGTTTATTGTCAGGGCTTACAAGAAAAGAACACCGTGGCAAGCACTCAACGAATATTAACTATGTACATCATTGCTGTGATTTCCATCTCATAGAGATCAATGATTGAGACAGAAAAGAGCCTTAGAAGAGGCTGACATAGCTTCTTCCTTCACTCTTGTTACCGCTAAGAACGCTAAGGTGATGGCTGGAGTTTTAACAGTGTGATGACGTTGAGGATAGAAATGTATGGACAGACATTCATTTACAGCAGCGGCAGCCAGAGCCGGAGAGTGTAAAGAGACAGATGAACTGTTAACAAAAGAGTGTGCTCCGGCTATGAAACGCTACTCAGACTTGAAAAGAGGGAATTTCTGACACACGGTAAATACAGATTAAAAAATTCTGGGGACATCACATCACGTGACATTAATGGGGGTGGGGTGATTAATGCTGGATGATGCCCTTTCTGTGAGAGACTTAAGAGAAGTTGGACACAGAGAGGGTGGGAGAGGAGAGTACTCAGGAGCCCTTGTTTAATAGGCTCAGAATGGCAGTTGTGTAAGATGACGGAGCTCTGGGGATGGAAGGTGCATGATGTCATGCCCCTGAACTGTACCCCAAAGCGGTCAAGCTAGTAAACACTATACTCTGCATATTTTACTGCAATTTGTAAATAACAGAATATGGGCTGGGAATATAGCTCAGTTGGTAGAGTGCTTGCCTAGTATGCACAGAACCCTGGGTTTGATCCCCAGCACTGCACATAACCAGGCATAGTGGTGCAGGCCCATAATTCCAGCACTTGGGAAGTGGAATCAGGAGAGTTGAAGGTCAGCATCGGCTACATTGATTGTGCCTTCTCCTTAGTTATTTGCTGTCCATTGCCCATGTGGCTCAAAGGACGGAGATGCTTCTCAGGGAAGAAAACCTGGTTACTTGTGCTACATGGAAACAAAGCAGAACGCCGCTTACAGAAGCACGACTTCTTACAGAATTCATAACTGCAAAACATGGGAACGGAAAGATGGCTTGCTGGCTAAGAGTACCCACTGCTCTTTCAGAAGACTTGGGTTCAGCTCTCACAAGATCACAACAACCCACAACCTCAGCTCCAGAAGATCAGACGCACTCTCTTCATTTGCCATGCATCTCCCCTACCACGTGAATAAAAATAAAAGCAAAATCTTAAAATTGGACCTAAAAATCAAGAATTACATGTTTCCTCAATAAAAATTATGGCTACTTTTTATTTTCTATTTTATTTGAGTCTGAATGACAGGGACTCTGGAAATAAAAGATATTGAGGTCACAGGTGAAGTCATGGTAGATGGTAGTACATTATAAAAACAGTTTCAAATGAATAAGCTTCTAAAAGTTGACTGTTGATAAAGTGCCTGCCTAGTATGCACAAAGCCTGGGATTTGATCCTAACCACTGCAAAAGTGAAAGTGGAAGAGAAGGGAGGAGGCATAACGGAGGAGGGAAGAGGGAGAAAGGGAGGAAGGGAAAAAGGAAGGAGGGAGAAAATAAATAAAGCTGGTGCTTTGCTTATGCCCACTATTTTTGACTTAGTACCTTCTCAGTGGGGAAATATGAAGACAGTTTAGAGGCAGGTACCAATTTTGACTCTCACCCACCAAGACCTCTGGGAAGGCCATATATGGAAGATACCGGCTCCAAGCACATGATAAAAAGAAACCCAGTAAGCACACCATAACTCCTCTCTCTGCTCAGGTAAGACACAAACCACAGTCAGCAAGAGTTCCCAGTAATTTGCTGTTCCAGCAAGTTGTACTTTGGGAATACTTTATTTAAAAATGAGCCCTTCACATCCTGAACCCTATAATCCAGCTACTGCCATCGTTTGTGGGTTAACCGGTATGAGATACTGTCTTAAAAACAAACAAACAACAAGCAAAACGAGTTAGGAATAATAGCAACAGTAGCAGCAGCCAGCGCCGACCTAACCTCTGATTAGAAACAGGAAGTGACTTGTGATTCTGGACCATGCGTGTGGCAAAAAAGTAATGCCCAGGGATTGGTGTTCAGCACTAAACACTGAGGGTGAATTCCACCATGCACTCTACTTTCCACTACGGCTGCATATCTAGTATGACCAGAAGGGATCAAAGGGGGATTTGAGAGATTTACTTTGGGTATCACGTGTGTGTTACATGTATGATGGTCAGCAAACCCGAGCATACTCATTACTAAAGCGGATGGTTAAAACACTGGGAACTTGCTGAAACAAACCGCTCTATTCAGTTCCTAAGTCATTTTCTGAAAGTAGACAGACTTGCTAGTCTAGGCTAGATCCTTCAGCACTAGGTTCCCAGGACAGAGTCCAGACTACCCTTTCACATATCTCACTGGGGTAAACACCACTCATCATGAGGCCAGCGCCTCCCATCAACCAGTGGTGGCCTTGTTCTAAGTACTGCTGAAAGCATGAAACCTGGCTGTGTCTCAAAATTATTAAAGCCATCATGGGTGCTAGGCCTAGGTTTGGGAGAAGACTGGCATCCGTCTGCTCTGCATCAGAATCCATTATCACCAGATGAGGGTGAAATGGTTTCTTTTTCTGCCTGGAGGCTTTTTGTCGGAGGGTTGGATTTTAAGCGCATGTAACTGTGTTAATGTACAAGTGTGTCTTAACAGTACAGCTGACAGGATGGGATGAATGTGAAGCTTAGATGTGTGTAGGGATAGAAGGCACTCCCTTCAGTGACTGTCTCCTGCATGAGGCATCGAGATTCAGCGCCAGGAACTTGGGGACAGACAGTACTGGATTGGGCTACACTTGGGGACAGTGCCCCGTTGGGCTATACCAACTTCCTTCACTTTGGGTGAGCTTCAGCAGGAACTGACCAAAGGAGCAGTAAAAGTTAATTTTTAACTGTGAGTTCATCAGGAAGTGCTGACAGGCAGCTGTTCCCTTGGTTTGGCTGCTCATTTGCAAGTCCACACTCCCTGGGGAGGGCGTGCCAAACCAAGCCTGACCAGAGAGTCATCAACCTTTCTTCATTACAGCCAGGACAGCTCAGTGGCATGCTTACAGACCTGACAACTTCTACTTTGCCACCACACTCCAATCAATGTCCAGGAGCTGCTGTGGTGCCCAGGGAAAAGTCACAGGTGAACTTCTACGGGTGGGGATCTGTCTCTGCTGGTGAGGGGCTTTCCTAGCAGGGGACTGATCAGCAGCCCAGAATAGAACCAGGTATGTGGGTTGGGACATGCCTATCCTATAATCTCAGTACTCCCAGAAGTAGAGGTTAAAGGCTCTGAAAGTCAAAGTCCTAGGCTACACAGTGAGCTTTAGACCAGCTGGGCTATAGGAGCCCTGCCTTAAACTAACAAACAATAACAAAAAAACCAGGACAATTTCAGTCCACTCACACCCATGATTGTTTTATTATAAGTACCTATGTTAGAATCAACCCTCTGAGAGAGAAAGATGACATCATCTGTGATTACAAAACAGGAAAAAGGCTTTGGAGCACGTGGTCCAGTGGTAGAGTATGTGCCTGCCAGACTCAGGGCTATTCTAGAACTAAGCCTAAAAGTACTTTTCCCCTGCCTTCAGAATAAAAAAAAATGTAAAATCCTTGAGGTTTAAAATTTCACCTTGAGATGTGGTTCCCATCAGTTAGGAAGGTAGGGAATGGCTAAGAGTCGCTGCATAAACAGTGACCGCACACAGAACCAGGACCTCATACATGGTGGGTGGAAAAAAAAATAGTTCCAGCACTGAGCCACAGCCCTGGACCCCAGAGGGGAGGCCTGAAGATCCCAGAGAGAACCGCAGCAGGAGCCATGCTGAGCACAGCATCTTATCCTGGGCAGAGCCTGAGAGAAGCAACATGCTCTTTCGCACAGTCAGCATCAGGTGGGCAGACACAGAGACAGCCAAGGTAGAATTATCCCTGGAGGAAGGAGTGCAGACAGGTTCTGAGCAGGCCAGGATGACTGTACGTGTGTACTTGTTTCCAGAGCGAAGAACAGCAGAGGTGGAGAGCAGTCTGAGGTACAAGAAGGTACATGCAAGGGATGGGGTAAATGACTGGTAGAACTGTGACTGGCACCAGAGCTCTGTGGGACTATCCTGAACAGTAGGAGGAGAATGAGCGGGCTCTGCTTACCATCAGTGTTGGTGAAGGGACTCTGCCATCATATGAAGGACAGTCACTTAGGAGAGGAGGTATGTACAGGTGGCAATGTTTGATTTAGTAACAAGAGCCTTGTGATCAGCTTTGGAGGATGGGCTGGGGAAGTGTAAGCAAACAGCAGAGTGCTTGCCTGGCGGGCAGGAAGCCTTGGGTTCTATCCCAGGAAAGGGCTGTGGGGGGGGTGGGGGGGGAAGAAAAGAATAATTTGGGGGTAATAAAACCTGGAGGCATAGAGAGAAAACAGTGCGGGATTCAGGCAGAAACGAAACTGAGCATTCAGGACCAAAGGGCATGAACTCCTATATCTCAGAGCTAGAACAGGAACACTAGCTTTGGCAGCACATGCGATAGCGCTGGGGTGGATTTCACGTCAGCTGTGGCCCATGCACAGGTCCGGCAGCATGTCCCCAAAAGAGACAAAATGGCTGGCCAGCTTGGCACCTGGATCCAGGATTTGGCCCCAAGGTAGAATGCCAGATTTCAGTGTGCGCCACCCCCACTTCACAGTGGTGACTTGGCAAGTTAAGTCGCTTCATTGAGCCCCGGTGTTGTTAGTCTCTCTACCCATAAAATGCAGCTAAAAATAGCACCTTCTAGGATTATGGCAAGGATTAAGTGGGTTAGGGAAAAATAATGTTCTCAGCAGATGTACACCCGTTTCAGCACGCAATGGCTGCTAAATGCCAGCTGCCCAAGGAAAGCTCTTCCTGTAAAGAAGTCATGGCCTGCACGTGCCCTACAAAGCCTGAAACAGGGCTTAGAAGCAGAGTTGTCACTGAACAGAAACGCAATGAGTAGAAGGAATGCCAGGAGGACAGGTGTCCACAGTCCACTCATCCCATTCCATCTCTGTTACCACGGAGACCCAGAATACGATGTCATCTCTCTTTTCTTGAGATAAAGGGGGGTTCCTGTAGTGTAGGATGACCTTGACCTTCTCATTCTTCTGCCTTCACCCCCTACTCTCAGTAATGGGTCTGCATGTGTGTTCAATCTATGCAGTGTGAGCCCATGGAGCCACATGCCTGGATCCCCTTAGTTTTCTTTTTCAAAGACGGAAAACAGTTACATAAGGAGAGATAGAGAGCCTGGGGGTGGGGAGCAGTTAATTACAATATAAGTATTATAAATATTATGGAAAGCGGGGGTAAGGAGGTGTGGCTGTCATCACCCTGTCAAACCACACCTCATTTCGGAGTGCCTGAAGATGCTGAGCTGCAGGAGTGGGTTAGGTCCCAGCTGAGTTCATACAGCAGCAGCATGTGCATGTCCAGGTTGCCCTGCAGGAGACTGTGACAGCCCCAGAGCACCCCCTATAGTCGAGGCACATGTGTGCCTGCATGTGTGAACTACCATTCAGGGAGACAAAGACCTGATGCTGACATACGCCTCAGTAGCTGCTCACACCCATGAGTGAGAGTTCTTGGCTTCTCTGAGGGAAAGATCCTACCCCATTTGAATCTTTGAACCTTCATGTGGCAAATGTAGCATTACATCATGCTTGAATCGATCACCTCTAGAGCATACAACCTCAGACCCGGGGAGCTATGAATAGCCCAAGGGAATGCACATGGCTAGGATACCTTCTGTGCAAGGCTGAGCCCAGAAGAACACATCTATCATAACATGTAATAGACATGTAACATGTTACATAACATTGAAAGAATACCCTGTGGGATGTCTGCTTAGTCCCGGGATACACATGTGCAAGGCAGATGTGGACAATGGGCTCCTCTTCCAAAAGGGGCACTGGCATTGCCACAAATGCATAGTTCCTTCAGACAAGAGTGTCTCGATTACCTGTCTACTGATAAACAGGTCTGGTTTGCTTAACACTTGCTGCCACTGTCCAGACGTAAAAGAAGTTGACCTGGGGTGGGGGGGGGGGAGAAGGAGAAGGGTGGAGGTTTCTAGGAAGTAGCTAGAAACACTGGCCAGAGAAAGAGATGCATGAAAAAGGGAATTCTGGAAAGCCAGCCAAAGGAAGGTACTCCCAAGGCCATCATCCTGAGGGCAAGGAGTGCCTGGTAATATAGATCAGCTCAGGAATGCAGTAGGGAGTACCATTCTGCTTAGTGTAATGTCCACTGGGATTCTGATGCTAGTGACTGTGATTTCTGGCAGCACCTGGCTCTGTAATGTCTTCCTTAGAAGACTACCCTTTATGGCTTAGGGTGTAAAACTCCACTTACAGTTAATGATCCAGGAACCAGGGGTATGTTTATCCTGGCTTCTGGGCCAATATCTGATAGCTGCTCTGAGGTGATGTTACACGGCCAGGCACTCTGAACAGTCCCAGGGAGCTGGGTAGAGTTGCCCCAAAAGCAGTAGAAGGAACCTTAGGCACAGAGGTGGAAGTCAAGGAGGGAGTTATGCTCAGTTAGTTTCTGTTATAATTCCTGGTTGCTGTGTATCAGTCTGCCAAGGATACAGCAGACATAGAAGTTAACAGTCTTTGCCATTGTCCACTTTAACCCAAAGAAAAAGATAAATATTCATAGGCAACAGCTCCAGTGGAAAGGAGAAAAGATACATTATAACAAGAAGTGAGGCAGGAAGTGCCAATGTAGCAAAGAGTGCAGTGTGATATAGCAAAGAGTGCAGTGTGCTTATGTGTGTGTAGGTGGGAATTCTTCGAAATGATATTCAGGTTGAGGGATAGAAAGATAGAAAGAAGTAGTTCTGGTGACTAGGTGATGTCAGAGAAGAGGAGGCCAGCAATAGATGCCCTTCAGGGATGTAGAAGAAGAAAGCAGATCAGCATCACAGGTCAGGTGATGCTCTGGGGGGTGCGGGGCATGACTAAGGTTTTCAGTTGGAACTGGGTGATGTGGAAAGCCATGGGGGTTTGCTGATGGACTCACTACAGCTTCTAACTTCCTAGATGCAATGGGCAATGTCCAAACCAGCAATGGTACAGACTACAGGCATGGGCCTAAAAATTGAAAATACTCAGGCCTTCTACTTCCACTCCCCAGTCAACTCCAAAAGTTGCCCCATAGATACCTTGTAGCCTCCTCCATTTTGACTCTGGTCATTGACAAGTTGCCTTCTGTGGCTACAGTGGAACCAACACAAGCAGTGACTCCTCAGGGTAACAGACTGGGGCTAGAACCGGCTTCTGCATATTCACAAGCATATAAGGCTATAAGGGTTGCTATCAAGAGTTGTCCCAAAGTGTTGGAGCTAATCAAGAGCAGAAGAGAGTCATGCCAAGAAAGGGAAGAGGCAGCAGGCACATAGCTCTTGGGGGCAAACAGAGACCACATAGTCTTGCAGGCACTAAGCCCATACCCAAGCGAAAATGTCAGAGGGCACTGCCTAGCCAGAGCTCAAAGGAGATACCTGAGATAGAGGTATAAACTTGGGAGTCCTCTCCTTACCCCAAGAACGTGAAAGCTCTGTTCCAGATAATACCTGCTCTCTATACTCCTGAAAATGAGGAAGAAAACAATAGAGAAGGGGAGAAAAGGGGCTGGAGAGATGGCTCAGCCCTTAAAGGGGAGGCTCACAACCAAAAATGTAAGAGAGGGGGAGAAAGGACAGGTCCTGCAGAACCCCAGCACTAGAGGACTAGACGGCACAGGATTAGGAGAAGAAAGCAAGCAGAGCATACAGGAAGTCCATGAGCCCAGCATAGGCTAGGAAGAGTGAAAGCATCAGAATGTGACTGCTGGAGAGCTCTGCAGAGCAGGATCAGTTGGAGACTTAGTGAAAGGGTCCAAGGGAAAAGGGGAGTGGTTTAAAATATGGGTCATTTAGGAGGATGCCTGATATGCACAAGGCTTTGTCTCCACCTCCCAGCACTACAAAAATGAGGCATGGTGGTACACACCTGTCATCCCAGCACTCAGGAGGTAGTGCAGGAGGATCATACTCAAGGTCATTCTTGGCTACACTGGGAGTTGGAGTCTAGCCTGGTGTACATAAGACTTGTAGGGGCATGTGTGAAAATGGAGACAGCAAAGAGTTTGCTGTGAAGAGAAGGAAAAAGAAGGAGTTGAAAGAGGAGGTAGAGATGAGGGATTCTTCTCCATGATGGAGGATGGTCGTAGGCTGGAGGACAATGTGGGTGATCAGCCAGGAAAGATGCAGGGTAAAGGAGAAGGAAACATTAGCGACAGGGCCTGGAACAGGTCAACAAGGGCCTGAGTGGCTCAATAACCCTTCAGACCACTGAAAGCATGTGGAGGACCCCAGAACAACACAAAACTCAAGCGTGAAGGCCAAGAGCAGGTCTCACAGCTGTTCAAATACGAGGGGAAACTCAACCTTCTGTTTCTAAATAAGCAATACTTAAACATCAGTAGAAAGCCATAAGCTACTCAGTTATGAAGGACATCAGGCTTCCAGACATTTCCTTAAAAGTCCCACGAGAAGATGAAACAATTACTTTGTGTATTAATCTGTGGCTCGATAAAAACACATTTTGGAATAAGGTCTACTTGATCTATCACATTAAATGTAAAAGATACAGGGCCTCCAATGGCACAGATAAAAGCGCCACTATGATGAGGAAGCTGCAGAGCCCGTCTCCAGCACATCTTTCAGTGGTGTGATAGCATTTATTTACCCTGCATTATTAGAAAGTGAATAGTCACTAGCCTTCAATTTTCACGTCAACTGCAGGGAAAAGATTCCATTTTCTACAGAGTCTAGGATCGAAATTGACTTAGCAGCTCAGAACTGTCAAAAAAAAAATTCCTTTTAAAAACTGGTTTGCCTTATAGAGAGGACAAAGCAGGTGTGATCCTCCTCATGTGGACATTTTATATTCACCCCACACTGTCTGCAGAGGATTGCGGTTGCCAGCTCCGGATCGCCTCACCTCTACATGCAGGCAAGTGTGGAGCCGTCAGCCCCATGGGTGTTAGAGGACTCAATTTAAATGTTCTAATGAGAAGGACACTTGGAAAATACAGATCAGCCGCCTGAACTCATCATTACTAACGGGTCAATCTGATACTTAGTTTCCAGGGTTAAAAAACAGGAAACCCTGCTCTGGTTTGAATTAAAAGTGGCGCATACTACATTGCCCTTGGGATTTACAGAATCAGAACTTAGTTTGAATAAACCTCTCAGGTTTGGGCAATTATTAAAGAAGGTTAGTCTCTGTCACGGGAACAATAAAAACAAATGAGCAATTAAAAAAAAAACAAGAGTAAAAAATGTTTCTATTCTCATTCTTTCCATTTTAATGTATCACTCTATGTTTTGTTTACAGGGGCATTTCTGTAAATACATTTTCTTTTTTGTTTTGTATTTTACCTTTTTGAGACAGGGTCTGATATATCTCAGGTTAGTTTTGAGCTCACTACTACATAGGCAAGGTTGACCTGTTCTTCCTGCCTGTAACACCTGAATCCTGGAATTACAAGCATGCACCACCATACCCAGTTTATGAAGTATTAGGGATCACACCCAGGGGTTTGTGCATGCTGGGCAGACAATCTATCAACTGAGCCACACCCCAGCTCTGTATTTTCATGTTTTAACTGCAGTCCTTAAATCTCAAAAAGAATACACAAGCCACCATCTAATTTCATCAATGTAAAACTGGCCCCTTTAATACACATGGCAATTAGACCTGTGTCCTAAAACTCCGGGCATTACTGGTTTTTCAAAGGCTAGCTGTACTAGCTGCCTCATTAAGGTCAGGGGAGGGTCTTCCAGGGTGAGCTGGGAACTGTACATTTCCATAGAAGCAGCAAGAAGTCAAGGTTTTTCCCACCCAGACTGACTCCAGGCCAGTCTTTTCTGAAGGATTTCCATCCTCATGCCCATGTCTTATCAGGACACAGAGCTCCAACATCTCAGGAGACAGAGGCAAGTGTATCTGAGACTTCCAGGAGCATGAATAATGGAGAGATGGAGAGTTACAGCTTCTTACAGGGCAGTCAGTTTCTTCCTACGCAGAAGACAGTTGTGCTCCACCACATCGACACAGAGCACAGGACCATGCAGCTCTTCTCTACAAACCCTCTGTACTGGCTGGTTTTGTGTGTCAACTTGACACAAGCTGGAGTTATCACAGAGAAAGGAGCCTCCCTGGAGGAAATGCCTCCATGAGATCCAGCTGTAAGGCATTTTCTCAATTGGTGATCAAAGGTGGGAGGGTCCAGCACATTGTGGGTGATGCCATTCCTGGGCTGGTAGTCTTGGGTTCTATAAGGAAGCAAGCTGAGCAAGCCAGGGGAAGCAAGCCAGTAAGCAACATCCCTCCATGGCCTCTGCATCAGCTCCTGCCTCAATGTTCCTGCCCTGTGTGAGTTGCTGTCCTGACTTCCTCTGGTGATGAACAGCAGTGTGGAAGTGTAAGCTGAATAAACACTTTCCTCCCCAAGTTGCTTCTTGGTCATGATGTTTTGTGCAGGAATACAAATCCTGACTAAGACACACTCCTTACTGAGTACGCCCTTCTCCACCCCCTGCTCTCTACAATGCTATGGACAGGTGAGCCCACTTCGAAGCACTGGGAGAAGCTGCCAATTTTGCCACCCTAGAAACTCTTCATGACTGCTTTTTCTGTCTGGAACTTGCAACCCACTGAGGGACTGACACTTGCACAGAGGACTCTTCAGACCCAACCATTTGGTTTCTGGTGTTTGCACCTTGCATTTCATCCTGGGTGGTGAGATGACTGTCCTTCACATTTCTTAATTCAGTCCTGCTCCCTAACCCAGTCTGGGGTTCTCCCAGGTATGTGGGAGGCAAAACCGGAACCTTTACTGCTGCATTTCATCTTGGATGCAGTGATTCAAACATCCAATTGGAATCTGCCCATGGCTATCCTCATCCAGTAAGAAAAAGGGGATAATTAAGAAGCCCAAAACGAAACAAAAAAGCCTGAGAGAGGAAGGGAAAAAAAAAAAAGAACATATCCCTGTCTTCTGAAACAATTTAAACCCCAAAGCGTGAAATTAATATGGAAAGTTCCAAATTGACCGTAATAGAAATCCCTAAGTCATCCAGACTGATGGCATAAACAAAACTCATCAACAGTCACTAAGGATTCATTAAAAGTAAATTTATTGTTTGGATTTTAAAAACCTTTCTTTGAGACACGTTTCATAGATCCCAGGCTGTCCTCGAACTCACTACGTAGTGGAGGATGACCTTGAACTTCTGATCATCCTGCCTCCACATCCCAAATGCTGGGATTACAGGCATGTGTCACCACACCTGGTTTATAGGGTGCTGGGGACTGAGCCCACGGCTTTGTGCACACAAGGCAGGCACTCTAGACTGAGTCACAGCCCAGCCACCACGCTTTACAATACAATTGTGCAACTTGTGCTGCTCAAGGCAGTTTGAGTCTGGTAATGCCGTTCATCTCTTCTCCGGCTTCAGTTTGGCCAGGCTAGATGAGAAACACGTACAGACAAGGTTAGTAAGCACAGCAAGAGAGCCGCCACATGCACTCGCCCTCCCCTGAGAAGCCCAAGATGGGTCATCCACACCATTCCAGTGAGGTTTGAGATCTGACCTTGTGATCCTAAGTGATGGTTTTCTAAAGAGTAAGCTCTGGTGTTGCATCTGATGTCACCTAAACAATGTCTCAAACCCGGTTACCCGTGTCCTTTTCCAGACCCAAATCAAGACGGGTCACCAGTTCTAGGTGACTGTTTTAACTGTAATTGCAGGATACAATTTTAATAAGATTCCAGCAGTAGTGAGATGACCCAGTGAGTAAAGGTGCCTGCTACCCGTCCTAGTGACCTAAATGACATCCGGGACTCACACGGAGAGAACCGACTCTCACAAGTTTTCCTGACTTGCATATATAAGCCATTGCATGCATGCCCACACACATGTGCACATACAAAATAAATACATTTTAAAGAAAGACTGAAGTGTTATTTTTGCTCTTCTCTGCCACGGTTATAGTTGTTCAGGCTATAGTTGTTCAGATTTATAAAAATCTCAGCTGGGCATGGTGGTGCACACCTACCATCCTAGCACTGGAAAAGCAGAAGCAGGACGCAGAGGAGAGTTGCAAGTTCAAGGGCAACCTGGGAGAGATCCTGTCTCATAACACAAAAAAGGGTCCAGGGACATGGCTCACCATGGGTGAAAATCCCTTCCATGTAAACTCAGCACCATGTAAAAGGCTGGGCTCAGCTGCACAAGCCAGTAATCCCAGTACTGAGAAAGGAGAGAAATAAGGATCTCCGGGGCTTCACTGGCTAGCCAGTCTGGCTGAAACAGCAAACTCCTGGTCCCAGTGAGGGACTCTGTCTCAATAGAAATATTGAATATAAATATAAATATAAATATTGAGACGGTGATATAGAGAAGCAATTGAAGAAAACACTCAGTGCTGGTCCTTTGGTTCTGTGTGCACACACACAGGGACTGTCTCCCTCCCGCTAACTACACACACACACACCATACACACACACACACACACCATACACACACACACACACCATACACACACACAGGGACTCTGTCCCTCCCGCTAACTTCACACACACATACACACCGTACATACACACACACCATACATACACACCGTACATACACACACACACCATACATACACACACACACACATAGGGACTCTGTCCCTCCCGCTAACTTCACACACACACACACACATAGGGACTGTCTCCCTCCCGCTAACTACACACACACACACACACACACCATACATATACACACACACACACCATACATACACACACACACACACACACACACCGTACATACACACACACACACCATACATACACACACACACATAGGGACTCTGTCCCTCCCGCTAACTTCACACACACACACACACACACACACACATAGGGACTGTCTCCCTCCCGCTAACTTCACACACACACACACACCATACATACACACCATACACCATACACACACACACACACACACACACACACACACACCCCGTACATACACACACACACACCGTACATACACACACACACACACATACACACACATAGGGACTCTCTCCCTCCCGCTAACTTCACACACACACACCGTACAAACACACACACACACCATACATACACACACACACATAGGGACTGTCTCCCTCCCGCTAACTTCTCACACACACACCATACACACCATACATACACACACACACACCATACATACACACACACACACACACATAGGGACTGTCTCCCTCCCGCTAACTTCACACACACACACACACACACCGTACATACACACACACACATAGGGACTGTCTCCCTCCCGCTAACTACACACACACACACCGTACATACACACACACACATAGGGACTGTCTCCCTCCCGCTAACTACACACACACACACCATACATACATACACACCATACATACACACACACACCGTACATACACACACACACACACACCATACATACACACACACACATAGGGACTCTGTCCCTCCCGCTAACTTCACACACACACACCATACACACATAGGGACTCTCTCCCTCCCGCTAACTTCACACACACACACACACCATACACACACACACACCATACATACACACACACACACACACACACACATAGGGACTCTCTCCCTCCCACTAACTTCACACACACACACACACACACACCGTACATACACACATACCGTACATACACACACACACCATACATACACACACACACCATACATACACACACACACACACACCATACATACACACACACACCATACATACACACACACACACACCATACATACACACACACACCATACATACACACCGTACATACACACACATACACCATACATACACACACACACCATACATACACACACACACACACACACACACACACACACAGGGACTCTCTCCCTCCCGCTAACTTCTCACACACACACACACACCGTACATACACACACACACACCATACATGCACACACACACACACACACACACACACACACACACACACACACAGGGACTCTCTCCCTCCCGCTAACTTCACACACACACACCGTACATACACACACACACCATACATACACACACCACACACACACACCGTACATACACACACACACATAGGGACTGTCTCCCTCCCGCTAACTTCACACACACACACACACACACACACCATACATACACACACACACACACACACACACACACACATACACACACACACACCATACATACACACACACACATACACACCATACATAACACACACACATACACACACACACACCATACATACACACACACACACACACACACCATACATACATACACCCACACACCATACATACACACACCATACATACACACACACACACACACACACACCATACATACAAAAACACACACACACACCATACATACACACACACCATACATACACACACACACACACACACACACCATACATACACACACACACACACACCGTACATACACACACCCCACCAGAACATAAAATGTAATAACATGGACAGACAAGCATAGTCAGGTCATTTCTAAGAATCCTCAGCTGAGGAGAGCTGTGACTCTCAATAGTCAAATGAAGCAATATCAAACTGACAAAAAAGGGCAGCACGTGCTTTAAAATTATTATTATCTGCAAGACAGGGTTTTACCGTTTTGTTGGTAATACCATTGACAAGATTGAGGCCGAGGCTGAAACATTGCTTGAAATGCTGCTGCTGCCCCTAAAGCTGCACATTTAACTCGTTTGACATTTGCCCTCCCTCCTTGTTCCATCTACAGCGAAACCACAGGAAGTCGAGGGGTTCTCAGAAATGGTCTACACTCTGGAATCTGAGAATCTTAAACTTTCCCTGGGTTTGGCACTTTTGTACTGAGGACAATCATACTCAGGCACCCCCCTTTCCTTCTCTTACGTAGGAATCCATCTGAATGATGGACAGCAGGGGAGTCCTTTTAAGCCTAAGAAGATGCCGCATGCATGAGCATGCATGAGACATCCATACAAACACAAGGCACTTCGAATTTGCTAATGGAGTCTTTATCGATTTAAATTAGTCACTTACACCGAGCACAAGGCAGCTAGCTAGCTTTCATAACTGACACTCTCCAAAACTGACAAACTGAAGAGGGATTCATGTGACTCAAACAGTTGTTCTTGGAGCTGTTTGTCGACAATTAAAGCATATTTGTGACCCTTCAATTATAAGAAATAGGAAGCTAAATGTCCAGGATGTGGAGGAAGAGAGAGAGAGAGAGAGAGAGAGAGAGAGAGAGAGAGAGAGAGAGAGAGAGAGAGTTAGTTTGTTATCTGTTGGTTTTGAGATAGGTCTCTCTACAATGAAATGAATATTCTGTTGCATATATATCTGCCTGCCTGAAGAGGGCATCAGATCCCCCTATAGATGGTTATGAGCCACCATGTAGTTGCTGGGAATTGAACTCATGACCTCTGGAAGAGCAGCCAGTGCTCTTAATGACTGAGCCATCTCACCAGCCCGAACAGAAACTTTCTATGTGGCTGTATCAAGTAAGAAGCTAGACTCCTGGGCTGGCTCAGAGGCTGCAGTATTTGCTGTATGAACCTAAGAATCAGAGTTCAGATCTCCAGACTCCATCTAAAGCCAAATATAGCAGTGCACATCCATAATCCTACTGCACATATAGCAAGGTGAGAGGCAGAGACAGGAGAGTCCCCAGAAGCTCACAGGCCAGATGGGTGGGCATATGACAGGAGACCCTGCCTCAAGCAGGAAAGTGGACTACTGACACTTGAGATTGACCTCTGACCTCCATGTGTACCTAGCCTCCCTCACGACCTCTAACATCCCTGCCTTCTTTGTGTTTTCTTTTTGTTATCTAAACCACAAGATAGCAACAAAGGAGCAATACACAGAGACACAGAGCTGCACTGTGACTCCTGCACTGGCTGCCCTATTCGAACCTCTGCAAACTTCAGATGCTTACATGCTGACCTGTTTTTATTAAAGTGCCACCTACAGCTAAGAGTGTTGCATGTTAGTCTCACTGGAAGAACACAAAGGAAAAGAAGAAACACATTTCAAGAATGTATGACATTCAATGTGGAGTTTAGGGAGTACAGGGTGTGGGGGAATACCAAAGAACAAGAGGGTTGAATCTTCTCGAATCCTAAACCCATCAGGTACAGAAGGCCATTGAAAATGCTTGAAAACTTGGAATTGGACAGATGTCTCAGTGGTTAGCACCGCGTGTTGCCCTTGCAGGGGACCTGGAGTTATATTCTCAGTATTACATGGGGGCTTAAAACTTTCCATAACTCCAGTTAGGAATCCAGGAAACCTCTTCTGACCTCCATGGGCACCAGTTCACTCATGGTGCACATATGTAAACACAGGCAAAACGTAACATATGAAATCAATCTTTTTTTAAAAAAAAATCAATAATATGTTTGAAAATCCTAATGAGGCTCCATAAATTCTAATAACAGTAGGAAGGAAAGGTAAGAGCACTCTGTCTGTCTGTCTGTCTCTCTCTCTCTCTGTCTCTGTCTATCTGTCTGTCTTTTTGTCTGTCTGTCTGTCTCTCACAGACACACACACCCTGTTTCATATTTAAAGAGTATGCTTAACTCATTTGTAAGGAACATTATCAGACAGGCTTCAACAGGAAAGGGCTGAAGCATCCATATCAACTTAGAACTCATCTACATCCCAGGCAGAAAAGATGCTGCAATCCTACCCAGAAACACATTTGTCCTCTACCATGTGGAGTGAGGCCAACCCTGTCTTGTGAGATTCCTTGGCCTCCTTAGTGTGTACTCCCAAGTTGGTGGATTTAGAGGTGTGTGATATGGTTGTCCACAAGCCAGGCAGGGCAGTGCAACAGCCTGAGGTACACAGTATGCAGACATGCCTCTTATTATTTCAGAAACAGAGATCATATACAATAAGATGACGAGAAAGTAATGAACGTCGAGCATTTGCTACCTTTTGATTTTAAAATATAATTTGTTTTTGTTGTTTTTAAAATAATGTTTGTACTTAACAACTGTTTAGCACAGTCTCCTGAAAGATGAGCAATGTGCATTAACTTCACAAGCAGCCAATTCCAGGAGCCCATGAGAGTTTAAATGCCTGGGATTGTCTTCCTAGCTGTTCTGAAACACCGGTAGAATGTGAACTCAATTGTACAAAACAAAATAAGAACCTTTAGCGCCATTATGTATAATTTGATTTTCATAGTTTTGTAGGCTTTTGAATTTCCAAATGGGCCAACTTCTTTGTCTCAAAGCTGGCTCTCACTTGAAGCAAGTCTATGGGTTCAGAATGAGACATTTCACACAGTGCTTGCCATGGTGCTCAGCAGAGAAAGCCATTCCTCAGGGCCCATATCCCCTCCACTAACCCTCAGAAAAAGAAGCCCTACCACTGGAGCTGCAAGCTGCAGACAAGGAACACTTATAATTAAGATAGTTCTTTGAAGCTGTAACTTCATCTGTTATTTCCCATAAAGGACAGAGCCCTAAACCTATCAGGTGAGTTCTGGTGATGAAAGAACATGAATATACTGTTATTAGTAAGACTTCAGGGAAGCGCTTGTAGGCAGAAGTGTGACACAGGCCTGGGGCCGGTATCTTCCATCTTTTCTTGTCTAACCAAGAAAGACAGCAGTGCAGATTCTCAAGATGTTACTGATAGGTGGCAGCCTCATTACTGTGCATTGTGTGGATGCCAGCTCATGAGCTGCCACTTGGCAAAAGTGGAACGAACCCCCTGCTTCCTGAGGTATCAGAGGAGTTGGAATCTAGTAGCGGTTACAACGATTCCATCCTATAAATATGTATGGGCATGCAATATGCAATATAATGAAGAAGGATCATCAGGGAGAAAAACACAGTCAGAAAGAGCAGCATATTAACAAGAAAAACTCGCATGAAAAGCTGTGAGGGTGCCAAGGTTCTGGCGGGGGTGGAAGGCAAACACATATCCTATATATTAAAGCTGAGCTGCCAAGGGGTCAACCCGAGTCCATGTGAGTCTCCACCGTCATTCTTCCCCAGCCTTGACCCATCGGACAACCACAGGACACACTGCTGTGAAAACTGCAGAATGTACCCTGTAGCCTTCAGGTTGAGGTCACCCTGAGGACTGTAAATCAAGAAATTCTAGGAAAACAAAAACTCGCATTCACATTTTAGAACTGAAAGCAAATGAAAGGGAAGGGACTCACAATGCAGGAGAACTCTATTTTGGGAGAAAAAGAAAATATACAGAGGCTGCGTACACAGTGCATTTTCAACTTTAAATGTTTCCTTGTTGTGTTTAGGGCTTACTTTGTGGGCCATTTATCACCTCTGTATTTAATATTAGATACCCGAATCTTGTAAAAATCACCTGAGATAAACATTGACGAGGATTTTTGGTGCAACTTCCGAAGAGTCTGGCCCTTTTATTGTATGGCAGCTATTTGTAAGAAATGATATGCTAAGTAATCCTGGAGTATAATTTAGGGACAAAACCAACTGTCAAGAAACAGCCAGAAACTACGTCTAATGAAATCTTTACAGACTGAAGTAATAAGTATTAAATTAATCAACATAGCTTAATTGAAGCTCTATCTGTAACATTTTTTTTATTAGACTTGTTATTAATGAGCCTTTAAATGCTACAACTAACTTGAGCTCTGTGTTAAATTTAAATAATGAACCATTGTTCCCACACAGAAAAAGAACAAACATCATTTTAATAGGCCTCTTTCTCAACGGGCCTTTTGCAGGCAGTGGGAGGAAGAGAGGAAGATACGGTCCATGGTTCCACACACCACTGTTGTGTGGTTGGCAAGATACCACAATGAAGGCTGCTAAAATAGCTCAAAAATAACCATGCTGAAATCCCCAAGGAAGTAACCATGCAGCAGCTAAGAGCAGAAAGGAGACAAGAATTTAGGCTTCGCCTCAAAGATGGGCTTATCGTTAGCCCCAGTCACGTGCCACCTAGATGGACGTATACACCAAAGAGCAAGCTACAGCAGTTGGGCCACTGTTACTGTGCCCTGTGATATTTGTACATCATGTTGCATGCATCCTATTGCTGAGAAACTGGAGACTCTACCCAGGACTGCCCCTGCTTTGTATCTGAATACTTACCTGAACATGTCCCCCAAGCCTTTTAACATCCCCTTCTTGGCTTTCAGTTTATCCTTCTCCTTCTCTCGGTCTTTCTTCTTATCCTTCCCGGTTTTGTCCTTTTTCCTCTCTGTCTTGTCCCTTTTCTCTGGGTCTCCATTCATTTGTCTCTCCAGAGAATAGGAAGGCTGATCGCTGGACGTGGACACGGACTCCCTCCCTGATCGTGAGCTTTCCTCTGTGTCTTCTTCCACTTGAAGGAGGGGAGAAAAGGAGATAAGGAAGACAGTAAGCCTTGGCAACAAAGTGAGAACGCTAAGCTGCACACGACCTCACTCTCCCACAGATTCTATAGACCTTCCATCCACTGGGGCTGTGTGCAGAAGATGGGGCACCAGCGCAGGAGAGCAAAAGCTTTCTGGCTGGGTATGCAAACATGGTGATGCTTTCATCGCTACAGAGTTTACACTGCAAAGGAGAGCTAGGAAGACTTCAGGCCACACAGATCCAGCAGGATCCTGTGCTCTACATTTGCAAAGTGAAAACCAACTAAGCGAACTGTACCTCCTCTGTGCTTCTTTCTTCTTGGTTAAAGATCCTGCAGATACCCTTCATCTGCTGAATGACACCTCTCACTAACAACCACCATGTCAGCATGAACTTCCAGTGCCAAGCTCCCTGATACACTCACATGTGGTATCTGAGCACAGGAGAATAGGCTTTTTCTGAAGACAACAGGTCTTCAGGTTCTTCTTATGTTATTACTACGGGAGGCTAACACCACATGTAATAGCTACAGTGAGAACCATGCTTCTGTGGCAAGCGCTTTCGTGATGGGGTCATCTGCTCAGTACTACTCCATAGCTACAGAGGTAGAGGTTCCTTGGGAACCAATAAGTCTGTAACTCACTCCTTCCAGTGTTACCCTTAGTGTTTGGCATTTTAAAAAAATGACAAACAACTGTAAACAGTAACTGTTAGAAATCAGTTCAGAGATCCAGCCATAAATCTACCTTCCAAATACACACAGTAAAGATTGTGTGGGCTTTAAGTGATTCTTGAATCCTAAGGTGGTTTCTTTCTGGCTCTGACAGAAATAGATCCATGTTCTTGGACTTGCATCAGTATGGAGTTAAATATAAAGATAAGGCTATCTCTCAATGGTTTGGCCTGCAAATCAAGGCAATAATAGATCTTGATGTGAAGTATAGTCTTACTTCCCTCTCAGTCACAGGCACCAGGGTAGTGAAGTAAGTATCAAGACTCTAGGACTGTAGAAGACATCCTAGCACATCAGATCTCTGTTATTAAATCCTCACAAATCTGAGACTAGTTGACAAACCGACGACATAGCCTTGCCAAAGGAACGCCATTCTGCATTGTTTTAAAGATACCCGTTGTTGAGTAGAAGGACAAAAAACCAAGGAGATGGGGGCTGGAGAGATGGCTCAGTGGTTAAGAAGCACTAACTGCTCTGCCAAAGGTCAAATCCCAGCAACCACATGGTGGCTCACAACCATCCGTAATGAGATCTGACGCCCTCTTCTGGAGTGTCTGAAGATAGCTACAGTGTACTTACATATAATAAATAAATAAATCTTAAAAAACAAAAACAAAAACCAAAGAGACAAATTCTTAGACACACAGCTTAAAACAGGAGCCAATGGGGGCTGGAGAGATGGCTCAGAGGTTAAAAGAACTGACGGCTTGTCCAGAGGTCCTGAGTTCAATTTCTAACAATGACATGGTGGCACGACATGGTGACTCACAAGCATCTGCAACAGGATCTGATGCCACCTTCTGGTGTGTCTGAAGACAACTATGGTATTCTATCTATCTATCTATCTATCTATCTATCTATCTATCTATCTATCTATCTACCTACCTACCTACCTATCTATCTATCTATCTATATGTATAGATATACACACACATATGTATGTATACACACACACACACACACACACACACCAAAAAACCCAAAATTAACTAAGGGGGAGGGGACCAAAACCTTAAAACAGCAGCTAGCAGGATGACTAGGTGGTTAAGACTGTGTCCTGCTCTTTCAGAAGACCTGAGTTTGGTTCCCAGCACCCGCACTGTTTGACTCACAACCACACCTGTGTGACTCTAGCTCCAAAGGGATCCACTGCTGCTCTTCTATAAGTACCACCACCCACGTGCTAATACCCCTACATATACACACAATTTAAAAATAATAGATATGTTCACAACTGCCTGTAACTCTAGCTCCTAAGAGATTCATCACTTCTGTTCTACAAGCACACTCACTCATATATGCTCACAAATATACAGATAATTTTAAAATGAAATAGACATATTCATAACCACCTGACCTAACTCTAGCTCCAGAGAATCTGATGGAACTTTGTGGTTACTATCACTTAGATGTGCACATACCTACATTCAGACACACACATACACATAAAAGCTATGTTAGCAATTGGGTGCTAGGGCTTGGACTGATAGGGCTTGAGACTTCCATGGAGGTGCTCACTTCAGAAGCTAGGTCAGATCACAGAAGACTGCAGACCCATATAAAATGACTTTAGAAAAGTCTTTAGCCTTTTCTGATATTGGTGTTATCTGGCTTTGAGCTACCACCTTCCTCCAGAAGAAATGGTAGCCAAGAAAGCGCTTTTCTGAGAGCTTGAGATATAACTCAGTTGGTGGAGTGCTTGCCTGGCATTCACGAAGCTGGGTTCTATGACCAGTACCACATAGGCCAGGGGTGGTTGTATATACATATAATCCCAGCACTTAGAAGGTGGAGTTCAAGCTCATACTAAGCTACATAGCAACTGAGGCTAGCCTTGGCTACATTAAACCCTGTCTCAAAGTGAGACAAACAAAACAAAGAGAAATCTCAGAAATTGTGTTTCTTTTCCTCTCTGTGAATACACAGATATTAACTGAGGGAGTTTGTTAGAAGGGGCTAGACCACATTTTCAGGTAGACACAGAATCTGTAGCCTTATACACCATGCTGAACTAAGGTTGCGATTTTTGTGATGTGTGCACAAGAAATGATGAACCTGACCAGTGGCCCTTGGGTTTGCTATATGTGAGCCATCTAAGAGACTGCAATTCCACGTTTAGCAGAGTTCAGGATTCCTCCTCACACCTCCAAACATGGCTACGTTCTGCCCACTTATAGGCCATTGCTTCAATCCTTTGGGAAATGGGTGCGGTCCCAAATTTGTGATGACTGATCAAATTACCAGTAAAGAGTTCTCAGAAATTCCAAAACCTATGTATACTGGAATACTGCAATGTGCTGATTGGAAGCTGGTGGATATTCTATGAGTCCTGCTTCGGAACAAACTGTTATTAAACCTTCCACCCAATGCACACAATCTTTTGTCTCCTTACACTTTTCAAATAATACCTCTACGTGTCTGCCTCCCATCCACATAGCTCCTGAAGTGAAAATGGCTGGCAGAAGGCAGCTACAAAGCGACTCCTATGGAAACAAAAGGCACTGACTTCCCATCCACGAATGGATCCAGCATCTGAGCAGGAGTCCTCTGCCTTCCGGAGATGCCTGCTCTCCTACAACAAAGCTTCGTAGAACGAGCCATAATCAAGCTATGGCATACATACCCATTGTATGTGAACTAGCTCTAACTGGCCTCAGGTATATTCTAGTGTCATCACCATTTGAACATTTGTTAAAATGTATCGACATTTGATAAAATGTATCATCTAATACATTTTACGACCCTCTATGATGTCTGAAACAAAAGAGAACTCAATAAATGTAAATGATTTAGTGTTCCACAGCAACCATTATCATAAATCATGAATGGAACAGGAGTAGCAATACGGTCGGTTCTCTGCCTAATAGTTTTGGCAGGACTTCAGGGGGCATATGTCTTCTCTTGGCTCTGTAACAGAATAAACATGGTGCCTTCACAACTCACTATATGCTGAAGCTGTGTTTGTGCCAATTCTTTCCATATTCAGAATAATTTTCTCATGTATGTAATGCAACTTACTCCCTAAATTGGATGAAACAGAGGAAGTATTAAATGATTTATTAACTTTGCTTTTGTAATCTCATTTTATGAAATGAAAACTCCTATCTCACTTTCTTGCCCCCAGCAAGTGCACTGTTTTAAGTGATACTTACACATCAGAAGATTCTTTATTCTTTGACTAAACATTCAGATTTAGGTAATACCTCATCACCGAAAAAGCTGCTGGGGGCATACTGATCTAACCAATGTCTTCAGATGCCAACTAATTAAAAATATTTAGCAATATGGAATTTCATATGTACAAACATAAGATGTTCTTTTGCGGAGTCACATTCTATACACTTCGACTCAACAAAAAGAATGTCCCTGCTATGCCCTTCTCCTCTGTGTAAACACTTTTTTAAAAAAAGTTCAAATGAATTGGTTACATGTGTTTAACTTGTGAAAAACATGTATATGATTTAAGGACACAGGTATAGTAGATGATAAGATTAAAACCTATCTGTATATATTTAGGACTAGCTTTATTGTAAGGATTATGAAATAGTTTACAACCTTAGGCTAGGAAAATGCAAAACACTCATGGGAACAATAACTTTACTAAGAAAACACTAGCAATGTGTCCTGTCAGCAGCAAGTGACTTTTCTGTTCTGCTCCTATTATAAACTCCAGCACAGAACTAATCATGAATTTATATTTAGATAATGTTCTATTTTAAATACAGCATAAATGTTACTGTTTTCCACTTTAATCCTGCTCAACTTTACAGACAACCTGTGTAAAAGTAGACGCTAACTCCTTCCGAACAAAAACAGAAGCCCCTGATGCTTTTATTGGGTAACTTGCTCCTGGCACTGAACACTTAGTCCCTTCCTGAATGATTACTATAAAGACAGCACTTGCTCATTCCTTTTTTAAAGGTAAATGGAGAAGCTGCTTCTTCCCTTTGATGTGCCAGTCATTCTGCAATTAAGACATACCTAATCACTATGTTTTCAACAGATGCAAATGTGACTCAATTAAAATTCTAGACCCTGTGACAAACTGAGCTTCTCGATTCTGAAAGGTACCTTGTTAGGACTGGGTCACTGTGAAGTCTAGAAAAGTCTGGGTACTTTCAAATTAATGGTTATGGAGAAAATGGCCTCGGCTTGAGAGAGGAAACTCAGAGAAAATGAAACATTTCCCTTTGGTTACCTCAAATCCTGGACTCTCACAGGCCGACTCCCAGCCTTCAGTTAACAGTCATTGTTTTCTTTCATTGATAACCAATGTTGCTGCTGCTGCTTGCTGTAATGAGCTCTTGCTGCTTGCTTACTCAAAATTCATCTCTCCCTTTCTGCTTCCCTGTAAACTCAGATTGTGCCCAGAAATGACCAAGCTCCAAGGGGGTCAATTCATTAAATTTAAAGCAACCTATGGAAGCCATACCCCTGTAGACATGGGAGTCCAAGGTCATTGCGCCAGGCACAACCCTGTCACCCTGAATCCTTTCCTTCTGCAGGGTACAAAAAGGAAACTGTGAAGCTACCCTGTGGACAGAGTCGCAAACAGGGAGGAAAAGAACTGGTGTCTGCTGACCCTGATGGGATGTGGGCTATTAAAAGCCTACAGTTGCCTGGCTGTATAAAACACTGGGTCTCCTTATCATTTAAGCTGTGGAGTAGGATTCTTATTAAATGCAACTGAAAGCATCACTGAGCTGACACGGTGTAGGTCAGACATTAAGACAACTGTAAAATATCAAATATCTAAGATCTGGTAGTTAATATCCTTTAAATGAATTATTGAATAGAAAAAAAAATAAAATTGAAATTAGAACTGTTTTCTTCCTTCCTTCCTTCCTTCCTTCCTTCCTTCCTTCCTTCCTTCCTTTCTTTCTTTCTTTTTGCTTTTTTGGTGTTTGGAGACAAGGTTTTTCTACATAGTCCTACCTGTCTTGGAACTCACTTTGTAGACCAGGCTGGCCTTGAACTCAGAGATACAGCCTCTGCCCCTCAAGTGCTGGGATTAAAGATGTACACACTGCCCCTGGAATACAACAGAATTTTATATTCACTCAGTAGACACTCTCCTCTGAGGGCAAGAGGTAAAGGGTACTGGCCGAATAAAAGAGCCTGAGGTAGACCTGCTTCCTATTCTCATTTTAGAAGATCTACTTGGGGATTAGAAAAGCTTCACAATGAAGACATGGGTTCTTAAGCCACTTAATTCACATGGGAAAACAGAAGCTCAAACCTCACCATCTTCACAAACTTTAAAGTAAGTTAGGAGTGAAGTAGTAGGAATGCAGACTTGGCCCTACAGGAGAGTCTCAGTTGGTGAAGTGATTGCTGCATAGGCGTGAAGATACAAGTTCAATCCTCAGAGTCTATGTTTTAAAGATTGATTTATTTATTTAATGTATATATGAGTACACTGTAGCTGTACTGATTGTTGTGAGTCATCATGTGGTTGCTGGGAATTTGAATTCAGGAACTCTGCTCTTGTCTAAAGATTTATTTGTCATTATATCTAAGTACACTGTAGCTGTCTTCAGATGCACCAGAAAAGGGCGTGAGATCTCATTACAGATGGTTGTGAGCCACTATGTGGTTGCTGGGATTTGAATTCAGGACCTTTGGAAGGGCAGTCAATGTTCTTAACCGCTGAGCCATCTCTTCAGTCCCAGAGTCTATGTTTTAAAAGAGGCTGTGTACTGATGAATGCTTGTAACCTTAGCTCTGAAACCTGGGAGAAAAGATGTCCTTAGAACTCACTGGCAGTCAACTTTGGTGAGCTGTAGGTTGAGTGAGAGACTCTGCCTCAAATAATAAGATGGAGAGAATTGAAGATGCCTGAAGCTACCCTCCAATCCAGACACTTATGTGTATTGTATGTGTGTATTCTCATTCTCTCCCTCTCCCTCCCTTTCTTAAGAATTCTGACTTTAATCCCAGCACTTGGGAGGCAGGGGCAGGCGGATTTCTGAGTTCGAGGCCAGCCTGGTCTACAGAGTGAGTTCCAGGACAGCCAGGGCTACACAGAGAAACCCTGTCTCGAAAAAAACAAAAAAACAAACAAACAAACAAACAAAAGAACACCAAGAATTCTGCTAAACTTGGCAAATCAACTGTCTACCAACTTTCTATGGCTTGCGAGATCAATAATGCTGCAACAGAACACCAAGGACTGGACTCCAGGGCCCAGCAAAGCCTTTGCAGAACTGAACACTTTGAGAATGTAAATATTATCACTGGCTCTTATTTTAGCTGACTATTTTGACTTTGGGGAAGGAAGAAAGATGTAGGAAATGAGCAGCCAGTGCTGCAGATGGCATCAAGTAACTGGATCTGCCATTCTGGACCCTGACTTTTAACACAGGAACGAGGCGCTCCTGGCAAGGGAAATAGTTGGCTTTATCTGAGCACGGGGGTGGGCATGGAGCACACATGTTCAAGGCAGGAAGGAAATCTTAAGATGCACTTCTTTTGAGATGTGTAACAGGAAAATAACCATTAGAAGCTTAGTGTGGTAACACATGCCTGTGATCCCAGCACTTGAGGTCAACTTGGACTATATGAGATCCTTAACAAACAAATAAACGATAACTGACAAAATGAAGAGCCAATATCATGGCTGAGATGGGACAAGACGGGAAGGAAACAGGTGACAATACCAAGCACCAGCAAAGGAGAAGAGTTCAAATGAATGTCTTCAGGAAGCTCTATACTAAAAATAGCTAATTTAATTAAAAAAAAAAAATCTTAAAGCGTACAGGGTGGGTCATGGGTAGAGGAATAGGAAAAATAGGGTTGTATTTATAAGTTCACCAAAGTTGGGTGTCAGTGAGCTCTAAGGACATCTTGTCTCCCTGTCTTCAGAGCTAAGATTATAAGCATGCATCAGTACACACACAGCCTCATTTAAAACACAGAGTCCAGGGATTGAACTCATACCTTCATGCCTACACAGCAATCACGTTACCAACTTATTGCAAAAGATCACGGTTCATTTATACTTTAGCTTCTAAATGTCTTTCATCCATCAGTCTTCCAGATGCTGTGGGTTCCCAAAGTCAATGGCAGGCTGTCACCTATACAACTGGTCATACTCCAAAGTACCCTGCTGGACAAGCAGCACAAAGCCTGCCCTTTCGACAATCTTAACCCCTACAGATGCATTCTTACTGTTCAGTTTATTATCACACGGAAGTGACACTAGTCAGGCATCTCCTCTGCCTGTAGGAACAATGCATCATGACAATGAAGGTTTCACTGTCACCCATTCCTACCAAGTGGAATATACATCAACTTAGACTGTTAGCACCACTGGACTCTACCGTGGGACTTGTCACGTAAAATCATTTGAAGTCAGAGGATATAGAACAGTTGGAAGTGGATTAGTACAGTGTTTGCCTTGGTGTCACATAATCTTGACCCAGTGGCATGCAACTGTAACCTCAGCATTTGGGATCAGAAATTCAAGGTCTTCCTTAGCTATAATGGAAGTTCAAGATCAGCTTTGGATATATGAGATTCTGTTTTGATTTTTTTTTAAATTTTAAACAGCGAGTGAGTTTGATATCACTGTATGTTTTAATAACCCACAAATAGTTATTATTGTGCCTAGGAAGAGATTTCAGCCACCGTTCAGGCTATAAGTGAAAACCGAACAGCTTGAAAGTAAGCACACAGGGTTGGTCAACGAAGGCTGCTGAATGTTTCCTCCTTTCTGAGAAATCAGATGGCCTATCTCCCAGAAGCTGGTTGTTTTTAACATCTAGGAAATTTAGCACATTTCAGAGAGTGCATAGAAACCCTTAATGTTAAAACAAAACAAAAACTTCAACTCTGTGGTAGCATTTGCCTACATGTCTGAGAGGCTGGGTCCTATACTCAACAGAAACAAAAGATCAAAAAGCTGTACTAAAAGTGGCACATTCTACTTAACATCAGAGCTTCGGAAACACAGGTTGAAAGTGGATTGTTTAGGGAAAAGGTTCTTGAAGAAAGAAGGAAGGGGACAGGAGTTGTATTGGCTGGTTTTGTGTCAATTTGATGTAAGTTAGAGTCATCAGAGAGGAGGGAGTCTCAGTAGAGGAAATGCCTCCATGAGATCCAGCTGTAGGGCATTTTCTCAATTAGTGATCAATAGGGGAGGGCTCAGTCAATGGTGGGTGGTGCATGGCAAGCAAGCCAGTGAACAGCATCTCCATCAGCTCCTGCCTCCAGGTTCCAGTCCTGCTTGATTTCCTGTCCTGACTTTCTTCAAAAATGAAGAGCAACATGGAAATGTAAGCCAAGTAAACCCTTTTCTCTCCAGCTGGCTTTTGGTCATGGTGTTTCATTGCAGCAATGGAAACTCTAACTAAGATGGTAGTGTTCACATGGAAGACTGGAGGGAAACATACACACCATCATAAGAAGACATTTGTTACACAATGCAGATCATGTAGAAGTCCAGGCTGCTTAGAGCTATGGATAGATGGGCATGGTGATGCATGTCTGTGATCCCAGAGGGGCGAGGAGGAAAATGCATGCTGCTAGAGTTTACTAGGTCAATCTATAGTGGGACCCCAAAAACAATTTCTGGAGACAAAGAGGGCTCAAGCCTGACTGGACAAGAATGGTATCAGATGCCACAAGGAGAAATTAAGACAGCATGGCAGAGAGAAGATGATCACAAACACTAACCAGAGTAATAATTCATCAGTCATCTCAGATTAAGACACAAGCCCAGCCCATTTACCACAGAATTGTTAAGTTATACTTAATTGTGTTTATGTATGTGTTTGCATGAGTGTGTCTGTGCTTGTATGTGGGTAAGGTTTGGGGGTGGGGGGTACCATACAGCATATGGAGGTTAGAGAGCAATTTGTGGAAATCAGTTTTTTACTTCTACCTTATGGATCCCAAGGATGGATCTTAGGTTGTCAGGTTTGGTAGTAAAGATCTTTTACCTACTGAACCATATTTCTGGGCTCCTGTGTATTAGTTTAAAAGGGGAACAGCTTGTATGGAGTAAAACCAGATGTCCACAGTGGAGGAGATCTCTAGAAGCTGAGCTGGAAATAAGCTTGGGTGGATTCAGATGGGATGATTGTATGCATCCTTTATCAAAGACTTGGTTCCATAGTGTCATTACTGGAAGAAAGGAAGGGAAACCTTTGACCAACAGGGTCTGGTGGGGGTCCTTTGCTCTTTGGGAAGGTACCTTGATGGAGGACTCAGGAATCCCATCTGTCAGGCTTAATGCTTCCTGGTCTGTGACACATTTGTTCCACCAGTGTGTCCAGGTCATTGCCTTCTGCTACTCACAGAAATGTTTAAAGCAATGGTATAGTCCCACTCTAGACAGAAACTCCAGAACCGTGGACTAACAAACCTCTTTTCTTTAGAAAATCAACTGCCACAAGATTTTATCAATAATGCAAACTGACTAACCCAGAGGATGCCTCATGGTCATGTGCAATCCAATTCCTTTTACATTTAAAGGAGGAACCTATCATGTGAGAAAACTGAAGTTCACAAAAAGATTAAAATAACAGATTAACCAGATCAGGAAAACAGTTAAGAAGCTTTGAGATTATACATAAAACACTGGGTGTTGATGGGACCAAAGTGCTCCACCTGTTCTTAAGAACAAAACTATCATTATCAGAATCTATAGGTAGCAGCCAATGTCATTTGGCAGGACAAGGAACTCTCCTTATAATGAAGAAGACTCTGCAGGGGTGACAGCGCTGTGACTCAGGAAACTTAAGCCCAGGCCTGGCAGCTAAACTAGGAAACATGTTCTTCCTCTGGCAAGAAAAGGGTACATCTACTTAAAGTCACAGGCTGGTGATATTTTGAAAAGGATCTAGACTTAGACAAAGGACAGAGATGAGTGCAGCAATCCTCAGTTTCACTCTGTGCATTACACCAGTCAGAAATAATCATGTCCTGAACACACCACATGTTATGAGCAAAAATCACGCAGTTATGCTTGAAATCTCTTCAAGATGCGTTGTTTACTTAAAACCCTCCTCGCCCAATGGCATCATCTGCCTTAGGACCCTGTGCAGGGAGCAGTCTATCAAAGGTGGAAATGAAAGTAATTTACATTCCACAGAAATGTTCTCTGGTCTTGGATCTAACTTCAGTTAAATAATAAACAGATAGATGATAGATAGATGATAGATAGATGATAGATAGATAGATAGATAGATAGATAGATAGATAGATAGATAGATAGATAGATTCATAGATAGATAGATAGATAACTTCAGTATATCCCACAGCTTTTCTAACAGGTAAGTCACATGGGTAGTCACATTTGATATTAAAATCTAAAATGTAATCTTCCTCCTCTAGTTTACACACTGCATGGTCAGGGTATATAAATGCTATCAGTACAGTGTAATCAGCTGTACAAGCATAGCTACTATGAGGCTCCCAGGAACATGGAAGTCAGAAACGCCAGGCGTATACAGCTATAAGAAAAGGAAGATAATCAGGACTGGAGTTGTAGCTCCATGGTAGAGCACTTGTCTTGAATGTTTGAGGTCCCAGATTCATACCCAGGACCCAAAATAAACAAAGAAAAAATTAAAAGGTCGATGAGGAGATGAATATGATGAGACCATGCTGTGTGCACGCATGGAAACACTACAGTGAAACCTATTATCTTGTACAATCTATAAACCAACAATATACTTATAATTAAAAAGAACAAACTGTAAATGAACAATTATGGAATATACTAATCTGTAACATTTACCTTTATAGGTCCTAAGTTCTTTCTCTTCTAAGTAAGTACTTTCTTTAGTATTTAAAAAAAAATACTTTTTAAATAAATGTTTAAACATATTCCCTGCCAACCACATACTTATAAAGGTTAATTTCTCTTTAATGATCTATGGGAAAACATACTGCTCATTCATACTAAACTATGACTCTCAGTCAGTTTGGCTTAAAATATTTAGTAATTTGGGAAAACTATAAATTTATAGACTGCCGTTTTAGTCCAAAAATATGTTTTTTAATAATAAGCTATTAAATGTATTTATTGGCTATGTCATCTGGCAAACAACATACACCAGTGGTTTTCAAACATTTTAGTGTAAAGATAACTCTTTATGCATGAGTTATTGAGAAATTCAAATTATATGAATAAATCCAAATTTCATATGTATGCATGTATATATTGGTTTTTGAAGATAGTTTCTCTGTATAACCCTGGCTTTCTTGGAACTCACCCTATAGTCTAGGCTAGCCTTAAAGTCAGAAATGCACCTGCCTGTAACTCCCGAGTGCTAGGATTAAAGGCACATGCCACCAACCTCAAGCCAAATGATATTTTTTAATGCAAATTTTATTTATCAATATATACAAATTTAAAACTCTGTTTTTAACAGAAACTACATTGTAAAAAGAACTAAACCAGTTTTATGGTGAGTCAGATTATATTTTAAAAAAAAAAAAAAACTATTCAAAAATAGTTTTCCAAAACACATGGGTTAAAAAAAGCAAATGGTTTTTAGTTTTTTGTTTTCCTCCAAAGTTATTTTAACTTTAACTAAAAAGACAACTCCTTGCAAGATACTGTGACTCAGGCAGGTACTTTCTAGCACTGGAGGGGTTCAGAAAGGCTTTCAAGCTCGAGGACAACCAGACCTATATTATATAGCAGGACCCAGTCTAGAAAGATGGCTTCTCCTAACTGCTTCTGCATTGAGTCTAATATCACATGATGTGAGTCTCAAATACAGACTCTTTTTAAAGAGAAAATTACTGCAAGGACAACAGATCCCTTATTCTGTTAGACCTCTGAGATGTATGGAAAGGGCCTGGACCCCTGCAGGGTCCTGGTCGCACACTGATTGAGCAAGCCATCTGTAATTTCTGTTGCTTCAGCCAGGACACTCACAGGTCTCCATGCCTTCGTCGTCATCATCCACCATGGGCTTATCATAGGATTTGTCAATGGCGGCTCTGAAGCTCTCATTGCAGCCCCTTCCTCGGATGATTCGTGGCCGAGGGCGGTGGAAAGGAATGTTCCCGTTCAGCGTCACCTCGGCAACAGCAGTCTGCAGACTTTCTAAGGAGCTGGATTTCTTCAGACCCAAGGAGGGTCCCACATCTCTACTGGGGGAGCCTTGGAGGGTCAAAATAATATTGGATTAGATGAGATGGAAGTTACAAGTTCAGATCCAAACATCTATGCCCTGTGGAAACCTGCAGGGATAAAGTTATCGGCTCAGTGAGAAGTACTAAAACGTAGGCTGAAAATAATGATAGTTAATTTCATTTTTTTCTTCACAAATGTTAGGTTTTTATATCCGTTTCCATTTGAGAAAGGTTCTAGGTAATTAATTTTTATTTTAACAGATGAAATTTTATCAAATCATTGTCCAATGTGATTTGTATATGTATATACACACACAAAAACAACTAGAATAATCAGTAACTATATTTAAAATGCAGAGGCAGTAAAGAGGCTTCAGGAGAATTACGGTTACAATCTAACTGCCACACCTTTCTGTGATACAAAGTTGTTAAAAGCAGAAGGTGGATATCACTGTCATAGGCTTCACCCACTCTTGGCCATTGGAACACAAAGAAAAGCAGTCCTAGGGACTGAGCTACCAGCATACTTAGCTGGCACCAGGTAGAATACTGGAGCACAGTATGGGCTACATGAAGGATGGCAGAGATCTAAACAGACAAATCACACAAGGGCTTCTCCCCCAGAAGAGGCAGGGGTGCTGTCCACACTCCACGGAGTTAAAAATTTCGCTTTTATTTCTTGAAGATCCAGGGCGGTAAGGCTTGAGCTACCAACTGCACCTGACTTAGCAGGCAATCAAAACTGCTTTCCTTAAGCAAGGGAGACAGTCGCATCCATCACTGTCTGACCTGGCACACTGGGGTGCAAGTCAGCAGCCTCTAACGACTGACAACTCCACCTGGGTGGGCCAGGTGACAGGGCTGGTTCCTCACTTATCTTTGTAAAATGAATGAGGAAAAAAAAAACAAATAAAGGAGGGTTGGAGAAACTAAACAGCTCATATCCACATGGGGTCACCCGCCATATGTTGATCAATAATTAGGAAGTAGCTTCCTCATGTGACTACCTGGAAGACAAATGACTGAGGGGTGAGCTCACCACAGCTCAGGGGTGAGACACAAGGAAAACTAACTGAAAGTGTCAAAATAAGAATTAGTCTCTAATGCTTCATTTATATTACATATTTTACCTAATTTTCACCACAGGGTAGTAGCAGTGCTCAGGGAGGGCAGGGAGGTTGAAAATGCAGACAGACAGAGAAGCAGGCACAACTTTTAACAGTGGAGAAGTATTCTAGAATGTATGGGCCTCAGGAGCAATGATGATATTTTTGTGTTCTCAGTGTAGGTGTGTATGTATCTGATCAATTGTCTTGAAACTGAAGCACACTCTGAAAATTTCTTTCAGGTGACAGCGGGTCACACTCACTTATCACAGCACATGATTGGCAAGTCTTACATAACTCATAAAAGTTACGTCACAGGATGGAAAGTGAACCATGTTCCAAAACAGAAGGGATGATGTCAAGGAACCAAACACAACAGGAGACACACATTCCACCCTCACAATCTTGGTAAAAGTTCATTTCTGAATCAATTATGCTTGCGAGATTTCAAACCTCCCTATCAGTATTTGGCTCATGTAAAATATGTATTAGGCAAGAATGTGAGTATCTATGAAGGTATATATCTGTACACATGTACCCTCAGCAGTGATTTCACACCTCCTGTAGAGATGGTCATCACAATGCCACATTGTATACATGTAAGTATACAGTAACCTTTTCTTCAAGAGAAGTTAGCTGAGACTTTAGTGTACTTTGTAACAAAAATTGACAGTGAATTTAAGAAATGGTCCCAGTGCCCTTCAGCATAAAGCAGTTCTTCAAAGACAAATAAATATATAGAATAATTACATCAGCAAGAAAACTCTACAAGTGCACCAGACCCTGTATTCCTCAACACATAAAACTAGCAGTGTAATCTAGGGCCTTCTTTCTCTGCAACATAACACTTTAGCATAATGTTTATAATTGTGAATCGGGTGTTCTTTCATGGTTCAAATTTTCACAGTAAAGAGTTTTGCAAAAAGTCTATCTGTAGAGGGATGAGCAAAGGTACAATGGACCCTGTTACTGAAAAACAGTCTCACCCACTTAATTAAATATAGTCAATTACATTCCATCACTGTAAATCAAACAGTTGTCAGAGACCCCCGTGGCCTCTTTAGCCTAAATTGCTTATTATCTGGTTCTTAACTAAAAGAGCTCACTGCCTCTGTAACATAGATATCATACATTAAAGAAGAAACTAAGAATTCTGGGTTGGAGACATGGCTCAGGGCCAGAGTGCTTACTCGAAGTCACAAGGCTTGGGTCTCAAACCCCACTAGCATGGTGTCATAAACTCAGCATTTACTATGATGAAAAGTGCATAGGAGTCTTCTATATAAAACATAGGCAAAGACTATTCACAGCTATAGGAAAGCAGTATCTTCTCATTTTAATATAATAACTTTACTGTCTTTAGATCCTTAGTACATATGAATTTTTACATCTAAAAAAATCTTAATGAACCTGTCTCTTTGTTCTTTTTAAAGAAAGTCTATTCACTGCAAAAATAAAACACAATATCTCTGAATCTGTAAGTCAAGGAAATCATACTCGGAATATTTTCATAGAGCAGTTTTATTTGTGTGATGCCTTTATGTCTGAGATGAGCATTTTATTACTGCGGTCACTCCAGCTCTAGACCTGTTGTCCTATTTGGGGGAGATGGGGGGGGGATGATGACATGGTCTCATTATGCAGCTCCGGCCTGCCTGGAACTCTGAAGGTAGACTAAGGAGACCCTAGGAGCTCCGGGATTAAAGGTGTGCAGCACACCTGGCTTTTGATTCCGCCTGCTAATAAATATCTCTCTTGGTTAGCGGGGGGGGGGGGGGGGGGGGGGGGCTCAGTGAGGTTGTCTTCTGCAAGAAGCAGAAAGGAGAAAAAAATCTGTTTTCATTACAAGTGGCTTACAACTAGACATATATTTATGCCAAAACGTCAGCATGCCTTGCCCATCACCTCTGGGCTAACATGTCAAAGACCAGAGGTAACTCTGAAATGAGGAAAATTGAGCAACTCAGCTGAAGTCTGACTAACACTGAACATCTACAGAACTTCCCAATAGAGATTAACTCCCCCAAAGCAAAATGCATCCTGCTGTCTTCATAAAGTTTGTCTTAAAAATCTTCTAATTTAATTCCACGCATAGGGCAGACATGTACACACAAAATGAGAAAATGCTCTTCTCTTCTAAGACCTAACATTCGAAACACAAAAACACACACACAGCTTTACTAGATGATTAAATCTGAATCCATGCCATGACAGTTATATGATATTTTCAGTTAAAAGTCTGTATGCTACTTTTTATTTTTATTTTTTTTACTCACAATAAATTTTTTTTTCCTCATGTGGGTTTGGGTTGTTTCAATTAAACATTCCCCATTTTCACATAAATGGACAGCATGCAACATCACATTGTGAGCGTGTGCAGCTCAGCCTGGCATAAGGCTTCTTTAAACACTAACTGCTACTGTACACATGTAAACTACTAAGGCTTGCTCTACAGCTTCAATAATTTCAATGAATTTTATGCTATATCAGAAAAATAGCTACTCAGGAAGATCTGAGGCTATAGGTAATTGCCCTGAATACAGCCAATCTTATAATTTATTGAATGCAATTTTATAATCTATCATTTACTTCATAGAATATGGCAGCACCAAGAACAACCACAATAATCTTTATGCATGTATGTAGAACACACAGGCTGAAACTAATTACTACAGCAGGTTAAAAAGGCAAATTAAAGCTAATACGTGCTAAGTGATATAATTACATTATCCTGAATCTAGAATAATTAAAGCAAGATTCCAAAATACACTAATAAATCATGCATGCTCAACTGCACACAGCACACTGCTTAATTACACTGACAGACTCTGCTGATTATTTTCATGTCGTAATATAAAAAGATAGAGTGTACTGCTAAACCTAGTCCATGTAGCCCATTATTTCTATGAAATGATTAAGCAGTAAATTTAGAACAGATTCCAAAAGCTAACGAAGCCATATGTGTCATATAGTTCAAACTAATGTCAGGGTTAACAGAGCTAATTCCAACATCTGAAAAAGATACAGGAAAAAGCCCAGGCAACACAGAAGCACAGATAGCAAGCCTAGATACTATCATTTAGTGAAAGTATTTGTGTAGGACAGTAGTACTCAGCCCTGCTAGCCTCTGCCACCCCCTTAACACAGTTCATGATATGGTGACCCTCAATCATAACATTATTTCTTTGCTACTCCAGAACTGTAATTTGGCTACTGTTATGAATCATACTGTAAATATCTGATACAAAAGATATCTGACATAAGACCAAAAAGGGGTCGTGACCTACAAGTTGAGAGTTGCTAATACAGGTGATGTTATTTTATTTTCAAATAAAAATTACTACTTGGAGAACAGACTGTCATTAAGACATCCCACAATACTAAAGAACTGAAGAGATATTTTCTAAGGACTCTGATTTTTAAAAAAATCACCATGAAACATTCGTATGCAAGTAAGATTTAAAAAAAAAAAGAATCTAACGTTTTTAACAAGGTAAAGGGAGTCCATTCCATCTGTTACACGTATTACTGATAAATTTCTCATAACAGAAAAAAAATGTATTTTTCTCCTGCAATTCGATTTCCCATAACGAAAGCATCTGAGTGAGACTGGAATGGTGGTGCTTACAGGCAACATGACGGGAAGCTCTATAATCATGATAAGCTCCTTGAACCACGGTTTCTATAGTAACAGACTAACTGTCCGTTCTTACCTGCTCTCTGGTCATCCACTGTATTGAGTTTAGTCTCGTCAGCTACTGTTAAAAGGTAAATGTATAATGGTTAGCCCAGTTAGTCCCCGAAACCCAACATGCTTCAACCCTCCCCCAATCTTGACCGTTAGAGCATAACTCTTAGGCAATATTCCATGCAAGTCAAGTGAAACATCAAGCAAACATTCGTAATCAAAAAATAAAGGGAGAAGAATAAGCAGTAACTTCATGCAGTATGCCAGTCATTTCGTCTCACAGACGTGTTATTCGTACTGTTAGTGTTATCATCATTAGCCAAGGCAATGCGCTGTCCAATTTTATATAAAATATATGTCTGACAAATTAATGCTTTTAGTCTTGAGGTACGAACAGCCACCAGAAAACAGCATAAGTTATGGTTGATTAACAAAAGTTTTTTAAAGAGTAATTTAGTTTGTACCTGCATTAATTGAATTATTTTTAGGGGTAGATTTTGATTTAAGGGAGGCACTACCTGGTTGGTGTCTAATTGAACAACTATGGTTATTTTCTTCCATTGTTCCCAAATTCCTTCTGGAATGTATTCTCTCGGGTTACTAATCTGATTCAAGGATATAATGGTTACAACAGAAGAAGGTCTATCAATTAGCACTTGAAGAAGAGCAATCAGAGAGGGCATTGACAACTAAAGCCCCAGACATGGATTGAGATAATGGTTTCTCTCCAAAACACATTCTAGTTAAAAATTCCACCAAGTATAATCTCAAAGGAAGCTTCTTCTCAAATGGACAAAGTATCAAAACAACTTACAGGATGTTTTTGCTTTCCTCATCCAAAAAGCACACGTCAACTGATTATCATGTCAACAAGTTATGGTGAGTAGTTATGGGCATCTCAAATGCAAGGAAAACTAATTTTTTTTTTTTTTGCCAAATTGACACATTTTAAATTCTCTATAACTAAAAATAAAATAGACATGTGTTTGGGACCATCAGTTTCATCCCGAAGCATCCAGACCTTATTTGAAGAATCACGGAGATTGTACTCACTACCTAAATCCATGCTTTTTGATTTTCGTGTTTTAACGAAATCCAATTGACTGGCATCTGAAAATTGCTTTGTGCGTTTTTCTGACATACTCTGTCGTCCAAATCCTTCTCTTTGAAAAGCGAGAACCGGATCAACATCTGGACTCAATGAGCTGGGGTGAAGAGAAAGAAAAAAAACATAAAATTAATTACTAAGAAGTAGAGATATTCAAGTTTAGGAAAAGCCATATCTTTTAGTGCATGAATCAGAGCATATTATTTAAAGAATTAAACTAAATACAATATGCCTCATTTTTTAAAAGAGGGATCGAATGAAAAGTAAAAGAAAAATTACAATCTAAATTTAAAGTTAACTCTGTAGGTGAAAATTCTCTTATCTACTTCGCTCTGCATTTTTCCTCATTGTATTTGATAATTTCACTATTTCTGTTATTGTTTAAAATGAGTCAGACACTGGAAAGGCTGAATATTTGACAAGACTTGCCTTGTACTATAGCATGCAACCATATAAATTGCAATTTCACAACTTTAAAAAGAGATGTGTTCTGAAGAAAACTAACAAGAAGACCCAAACTGTACAATGTGCAGACACTGGAAGATTTTGGAACATTTCATCTGAAATGAAATATCTTTATCAAACCTCTCCTCTTGGGCTCAGGGAGTTTCACAGAAGATGAGGAAGAAAGAAAGGTGTCAGAGCCCGAGGGGATGGAAGGCACTAACTAAACAGTATCTTCCAGACACAACAGGGCTGATGCACATGTAAACTCAAAATGGCGGTATGCACAGGGCCTGCAAAAGTTCAAGTCACAAAGGGTCCTAGCCCTGAGAGGGGGAGGTTGACACAGGCTCCCATCCCTAACCAAGAAGTTATCTGTAATTGACACTCCCCTAGCAAAGGAAAATTTAGTTTTCTCCAATAGAGTCTCATTGGATATACTAACCACATTTAAGGGTAGGCCCCATGCGTACCAGTAGATGGCCAACCCAAAACAATCTCAGTGGTCTTTCTGTAGATTTTTTTGTCTCAAATTGCTTCATGTAGGCTTTTTTATTTTTTTTATTTTTTATTTAGTTATTTTTTAAAGATTGATTTATTTATTATATGTAAGTACACTGTAGCTGGCTTCAGACACACCAGAAGAGGGCGTCAGATCTCATTACAGATGGTTGTGAGCTACCATGTGGTTGCTGGGATTTGAACTCAGGACCTTAGGAAGAGCAGTCAGTGCTCTTAACCACTGAGCCATTTCTCCAGGCCATATTTTTGACTTACTGATTTTTTGATTGTGTATTACTGTTTCCAATTGTGTGTCTTTATGGTGTGTCTGTTCTTTTACTGTTGTTGCTGTTTGTTTGCCTGTTAGCGTTTTAAGGAGAGAAAAGGAAAGGGCATGGAGTCGAGTGGGGAGGGAGGTGGAAAGGAACGGGGAGCATTTGTGGGAGAGAAAACTGTGATCACAAAGTGTTACATGAGAAAAAGGATGTGGTCTGACTGTTTTACGTTTGGGGTGTGTGTGTGTGTGTGTGTGTGTATGTGTGTATTTTAGCAAAAAAGGGGGGAGTAGGGACAAAGAACATATCGGGAAACTAAACCCCAGAGACCAGCCAAGGGCAAGGCTAGAGTTTCTATTTTTATTTTTTTTATTACTTTAAAGACTTAGTTTTACTTTTAATTAGGTGTGCATGTATGTGGAGGTTTCACACCTGTGAGTGAGGGTACACGAAGGTACCAGACCCCCTGAAGAAGCTGAGTTACAGGTGGCTGTGAACCATAATTATTCATTGGATGTGGGTGCTGTGAACTGATCTCGAGTTCTGGAGAAGAGCAGCAAATGTTGTTAACTGCTGAGAGTCTCTCGAGGCCGCAGTTTCTCTCTATAATGCTAGCCTAGATCTCAGTGCATGCAATTTCACTAGTGCTATGGACTCAATCTTCTCATTGTAAGGACAGGATCACAGCTCTTCAAAACTTTGGACAGTTTGAATTTCCAATAAGCGGTGTCATATCTGTTCAGGAGTCTGACGTGTCAACTTAAATACGAGAATCAGCATTTGACAGAGATACCCAGTAATTTCCAGAGCAAAAAAATCCCCAGAATCAACCAGGTTTAATGGTGATTCTTTTAACTCCAGCCTTTAGGAGGGAACAGCAGGTGGATCTCTGAGCATTTAAGGTTAGCCTGGTCTCCACAATGAGTCCTTTGAGGCTATACAGTAAGATCCGTGTCTCAAAAATGAAAGAACAAACCAACAACAAACATCCATAAAATAACAATGTCTCAATTCTGTAGCAGCAAACATGAAGCAATACACTTCCAGTAATAGTAATTCTTCTCTGTATCAAAGTGAAATCCTTAGTTGCTTAGCGCAAAAAAATAAAAAAATAAAAATAAAATAAAATAATAAAAAATAAAAAACAAGTTTGTGAGTAATGGGTGGAACACTTTAAGAACTCAATAAGGCATCAAATTTATAGACATGATGAATGTGTAATATAGTTAGCTATTTACATATTCGTGTGTGTGTGTGTGTGTGTGTGTATGTGTGTGTGTGTGCTTGGATCTGCACACACGTATGTATATGCAGGACATAGGTCAGCATAGGTCTTCCTCAGTATTCTCCATTTTACTTACTGACACACCATCTCGGACTGAAGCCAGAGCTCAAAGGTATTGTTAGTCTAAGCTAGCTAGCTTGTGTCAGGGATCCCTGTGTTCTATCTCCAGGGTGCTAGGTCTGCCCAGCAATGGTGTGGGTGCTGGGGATCCAAACTCAGGCTCTCCTGCTTTCTTCGCAAGCACTCTATCCACTGAACCATCTTATCAGCTCCATTAGTTAGTTGGTTTATGTTTGAGAGAGTCCTGCTATTACCCATGCTGGTTTTAAGCTTTGATCTTCCTTCCTCCACCTCAGGTGTGCCGGGATTACAGATATGTACTACCATACCCTGCTAAACTACAGTTTTAACAGCAAATTCCCAAAGTAATTTAAATTCTTCCTGACAATACCACTTAAAAATCTCTATTTGGCATACTTTGAAACTCATTTTATATCCTCCCAAATAATGCTGTTATCAAAATTAGAATCACTGCTATATTTTCCCCCTCACTTAATAAAACATGGTTAATAGCCCCTACATCAATTACTAGGTTGAGAAAAAAATATATTCTATTAGTTAACAAATTAGAAGTATAGCCAGTTGACACATTTAGCCTTCTACAACTGTGCAGTCAACTATAAATGTACACATTTTAAAATGTCAAATGCGCTTGCAAATTAATAAGAGACTTAAAATAGCTAAATATTCTTAAAATGTGACATGATTAATTTTTTCCTGATTAACATACTCATTAAACTTATTTCAGACACAATAAACAGTATACTAGACTATTATTGAGATAGAGTGTGAAGCTGACAGAAGACTCTCTGAAAAAGCCGTATTTATTCCCCCATTCCTAAAATTCCAGTGATTACCCCTGCCTCACCAACCTGCTGGGCTTTCATGTGTTTGTTTGTTTGTTTGTTTGTTTGTTTGTTTAACATTTGGAGGCAAGTTTAGGGGGAGAGTCAGACAGGAAAAACTAACATTCTCAGCTCAGAAGCTGAAGAGATGACACGCATGTCTAGATAGCTCTTACATTCTTTCCTTTGCCCTATATTTCCCAAGGAAAAATCATAAAAGTCTTCGCCTTTGTGTGTTTTTCAAATTTACCTTAGGGACACTAATGTCCCAGGCTATCCCTACAAGCTCACCATATGTCTTTTTACCAATGCAAATCCAGCCCTTCAGGGTGGCTAATCATGGTGGAGACTGAAAGGGGTTTGCCTCCTTGAAGAACATTGTAGACATAGATAAACTGACTTTCTGGACTGGCTTCCAGTGAGATACAAGCTGAGGTCAGGTTAAGAGCATCTGTGTATTGCTGCCCCCCACATTACAAGCCCCCCCCCAACAGAGGCTTAGTTATCATCATCATATGGTCTCTGGCTCAGCTCTATTTTTATATTCTTTATTTTCCAAAGGAGAATTAAAAAGCCAGAAACAAAAGCTAGAGAAGAACTTTTCAAGGGCCCAAGAGCAGGTCAAGTTCTTTCAAGAGAACATCTGCAGAGTTAGCAAATATATTAACAATGTTTTCCTGAGCTCATAAGGAAGAAGAGGAGGAAGGGAAAGAGGGGGGCAAGAGGACACCAGGGGTGTTTTACTTTGTTAAGATCACCATGGAAATGTTAACACAAAAATGCCTTTTCTCAGTACCTCCAACCTTTATAGCTAATGTGACACAGGTGGGCATGGGTAGGAGGGCCACCCGGCCAAACCAGCTTTGATAACACACTTTTCTATCAAGCATGGAGACCAAAGAACAGGGTGATATTTGAAGACCACACACAGAAAACAACATCAATTGATTTCTTCTACCATCACGAAAGAAAAAAAAAAAAAAAGAAGGGCGGCAAAAAAATCAGAAGAGTCTCAGCATCTGTTAGAAGCAGCTCAAAGCCCGGTAAACAGTAGTGTTATAATACTACAGAGAAAAGCTGGGGATGAGGAGATGGCTTTGTGAATAGAGTGTTTGATGCACAGGTGTGAAGACCCAGTTTCAGATTCCCAGTCAGCCTAGCCAGTTGGCATGCTCCAGGATCAGTTGAGTGATTACCTCAAAAATACTAAAAGCAAAACAAACAAACAAACAAACAAAACCCCCAAAGAAAGATACCAAAAAAAAAAAAAAAAGATGAACATCATTGAAGGTATCTGATGCCAACTGCACTGGATAGCTCTGTGTCAACCTGATATAAACCAAAGTCAGCTGAGAGTAGAGAACCTTACCTATGAAAATGCCTCAAGATCTGGCTGTAGATCTTTGCTCCTGTGACTGAGCAGACGGGTGCAGCCAGAAACGTAGGGAACACCCGAGTGTAAGATCATTTGGGACATGGTCCACCAGGGCCCCACATGCACCCAGGAGCTGGGCAGCGCCACAACCATCTGTGCACCTATCCTGCCAGGGGACATCTGCTTTTCAGGGAGTCCCACAGTTAGAGGTGAGGCCACCATCTTCACTCCTGTGACGGAGCGGGTTGTTACAGTCAGGAACGCAGAGAATACCTGAGTGTAAGATCACTTAGGACTTGGTCTGCCAGGGCCCCACCTGCACCCAGTGGTGTGGCAGCACCACAGCACTCTGTGCCAGGGGAAAGCCGGTTACCCAGGGATGCTGAGACAGGCTTGCAGGCACACAGGAGGGACAAGCACCAGCCAGAGACAGCAGGACCAACTAACACCAGAGATAACCAGATGGCACAAGGCAAACATAGGAACATTACTAACAGAAATCAAAGAAACATGGCACCATCTGAACCCAATTCTCCCACAACAGCAAGTCCTATATACCCCAACACACCAGAAAAGCAAGATTTGGATTTAAAAATCACAGTTCATGATGCTGATAGAAGGCTTCAAGAAGAACATAAATTAAATGAAAAATAAAGAAACACAGGAGAACACAAGTAAACAGGGAGAAGTCCTTAAAGAACTACAGGAAAACACAACAAAACAGGTGAGGGAATTGAACAAAACCATCTAGGATCTAACAATAGGAGGTAGAAACAATAAAGAAATCACAAAGAGAAACAACTCTGGACATAGAAAACCTAGGAAAGAAGTCAGGAGCCATGGATGCAAGCATCAACAACACAATACAAGAGATAGAAGAGAGAATCACAGATGCAGAAGATACCATAAGAAGCATTGACACAACAGTCAAAGAAAATACAAAATGCAAAAAGCTCCTGAACTAAAACATCCAGGAAATCCAGGACAAAATGAGAAGACCAAACCTAAGGATAATAGGTATAGAAGAGAGTGAAGATTTCCAACTTAAAGGGACAGTAAATGTCTTCGACAATATTATAGAAGAAAACTTCCCTAACCTAAAGAAAGAGATACCCATGAACATACAAGAAGCCTACAGAATCCCAAATAGATTTGACCAGAAAAGAAATTCCTCCCTTCACATAATAATTAAAATGGAAAATGCACTAAACAAAGAAAGAATATTAAAAGCAGTAAGGGGAAAAGGTCAAGTAATATATAAAGGTAGTCCTATCAGAATTACACCAGACTTCTCACTAGAGACCATGAAAGCCAGAAGAGCCTGGGCAGATGTCATACAGACCCTAAAGGAACACAAATGCCAACCCAGGCTGCTATACCCAGCAAATCTCTCAATTACCATAAATGGAGAAACCAAGATATTCCATGACAAAAACAAATTTACATAATATCTTTCCACAAATCCAGCCCTTCAAAGGATAATGAATGGAAAACATCAACAAAAGGAGGGAAACTACACACTAGAAAGAGCAAGAAATTAATCTTCTTTCAACAAACCCAAAAGAAGATAACCACACAAACATAAAAATTGCATCAAAAATAACAGGAAGCAACAATCACTATTCCTTAACATCTTTTAACATCAATGGACTCAGTTCTCCAGTATAAAGACGTAGACTAACAGATCGGATACATAAACAGGACCCAACATTTTGCTGCATACAGGAAATGTATCTCAGTGTCAAAGACAAGCACTCAGAGTAAAAGGCTGGAAAACAATTTTCCAAGCAAACGGTCCCAGAAAACAAGCTGGAGTAGTCATTTTAATATCCAATAAAATAGACTTCAACCAAAAGTCATCAAAAAAGACACGGAAGGACTCTTTATACTCATCAAAAGAAAAAAATCTACCAAGAACAACTCTCAATTCCCAACATCTATGCTCCAAATATAAGGGCATACTCATTAGTAAAAGAAACTTTACTAAAGCTTAAAGCACACATTGCACCTCACAGAATAACTGTGGGTGACTTGAACACCACACTCTCCTCAATGGACAGATCAAGGAAACACAAACTAAACAGAGACACAGTGAAACTAACAGAAGTTTAGGACGAAATGGACTTAATAGATATCTATAGAACATTTCATCCTAAATCAAAAGTATATACCTTCTTCTCAGCACCTCATGATACCTTTTCCAAAACTGATCATATAATTGGTCACAAAACAGAACTCAAGAGATATAAGAAGATCAAACTAATCCCATGCCTCCTATCAGATCACTATGGAGTAAGGGTGGTCTTCAATAGCAACAAAAACAGAAGCCCACATACACATGGAGGTTGAAAAATGCTCTACTCAATGATACCTTGGTCAAGGAAGAAATAAGGAAAGAAATCAAAGACTTTTTAGAATTTAATGAAAATGAAGGCATAACATACCCAAATTTATGGGACACAGTGAAAGCACTGCTAAGAGGAAAACTCATAGCTCTGAGTGCCTCCAAAAAGAAGCTAGAGAGAGAATACACTGGCAGCTTAACAGCACACCTGAAAGCTTTAGAACAGAAAGAAGCTAATACACCCAAGAGGAGTAGAAGACAGAAAATCATCAAACTCAGGACTGAAATCAACCAAGTAGAAACAAAAAGAACTATACAAAGAATCAACAAAACCAGGAGCTGGTTCTTTGAGAAAATAAACAAGATAGATAAACCCATAGCCAGACTAACCATAGGGCACAGAGACAGTATCCAAATAAACAATATCAGAAATGAAAAGGGAAATATAACAACAGAAACTGAGGAAATTCAAAAACTCATCAGATCCTACTACAAAAGCCTATACTCAACACAACTGGAAAATCTGGATGAAATGGACAATTTCCTAGACAGATACCAAATACCAAAGTTAAATCAGGATCACATAGACCTCCTAAACAGTCCCATAACCCCTAAAGATATCGAAGCGGTCATTGAAAGTTTCCCAACCAAAAAAAGCACAGGACCAGATGGTTTTAGTACAGAATTCTGTCATACCTTTGAAGAAGACCTATCACCAATACCCTTCAAACTATTCCACAAAATAGAAACAGAAGGAACACTACCCAACTCATCCTATGAAGCCACAATTACGCTGACACCAAAACCACACAATTACCCAACAAAGAAAGAAAACTTCAAACCAGTTTCCCCTATGAATATCGATGCAAAAATACTCAATAAAATTCTTGTCAACTGAATCCAAGAACCCATCAAAATGATCATTCACCACAATCAAGTAGGCTTCATTCCAGGGATGCAGGGATGGTTCAATATACGGAAATCCATCAATGTAATCCACTATATAAACAAACTTAAGAAAAGAAAAAAACCACATGGTCATTTCATTAGATGCTGAAAAAGCATTTGAAAAAATTCAGCATTCTTTCATGTTAAAAGTCTTGGAATGAACAGGAATTCAAGGCCCATATATAAACACAGCAAACCAGTAGCCAACATCAAACTAAATAGAGAGAAACTTGAAGCAATCCCACTAAAATCAGGGACTAGACAAGGCTGCCCTCTCTCTCCATATTTATTTAATATGGTACTTGAAGTTCTAGCTAGAGCAATTAGACAACAAAAGGAGGTCAAAGGGATACAAATTGGAAAGGAAAAACTCAAATTATCACTATTTGCAGATGATATGATACCCAAAAAACTCCACCAGAGAACTCCAACAGCTGATAACTTCAGCAAAGTGGCCAAATATAAAATTAACTCAAACAAATCAGTAGCCTTCCTATACTCAAAGGATAAACAGGCTGAGAAAGAAATTAGGGAAATGACATCCTTCACAATAGTTACAAACAATATAAAGTATCTTGGTGTGACTATAACCAAACAAATGAAAGATCTGTATGACAAGAACTTTAAGTCTCTGAAGAAAGAAATCAAAGAAGACCTCAGAAGATGGAAAAATCTCCCATGCTCGTGGATTGGCAGGATTAATTCAGTAAAAATGACCATCTTGCCAAAAGCAATATACAGATTCAATGCAATCCCCATCAAAACCCCAACTCAATTCTTCATAGAGTTAGAAAGAGCAATTCTCAAATTCATCTGGAATAACAAAAAACCCAGGATAGCTAAAACTATTCTCAACAGTAAAAGAACTGCTGGGGGAATCACCATCCCTGGCCTCAAGTTGTACTACAGAGTAGTAGTGTTAAAAACTGCATGATATTGGTACAGTATCAGGCAGGTAGATCAATGGAATAGAATTGAAGGCCCAGAAATGAACCCACACACCTATGGTCACTTTATCTTTGACAAAGGAGCTAAAACCATCCAGTGGGGGAAAAAAATAGCCTTTTCAACAAATGGGACTGGTTTGACTGGTGGCTAGCATGCAGAAGAATGCAAATTAATCCGTTCTTATCTCCTTGTACTAAGCTCAAGTCCAAGTGGATCAAGGACCTCCACATAAAACCAGACACACTGAAAATAATAGAAAAGAAACTGGGGAAGAGCCTTGAGCACATGGGCATAGGGGAACATTTCCTGAACAGAACACCAATAGCCTAGCTCTAAGATCAAGAATTGACAAATGGGACCTCATAAAATTACAAAGTATCTGTAAGGCAAAGAACACTGTCAATAGGATGAAACCGCAACCAACAAATTGAGAAAAGATCGTTAACAGCCCTACATCCAACAGAGGGCTAATATCCAATATATACAAAGAACTCAAGAAGTTAGACTCCAGAGAGCCAAATAACCATATTAAAAAATGGGGTATAGAGCTAAATAAAGAATTTTCACCTGAGGAATATCGAATGGCTGAGAAGTGCCTAAAGAAATGTTCAACATCTTTAGTCATCAGGGAAATGCAAATCAATACAACCCTGAGATTTCACCTCACACCAGTCAGAATGGCTAAGATCAAAAACTCAGAAGATAGCAGGTGCTCGAGAGGATGTGGTGAAAGAGGAACACTCCTCCACTTCTGGTGGGATTGCTAGCTGATAGGTACAACCACTCTGGAAATCAGTCTGGCAGTTCCTCAGAAAACTGGGCATGATATTACTGGAGGACCCCGTTATACCAATCATGGGCATATACCCAGAGGATTCCCCAGCATGTAATAAGGACACATGCTCCACTATGTTCATAGAAGCCCTATTTATAATAACCAGAAGATGGAAAAAACCCAGATACCCTTCAACGGAGGAATGGATACAGTAAAGTTGGTATATTCACACAATGGATTTGTTATTAAAAACAATGAGTTCATGAAATTCTTAGGCAAATGGGTAGAACTGGAAAATATCATCCTAGGTGAGGTAACCCAATCACAAAAGAACACACATGGTATGCACTCATTGATAAGTGGATATTAGCCCAGAAGCTCGGAATACCCAAAACACAATTCACATATCAAATGATGCCCAAGAACAAGGAAGAACAAAGTATGGATACTCTGGTCCTTCTTAGAAGGGGGAATAAAATACCCACAGAAGGAGATACAGAGACAAAGTGTGGAGCAGAGACTGATGGAAAGTCTGTCCAGAGAGTACCCCATCTAGTGATCCATCCCATATACAGTTACAAAACCCAGACACTATTATCGATGCCCACAAGTACTTGCTGACTGGAGCCGGATATAGCTGTCACCTGGGAAGCTCTGCTAGTGCATAACAAATACAGAGGAGGCCACTCTCAGCCAGCCATTGAACTGATCACAGGGTCCCCAATGGAGGAGCTAGAGAAAGGACCCAAGGAGCTGAAGGGGTTTGCAGCGCCATAGGAGGAACAATGATATGAGCCACCCAGTACTCCCAGAGCTCCCAGGGACAAAAACATCAACCAGAGAGCACACATGGTGTTACTCATGGCTCCAGATGCATAGGCAGCAGAGGACGGCCTTTTTGGACATCAAAGGGAGGAGAGGCCCCCCTGGTCCTGGAAAGGCTAGATGCAGCAGTGTAGGGGAATACCAGGACAGGGAAGCAGGAGGGGGTTGATTGACCAACAGGTGGAGGGGAGATGGCTTATGGGACTTTTGGGGGGGTGGGACCAGGAAAGGGGAAATCATTTGAAATGTAAATAAAGAATATCTAAAAAAAAAATAAAAAATAAAAAATAAAAGATCTGGCTGTAGATCAGCCTGTAGGGCATTTTCTTACATGATTGATGGGGAGGGCACAGCCCATTGTGGGTGGGGCCATCCCTCAGCTGGTGGTTCTAGTACTGTAAAAAAGCAGGCTGAGCCAGCCATGGTCTCTGCATCAGCTCCTGCCCCAGGTTCCTGCCCTGTTCCTGTCCTGACTTCCGTTGATGATGAACAGTGATATGGAAGTGTAAGTAAAATAACCCCTTTCCTCCCCAAGTTGCTTTTGGTCTTAGTGTTTGATCACAGCAATAGAAACCCTGATTAAGGCAAAAAACTATGGCCTCTCCATGCACACTCACAGGTTAGCACACCCCAACACACATGAGCATGCATATACTCCACAAACAGAAAAAAAAAGAAACAAACAGAAAACCCTCCAATAAGTCTCCTCTGGTTTCCAAGCATGTTAACTACTAATTTTTAACCTAATAGTTGGATCAATTTAGGAATGACTTAGACATTATTTATGCTATAGTAAGCCCCAGCCCTGGGCTGCTCACTCACCAGTCAGCTGAGTCACTGATGGTAGCCTTGGCCCACGTGCCTGCGTCTGTCATTATGAATCCCACGTCATCATGGGAGCTGGAAGAGGACTGGTCAGAGAGGTGAGGAGGGAGCACAGGCAGCCTGTCATCTTCAATCATGACACTGTCATCGTGTGGCATGTTCACCGTGGGGGATAGCTGGCATTTACCTGACCAGTGAAAAAGAAATTCTAGATGTCAATGTAGGTGCCAAACCTGTTCATTTTAAAATTTTACTACATCAAGAAAACCCCTAAGTCTTTGACACACCTGCTCTACCTGATGGGATGAGAGAATTCATTGTATTTGTTTCTCATAAGGCATTGTCAAACATAAACCTCAGGTCGATATGACTGCTTCCACACCATGACTACACAGCATGAGGTAGAACACGTGATGTCTCTCGTTTTAAGATTTCTCCCCAAAAAAGGATTACCTTCAAAATGGTTTAATGTGAACGGTCTTATGTATGAGAGTCTTCTGGAAGATTTTACCAGGAATTCTGAACGCAAACTTACAGTGATCATCTATCCATGCACTCATTGGGTAGCTACTACAGGGAAGACAGGTGCTAGACAGGCAACATCATCTCTGTACTTAGTCACACCCTAGTGATGGAGGGAATACACCTATGGAGCAGAGTAACTTGTGTAAGGACTGTACCAGTTGTGTTCACCTGGGAGAATGATGGGCAGATGTGGGTATGATTGTTGAGAGTGTCAACCAACATGATGAGAGCTAGGTTTGGGATGCCGGCTATGATGTTTCTACTAGAAGAAATGATGGCATTTATTCCAGAAAGTGGCAATGAAATCAGCTCATGATGAATACAGATGACACTTGACAAGGCCTGGCATGCAAGCCAAGGAGAATACTTTGAAATGAGAACAACCTAGAAGTGGAAGCTTAGCTTAGATCAGATGTATTTCTTGAGGTTCTGAGGCCTCTCCTGGGAGGAGGAAATAGATCCAGATGTGCTTCTTGGGGCTATGAGGACCTGAGAAGAGGGGACCTCAAGTATGACTAATCAGATACAAAATGCTCAAAATATCTCTGTCCTCTCTCCAGGTCCTTGTGGTAAAATTTGTTGAGGTTCATAGTTCAGCATGGCATTCACACATCATGACATTTCTTGGGATAAAATTATGTCTCAAGTCTCCAGGTCCCTAAAGGTAATGCTGGAGCACAAATTGTATCCTTGTTCCAAATCACCTATAGTTCTTAAAACTTCTTTCCAAAGTCTATCCATTTGTTTTCGGAGTAAGGATAAACTGATGAAATTTTTGTCCAGGTGCACATCTTGTAAGAGGCTGGATTTACAGAACAAAAACCATATGACATGACACACTAAAGTGTGTACCCAAGCAAGCAAGGAACCATGATAATCTCCCCACCCACCTCACGGGCAGAAGGAAAACAACCCCTCTATATCTAATGTCCAAATCTGCTCAGCCAACTGTACTGCTTGTTATACAAAACAACAAGACTGCTGAGCCTCAAGACTCACCACCATTTTGAACAAGATGCTCTTTCCCTTCACAACACATTGACTTTTCAAAACAGTTCAACAACCTTTTATTAGCAGTTTTATATCAGTCTTAGATCTAGCTTTAAAACTGAGCATTTATTAGCATATTGTGTAAGCACGGATAAACTGGTAAGGTAATATTAGAGTAGTAATCTGTTCAGCAAAACGTCACTTGTACATCCATGGTAGTAAACTCCACTATCACAATCCAAAGAAATGCTTTCCGTTAAGATGTATTTTGTCTCCTGAATAACCATGTTGAATTCATGAAGCCAGGGCTCCTTCCCCTGACTGGAGAGGCAAATGTCACATAACTAAATACGAAGTCCTCACCCAGGATTAGTTTAACCAAGGAACCATCACAGAGCAATCATACCGCCTGCTTTTCATAGTCAAACATGCAACACCTTGCGCTGACACACTTATTTAAAGAGAAAGCTTAGTAAGAAACATAGAACAGTAATTGGATCATACAATCCTGTGTGTGTGTGTGTGTGTATGTATGTGTATCTTAAGAAGTTTTGTGTACAAACACTGTACTGTACATGACACAGAATCTCAATAGCTGTCTTACTGTTTCTCACACACACACACACACATACACACACACACACACACACACACACACACATTCTTCTCTCTCTCTCTCTCTCTCCTCTCTCTCTCTCTCTCTCTCTCTCTCTCTGTCTGCCTGTCTGTCTCTGTCTCTCTCTTCCCCTTTCCCTCTGCCCCTAAATGGTAAGAAGTCTCTCTTGCATTATTTTATAAGATTTTGGGATCTGATCACCATTTTGTCCTCCAGTTAGCTTGCTTGTGAGGAACTACTCCAGGATCTGTTTCTAGAAACTGTCAGGAGCACCAAACATGTACAGTTCAAAGCTACATGTTCTACTGAGACATCCCAGGACCTCTCACTGACATCTGTTGGCCTTCGACACATCACAGTCGAGAAACACGAATCATGTTCAAGGTGGCTTCCGTTTTTATCAGCTAAATTCTCCCCCACCCCAACTATTTCACCAATATCTTCAGACTACAAAAGGAACATGCAGGGTCTTAAGAGAGAGAGAAACAATAACATACAAAGTGATTGTTTACTAAACATTTATTCATTGATGAATTTACATGGAATGCAACACAACGCATGGTATCAAGAACAAACGAGATGAAAACTGTCAACAACAGAACTCATTATAAAAACCAACATCAGCTCCTCGGTTCTCTATGTCAAGTTTTTAACAAAATGAAAATATTCTGAACATATCTATTTAAACCACCATTAAAGTATGAATATAGAAACCACTGAGATAAATAGCAAAATGGAATAAAAGTTTAGCTGAAGACAAACTTGCTTTAAACAAAATTATGCAGACAAAAACTTAAAAAAAATAATGTTTTATGCTCGCAAACAGGAGATTGTGGTTTATTTATAAAGTAAACATATTGGCAAACTGTGCCTGTTATTCATTGTGGTTATTAAGGTGGCTGAATAGTTGAAAAGGTCTTTCAAAGGGGGAATACTAAGAAGACTCCTGAAGGGATACTTCTGGACAGGTCTGCTATTATCCATCTACCTACCTTCCTACCTATCTGTTCACTGACTTACTTTATCTTTTAAAAAACTTACTTAACCTAATTTTGTGGATCTGGGAACAGGGCACTCACTGTAAATGCTAGGCAAGTACTCTTAGCTATATTCCCAGCCCTTATGAGTTGCTTCCTAATACAAGAACAGGACTCATGTTCTAACATTAATGGCAGTGGGAATCCAGCCAAAAAGAGAGGAGTGTGGTTAAGCCTGGCCTTTGGTCACATTTCTGAGTGATCCATTCAAAGTGATAGAGATAAATTGGCTGTTACTAAAGAGGAACCCACCACCCACAAAACCACACATTCAAACTGTGGTTCAGGAACAATATGCCATTTCAGGCAAGCCACTGTCCAGGGTTCTGTAACTCCAATACAAGAGCAGAATGAAGCTTATAATGTGGGTATTGAGAAATGTCTTAAATATCTTATCACATGGGGACCAGGGGGACTAGGCTATGAAGATACCTCAAAGTATTTCAGTCAATGTGGTGTCACAAAAACTTACCATGAGATTTTGGCATTCCCTGAGAGTGCTACTTTTAGACAGAGGGAACAGCCAAAACCAAAACAAAGCAAAATCATGATGGGGTTTTGGGACACATCTCTCTTTTCCACTAAGAGAGAAAGTGTGACTGAAGACATTTGACATCTTTCCAATTAGGAAAGATGTTTCCTTTAGGTTGTACATTTTTTGAAGTCTCTCTCTCCTGGGATGTATACCCTTTCAAAAATTGTCACAGGCCTTTAAAAGTCCTTTGGTTGCATGCACAAAATACTCTTTGTGAAAAATTGCCTTGCTCATACAAAATTAATCACTTCTTTGTGCCATCATAAGGAATTTCAACACTTCTCTTTCTATCATAGGAAACCATGGTCTATAGGGAGTGAGCTTAACGACCCAGCAATCATGAACTAGTCAGGTAGGACCTCACTGAGAAATGTCTATGTACCTGACACAGAATAAATCAGCAGGCTGATGGAGACAAGACATTCTGATATTTAAGTATTGTTGCCCTCCAAGTGGCAAAGTAACATCCTTTGCAGGATTTCTAATATCAGTGTTATCTAACTTCACCAGTAGCATGCATTTTTTACAGCCAACCATATTAGGATAAGGATGGAAAAAGTATAACTTTGAAGTTTGTAAACAGCAAGATAAATTAAGTCTATATATTTCTCTAGGTAAAGCCATATGGGCTTTACGTAGTTTCCAGTACAGCATATAAAACATGTCTTAAGGACATGGACAAATGAAGTCATTGAGAAGCCCTGGATTCGATCCCTTCCCCCAAAGATACACTACTATAAAAACTTGGCCTACTGAATATGAGCCCTTCGGTCCCAGGACATGTGCAGTGTAACACCAAGCATAGCAGGAGAGACCAGCCTGCAAGGGGAGTCACCATGAGTGCGAGAGTTCATTACATACCTAGCAGAGGGAGAGAAAACACTGCCTCCCAGATACCCGCTGGAAAGGACTAACAAGTCAGGACTAACAAAACCAGGTGACAAAATATGGAAAAAAATGACGTACTCCTCAACCCATGTTACACATTTCAACAAGTCACTAGGTGAAAGATCTGGGTGGGGGCTGGTATGTGTTTGAGTGTTAGGTTTTCGCCTTCCTCTGAAGAACCAGGGATTGGAGGCAGGATGCTGGTTACAGGAGCTGGTGTACCAATGGGCTGATCAGTATGGCAAATCCTATGTTCCTATAATAAAGTGGAAATTACAGCATATCACTTTGTATGCACACAGATCCAGGGACACATGCACACATCCTTTCCTGGGGGGGGGGTCTGAGATTTTGTCAACAGGTAAGAATTGGACAAAGATGCTTTATAGCTTGGCCAGGAAGCATGGATAACCCATCAGCAGCGGTAACCAACAGGCACATATCGAATTAGAAACTAGAAACAAGGCCCTTTACGCTAAATGGGGCTCAAACCAAGAGCAGAGACTGCCTCCCGGTTCTCTCATGTCACATGTAAAATCAGAAAAACATGCATGGATCATATCAAAAATAAGAAACTGAGAATTTAGCAATTTCTCCAAGGGGGAAAGCTAGATGAGGAGGAAGAAAAATGACAGGGAACTTCACTACTTATGCTGATATACAAATATTGTTTTTCTGCATTGCTCAGTAGAAATCTCTTTGAAGATACTGTTCCTTAAAGCACTCATGTCTGCTGCTAACACAACACCTTGCCAACAATACAAGCTTTCCATGAACACCCCAACGAATTAACCAAGCTCCGTTTCAATGATGCACCACAATGGGAACTCATATTTGTATTAGATCTGTACTAAATAGACTCAAAATGCAATTAAGTTTAGGGTTTTACTTTAGAGAATTGCAAAACAGATCATAAAGTCTGAGCATTTTATGTCAAAACTATTTCTTATAACTTAAGTTTGAAAACTCTCTCAAGTTAACCCACAGATGAGCAGTTCTGTAAACCCAGCCACTCCAAGGTCTGTTAGGAGAAGGCCTGACCTATCTAGTAGGACAAGTGCTTATGACCACTTCACCCACTGGGGCCAAAGGCAGCAAGGGGCAGATCAAAGTCACAGAAGATGAACTGAGGATTTAAAGAATAAAGCTGAGTTTCTACTGTAGTTGTTTTTAAAGATATGTCCTACTATGCGCCCCTTGTATTTTCATCTGTGACTAAGCAGTTCTACAAAGAGTGACAACTTTTAGATTCATTTTCTAAAGTTGTTATGTATATGTGCTGCATGTATGTGTGCTCAAGCATGTGCCAGTGCATGCATGGGTGTAAGTGTGCACCCATGCCTTGGGCATTGCTTCCCAGGAGCTGTCCATTCTGTTTTTGAGAGTCTCTCATTGGGACCGAGGGCCTGCCTTAGGCTAAGCTGGCTGGCTGGCCAGTCAAGAGCTCCAGGGATGGGTCTGTCCCCCAAACCAGTGCTGGGACTACAAACGGACCAACACACCTGGTTTTTTCGACTAGGCTCTGGGAATTGGAAATGGATTCTTAAGGTCACACAGCAAGGATTTTACCACCTGAGCTGTTTCCACGGCCCCTTGTCATTTGTTTAAAAGTAGCTTCCTTTACTGTTCTCAAGAAGCCAAGGATACTGTGACTATTAAAAACACTTCTTTCATACCTTTTTCCTTTCTGTCTTCATCAAACATCTGGGAACTGAAGTGTATTTAATCATTCAGTGCATGGATGCACTTTCCTTACATTTATATTTCCTGCATGACCATAATAATAAACCTGTTCTCTTTTCTCCCAGAGACAGAGGCCTCCCTTTATATTAACATTGCATCAAGCCTCTCTCCATGAACCTTAGGGTAAGCTAAACATGAGATGAAATGAAGAGAGCTTTACCTGACTCACCCATTATCCTGCTCAGTGCTGCGTTCCTGGTGGGCGACTCATCCAGCCCCTCGATCCCACTGTAGAGGGAGTGTGAGATCCTGCGTTCTCGGTCATCCAATTCTGTTTCGATGGGCAGCTCAGGTGCAGCAGGGCTCCCAGGAGACCGGAGCTACAGAGAAAGGGACAGGGAAAGTGATTCTTGAAGGCTGGTTAGCAGCATGGGGCCATGATAACAACTTTCTAAGGCTTGCATCCAACCAGGTCTCAAATGAGCTAGAACCTTTCAACTATACCAAGATAATTTGTACTGTCAGCTTGGCCTAATGACCAGCTTTCTGTGGCACTTTATTCAATACCCCCTAAGTAGCTCTGTCAACATTTGAAAATGTGTGTATTAAAAAGTTTTTTGTTTTAAGTTTCACCTTATTGCTTATTTTTTCGATTGGACTAGAGGCATGTACTGAGGTCAAGACAAGCTATTGTTTAATTTGGGATTCCTGCTATCTGTCACTGTGTGGAAGGCAGGCTTTGTCAGCAGAGCCTGGACTTCACTTAGCTTTGTACTTATGAAACAGAAACACATTTGCCTCCTCTCAGTATCAGTTTAGGAGCAACACACTGAAAATAAATTCTGTAGAAATTAAGGCTCACTGTCTAACTGTAAGGCAATCTCTAAGTTTGAAGCAATAACTGAGAAATACTTCAGGCATTTACAGAGAAGTATGAAAGTAAGAATCAAACTTGTTTTGTGAGTGTGTATGTGTGTGTGCATCATATGTATGGGTTTTGCATGTATATGCATAATGTTTGTGGATCATATGTATGGGTCTGAATGTGTATAGGCTCACATGTTCTAGTGCTCATGCATGAGGAGGCCTGAGATTGACTGACCCTGAGTAACTTCCTTGGTAACTCTCTACTTTAATGAGGCAGCATCCTTCTCTCAACCTGGAGCTTGCCCTCTGTCATTAGTCTATCTAGCTACCTTGCTCAAGGGATCCCTTACCTCTACCTCAAGAGTTCTAACATCATGGGCAGCTAACATGCCTGCCTGGCTTTGAGGGAGGTTCCAGTGGTCCAAATCATGGTGTTAACACTCAAGTGTGTTTATTCACAGAATTCTCTCCCAAGCTTTGGACTAAATATTTTGATGAAGCACACAATGACATGAGCTTTAAGCAAAGTCACACAATCCCCAAAATGATATGAACATTAAGCAAAGTCACACAATCCCCAAAATGACATGAACATTAAGCAAAGTCACACAGTCTTCTAAATGAATAACAAGGAGCCAGGGCTGGGGGTGTGGCGCAGTTCACACTGTGATTGTTTAGCCTAGTGAGGCCCTGGGCTCAGTCTCCCTCAGGCACTGAACAAACTTGAGTGCAGTAGCTCACACCTGGAATCCCAGCACTCGATGCCTGTAGATGAGAAGTTCAAAGTCATCGTCTGCTACAGAGTGAGTTTGAAGACAATCTGGTATACAAGAGACCAAGTTATAAAAGTTCATTTTTTTTTTAAAGTTTGTCTTTTTTGAAAAAGGTCAATCTCTATGACTTTGGGTTAAAGTTGTAAGCAGTCCTCCTCATCAAAGCTGCGCCCTGAATGCCATCTGCTCCATAGAAATAGCCAGAAGATATCACATTAGGAAGGACTTAGCCATTTTACTTGGCGAAGGGTCCTGCACCACAGTAACTATAAGGACCCAGGTGGGCAAGTTCCCTGAACGGTGTTACTGACATATAGCCAGGAAGGACATGAGATGAGCATTCTTTTGTCAGGCAGAGAGGTTACCCCATTCAAACAGGGAGCCGTGCTGGTGTGCTGCCTTCCAAGGAACAGAGAATTGCTTCTGTTGAAAACTATCCTGTGTTTATGTAATGAGATACTTAATGATGCTCCAAACTGTAGGCTGAAGTTTGAGAAGCGCCGGAGAGGTGAAGCCCATTGAAGGGTCAACGTAATTACAACTGGGGACCCTCAAGCTGTAGGAGAATAATAAACTTGCAACGTGGCAAATTAGACTAATAAGGTTTAAACTGTGATATCGGGACTATTTTTATTAGTTTTCCCTTGAGACTGCAGATTACAGCTGACAGCTTTACTGGCAGGTAAACCACCCAAGGTCGCAGATATAAAGACTTACGAGAATGCTGTCTAAAGAATCATTGGTACCTTGGTTCTAAGATTCCTCAAGGATGCAAAAACAGAAATAAACCTCATAGCCTGTGCCTTTAAAGACAAGTGTGCTTTTTCAAAGCTGACCATTTATAGAGCCATTGTATAGCTCTGTAGCCAAGTGCCCGGGAGTCTCCTAGCCACACAAAAGAATACTCAAAACAAAACCAAAAACCTTGATATTTTAAATGATAATATACATGAAAGACACTTGCCATACTAATCTCTAGGAAAAAGTACTGCTTGCTATTTTATCGGGAGACCAAAAATAACAATCTTTGCATTTGCTTTCAAAAACAAATTTATCTCCACTATACAATTCCGCAATTTTCTGAGGAAAAAAAGAAAAACACCTTTATAAACATTCTTTGCTTTAAACAATTAAGTATGCCTAGGGAACAGTTAAGGTTATATTAAGTGAAATAAAATTCTGTTAAAAAGAATGGGCAGGTTTTGTAGAGAAAAATCATTCAAAATGCATGTTCTTGAAGGGTACACTTGTAAACACCAGCACCTCAACTATGCCTAATTTGCATATGAAAGACAGATTTAAATGAAGCCATCAATAGTCTACTATATAAATATTTAACAGAATTAAGAACACCTTTTAATTCCTCCATTTTTATCTTGGTTTGGTTTTGTTTTGGAGACAGGGTTTCACTATGCAGTCATAGCTAGCCTGGAGCTCACTGAGATCAAGGTAGCCTCAAACTCACAGAAATCCCCCTGTCTCTGCACATCCTGATGCTGGGGCAACACCCTGCAACTTCTCCAGGATTTTGCTTTGTTTGTTTGTGGGGGTTAGTACTATTTGTATTTTCAAGACAGGGCTTTTCTGCGTAGCCCTGTCAGTCCTGGAACTTAAGAGATCTCTAAGTGCTGGGACCAAAGTAGTTATAAGAGAAAGGATTGGAAAACAGTTTGGTTTAAAAATCTTTTGATTTCTTTTTCTTTCTTTCTTTTGTAATCCAAGAAAACAAAAGCAGAGTGTGTCGGGTGGTCCCAGGACTTGTAGGATAAAAGCACCCTGAAGAGCACTTCCTACTCATCCATGTCTCGCCAGCCTTTAAACCTTAGCATAATGCTTAACAAACATTACTAAAATTAATAAAAATTGGATAGAAAGATGCAATTTTTAAAAATAATAAAATAAGAAAAACCATTGTGTAAGCACAGCTGTACTTCCCAGGCTGTTCCATCTGTTCGAAAAGAAGAAATCTGTAGTCTCACCCAACTGGGGCCAAGGGCAGCACTGGGAAGACCCTTGCCCTGGTCTCTAGAACAGACTTTGTATTTACTGAGAAAAAATAGTAGGTGTTTCCAGTACACCACCCGTTCTGCAGGATATCAAATATCCCATTTGTTGACTCGATAACTGGGAATTTATTTTTCTTTGTGGTCACCGTGCAAAGCAACTACCAAGCAAGAACATTAATAAAGGCTCCTATGAATCACTACTGTAATTTTATCTATAGGTCTAAATGTTAGAAACAATAAAAAATTGCAAAACAGTATAAATATGTTTTCAAAAACATATTCAGATGATATATTGCTTTTGTAACATGCTTCTGAATAATCAGGTGGATAGTATCCAATGGCTATGCTTTCTTTATTAAATATTGAGAATAATTTCTTCTTATAAGAAGTTAAAAACTCTTTTGGAAACTAATATTAATACAATTTCTGGATTCTAAATTATTTTTTTTGGAGGGCCTGGAGAGACCTGAAAGCCACCATCTCTGTAGGAAAGTTAGTATCGGCATAACCTTAACCTCCATCTCAGTTACCCTCAGACTGATCCTGGCTAGCAATTAGGAAAACCTATTTTTCCAGTTTCCATTTAGATTTTATTCCCATGTTTGTCATAAACTAGCTGGACGATTAGTTGAATGAAAAGTGGATGAGTCAGATTCCATAAAAAATAGCACACCCGGTTGTATGGAAGTGCTCTTTTGTGCTGGGGCCACCATGGTATGACATCTGACCTAGATTATAGTTTTTATTGTGGACAATACTAATGTCTAATGTCGAAAGGTTCATAAGCCTGAAGTAAATAATAATAAACAGGTATGTTTCAGATCTGAGGGAGAGATTTTGGTTTCTAATTTTTTTTTTTTGAGGGGCTGGAGAGATGGCTCAGAGGTTAAGAATACTTGAATGCTCTTCTAAAGGTCTTGAGTTCAATTCCCAGTAACCATATGGTGGCTCACAACTATTTGTAATGGGATTTGATTCCCTCTTTTGGCATGTGTGAAGACAGAACACTCATATGCATAAAATACACGATAAATAAATCTAAAATTTTCTAATTAAAATATAATTATATAATTTCCCCTTCCCCTTTCTTCCCTCCTAACTCTCAGAAATCCATGGTCTTTAAAAAATTGTCATTATTCTGAAATATATATATATATATATATATATAAACTGTTTAGTCTATTACTTCTATGTATATGAGTTCAGGGCTAGCCACATAGGGTTGGATAACCAACTGGGGAAGAGTTTTAGGGCTCAATGTCAAATTCTTTTTTCATTTAGTTTCCTTCATGTCCTTAGGTAGTGATAACAAGAATCTCAATGGGAAAAGCCCCCAGGTTACTGGGCCCTTTGATAGAAGAACCAGAAGCTTACACAAGAATCCCATGTTCCTCTCCATATCGCTGGGTAATGACCCAGTCAGTCAGATTCAACGTGGGATGGTGAGGATCTTACTTCTAAATGACTGTCACTGTGTTGGCCATATTCAACATGTTCCCCCACCTCCCCCCTCTTTATTGACCTATCCAAATTCATCTTGTAAAACACACAGGTCAAGAATCAGCAATTATTCCTCGCGGTCTTTTCTATTCTGTGTAGCTTTCTAATTCTAGAAGGATTAAATCTAAAGAAAGAATTTTGGAGCAGTCATTGATGTCTAAATCCCCTCACATGAGATTTAAGACACTACCTCACCTGGCAGAACGTTATGCTTAGGCTAAAACAAGGTTTTATATAGAACTGCTTCTAATGGACATACTGAAATAACTGTGCTATGACGAATTACAGCAATTCCCACAAATATCCATTCTCTTCAGATATTTAAAATCAGTCTAATTCTCACACATAGCTTATTTTGAGTACCACACAGAGATACCAGTTCCCTCCAGCCTCCTTTGGAAGGCAACAAATTTTTCCCTTGGAGTAAATGATATCAATTTGTCTTCCTGCTTCATGCCTTCCAAACTGGAGGGAGGGAGGGAGGGAAGGAAGGAAGGAAGGAAGGGACAGAGGGAGGGAGGGAGGGAGGGAGGGAGAAGGAAAAAAATCATGATATTAGAAAACCAACCAAACAACAACAACAACAACAAAACCAAATCTTAAACTGTCTCTAAAAAAAAGTCTTATCATTTTTCAGGAGTGAATGGGGATAGGGCACAATTTCTAAAAATCTTCCATCATCCTTCAGAAGTAAAAGGGCTATGAAAACACGGTGAAGAGAGTGTTCTAAAATGGAAAGGATGCTGGAGGGCTTCAGCCAGGAGGAAAAGGTAGTAGTCACAGCAGACAGATTCAAGGTAAAGAGAGCTCTGGTGAGTTACCAGACACCTGTCTGGGAAACAGCATGGTCAGGTGGAGCAACGCAGATGATTCCAGAATGGCCTGACCCTGGAGCCAGGTAACATGGCCAAGCATCTATCCTGGAGAACTAAAGAGATCAATTTGCTTGGCAGGCTGCAGAAGAAGACCTAGATACTGAGAGTCAGTCTCTAACAGAACACAGGGAAGGTCAGTATCTGCATCAGGACAGTTCAGATGCACAAGAATGGGCTGAGAAGAGAAACTCCAAGACTAAGCCATAGATATAGAGGACATGTCTGAGAGCTTGTGGGAACCTCACATCTCTGAGGACATACTTCCAGTGCTTAGGAGGTGGGCAGGGAGAACATCTCTAAACTCTGCATAGTTGGAGGTTGTTGGCAGAACATGAGCTCAAGAGATTCAGTATTACATCGTTATCCTTCAGTATCCTTGGGTGTCTGTTCCAGGAGCACCTACAGACCCCCAACCCCAGGGATGCTCAAACCTTTATCTGGAAGAACACCATGTCTATGCAGAACCCTCACAGGTCCTTCTACACACAAAATCTCTCATTTCTGAGGACAAAGAAATGTAAATGTAGTAAAGGGCTATTAGACTGTGCTGATTAGAGTAGATGACACCACGTATCTATGTATGCTAACACAAGGTGACTAGTTCCCTGTTGCTAGATATTTTCTATCCATTCACATTGAGGCAGTGAGAGGCCAGTGATTGGAGGGGAGAGAGGAGGAGGAGCTAAGGGAAGTGAGAGGAGGGGCGGGGGAGGGGGGGAAGGTCCAGATGAGCAGAGCAGGGTAGGAGACTCGGATATCCAGATGACTTCTGGCGTATTTCTGGTGTTTTGGTTAGAAATATTGGGATAATACTTTATCACTGTAATTGGCATTATGTAATTGGGAGTTTTATATACATAAATATATTTGATTAACTATTCAAGTTTGGGAGTCATGCCTTACCAGATACTTGCAAGGAATGGTGCAAGAGGCCTGGCGGTGCAGTATGCATTCTTAATTATTATCCACTACAGTTCCCTAGTATTTTTTTCATGGAAAATGTTGGGTTTTTGTGGAACACAGACTGTGCAGGTGAGGGACAAGCTTGGAAGCAAGCATCAGTCTGGGAACATACACAGAGAGAACCAACCTGGGAAGAGCCTGAGGCTCACATACACAGGAAGGACAGGAAGTGGGGCCAGAGACTCACAGCAGATGGAAAAAGAGCAGAGGTTAGACCTCTGAAGTCAAGCAAAGCAGACCAGAGGTGCTGCTCAGGAGGCCTTTGCATGCTGCAGAAGGACAAGAGTTAGTGAAACATGGGTTTCAAATAGCAACTGGTGGGGAGATCAAATATAAGGCTATGTCAATATTAGGCAGGTAGCCTACACAGAGAGGCTATGGAGACAGGTAAGTGCTTTCCCAGGGCCTCGTGGGTGCGAGGCAAGCACTTTAGGTTGGGGCGAGAGGGAAAGAGCTCAGTGGATAAACATGCTGCACAAACATGAGGAGCTGAATTCAGAGCCTCAGCACTTGTGTAAAACCAAGTCACAGAAGTAGTTTCTGTAAAGTGTAGTACTGGAGAGTGGGAGACAAGTAGAGGGACTTACAGGCCAGACAGGCCAGCCAAACCGGATTTCAGAGAGACTCTGTCTCAAACAATAACACAGATAAGCAAATGCATGTGTGCTGTATGCCCACACCAACACCCCTACATATACACACAATGTAGCACCCCCAAACATGAGGAAAAGAACCGTGTTGCCAAACACGGTAGCTTCTCTTCATGAATTCCTATATTTTCTAGGAGAACGTCAAGAATACAAGCCTTGAACATCAAGAGACTTGGGTGAGATGCCATGCTTTGGTCTCAGACTGGACTCACATGCCTACAAGGGGCTCAAGAACATTACTGTAGACTCATTCGTGACAGCAGGATGGTCTAGGACACACACACACACACACACACACACACATTTATATATATATATACACACTGTAGCATAATTTACACAGTCTTTCCCCGTGACTCAAACAGAAAAATACTTTGGAAGTGATATAAATCTCACACCACCAACAGCACATGTGAGGCTTACTGTGAACCCAAACTGACCTCCCCTGGCTGCATAATTCTTTAGTCAAACCTTCTCAATACAAATAGCTTCTCCATACTTACCCAGAAAGCTCAGCACTTCACATACACACACACACACACACACACACACACATTTATTTAACTATAAGTTACTGTGTCCTAAGAAACAATAAGAACCAGCCATATAGGAAATAACAGAGAATCACAGTCAGCTATGTGAATCGTGGCTGCTCCCACACTTAAATCCTCTTCATTCACGTATACTCGAATGTAGAAGAAAATGTGACAGGGATATTTCAGTAGGGAATCTAGACTCATATCTTTCATAGGGCAAAATGGAATAAATCAATGCCTTTATCAAAACATTTTCAAGCTGGCGCATGTTTGCCTTACAATAGGGGAATCAGAATCCTACAAAAACAGAATGATCTTTGTTACTCCTTATTGCAAAAAAATCTCCCACAACATTATATATGTGGTGTGTGTGCCTCTGTGTGTGTGTGTGTGTATTTGAATGTGAGTGTGTGTGTGAATGTGTATATGTGTGCACATGAGCATGTGTGTGTATGTGTGTGAGTATATGTGAGTGTGTGTGTGCATACGTGTGTTTGAATGTGTGTGTGAATGTGTATATGTATGCACATGAGCATGTGTGTGTATGTGTGTGATTATGAGTGAGTGTGTGTGTATGCATGTGCATGTGTGTATGTGTATGTAAATGTGTATATGTGTGCACATGAGCATGCATGTGTGTATGTGTGTGTGTTTGAATGTGAGTGTGTGACTGTGTGTATGTGCGTGCATGTATGTGTTTGTGTGTGAGTGTGTGTGAGTGTGTGCGTGCACACACACGAGCACCAACAGTTGGTACCCTTTATGGCTCCCTGCTTTATTTTTTCTGAGTCAGAATCTCTTATCGAACATGGGGCTCAGAGATTCAGCCAGATGGATGACCAGTGAACTCCAGAACCCACAGAATCTTTTGTCTCTATGTCTCTGATGCTGGGATTGAAACTCAGGTCCTCATGTTTGTAGAGCAGCATCTTCCCTCTCTGCTGTCTTCTTAACCTCCAAATCTCACTTTTGAAAAGATCAAGGCAACAATACTTTTGTGATTAGACACTGCTGTATATCCAGTACCTATCAATTTCTGATATATAGAAGATGTTTAATACATACCTGTCCACTGACCATTGTTCTTGGGAATTGGAAACAACTCATTTCTCTAAAAAAACTACGTAATATAGACACCTGTATTGCACACTATCCTGAGAACGATTCACAAGCATCTGTACAACTGGGACTAAAAATACCAAATAATGATTTGACAAAAAATAACCACCATTCAAGACATCACAGAAAGGCTGAGATGCAAGTCAGTAAGAACACTGTATTATCTGGAATCCACCCCTTAGCACTACTAGTAGAATAAAGAGGGGCAGTCCTACTGGCTACAGGACTCTCAGGATCAAATTTGAATTCTTCCCATTCAAAAGAATGTCTGGTAATGTTATATTGATCTTTGTTGCAAAAATTAGCTTAATAATCATGGCTATTTCATTCTATATTTGGCAAATAATAGCAATACAAGTATGTGTTGGTTTGAATAAGAATGGTCTCCATAGTCTCATATATTTCAAGCTTAGTCACTAGGAAGTGGCACTATTTGAAAAGATTAGAAGGATTAGGAGATCTGGCCTTGCTACAGCAAGTATGTCACAAGGCTGGGGCTGTATTTCAGTTCATAGAGCGTTTGTCTAGAATATATGAAGCCCTGGGTTTGGTCCTCTCTATTGCATAACCAAAAATGATGGTGCATACTTGTAACCCCAGCACTGGATAAGTGGAGCTAGAGGATCTGAAGTTTAAAGTCACAGAAAGTTCAGACTATGCTGGGTCACATGAGACAATGTTTGAAAATACGATGTTCTCCTGACAAGTCTGCACAATCTCATTGAGCCACAGAGATAGATAAGTGGCAGCTCTTCCAGGAGACATCCTCTGTTTACCTCGTTACATCTGCTGATCCGCCTCGCCACAATGAGCTGGATCATGCCACGCTTGTTGCCTTCGGTGGACATGGACCTCCGCAGAGTCTCCATGGCTTCCTGGTTGGCTTTGCCCAGCAGAGACTCTCCATTCACAGCTATCAGCTGGTCATTTACCCTCAGCCTTCCATCCTGTGAAGAAAGGCAAGTGAGGATTGCTAACCAGTCTGCAAGAGACTTCTTTTCTGAAAGTTTAAATAATTAAAACAAAAAAGGAAAGAAAAAGGGATCTGGGGGCTTTAATCTCATCGTAAGCAGCTGCTGTAGCCTCTGTCTATTTCAGTCTTTTAGACATTCACAAGCCATTATTATAATCTGTTAACTAAATGGAATACTAATTCAAAGGACACAAAGTAACCATCACTGGCTTGCTTGCTTTCAGAAACAGCCACCAAGGTGGTCTATAAATGAGATCCACGAAGATCAAGACAACTGTAGAAAACTGTTCTCCACAAACAGCCAGAAAACTCACTCTAGGCTTAGAAGAAGCAAATGGACTCCCAGGAGGGGGAGGAAAAAGGAACCTTCTCCCCAGCCCATGACTCATGCTTTGCCTTCATACATGTTATTTTCACTGTATATAAGAAGACTACAGATTAAAAGGTCACATGAGATAGAATGAAGAGTTAGAGTGATTTGCTCCATCCCCCAAATGGTCCAGGCAGAGGATCTATAAAGAAAGAAAATGTTACTAATAGAACATGTAAGTCAGAGAAGAGGTGGGTGAGAAATCTCTCCAGCAGGCACAGGCTGAAGGAGACTGAAGGGCTCTTACTTTAGATGCAGCTCCGCCATTAATAATGGACTTAACGAAGATCCCCAAATCTGCATGGTTCTCTTTGGAACGGTTCCCCTTGACGCTGACGCCAAGCCCTGCAGATCCTGAGTCGTTCAGTGGAACTTCAAAAGTCAGAAACTCCCTGGTACCATCGGGTGTGAGAACAACATCCTCGTCTTCAGCTTTCTGAAAAGGAAAAGAATTACACAGGGTGTTAAAATATATCAATGCCTTTTCTCTAGCTACTACACTAAAGGTCTTTAATGAAAAGTTCTCTAATAAGAATAGGCAGATTTTCTTCCTTGACAGGATCCATGATGATGGCACAGCTGTCCTTCAAGATGATACCTGAGCCTGACTGTGAGCAGCTTCAGCCCATGTTTACACCCGTGTTGCACCAAAGCTGCAATGGATTCTAAGAAACACAGGGGTAATACAAAAGAGATATGTAGACTCCTAAAGACTGGGTCTAGTCTGCAAAGTCTTGGTTCTGTTCTGTTTTTACTATGTAAAACAACTTTTAAAAAGTCAAGATAAGCAAATTATTTGTCTTTGCTTGGAGGATTCCACTGTCATTAGTAGTTAGCTCAATATTCACTGACGCTGTGTGCATTTTTATGCATAGGTAATATCAAAACCCCGATGATACAAAGCTAGCCAGGAAAGGTGTTCAGGTTTAGAGCCAGTGCTGAGCTATAACCAGCAACATCTGGGAGACAAGATAGAACAGAATAACATCTGGGAAGAGATTTCCATAATCTTGCAATCACATATTGTATCAGTGTCGGATATCACATAAGCACTGTTGTTTAATTAATTAGCTATGTACAACTCTTTGGTGTCCTAACTGAATATGCTCAAAGAAAGACTTTCAAGATCCCACACAGTTAAGATATATAAGCCCTTGTTCACCTCCCTTAAAACAGAGGAAGAAATGAAAAATGGAGTATGGTGTGAGGCCACATTCTATTACTAAATGCAAGTTCAGTACCCAAGAAGAAAGAGCAAGTTGCTGTCCAGGTCCTCAGCAACCCCACCAAGGTGAAGAGCATCATCTCAACATCTGCCATCTCAAGAAGAAAACCAGACTTCTGCAGCATCCGTCTTAGAATGCATAGACCCCAGGGAAGCCTGCGAAGTAGTCCTCCTCTTTTCCCAACTTTGAAACGCTGCTGGAGCATTCTCTTTACTCATTCAAACTGGACCATCAGTTACAGTGGTGAGCTGTCACCCTAAACGGACAGCTTTCAAACAACTCTCAGTTAATCATAAAACTTGGCTGTTACAGAGGATCAGAAAAGGATTCCTTTTTTGTATCCTATCTGATTTTTGAAAAATTCTAAGATCCTAAATCAAATAACAATAAAATAACTTAAAAGAGAATGTGTGGCTTTCACATGTACTCTTGACTGTCTTAACTAGCTCTTAGAAGAACAGTAAGTACCTGTGATTATATATAAACAATGCACTATTTTAAAACCTTAAAATCCAATACAATGTTACATATAAAGCAATGTTTCCACTTTGCTGATAGTGTTAGTGTGTGTGTGTGTGTGTATCCAAAATAATGTTACATATAAAGCAATGTTTCCACTTTGCTGACATTCTGTGTGTGTGTACATGTGTGCATACATGTGTGTGTCACTAGTGATAAAGTAGGGGCCTCATGAAAGGCAGTCTAAGAGCTGTCTGCTGCTGACCTATATGCCCAGCCACACAGGAGTACATTCTTGGAAACATTTCAAAGAATGGCCTGACAGTGAGTGAAGGGGAGTTGACTTTCAATGACAAAAAACTGCAACCTTTTTAGAACATGGATGGTATGCAGTAAAAAGTGAAAAATAAATGTTTAAAGGATGGTGTCTATATAAAGTAAATATTTACCATCGGATTGAGCTTCTTCACTCTTTGTAACCACTTTATCTTTACAATATTCCCAGAGAGTAATTACAGGTCAAATCAATAAAACTAATGAACTGGAGACAAACCAAGGTCAAGTAACTGTATCAAAATATTGATACATCACATATTTATCATACAGAAATAAGTTTATACTCATTCAATGCTTTACAAATGCTAATGTTCACTTCATCTTTCATTTCTTTAATCTATGTGTATCAAAAAAAAAAAACCACTAGGTAATTATTCTATAAATGACTATTGCAGTCTTACTATAAATGTAAAAATATACCATCTGGAGGCTGGGAACATCTCAGTGCGAGAGCACTGGCCTAGCAAACATGTAAAAGAAACCATGTTCATATCAGCATTACAGACAACCAAAGTAATAATACTTAAAAGAACATCCCACGTGGGTAGATTTCAATGATCAAAAGAAAAAGAAACAAAACAAAAAAAAAAAAAAACAGCATCAATAACTCCAAGCCACACCATTGTCCCCTTGTATTTGGAATTCAGAAACAATTAGGAGACAAAATAGATTTTACTGAGAATGCTGCATTTGAGAGGCCGTGGACACTGTAGGTTCTCCAGCTTTGCTAAATTCAAGGAATCACAGCTGTGTTTTGTGCACACAGGGACTTAACCGTTACCAATTCTTCCCTCCAATCCAAAGGACCTTAATTGTCATTGGCGATTTAGACCTTCAGCTTGGCTTTCTCATGTTTAATGATTCCAATATTTCCATAATGATTTTACAAAAGCTTAAAATTATTGCTGTTTTTTTTTTCCCAACTTGAAAAATCAAGACAAGGAGCTGATCGAATTCATGGAGAAAAAGGCTAATCAAGGTGGGCGCACGCCCCCACTGCCTGTTCAGCAGTTTCACTTACTATGAAAACCCACAAGCGACCATGGGGTTGGCTAGGAGGGTCTTCTCCTATGATTCTTGTATCAAACCTTGAGACATTATTGTCATTAAGAACATTGAAGGGAGCCGCTGCCAGCCGCATTAGCATTTCATTATTAATCCACTTGGCTCTTGAAGGAGACTGAAATTAACACCAGCTTTTAGAAATTTAGGGGTTTTTCTGGGCAGTAACTTTTAAAAGTTTGCTCTTCAAAAACCATTCTGAGATGTGACATCATAAAAGTCTCCACAATGCTGAGCTGGTATAGGGACCTCTGTGCTCAGTCAGAGTAGAAACCACTTTCTACCTTCTTGTGCTGCCTGAGGCTGCATCCCTTCAACCAAAGGATTCTAGTTCTCACTTCAGGCACAAAGGTTAACATATTCTCCAACATGATCTAGCTGGTTTGGTTACTCTCTCACACACATGGGTAGTGGATATCTACTGTGTACCTATGTCTGCAGAGCATGAACAAGTTCCCATCAAACTTGAATACAGTTCTCTCTTGCATGCTTCTCCATTGGCAAATTTGCCTTTAATGTCCAGAAAATAAAGGACATTTTTTTTTTGCCAAGCATATTAGAAATAGGGGTCCTGACTAATGCGTTCTGTGAAAGCTATTGAGTTTCCTATTATCTTCAGAGAAGAGAAGAATCTTCCAATGAGGAAGAAAAATGACCAATGGCCTTCTGCATTCCCTATCTAATGTTTTCTCTTCTTTAACACTAGTCCCAGTAGCTGAGACCCTGACTGCCCAGGAGGGACTGCGAAGCTACAGTGAACCTAAATCACATCATCCATTCCTAAAGAAGGGAAAATGATGATCAAATCTCTGGGCTGATGAAATGTATAAAACATAGTGAAGAAAACAAAGGGGGAAAAGTCAGCACTGTAAGATGGGAGAAGCACATGGTGACAGCTTATCATGGCTCTACTGTTCACAAAGTTTTTACACGGGAGTCCTGCTCCACTGAGTGACAGCTTATCATGGCTCTACTGTTCACAAAGTTTTTACACGGGATCCATAAGGAGGGAGAGATACTTCAAATTCAAAAGAGAGGAGAGCAAGCCATTCACTAAGAAAGAACAATAGGTAGACTACTTTTGCAAACTCTAATTAAAAGCTATAAACTGACTGGGAACAATCATCTAATTGTTAAAGGCATTCTTCATAACTATGACATTTAACAATGTGCTGAACTGGTTGGGTTTCTGCTAGGCACAGTGGTGCAAAACTAACCTTAGAGCTCAGGAGGCTGAGGCAAGAAGACCCTGAGAACAAGGGCAACCTGAACTTCTAGAGGGAGGGAGGGAAGGAAGGAAGGAAGGAAGGAAGGAAGGAAGGAAGGAAGGAAGGAAGGAAAGAAGGAAGGACATAATATATACACCCTGGAATGACAGGTAAACGCATAAACTGACAGCATTTATAGAAGTCAATTTAAGAGCTTCTAAGCTTATGTAGAGTATATTGAGTTGACAACCGACTGTGACCACTTACGGAGATTTGTGGGAATGCTATCTGCCTTTATTAACTGCCCCAAACAGAGACGAAAGATGAATTTTATGTTCCCTATTTGAGCCCATCTTTCTGAGATTCACTATTTAGATTGCTTATTCATTATTATTTTTGTAGTTATCAGGGATTGAACTCAGAGCATTGCTCATTCTAGGATCTTTGTCTTTGTTCCCCTCTCCCCATAACCCACATCCCCTTCCCCAACTTGTTTTTGTTTTGTTTTGTTTGTTTTTTGATACATGGTCTTTTAAGTTTCCTAGACTGGCCTTACCCTATAGTACACCATGTAGGACTTGGTACAACGATCCTCCTTCCTCAGCCTCCCCAGTGCTGAAGCCTGCTTATTAAATCACAATCATATATCTGGACTTCCTATGTTATTTCCTGATTCAACGAAGGGCAAATATGTTTAAAGACTATTTTTTGTTTCTAGCAATAATAATTATTAACCTTTAGAATCTGACCAGAAAAGTATCTGAAGGGAAAAAAAAAAGTCAGAAAAACCCAAGTGAAAGGATATTCTCAAAGAGATGTGCTCTTTAAAGAATTAAAAAGTTCTCGCTGTAGTTTTTTTCAAAAATGTAAAACAAAGATACACTAAAGAACCACTCCAGACTAAGATTCCAGACACATGACTAAATGCCATGCCACGACCTGCCTTGGACTGGAGCCATTCCGACTTCTTACTCGTTTATTTTATAAACTACTGTGGGCAGTTACAACACTGTAAAACCAAGGGCTGTTTATTGGTTCTGACAACTAGAGTATGGCTATAGAAGAAAATGTCCTTGCATTGAGACATTCAGGAGTAAAGTAGAATTACATAGATAATTTACTGTCAGTTCAGGGGAATGAATGTTATACAGAAAGAATGGTGTGAAGCCCAGGTGGAGGGAAAAGAGACCGGTGTTGAATGTGTTAGAGTGCTACCAATGGAAGATGAAGTGGGAACTTCAGGGTTCTTTGAAAAGCAGGTTGGATAGTGTTTTGCTGGGGTAAACACAGGCAGGAATGTTTCACTGACGCAGACACAGGCGAAAGGATGTTCTGCTCAAGCAAGCATGTGAAAGGACACATGATGAAGGATTCTTCACTAACGACATTCATGTATTGCCTCACATTGTGTAGCGGAGCTGCATTTGTCAGGACTCCATAAAGAGAAACGCAGAGACTTCTGGTGGTGTGTTGCAGTTTCTTGTCACTTCAGTGGACATGGGCTGATTGACAGAGTGATGTCAACTGAGGCAAGACACGTGGACGGCATGGGACGTTTAGAGGGTATACATAGAACTCGACAGACAGTGACAGCAGTTGAGCTAGGCTTGCTTATAGAACTAGGTGTGTATCTCTTGTGGGTTTCAAGTCTTGGCTGATCTTTGCTTTGCTTAGAGAACCATGGCAGAGAACTTTCCCTGGTGTTCCTCCTGGTCCCTCCTACTGACTCACGCTGAGGCTGAGGCCTGGCTATCTCTATTAGGTCATGCCACCGCTACTGATTCATGTTTGTTATCCTGACTCTACCACGTGGGGCTGCTGGTGTATCCATGAGTGAATTGAGCTGCCACTGTTAACCTGTAAACTGAACTGCTGATTTCCAGATAAACACAGACAGGAGCTGCTCCAAAGAACATTCCTAAACAGGTCCACCTCCCCCATATCCTTTCTTTCCCACTACCTCTGGTGGGTGGTGGGCTACAAGGGAGGTTAAAGTGTTTACGAACCACCATTAAAAATAGGTTTTGAAAAAAATTAAAGTTACAGAAGAGGTGAATGAAGAGAACTTCCTGAAATTTTCACAGTAAGAAAAAAAAAAGAATTACATAAGGTAATTAATCCAGAAGAGTCTTGAACTTACAGACTTCAACAAAAATAAAATAAAATAAAATAAAAATTTAAGGTTAAAAAATGTACAAAGTTTATCACTATGCTGCAAAGGTGGCTGAGAACAAACGATGAAAACATTTTGAGGGAAATATGTCAGAAACATTAAGCAGTCGCTATCACAGTAAAGGTACCATAAGGAATTCCAACTCAATCCCTTAGTGAGTCAGCTCTGTTTGTCTTTCCAGTGCCTCTACATCCCACAAAGACTCAATAAGAATTGATGTGGGCAGATGAAGGATTCTAATCACATTACACTTTGCAGAAACCACAGAAGTCAGGAAGAGTCAGAGCCACAGAGGAGTGGTACTCATCCCACAGACATTCTGCAAATCCTTCTTTCTGTGTTTATACAGCAAACGCTTCGGGATACGGCTACAGTGATGGATAATAGTAATCATAAGATAAAAATAAATATGTACACACGAAGATGTAGGAGAACAGAAATGTCCCTTGACTCATAGTGAAATTACACCTAAGTAAACCTATTCTAAGCTGAAGATACTGCAAATCCAAAACACATTTAGCATATCCAACGTATCCAGCATCGCAGCAAATACTCTGTTAGCTTATGTTTGGATAAAATATCTACTACAGAGATTTTCACCTGATAAGGCATTCAAGTTCTCCAGTCACCTATTGATTTCTTGTGGAAACTGAGATAAGAGGATATGTGTGTTTTGCCTTCCTGTGAAACTGGTATTTCGATCCTTTGTAAGCTGGGGGTGGGGGTGGGGGGGGCCTGCCTGTGTGTCAGCTTTTTTTAAAAGCCACAGTACTTTTTAATCCAAAGTAAGTTAAAAGTTTCACATTTTCTTTTTGGTCAAGGTTTTCCAGGATTTTTGATATTTAAGTTCAGGACCAGCTAGGACTTACTGGGGTGGCTGGAAAAGAAAGTGTCAAATTTGTAAAGGTGAATGGTTAGCTGTGAGTACAGCTCTGTGATAGGATGTTCAGTATTTATGTGGGGTCAAGCCCAGTACTAAGTGTGGTTTATATATAAATGTGGTTTATTTAACCACATTTTTAAAGTGAACAGGTAGTTGTTCTAAAGGCTGAGTAAACCGCAGTTTATTACTAATTTGAAATGCCAGTTTTAGCCACAAACATACATACGTATAAATATGTATACATGTTTGTACATGTGTGAAAAATTTGTTTCCAGAATTGCTCATGGGAGTTAGAGGGCCTATTTGCCCATGCTTTTCATTATCTTTGCCACAGTGACTGTCTTTTCAAGTAGAAGGATCTCCTCAGCTGTCCTCTCTCACTGACATCTTCAATGTGTAATAGCACTCTGGTTTTCATGGCTGTCACTGGCTGAGTTATTATACAAACAAAACCTCAATCTTGTGGCTCCTTCTTTCCTTCTTTTTTTTTTTTTTTTTTGAGACAGGGTTTCTCTGTATAGAGGGTTCCTGGCTATCCTGGAACTCACTTTGTAGACCAGGCTGGCCTCGAACTCAGAAATCCGCCTGCCTCTGCCTCCCAAGTGCTGGGATTAAAGGCATGCGCCACCACTGCCCCTGTGGCTCTTTCTAACCTGTACTCATGGGTGCAAAATATTCTCGATGCTACTTCCTGACTCTGCTCTGAGGTCTCACTTGCCATCCAGTTTTAAAATGATGAGATATTTGAAAATATCATTCCATTTATTGACGTTGATAGTTTGTGTATCTATATTTTAAAAATCAAGACTGATTAGAGCCTTATATTCTGATGATTTTGGTTTACCTATCTGGTTACAACTTTTTTTTTTGGGGGGGTGGTCTCTCCTACATAGCCCTGGTTGTCCTGGAGCTCATTATGTAGACCAAGCCATCCTTGAATACACAGAGATCCACCTACCTCTGCCTCCAAATTCTGGGGTTAAAGGCTGAACTACCATACTTGGATGAGTTTGGGAATATTTTTGTTTGCTATTTAAATGCAAAGATCCTATAATATGCAGAGATCCTGACTTTTAGCTGGCTATTTACTGTCAGCATTAAATTCTCTCTTTTCCACCTTATAGTTTATCATCACAGAGACCAACATATTGCCTATAACAGACAGAATATGGCCTACCCTTAGTTCCCAATGTGGATTAGTCTTCTAAAATGGACATAGTTGAGCTGCATCTGTATTTGGTCTTGAGTCCAGTACGCCAGACTTATTCCCAGCCCATTTTTATTATAAGAACTATGCTTATCTTAATCACTGACATATCACCATATCTTTTCTCATTATACTTTATATTATACTCTTAGCCTCACCATATTGTACAAAGAAACAGAAAATAATTCTGACATCTCCTTTTTTATGCCTGTTTGACAAGCCTCCACTCCAAGGCCTTTCCCACAATATAGAAGTAAATAAAAATTATTTTAAAATTAGACCACCATGGTAAAGAGGTAGGACAAATAATATCACAGTGAATTAGCAAGTATTGGAACATCTCTAAAGACAAGTTTCTTACCGTTTCTTTTGGAGTCTGCATCTGGGTTGGTTCAGTATTCTAGAAGAATTAAGGAGAAATATCAATTTTCATCATCAAGGCCCAGGGACACAATGCTTTATTAAAAAATATTAGATTGTTTCCTTTACATTGTAAAGTAAACATGGTAAGGTCCTTGTAAGTAGGCTGACATATATGACTGTCTTTGGGATTGTCAGTGTTTAGGTCCAGATTTCAGCAGTTCTTCTAGACAAAAGTCTCCCCATTCATTCACATTACCTCCTAAGCTATGTGCAGGAAAAGAAACCTCATCAAACTCTGTGTCTAAATACACTGCTACTTCTAAATGTATTTTCTAATCTCCCCAGTCAAACCTCAGGACCATTTGATAGCTATACGGATAAAAACTGTCTTTATGGCAGTGGGAAACGCTTGATACTAGAACGTGCTCTACGGGGAACTTGTGTAAGTCTTCCCATGTAATACAGAACATGAAAGGTTGATAATCTGATTTATTTAATTTTTAACAAAAGACAAAACACTGATTAAAAAGCATTTAGATTAAGAACTGAGACAGAGAGAAGAGTTACATTAATTGGAGTTAAGATTATTTTTAAACACTCCCTTTGACTTTTTCAGAAATGTTATTATTTTAAGTCTCGAAAAGCAGCTGCAGCAAGCATAACAGACTGACAGCCTACTGGCCCTGTCCTTAATGAAAAGCTCACAAGCAATAAATTAAATGAGGGAGGGGGGAGGGGGAGCCGGAGCAGCAGACGGGAGGAACAGAAGCCTGGAAGATCCGAATTGGCCCAGAAGAACCTGTATAACCTCAGGCTGGCACTCGCTCCCCTGTGAGACTGCTGAGGAACAGGGCTGCAGTTTGGCAGGCTCCGTAAGGCCAACATGCAACCTCAGAGCGCCAGGCAGACCCGGGGCTTCCTGCCTGCCCAGGGGAGGTTGGTACTTTGGAGAGGGGCTCATTTGCAATCGAATAGAGACATCCCAGATTTAGGATCAGGTGGCATCTTAAACACAAAATTGGATAAGAGTGGAGGAAACGGGAAAAACGGCATTTAAATGGAGAAATGATGCATTAAACATTTGTTAACTATGACGAAGATTTCATAATTTATTCAAAATAAACACAACGCACAAAAGTGTTCACTTATCACCCTATCTGGGTCTGAAATCCCCACAAAGCCAAGTAAGATTTTCAGGACTGTGTGTAACAATTTTACCCACGGCTGAATTTAGCTTTATTTTAACATCTATTTAAATAAACAACTAATTTCTATAGTGAATATATCAGCTATGATGCATCACAATGCATAATTTAAGAGAATGGGGCCTATGTGACAGATTTGGGAACTGGAGCCCTAAATCCTGTCACTTGTCAGGGTTATACAGAGCTAGCAGCTAGCTGAAAGGAAATATCAAACATCTGAGATGGCTTGGGTCAAAGTCGCTTCGGAATATTTAAGATGCTACTTGTGCACGAGCCAAAACAACCTTCTAACCACATCAAAAGTTAAAGATGACTCTTCCAAACAAGCCATTTTTCTATCCAAGTATATAAAATTCACAAATAATAAAAATAACATTTGTTTTTCAAAAGCATATTCAGAACTACATTTACACTCTACCATCTTATTCCCACCAAAACCATTTCCACAGCTCTGCTTTAATGGTTAACATCATTGTGGAGGGCAAAGGGGAGCTATAAACACCGCCTATCGTTTATGTTTTTCCAACTAAGGTCACCTGCACTTGTGAGATGTCTTTATTTTCCTAACACTAATTTTGGAAGTTTCCCTATCCACCAAACAGGAAGCACTATTAACTTTGCTTAGGTGTATTTACTACAAAAATCTGAAACCCGAAAACCTGTCACATGAGGGGAGGAAATGACAGTGTTTTGAGTATAGCCTTTGGGGTGACAGTTATGAAATAACTGACACCTTGGGGTTCAACAGGGTTAGCAGGAGAAACAGTGATAAACACATTGATAAACACATGATATCCCTGAAAGCCTCCTTACAAACTTTTTATTAACCACCTATCCACACAAAGTTGCTAAGACTGGTGTTGTTGAGAATGCTTGCATTGAGCTATGCATGAAGAAAGTAAAAACTATAGAGACCCCTTATGACAGGTGGACACAAACATTCACCACTGAGTAGGTAGCCTAAGTCACTGGTTCACATGCATGAGAAGTCTTCCATCTGCCTTACAGTTACACACCATTTCCCTTGGGTGGAAAGCCTCTTCCTGACGAAAGACCAGAAGGCTCACAGTCCCCTCCATCTTGGTGCTTCTCAACAGGGAAACAACTTCCTCCTGGGACTTGCCTGCTAAATCTACTCCATTGACCTAAAACAAAGAGAAACATTTTTAGTTACAACCCTGTCCAGATCTGCAGAGAAAGAAAAGCCAGAGATCTGGAACTGATGGTGTTTGTTAGGGAGTCTTTCTGTGCAAATTTTGGTCATGACCAGGTAACCATGGAAGCTTTGGTGGCTCATAAAAGAAGTCGATCAGGTAGCCAGATGTCAGTGAGGAAGCAATAAATTCTTTATTGCTCACCCATAAACCAGAGCAGCAACCGCCATAAACAGACAGCAACCACAAGGTCAAGTCAACATGAAGCCACTACAAGAACTAAGCTCTTGAACAGTCTGTGTACGATGGGTTTTCCAACAGCCAAACAGGAGAATACAGCAGGAGTCTTTTAGTACAAATGCTTTCAGTTTCAGTGAAAATGAAGAATAAATATTTATCATTAGAAGGTAAACACTAAACACCAAAAAGAATCACTAAAAAACATAAAGATAGATAGATAGATAGATAGATAGATAGATAGATAGATAGATAGATAGATAGATAACAGTTTAGTAGGGAAAATATTGGCCCAGTATTGAAATTTTGCCTAGAATCCCCAGTGAGGGCACTTGGGTGTGGCTCAGTTGTAGGCTTTTGACTTGGTGCTGTGAGGCACAGCTCAGTACAGAAGCACTTGCCTAGCACGAGTGTGGAATTGAGCTTTGTTTAGAAAAATAGTCTTAAGTTCTGAGTTGGTGCCTTTTCTTTTGCACAGCTTCCCACATCAGAAATTATGTCTATGTGTAGTTTCACAGTGACCTTAAATACCAGTGAAGTTAAACCCATAAGCATCAAAAGGAGATTTCTAAAATCTGTTTTTCTTACTGATGTTTTTGGATGCTACGTCTCAATTTGTGGTCCAGGTGGTCATGCCAACCTTTTGGCCTATCCTTTCAAGACACACTGTCCGTGTTCACTTTATCTGTCTTGGTTATGTTGTCTAAGTAGTTGACTTGCCTATGCTGACACACATTAAGTATAAAGCTGTTTAAAAATCACAATCCCAGAGGTATGGCATGTGCATAATGACAAGACACACTCTGGCCTCATAAACCAAATATCTATATAGTTAATATTTACGAATAATCTAGATGTAAAGGTAATTCCTCTTCAGATAACATAGGGAAACATACAGTAAAACAAATTGTCTTCTGAAGCGACACTCCTGCTAAAATACACAATTTTTTATTTCATGAAAATATCTTCAAGCTGACTCCCAAAGAAAGGGATTTTTCAGGGAAGCTGGAAGTCCTTGCCTAGAAGCTACTCACCTCTATTAGCCGGTCTCCTGCTTTGAGTCTGCCATCCTGAATGGCAGCCCCTCGAGGAAGGATGTTCTTGACATAAATGGGAGCTGAGCCACCTATAGTGACATCTCGGGAAGTGATGCTGAATCCGAGTCCTTCTGTACCTAAGACAGGACAGAGACATCTGTAGGTGCTGCTGTGTACTGCCAGCTGTACATATGTGCCCCATGCAAAGGCCTGGCTGCTACCCTGGACTGTAAGCCGGTCCATACTCTGTGTTTACATTATAATGCTTTAAACGTTTTAATGAAGTTTTCAAACTTGACTGTTTGGAAGATTTAAACTGTTTAGCATTAGAAGCCATTCATCTTCTTTGGTAGTCTTACCAAGGGCAAATTCAAGTTAATGAACTCATATTATGTGAACTTTTAAGTTTTTGGGTACCAAAGGGGCCTGACAGCTCTGCTTGAAGAGACAGCCCCACCTGGGGATTGATCCCATATACAGACACCAAATCAAGATGCTATTGTGGATGCCAAGAAGTACTTGGTGACAGGAGCCTGATATGGCTGTCTCCTGAGAAACTCTGCCAGAGCCTGACAAATACAGAGGCGGTTGCTCACAGCCAGCCATTGAACTGAGCATGGAGAACCCAATGTAGGAGTTTGAGAAAGGACTGAAGGAGTTGAAGAGGTTTACAACCCCATAGGTAGAACAATATCAATCAACCAGACCCCCCAGAGCTCCCAGGGACTAAACCACCAACCAAAGAGTATACATGGAGTAACCCATGGCTCCAGCTGCATATGTAGCAGAGGATGGCCTTGTCAGACATCAATGGAAGGAGAGGCATTGGTCCTGTGACGGTTTGATGCCCTAATATAGGGGAATACTAAGGCGGGGAGGTGGGAGTAGGTGGACGGGCCAGTGAGCACCCTCATAGAAGCAGGGGGATAGGGGATGGGATGGGGGGTTTCCAGAGGGGAAACCAGGAAAGAGGATAGCATTTGAAATGTAAAGAAATAAAATATCCAATTAAAAAAAAAAGAAATCAGAAATAAACATTTCTGTTAAAATCTATAAAATCTTTGGCGTCTGGCGAGATGGCTCAGAGGTTAAGAGCACTGTGTTCTTGCAGAAGACTTGGGTTTGATTCCCAGCACCACATGGTAGCTCTCAACAACTCTAGTGCCTCTTCGGCTTCCACAAGCATGTCATGCATGTGGTGCACAGACATACATGTAATACATCTATACACACAGAATAAAAATAAACTGTAAAAACTCCATAAAACCTCAAAAAAAAATCAAGGATTGGTAATAATGGTATCCAGATCTAGAGCACAAAGCAGGAGAAAAGGAGAAAAAAGTGTTCAGGAATGGTACATAGAACAGTATTATTTTTACTAACCATCCTTCCTCATATCCTGAGTACAGCTACCAACTTAGGACTATGCTGCCTGCCTTTGTCAAGTTCCCTTCCAAGCAACTGAAATGCTCCCATCCCCCACACTGGGCAGATCACTTAGGGAAGAATCCCCCTGGGATCAGGGATACTAAACCCTAAGGTTACCCTCCCATGTTTAAAGGTACCAAGGTTCATGGGTATCAGTAATTACTTTTTGATTAAATGACTTCATGTTGTCTTTGGTAGATTTCTTCACAAACAGTCTTAGGACCAGTATGTTGGGGAAAGGAGTTACACCCCATTAGAACCCAAAATTAAAGAACAGAACGACACTAAGGTGCAGCGTATGGAGCCTGACAAATTTCTATGGAATCACGGGATTCTATAACACTTCTAATGGGCAATTTCTATTCAAGAGCATTTACTTCTCGTGCTACGATTCAGTTAATAGGATGTCAAAGGCATGGCCACTGTGAGAAGGATGAAAAGATACACAAGGTCAACAGTGGAGGAGAAGAGTATCCGAGTGTGACAAAAGGTTCACATAAAAATGAATCAACACGAGAAAACAGACTAAAAAATATGAGTTGAGAAAGAGCAGAAATGAATCTCAGTAGTTCCTGAAACGAAACAAGCGAGAAACACTCTCAGGCTCAAACAAAACCCTCTATTCCCAACCAGAAACCACATTCAGATTGACTGCTAGGTTTCTGCTATTGTCTGTACTGAAGTCTTGAACGGCAAGCTGTCTATATGAATTTTACTAATTATTCTTCTGAGGCTGTCCCATATGTCTCTATGCCTTCATGAGACTCTAATGGCTGGCAATAACATCTAGTAAGAAAGAATCTTAAATTATTCTCTTTGGCAATATTAATTCATACAAACTATGAAGATGGACTATTATATGAACCACAATTCTATTAAAATAACAGTAGTAACCCCTAAATCTATAAGTCAGAAGTTCAGGCAATGACCTTTAAGGGAAAGATAAATAGATGTCAATTTTCATCTGGTGAAGCCAACAAGACATTCTGTTCTGATGGAAACAGATTACTAGCGCCTTCTCCTCTCACTTTATTAAAAAGCTAATTTCTATAAAAGAGCAGGGGATTTGAGAATGCCAGAGCGGTAATAAATATTAAGAAATCATAATTATTGAAGCAAGTGAGTTGGGGTTTCTCTGTTCTGTAGCCTCATGTGATGGAGTTCCAAAATTATTTCAGTGAGTGATTATCTCGGAGGCTTCTTTTTTTTTTTAAGTACAAAGCATCGACTCCAGCTTGCAAATTAGTATCACTTAGAGCACAATGGTTTACTTTGAGTTGAACATATATTTAACATGATCACACTATTTTTTTAATGGGCTTCATAAAAGTCCCTTGATGTTACAAGAACTGGTGAAAACATAATTTTCCAGCTACAAGGAAATATTTAATTTTGAAGTAATCATTATGACCATATCTGTATTCAGTTCTAATCAAAGACAATCAACATTCTCTTCCTTCTTAAGTATAGTCAACACAATCTGTTTATGTAAAACATCTGTAGGCACTGCTGTAAAGGCAGCAGCTACTTCTGTTGCATATTTTCCTTGCTGGTTAACAAAAATCAATACACATCTATGGAATGCTGCATCATTTAGATTAGCAAAAGTTTGAGAAATGTTTAGATAAAACCCACTACTTTTAATTTTCATTTATGAATGAAGATTAGACTTCCTGAATTAGTCTAATAAATGACTTCCACCTTTCTAAATGATACAAAGCAAAACTACTACTATTAAAATACTAAAAATATTGACTCTTAATAGCAAGTAAAATGACGCTCAATGAATGAGCCTACCTTACATCATAATTTGTCATATTATTTGTGCAAAATTTCAATTGATTAAATGAAGGTACCTCCCTCAGTAAAGAGAAGTTAGATGATATAAATAACATTATTTATGAAGTAGCCAAACATTGGCTAAATACTGTCTTTGCCTAGGGAATATGAACAGGAGTTTTATTTTTCATAGACCGCTATTGTGGTACTTGACATATTTTTGGTTAAAACCCAAAGCCTGTCACTGGAGTGGAGAGAGGAGAATGTGAATTGGACCATCCCCTCACTGAGAGTAGACAGAAAACAGAGCGCTTCCCATATAGTTTACCAAGTGTAGAAGCACAGTGTCAAGTCTTGTTTGTGCCAATCAAGTATTTGTGGCTCAAAAGGCAATCATTAGAAGCTGTGGCTCAAAGTTCAGTGAAAGAATTGTTCTAGGAAGGAGACAGCAGGTGCATAGCATTTCCAGTGCTACCGCAATGGATAGGAGAATGAACTGAACGCCACAGTACGAAAGACACACCACCAAGGGTTTGCCATCCACAGCTGCCAAGTACAGGTAAGCCATTCTGGATGACTCTCCAGCAGCTGCTGGAGCTGGCTGAGCTCAGAAAGGCATTTTCTTTTTAAATAAAGCCACGATTTGAAAGGCATGGTTTTGAAACGCCCAGTCAAAAGGACAAACAGTAAGCAAAGTGTATCTTGTCCTTGACAGCATGCCATTGGCCATCTGAAGGTCAAAGTGTGGCTGTCACTCTGCATAATAGCGAAGACCAACTGTAAGCGTGTTCCGGTGTGCACGGGTCTGCCATGTTCCCATGTGCACGATTCTGCCATCTACAGAAAGGAGCTACATAAGTAAAACACTAAAACAGGGGACAACGTAAAAATACTTATCACCATTATCTGTCACTGTCAAGGAAATGAAGTTGTAATTCTAGAGAAGGAAGAGCGAACAGGCAATGGAGTGAATAAGACAGCTTCAAACATAGGTGCCCTTTCCCCATGACATGCTGAAGACTATAGGTACCTCTAACATCCTGCTTAATGTGATGTCTTGGCATGGTGGCCAATCAAGACAGTCAGACTTCCATTATTATTCTAGACATTGAAGGAAAACCTGTAACCCACTTTTAGTATAAAAAATGCTACCCTAGGAATAAAAGCTGGTTCTTGTAAACATGTGTTGTAAGTTACTCTGAAGCTTCACGCTTTAATTATATTTCTTCTGTATTTGGATGTCCATGTGTATTCAAGTGCATATGTATTTGTGGTGTGTGTGTTGTGTGTGTGTGTATAGACCAGAGGTTAGAGTAGAGTGTCTTCCTCACATGTTCTCTATGTTTTTGAGACAGTCTTTTATTGAACCTGGAGCCTGTCAGTTTGTCTAGACTGGCTAGTCAATGAAGAAAGCCAGCTTCCCCCCCCCCGTAACCCCCCCACTACACACATGTGCCTGGCTTGTATGTAAATGCTGAGAATCTGAACTCAGGTCCTCATGCATGTGCAGTAGGCACTTTACTACCAAATCCATCTCCACAGCCCTACATGTGTTTTAAGTTTGACTTAGTAGGGATAAAGATCAGGGTAGAGTAGCCTGCAAGCAAACACACAGCCTTGGGTTTTATTCTGAGCACTAAACACTTAACGGAGGAAGATAACAACAAAAGAACACACCTACCCCCACCTCAGTACCCAAGGTACCTTCTTTAAGTAGTTGCTCATCTTAAAGCAACCCCATCTGAGCATAAATGCATCATATACCTTTCTTAAGCTGGATGTTGAACGTCTTGCCTACTTTCTTCGTGTTGTACACGCTACCTACACCGGTACTAAGCACATTCGGTGGAGCCAAGGCCGGGGCTGTGGCTGGTTTGGTTGAGGCATGAGCACTATGAGGTAGTCGGGGGTGAGCATCCAGCTGCTCTGGTGACTGACTCAGTCTGGGTGCTCTGGGCAATGCTTGAGGCGCAGTGTTGGCCACACTCCTGTTGGCCACACAGTGGCTGTCAGGGCTGTAGCGGCCGGGGGAGTAGTTGTTCTCGCGTTGGGAGAGTTGTTCATACTGCTCCTTTTTCGCTGCAGGGACCACGTGGAACCAAATGACACGCGCACGCATGGCTTGGCGGAACATATGTTGTGCTCTGGATTTGACAAAGAGTGGAAGATTAGCAAATGAAGACCAACAGAGCAGAAGATAACATGAGCTTGATTAAGTATACTAATTAAGCAAAAAGAACCAACAGACTGTTGGAACCACGTTGCACGCGCTGATAAAAGCAGGATAATTTCTCCAAATATAAATCTCTCATTCTGCAAATAAAATTGATAAACCTATCTAGGACTGTAGATAAAATACAGTGTCTACACTGTAAATCATTAATAATGGTAAGTGCTAACACACATGGAAATCAAACATGGCTCTCTTTTTCACAGGTCTGTTCAACCTGTAGTCCATGGGCCACATACATCTTAGGATAGCTATGAATGCAGTCCAACACATTTATAAATTTTGTTTGTTTGTTTGTTTTTCGAGACAGGGTTTCCTCTGTGTAGCCCTGGCTGTCCTGGAACTCACTCTGTAGACCAGGCTGGCCTTGAACTCAGAAATCCACCTGCCTCCACCTCCCAAGTGCTAGGATTAAAGGCGTGCGCCACCACTGACGGCAAAATTATTTATTTATTTATTTATTTATTTATTTTTATGTATATGAGTACACTGTAGTGTCTTCAGACACACCAGAAGAGGGTACCGGATCCCATTACAGATGGCTGTGAGCCACCATGTGGTTGCTGGGAATTGAACTCAGGACCTCTGGAAGTGTAGTCAGTGCTCTTAACCGCTGAGCCATCTATCTAGCCCCCAATGCATTTATAGATGGCAACGACATATCACAGTGTCAAAGGCTGGATATCCCTGTGCAGAATTATGCCATACTAACCAAGGCATTAAGTATTTTCTTACTAAGGAGACGTACAATTCTTAAAGAAATACTTTAGAGTATACTTATGGAGACAGAGAAGGCAACTAGTCAGTCATCACTTATCAGCAAAATTGGTTCAATTTTGTTGCAGAAATCTGACAAACACTAAGTTCTGTAAACAGAACCTAATAATGCACCAATCCCCCACCCTCCCACCCCCATGTCTGGGATCCTACCTGTTATGAAGCCCTAAGAGCCATCGTAAGACAGCTCCCACTCAGGCTAGCCCAGTTAGTCCTGAGTTCAATTCCCAGCAACCACATGTTGGCTCACAACCATCTGTAATGGGATCCGGTACCCTCTTCTGGTGTGTCTGAACCAAGTAAGAGTGCTATCCACACCTACCAATTCTAAAGGCTTTGTCGTTGTTATTGTTAATTTTTTATTTGTCTGTTTTTGCTTTTTTTGTGTTTTGAGACAGGGTTTCTCTGTATAGCCTTGGCTGTCCTGGAACTCACTCTGTAGATCAGGCTGGCCTTGAACTCAGAAATCCACCTGCCTCTGCTTCCCAAGTACTGGGATTGCAGGCATGCGCCACCACTGCCCGACTTGTTATTTTTAACTTGATAAGAGCGTCATTCGGGATAAAGAACACCCAAGAAAGACACAGTATGGTGACTCCTTATTTACACCGCAAAGGACAAGGCTGGACTTCCTAAAAGCAGTGTAACATTAAACTCAGGTCCATAACTCAGCTCACCTGGTGACAGGGTGCTCTAGATATAGATCAGTGGTCGTAGTTATATGAAGTTTGATTAAATTCAGGATAGAAAACTAGATAACTGCATTAAACCATCTCCTGTGGTATAGGATTCAGTAATGTGTCAGAGTAGCTCAGCTGAAGGAACCCCACCACCACCAAGGGAGTTCAGAACACTTACTGCTCAAATCTTCTGTTTCGAAGATCTCCATCGTTAATCCTCACAATGCAGTCGTTCTCATGGAAAAGATTTTCTTGCTCAGCTTTACCACCTTTCTCCAACCGTTTCACTAACAACCCCAGTGTTCTGGAACATCAAGAACGAGAACAGTTACAGGGGTAGCATTCCCTCCACGTGCTTTAGCTCTAGTGTACATGGTCAGACTCCCTTAAAGGGGGATGGACTAGAGTGCTACTAATATGTGTTCAAGTAACGCTGGAAGAAACCACAAGTCTCAACGATATGTACAAATTGACCCTTTCAATGATAACCGGAAATCTTTTTCTGACTTGTCATTACCAGCCTTCTGAGACTAGGCGCATACTAACTCTGCTCCCAACCGCTTAGGATATCAGGGGGCATCACAGTCTGAACAGGAATGGTCTAATGAAGGGATTTGGTGGGATGCTGCTTCAGTTCGGATGGCATGCTGCTGCAAGCAACCCCTTTGTTTCACATCACAGTGGGTCAAGAGTAGCACAGCACAAACCCTCGCTGCTTAGGGTTTGAAGGATAACAGCAAAGTCTTTAGAGAGTCAGAGAGAAAGAGAGAGAGACTTTCCCTTCACAAATTCAACACTAGATCTGATAACTGGAATTTCAAAGCTTGGTGAGACTCTTCTTGAGCTAAGTGATCTGCTGCCACACTCCTAGTCGAAGTGAAAAAAAAAAAAGCAGGAAAGTGGTTCAAAGAACACCACTTAGCATTTCTCTCATCAGCAGCGGTTCTCTCTTCTTTGAGAACATGAAATGAACTTCATGGAGAAGGAGACAAAGTAAAAAGACAAAATTATTAATATTCGTGTGGTGGTTTAAATGAAAATGCCCCTACTAGATCTGGTAGTTGAACATGTGGTCCCAGTGTTGGTGCGTTTGTGGAGTGTTATGGAACCTACACAAGGTGCAACCTCATTGGAGGAAGAATGTCGAGGGGCAGGCTTTAAGGGTTTATAGCTTTGCCCCACTTCCGGTTCATCACTCTGCCTTGTGTTTGCAGCTGAAAATGTCATCTCTCAGCCTCTGGTTCCAGCTGCCTTCATCTATGCCTCCCACTATGATGGATTCTTAGCCCTGTAATAAACTCTTAAAATCATCAAGACAAAATAAACTTTTGACCATGAGTCACTTCTGGTCCTGTTTATCACAGCAACGGAAAAGTAACTCAAGAGTTGGTACCAGAGATTGGTCGATGGCCATGAAGAACCTGATCATGTTGATGTTAGAAGGAATGGGGGAGACTTTGGAACTTTGTACTAGAGAAGCAGCTAAATTCTATAAGCAGAGCTTGAAGGACCATCCCAGACCCCACCCAGCTAAGCATTCAATTTGTAAAAGAGGGCTCAAGAGCTTTTCTAGACAGTCCTTCCAAGATAATGATCTGAAAACTGTGCAGAGTTACCTGGGTTACTTCTGGTCTTTCTGTGGTATTGTTTTCAGTCATGGGTAAGCACTCTACCACTGAGTTAATCGTGAAACATCATTGAAGATTATCTTTCTAAATTGTACTTCTGTGTGGCCAAATGCATTAGCCATGCTAATGTGTGATAAAAAATATTGCAAATCACTGGGCATGGTGGCACATGCCTCCAATCCCAGCACTTGAGAATTCTACACCAGCCTTATCTATAAAGCAAGTTCCAGGACCTGTTACATAGAGAAACCCTGTTGAAAGGAATGGGGGTGTTGCAAATCATAAACGAATGACTGGCAGAAATGAAAGGCGGGACAGGAAATATAGCAATCTGAGCTTCAGTAGCCACTCTGGGTAACAGTAATGCCAGATAATGGGATAGGGGGGCTACACCCTGAATGGCACAGTGACACGTGGTGCCAGGGAATCAGGAACTGCTGGACTAAAATGTAATTGGCTTCTCTCCAATGCTGGGATCATTATCTCCAGAGAATGAATGGAAGGAAAGGTCAAGTGCTATAATCGGCAAACATCTCTCATCAGCTCCACTGAATGAAAATGAACACAAAAGGAACTGGTGAAAGATCAAACACTTTCCGAGAAAACACCTACAGACACGGGAGAATAGAAAGGTGTTCTAACCAATCCACAGGAAGCTGAAGAGTCAGGCACTCTTAATAACCCAGAAGTAGTTGGGTGACTGACATGACCCATTTTCATGCTACTGAACCCAGCTGTCTCAGGGCTTCAGTAAGAAAGAAAAGAAGCACATCCTAGGTTGGTCAGTCAGTTGGTCTGTCTGTCTGTCTGTCTGTCTCTCTCTCTCTCTCTCTCTCTCTCTCTCTGATTTTGTTTGCTTTTTTGTGACATAGTTTTACTGTTTAGCCCAGGGTGGCCTCAAACTCACAGAGATCCATCTGCCTCATGAATACTGGCATTAAAGGTGTGTGTCATCCACCACCTGGCTAGGTATATATCTCATGAACTAAACTCAACAGCCAGAGTTTGTTCCGAAGCAACCTGGGAGGGAGGGAGGGAGGGAGAGAGAGAGAGAGAGACAGAGACAGAGACAGAGACAGACAGAGGTCTATGTTGCTTTATTGGAGCATTATGGGAATGAACAAGGTCTCAGGGCCTGTGGGCTGTCAGGGTACAAAGGTATGCTTTCCTTGGGAGCGACTGCCAGAGTTCCTAAGGGACAACAATGACCCATTAGGAGCTATGGGAGAAAAGGAGGGCCAGCTCTTGGGTGTGGTTCAAGAATCAGAGCCACCCATGCTGGCTGTTCTGAGCCATGTGGCTGAGAAGAGACCCAGTGCTTCATGAATGAGGCTCGAGAGGTTTTTGAAGAAATGATTTCAGAGTGGGGCCATGTGGAAACCTGCCTGCTCTACCCACCATGTGAACTTCGGGCAGATCTTAAATCAGTCGCAGGCTTCCCAAAGAAGGGAAGAGGGGGGAATGGAAGGGGGAGAGAGGGAAGGAGGGTGGGCAGTAAGAAAATATTATCTCCACTGGGTACAAATCTCAATTACATATCTGTCTTTCTTTAAACCCTTCTCACACAGTTGCTAGCAGTCTCTCTCAGGAGCAGGAGGAGGGAGCATCGCAGAAAGCAAAGCTGCCGGATGCTGCGCCTCTGTGTGATTTTGGTTGCATAATTAGAAATTTAACTGCTCAGATTATATTAAGGATTCACCACTACATTTTTGCAAGGTTCATTAGCCTAATTATACACTTAATTCAAACAAACTCAGTTGCACATGTTAACATTTTAATTCTAAGTATGAATTATAACCAATGATAAAACTGAAAATAAGTAACAAATGTTTTATTGACATTTAAATTGGCTGAGGTAGTTTAAGTTCTGCTTTGATAATCTCCACTCCCAGAACATCCATCTATATGGGAATGATTTCTTAATAAATCCTGATGCAATACAAACATGACAGTAAGGGCAGGATATGAATGAGGGTCCTGACAAAAAGACCTTGTCAGTTACCCAAGGGTTACATGTGGGAATTAACAGTTATACATGACTCAGAAACACAGCCATGGCCACAGATACAGAAGGAAAGTTCAAACTTTATAGGCATTTTAGTTAAAATAACAATCCTCCTCGAAGAGAGATCTTGTTAAACATATTAAATTTTTTTTAATGTAATACAATATCATATGCAAAGACATTTCCAAAAAGAAGTTTTAATTAAAAAGGGGGTTCTTGTAAAGGATCTGGTAGAGGGCTTGCCAGTAAGTGACACCCTAGGCAGGATGTCCAGAACAACCACAAACAAAATAAATAAGTAGTTGTAATGGTTGGGTAAAGTAGACAAAACATAAACAGAGATGGGGAGTTTCTTCAAATTAAAGTAGAAATTAAACATTATTCTCCTTCTTTTAAAAAAAAAACACATAATTTTTCTAAAACATAAAAAGGACAGAGTTAAATTCAACCCAGATACCTCGGCAAGCTCCTAATAAGCCCTCAGGCCAATAACAGACAGACGGACAGCATTTGGACAAGCCAATTACTACTAGACTGGAAGATTAAATACAAAAATGGGAGATAGATATTGAGGACATAAAACAAATGTCTTGCTTTGGATGCTCTATACAGAAAAAGGTTATTAACTGGGAAATACACGGTGAAGGAGGTATAGATAATATAAATATAGCTAAGTATTAACCTTAGCAGAAGGAAACGCCAAGCTCAGACTTTGCTGGGATATTTAAATGGGTTAGTATGTAACTTTCTAAAGTTACCTTCCTGTTATATATACTGCGATATGTATAAAGAGAATTGGGGAGGAGAGTGTATGCTTGGGTAAACGTGTGTACTTAAGTCCAGGGATAATCTTAGGAGTTTTTCTTAAGGAAATGTCCATCATTTTGAAGCAAGGCCTCTTACTGGCCTGTTCTTGGAAAGTAGGCTCAGCTGGTCAGTGAAATCCTGGGATCCTGCCATTGCTTTCACAGCACTGGGATTGCAAGCATATTTTACCACACCTGGCTTTTTTTGCACAGGGCCTGAGGATGTAATTCAGATAAGCACTAACCAACTTTCTACTCCCTTGTCCAAAGGAATAGTTTGGATTTGAGGAAATCATTATGTGTGTCCAAGAGTCCGTTTAAAAAAAAAAACTATATTTGTATAAATGTATACATGTATAAATATCCCTCAATGAATTTCTAAAGAAATAATTTTCTAATTATCACTACTAAGTTCATATAGGACACACATTTGAAAGATACACATTCTATATCATAAGAAAAACATAAGGACCAATAGGATCATTTTCGTTTTGACCCACTGACCATGAACATAAAAATGTTCTCTTTGGTGTACCTTTTTTCTTTGTGAGTTTAGATGATGGAATTTGTTGGAATGATGAAACTAGGCAAGAATGCTGAGAGGGGAAATCTCTGAAAAGACACTAGAAAAGCAACTGAAGAAGGTTTTCTCATCGGGCCTCACCTGATGTTCTGGATATTCCACTGAATGTTTGGAAAGAAATACAGGATAAATCACAGTTGCTGAGAGAAATCAGATGATGGAGAATGCCTTAGTCACTTTCTTACCACTGTGATAAGACACCATGTATCTTAGAGTTTTACTAGACACCATGACCATGGCAAGTCTTATAAAGGACAACATTTAATTGGGGCTGGCTTACAGGTTCAGAGGTTCAATCCATTATCACCAAGGTAGGAGTATGGCAGCATCTAGGCAGGCATGGTGCAGGAAGAGCTGAGAGTTCTACATCTTCAACTGAAGGTTGCTAGTTGAAGACTGACTTCCAGGGAGCTAGGGTGAGGGTTCACACCCACAGTGACACATCTACTCCAAAAGACCACACCTCCTAATAATGCTACTCCCTGAGCCAAGCATAAACAAACCATCACACCATGGCCAAGACAACTTGCAGAAGACAGAGTTTATTCACACTTGTGTGAGCATCTTCCTTTGGAATGCCCTCCAGGAATGACTACCTTTCCAAAATAACATCTCTGGAGCAGATCCCTGTTTCCTTCAAGGAAAGGGTCAAGCCTATAGTCCTTTCAGGGGCCTTGCACGGCGGTCAACATTCAGTCATCTAAAGTCTGTTGAATCCCTTTAGCATGTGAATGGCACCTTTTAATATACACATTTCTCAAGTCCATCGACGGACATACAAAATATGACAATTTCATAGGTATGACCCCTCGTTTGGTAAATGATTTTGTATCTTGTTTTGTATTGACCTAAGGTTATACTACAATCATATTTCTATATCACTGAAAGTCTTAGAAAAATCTGTCAAATAATGCCTTGGTCAGGGTTTAGCATTACTATTTTATTTTATTTTTAATTTTGTATGACAGGTTCTCATTGCAAAGCCCAGGTTGGCCTTAAGATTAAGACTTTCCTTGATTCTGCCATCACCGTTGGCCTGCAAATTTGTTTTACCAAGGATCTTGAACTAATAGGGCTGAATACTTCTTAGAACTTAAAGGAATCTTCTGTCAAATGATGTCACAGTTATTTATTATGAATGGATTGAGAATATTTGCATTTGTGAATTAAATAAGGTTGTTTGTCATGTGAGAGGAAATGGAGATAACAGATGTAAAGAGAAAGTGTTTCAAAATAATGAAACCGGATGTTGAGTGGCATCAGCTCACCACTTTTGTGAAATTTCCACAGAGACACAGCATCGTGAAGAAGATGACCCTGCAGACTTTCCTACCGTATGTGTGTCTAGTCTAGAGAGTCAGTCATCCAAGGCAGAGCTGGGAGATGAGCTATCCTTACTGCTGCTGATGAAGGCACACATTCAACTTACTACAGAAGATAGCCTTTTAAAGAGCAGGTCTGGCAAGGTCAGAAATGAAGCTGTCACTGTTAAGGGGCTGTAAAGCTGTCTCCAACCCAACTTCACAAGTTCAGATTGCTGTTTTCCTTCACTACATATGATATCTGAAGCAGTCTAGGAATGTCCCTTCTCTATGCATAATTCTTATCTTGAATTAGACTGAAATTCTAAACAGGAAAGCAAATACATGTCTTTATCATTTCTACAGAAGTAAAAAATTCCGGGACAGTTATTCAATTAGTTAAGTCCCTAAATATGAGAGGCCACAAGGCTGAGTAAAATTTTCATGCTAACTGTTCTCAGAGATGTCAGTGTGCATGCATGGACTGCTGTGTTCCCACTAAAGAACACGTGATTTCCTCTTGCCTGCGACTTCACAGATTCCTTTATGCTGAATTGCTCAATCTGCCTGAGATACCAGAGCTGCCATCATATTTAAAGTCATCCTGCACCACCAGTTGGACTCAGTTTCCAAATTCAGACACCTCTCTACCAGCTCCCAGATCACCCCACCATCTGACTATAGCAAATCCTTGGAGAAAAATGGTGTCTGTTCATCTTTGTTTTAGATGGCCACTTTTCCTCATCATAGGATGATAAATGTCTCACAGGGTTTCTAATGGAGAAATGTGGCATTCTACTGATCTTTGTTTCCCAACACTCACTATCCTCATTGCAAGGTCAGGGCCTCTCAGGATTTCTGATGGAACCGAAAGGACCAGTTTCAAGCATTACTGGAATCTCTACACTCCTGGAGATGGGACCCCTGAGTTTGAGCTACCACATCCATCTCTCCCAATGTCCACCCAACCCCAAAGAGCTAGAAGCATCATGTTCATGTAGAAGACTGTAGAGCCTGCACACAAGTAGAGCAAAAACCAAGCACTTCTATCCAATTGCTACAGGAAAACTGGTGGTAACCATCGGGGATTGATGAAGTGTCTGCTCTTCCTAGATCCAAGTCTTTGTTCTTTATGTAGGGAAGCTGCACACAATTTTCCTCATTAAGAGTCAAACTGGAAGGAATTAAAAATGACTCAGCTCTAGAGTTGCTAGTTCTGCAGAAGAATTTGTTTGTTTATTCGATTGGGTTCTGTGCATCCAATCTCAACACCATGGCAACTACCAACTGTGGTGGGCTTTGCAATATTTTTCTGAATTCATCCTACTGGCAGGTTTATTTCTGTTTTCTCCTTTTGCTTTAGGCTTGTCATCTGTTTATTTTATCCTAATGTCTTTTCACAGTGAGGTGGGAAATGTGTAATGCAAGACAGGATGTAACACGTTTGCAATACAAATACTGGTTTAATGTTGGCACATACACAATAATCTTATTTGTGATGAATTACAGCTCACAAGCAGTTTCAGACACATCATCCCTGGGAAGTTACGATCCAGTGATTTTTTTTTTAACTTTCTCAAGTTTCTTTCAAGACAATTCTAAATAATATCTTTAAAAGAAAATAAAGCCAAGGTACGTTTGAGTAAAATTGTTTATCCCAAAGGTTTTTTTTTTTTGAAGATATTTTAATGTTCTTCCAGAGTTTAAGGTAAAAATAAAAGAGATAAAAGGGGAAAGGGAATAAATGAAAATCCCACTCCAAATCTCAAGGTGAATTTTATACTGAGCTACAGGATACTACACTCAGGGTACTTCAAAAGAATGTTAATAAACTCAACTTTCAGTTTCAAGTCGATCCACAATCTATAATTTTTACCAAAGGAAAACATAAATCTGGACTTACAGTCGTTATGATTAATAGGAAACGCTGCAATTACCCAAAGACTTAGAAATACAACATATGTCTGGGTATATGCTAATTCATATTCTGCCTTCTAGAACACACCAGACAACAGTGTTAGCACATGAGGCTGTCACTGGTCTGGGATTTCACTGTTCTGCATTCAGATCCTCGATCTCTAGCCTCAATTCAAAATGACCGTCCTGGGCTTTCGTAACTGATGTATGTTCTCAGCTGTAACTCTGAGTTCTTAGTCACAAGTCTCCCCTGCCAAGGTTGGTTTCCTAGTGTGTGCTCCAGGTTCTCAGCCACTGGTCCACTTTTGGTTCACCAGTTACAGCTCTTCTTGCCTATTCTTATTTCTTGCCATTGCCCTGGGTTCCTAGTCACTGGGTAGGCCCCTAATGCTTAGTTCTCTGATACTGGTATAAGGCTACTTGACAATTTTTCCCTACCAAGAGGAAAAAAAGCTGAAATACTTTTAAAAGAACAGAGTGAAAACAATAAAAGTTGACTTAGGGATTCAAAAACAAGGCATAAACATGTTTTACCAGGTCATAACAAATTGAACAAGAGGAGGGGAGGTCACACATGAATAGGAAGCACCCTACTTGGCCAAGGTACCCACCCATCAAGCATTAATACAAAAACTAATTTTATATATATATATACACATATATATGTATGTATATATATGTATGTATACTATACTTTTATTTATAATAATTTATATATGTCTATATATCTATAATAATCTATAACATATAATTTATAATTAAACAATAAATTATAATTTATTATTATATATAAATATATTAAAGTCTGCAAAATAATGTTTACTTCACAGTTGGGGTCAGCAAGGAGAAACAAGACAACTCAGGTAACATTTGGTAGACTTTACAGGATCATATTCTTTATATTACTGAGGTTGAAAATAACAGCACCACATTTGCTATAGTGAGCATTTGGAGATTAAAGTCAGCTTGCCCAGCTTTCTAAGGAATTTTTTTTTTAAAAAAAAAAAACTCATCAGTGTCTTACATAATTGCAGAAATGAGCTAACAAATACAAATTTCAAACAAATTCCCACCTAAGATATCCAGGTAATTTTACTGTATTTTACCACCCCCCCCCCAGATAATTACTATAGCTCTCTGGGGGTTTGTAAATCGAGGCATGGTGGTCAGCTTACAATAGAGTGCATAAATGCCAGGACGCGCTAAACGGCGAGTTAGTTAATATAATCTGAACCTATGGATCTTTTCTGTACATAGAAACTTCCTCAATCAGGCTGCGTGTATTCTGTAGTCATATTTATGCTGCATGTATTCTGTAAACATATTTATAACAAAAGCAAGCAGCTGACCCCAGTGAAAACCTTTCCGTTACGCATGTGCGAAGTCAACAAGAAAACAGTGGACATTACGATCAATGAAAAAACCTGTGAGATACTTTACCTGCCGCCTCGAGCACTGAAAGGCACTACATGGATTCCCAGGGGCCCTCCATCGTTGGGGACTTGTACGAGCTTTACCATATCACTGTGAGACAATGATGAATGAGGGAGCATGAACATGGACTGTCAACAAACCCAAACAGAAACACAACAAAACAAAAACAGACACACAACAAAAATAAAATAAAATAAATAAAAGAGAGAACAAAACAAAATCCCGGACAGACAGGAGACGGACGCACACGTACACACTTGAGAACGCAAGCGTGGTGATGGAGGCAGCTCCAAAGTCCACCTACCTGATTGCTAGTCTGATGGCATGGAGGGAGCAATTGTCAGAGACAGCTGTTTTAAAAGGGGCACAGGAGGTCCTCTTGGACCATTCTGTTCTGAGCAATATGACTTCATGCTTTGGAGATCAAGCATCTTGATGTTACTGAACACTCTCCACCCCAATAGCTAACTTGAGAACTCTAAGGTTAACTAAAGGCAGGCATTATGCACACACAGCACATGGCAATTTAAAACGTGCTCCAATGCACATCATGTCATCCTTCCAATAACCCAGTAAGGTCACACAACTCTTGCAACTGCAAGTTGACTGTCCAGAGGAGACAGCTAATGACCTCACATCTCACTATTTTGATGTTCCAGTCTCTATTTCCTTAGCTACAAAGTACTGTGAGGGTGGTTTATGAAGTTTATCCTCTCTGTCCAATGGATCCACTGAAACCAAATGCTTCTCTCGTTTGTAGCTGATCTTTAAAGTCATGAAACACATTCCATGAACTAGAATGGAGTTGTTTCTGAACAACTGAACTTAGTGTGGTGACCAGGAACTGACATTATTAAAGCCACTTCTGTGGCTCTTTACTGCAGGCATTGCCTTGAGATTAATGAAAATGATGATATAGAGAAGGTAAATTTCTAAACTACGTAGAGTTTTTGCTTCCTTATCAGTTTTTTTTTAAACATACACATACATTGAGCTGCATGTATATCGATCCATATTTGGAAATAGAATGTCAATTAAATATCTATTATAAGCAATTTGGAGTTACTCCCATTGGATTTGACAGGAACCACAATGTAATTTTTATATAAAACAAAATGCCAAATTTTGAAATATATTTCTTGTTACAAGCAGTTGATGAGAATATATATACTATGAATGTCTCACTTATATAGAGAGTAAATCCAGCTAATAATGGAGATATCCAACAAAGCAGAAACATATATATAGATTTAACTACATATACTAATTAAATTAAAAGTCTGGTATGGTGGTTTATGGCTATAATCTCAGAATCCAGGAAGTTGAGGCAGGAGGACTGCTGTATGTTTGAGACCAGCCTAGGCTATAAATGGAGGCCTTTCTCTAAACAAATGAACATATCTGTCCACACAGTTAAAATGGTTATTAAAGTAACATTTTGTATAAATCATTTTCACACAACTATATAGAACTCATGCTTTTAAACTGTTAATACTATTTGAACATTTGCCTCTCAATAAAGAAAAGTATAGTTTTAATGGCTTTATTTTAGTCTACATTCTCTCTTTAAAAAAAAAATGTGGTGCCCCAAACATCTCTTAAATAGACATATCAGAAATGCTGATGATTGTATCTGTAAATCCATGTTATCTAAACCTGATCAATCCCACTGTGAATGTTCCTAGCACCCCCTATCCCAGCCCTGGAAGCTGTTTATTAATAGAGTTGTCTTTACCCCATACTTAGACCAAAAAGTCAAAGAAAAGATCAGTATGCCTGTCCTCCCTGCTCCAGTCTACCAGGGGGAGGTACTGAGAGCAGTCTCCACCATAAACATGCCAATGTCTGAGCGCTAAAGCTGTGAAGCAGCAAAAAGGCTAAAATCATGTTCTGGACTCCTACACTATAGCATTCACCATCCTATCAAGTATCTTCACAGACCCTGCTTCTTCAGCTAAATCGTGCTCATGCATGCGCTTGTGTGTATGTGACCAAGGCATACTTTATCCAACTAATTTTTAGTATTAATATTCCATTCTCAATTTTAATTATCAATATGAATAAAGATGACTATTTTTCTCACTTTGCAAACTTGAACAAATGATCAACATACAGACAGGAAAAGCGATCCAAAAAACAGTTACAATGTTTGCAGAGCTGTTAAAGTGACAGGCATCTTCAATCAAATACTACGTTATTCTGATTTAGCAGTTTTTGCCAAGGCATGAAACCCTGGGTGGGCACATATGAACTTCCACACCTTGATGCTTACAGGACATCACACATGAAGGGTGCTCTTGGTGAACATGAAGCAGGGCAGGCATAGCTTTTACCTAAGCACAAACATTCTGCACACGATAGGCTTTAGAACACCTGCTGCCGTAATGGTGCTGCACATACACAGTAAAAAAAAAAAAAGAGACAAAGCCATAGGGACTTACTCGAGGGAGAAGTTGGGAATATTCTCCAGTCCAGTATCAGCATGTCCAACCGGCTCCACTCGGCTGTCTTCTTCTGTGCCTTCCTCATCCTAGAGGCAGAGTGACAGAGAAAAGCATGCTGGGTTATGAAGGAGCTGAGAAGCACTAGAATCCTGTTAAGAGGCCTTTTGTCTAGGTGGTGAGGCAGAAATGCTTTCCTGAACAAGGAAGAGTCAGTGTGTCCCAGGAGGTCAACAGAGGCTCCCAGGATAAGGAAAGAAAAATGAACTGTAATTAATGCAAACTTCTTTATCTTGTGATTTATATGTCACTTTTAGGTAGTAATTATATTGCTACAATGTTGTGATATATTTGTAAGTGAATACATTTACATTTACAGTCTAAAATACTTCAAAGAACAAAACAGTTGGGGTGCTAATAGACCATGACCACTACCAAAGACATTGATAGCAAAGTCTTTGCTCCCATCGCCTACTAACTCAGCTTGTCAAGATGAAAACTCAGTAGGAAAATTTCCTTGCCTAAAATCCTTGCTCCCGGGAGGTTTCTCAAAAAAAAAAAAAAAAAAAAAAAATCCCTAAGCAGCTGAGTACCTTGTACCTCTCACAGGATAGAAGTCTTGGTTACAAACTCTTACCTGTTTAGGGGTACACAGCAAGACTTAAGGCAAGGGGAATACAAACATATTTGTATGTATAGTCCTTGTACTTGCACACCGCCTTTGAAAATGCACTGTTGTGTCACAGATAGTGGTGAGCATGTTTGTATTCCAAAAGTCATAAACGCTGCTGCTTGCCTGAATAGGTAAAATACAACCTACCCAAGAACCCTCCTTTCCTTATTACCTTGCCTGATGTTTTACCATTAAGGAGTTCACTAATCAACCCTTCCTTGACTCTGTGAGGCCGCTTGAATAGTGATGAACATGCCTGATTGTTATCAGTGTTCTAAATCAACAAATTTACAAAAGACTCATTTTCCAAATATGATGGTTCAGAGGGCCGTGTGTATTTCAATGAACTGTCTGGCAACAACAACAGACTCTGTAAAAACTTGTTAATCAAAGCAAAACTACCCCTAGCAATCTCTGCGGTTTCCTAAAGGGAGCTATTAAGTAAAGCTTAACTGATCTACTCCTATGCTTATAAAAATAATTTAGGTACACATATACTTTTATGTTTTCCCTTCTATTCTTTATATTTTGTTTGTTTGTTTTACTGTGAATGCATTAAACCAACTGCATTGGGAAAGGGATCAATGAAAATGAAATACATTTTGTTTTATTTGAGATAGGGTCTCATACTCCAGACTGGCTTGCCTGTGACCAAGCCTGGCCAATTTCCTCTTTCTCTCACATACTTAAGATATTGTAAGATATATATTACATATATATGATATATATATATTATAAACATGATATATATATAATATATATATTATATAATTACATATTCATGCATGTCATCAACAGACATACCAGTCAACAAAAGGATAAACAGGACAAACAGCACAGAGCATCCCTAAAGGGAGCTTAGAGGAAAGCAGATCACTCCATCATGCCTTCCTGTCGTCTCCTGCTCTGCTGTGGCACGCATCCCAGGAGTGGCGGACATACCCATGCTTCCTGTACACCCTGTGCTGAGGAGCTGGGTGCTTGAAGATGGATGCTCCTGTGCTTTGAGAGGCTCTAATATGTACTTCTTAACCATCCATCTCTCTTAAGCACCAGCACATAATACAGCTCAAAGGTTAACAGCTTCTTGAACCTGCCTAAGAACAGCACTTTGAATGTAAACACGAACTCCCTAAATGATGCTTCTCCGTTGGGAGTTGGAAGGTGGAGAGGTGGCAGGATTGTTTATAAGCCAGATGTAAGGGGAAAAAAATGATCTTACAGGTTAAAGACATTTTGTTCTAAGACCCACTGATGTCACCAAGATGTGTCCCCTGCTGAAACACCTATGTGGCACCAGAAAAATAGCCACATAAAGAATACCCCAACTATAGGACACACCAGAAAGAGGCAATTTACAGAGTATTTCCCTACAGTAGGTACCCCAGGCCCCCAAGCATGGAAGAGACTCTGGAGATCTGTGTATAGAATTTAGCTTGGGTCATAATATTTCCTCGCATAAGTCTATGCTCAGTAGCTGAGGGAACTACAACTTAGCATCTTTCACATGGTCAGCATCAGTTACTATATCATTTACTCTTTTCTTGTACATTTTAAAAGTCATGTACACACAAGTTCAGTCAACAAAACTAAATACTGCATCCCACTATAACCATAAAAAAATAAAGTCCAGCTATTATACAATCAATATCTAGGGACTATCACATTAATTAAAGCTAGATACTAGTAAGGAACTTCCAGATGCAGTTTCTCACTGCTCTGTTTTAGTTAGGGATGCAGAGGTTGAAATCTCAGGTTGAGGTGTTAAAACACCAGAGAGAGGTGCTGAGGATGGGAAGTCAACAATCTTCTTTGTCTCTTTGTCTTCTGAGAGTTGGGAACAGAAGGGACATCCTTCTCTCTGGAATCGATGAACCATAAATATGATGCCCTATGCCCAGTTTAGCATGGTGCTTAAATACTATATACATGCCACACATGGCATTTACATATGTCATTAAAGCCAAGTACAAGGGGCTCTAGAGATGGTGAAGTGCATTTCTTGCTTATTCAGAGGATCCATGGTTGGCTCCCAGCATGCACATCTAATGGCTAGATAACCATCTGTAATTCCAGCAACAGGAGATATGAAGCCTCTGGCTACTTTGGGTACTTGCACTCATGTACATTTCCACACAGAAATACTTACACAGGCAAAATAACTGAAATAATAAGAAAATAAATCTTAAAAAAAAACAAACCAAGAACTTGATGCAAGAAATATACCTTGACAGATATTTTAGGTTGATTAGATATCAATATGACATATTTAAGATTTTAATGTATTTACTTTATGTGTATGGGTGTGTACTTGTATGAGTTCATGTGTTACCATGTGTGTAGGAGTCCATGGAAGCCAGAAGAAGGCATTAGATATCTTGGGATTAAAGTTACAGGTGGTGGTGAGCATCTGTGTGGACGCTGGGAACTGAACCCTGGTCCCCTGCATAAACGCTTAGTGCTCTTAACCACTGAGCCATCTTTCCAGTCCTTAATACATCTTATAAAATAATGGCAGGCTTGCCTGCTGTTCTCCCTTCATCCTTTCACACTCTGCATGCCTTGCAAAATAGTTTAATATAAACAAACTGCCCATTCAATCACATGAAAATCCACAGTGGGGAAACTTGCATAACACCTGATGTTTATTATGCTTTGCTGAACACACAGATTTTCATTGTGAATTGCCTCTGGGAATGAGAAAAAGCCAACACACACACACACACACACACACACACACACACACACACACACACACACCATCAGGTAGAAGAAGAAAACACTGTGGATTACTAGTAAGGGAACTATTCAAAGAGAAAATAAATGCCAACAACTGTGGTCACATCACAAATATATACAGATATGACATGCTGTGCGTTAGCAGTCAAAGGAACTGTGGCAGTTGTGACCTGAGCTCTTCCAAAGCTTGCAGGCATGCCTATAGTACCAAGATGGACCTTGCTAGAAGATGCAGGGCTATTGGAAGACAGAAAAAACAAACAAACAAACAAACAAACAAACAAAACAGGATCACAGTGTCAAAGCCAGTCTTCTCCTTACCCATAGCAGCTCCCGTGCAGGAGCTTCTGAAAGGTAGCAAGAAGTGGGGGGGGGGGGGAGAGGGTGCTGGAAAGGGGAAAACTGAAAACAATAAACCAAGTTTATTGTGGCTACTCTGCCTATGTTCAAAGTTGTATACTGTGCAAACACCCTCAAAACAAGGCTGTTCGGAAATGAAGGGATGACCACCAGAACCCATCAGATCTTGTGTCCTCATGTCATGTGCTACCATTACAGCTTACATGTGAACGGAAGCCTGAGAGTCACGTGTGCATGTGTAAAGAGTACATTTTCAGACACGTAAGGTAGGTTTGCTTAGCATTGTGCTACAGCAAAACCCTGGAGACTGAAATAAAGCAAGAGATAGTACTACAGAGTCTCAGATGGAGGTGAGGGAACAGCTCAAGGAAGGAGAAACCAGTTCACATTGGAGACAATATCTGGAAGACGATTTCCCAAGGAAAGAAAATAGTAGTAGTTCCAAATTTTTAAAAATAACCTGGACAAAACCAGATGTTTCAACGATTTCAGTGGAGCAGTGGTTCTCATCTTAGGGTCTGAAACACTTTGGGGGTCAACCCAGTCTTTCACGGGGGTCACTTAAGGCAATCTGCACATCTGATATCTACATTAAAATTCATAACAGTAGCAAAACTATAGTTAGGAAGTAGCAACAGAAATGATTTTATGACTGGGGTCACCACAACATGAGGAACTGTTAAAGGGTTATAGCATCAGGAAGACTGAGAACCACCGCAAGGGAGAATGGGAGTTGGAAGAAAGATTCATATTGGTAAAATTAACATTTTTTAAGTAAAAGAAGTTAGCTTCTAGAAAACATGAAAGAGAATAAATATATCAAGTCACCAGACATTAAAGCCATGCACAGTTTTTACCCTGCTGTGTATACTGAAGTAGTGATGACTGAAACTGTGGGTGGGAGAGGGGACTAGGGGTACCCAGGACAGGGCTAAGCACACACTCTGGTACTGTGTCTACCACAGCTCTGAACTGGAGGCCTGAGATGATGGAGGCAGGAAAGAAAAGAAGCCCAAGAGTAGCATAGCTTCCAATTTTCCATTCCAGGGAATCCACAGATTCCAGGAAGAGGAGGACATTAAGACATGTGAGACAAGGGGAAGGCATCTGGGGAGAGAGTCTGCAATACTGAGAGGCTTGGCAGAGAAAGCTTCTCATCCTGAGCACGTCGCATTATTTCCTTTAATTCTGAGTACAACCTTGGAGTGAAATGCCTGCCTTGGACGAGAGCATTTTAGAACCAGCTAAACACCTAGTCTTTCCAGGCTCCAAGAGGGACCTGACATTAGATTTATTTTGAAGTTATAAGGCAAGGAGCCCATACCTGTTCCCTGAAGGGTATCTAGGTATATATTCTTAGCATGCACTCTTCAGGGTTCCATTTCTTGGGTGGTGGGTTGACAGACAGGTAATGTAAAGGCTTCCCAGAGGGCAGTTCGCGGAACTTCAGAAAAAGCCAGTATCTTAGCGACTACAGTGTAAGTGTGGACACATCTGATCAGATTCTAAGTTCAGATGTAATTTACTTATCAGAGGTCAAAGATAAGACAAAAACTCTACTGTATTATTACTTTTTTCAAGTTTACAGAACAAAGGGAGCCCCAAAATCCAGTTTAAACTCTCACATAGAAAGTGGATCAAATTTATTAACTCTTTACCCACTCTTTTAAAAAAAATAAATAAAAGAAAGGAGAAAAAAAGAGAAAGAAAACATGAAAGTATCAAAACAGTCAAAGGAGGGTAAAGAATGAGATGCTCAGTGAATTTGGCTGAGGAGAGAAAATAAAATTTTGCCCAAAGTGGTCATCCCATAAAGTAAGCTTCAACCCAGCTTAATGTATGTCACAACCCAACTCTAGAATACAATGATGTAACTAACCAACTGAGCCTCCTCCAGTACACCAAAATGAAGGCCGCCAGGTTCTGCCCTTGTTAGCAAAAGCACATTTGAGTCACCGGGCAAACTCTGAACTATATTTCTTTTCTTCCTGCTGATGAAAATACGTTCCAAATACTTCCTCTGGAATTTTGCCAGGGTCTACAGTCTTTGTTTGCTTTTTTATTGTCTGTGCATATTTATTCAGTCTTAGTCTTTCGACAGAAAAAAAACAATGAACTTCCCACTAAGGGAACAGAAGGAGACAATTTGGGGGTCAGGTCACCCATAGGAGGTGAGAACACTATATGATGCTACCTGTGCCCAACTACCTGTGAAACATCAATGCCCAGACCCTCTTCCATTATGGTAATAACCCAAAGGCTGATAATCTTGGAGTAAAACCTCAAAGCACCACCAGACAATTCATTTTTAAGTGATAAGTCCTCACGCAAGCCATTCAGTACAGAGAACTACACCTGTCTAAACTAAATATCATCTAAATTTGGAGATTTTTTTTTTAATGGCTTTAGCTACCTTCTATTTGAGTGCTAAATCTTTCCTGGTCTTCATAGAATAAAATTTCTGAGAGCCCAGAAAGTTAGGTGGATGCCACAGTAAGATAAATGAGAGTAATTAGAAAAGTTAAAGGCTTGAATCCTGCCATCATCTATTCCTATGTTTAGAAAAAGTAGAAATTGTTACAAGATAGGAAACAACACCACACCATCTATTTCACAGAGCTCTGTAAACCCAAGTAAAAGCCATTATCCACCTGTCTTGCTACATACGGTATTCCAAAGAGCTAGCTAGAGATTTTCAAAATATAAGATCACAGTCATAGAAAGTAATTTATCATTTAAAGAGTCACATTATTAAATAATAAAATTCTATTTCTCTCTGTACATTTATTTCCTACCTGCCTATCATTGATTTTATGCTTAAATGTAAAAAGGAAATGGATGACCGTGCAGTAACCCCTCAAGTTTATAGTACGTTCTCTCAAAATCTCTTCTTAATCTAAACAGAATACAGAATACAAAATTTTAAATAATTCTACTACACTAATTCTCTATTAAATGTTCTCTCTCACACTTTTGACAGTCATTCCCGAACCTGCCTGACTCAAGGGAAGACTTACAACTTAATAAACTACAGTATCTTAGAAAAAACAAAACGTTTATTTGGAGGTAGACAGAACGAGTGAGGCTACTCTTTAAATTACACTTGATAGATAATTCTAGAGGGATGTGACTTCCAAGTCCTTTTGAGAATTGTGAAGAGGATTCCAGAAGGTATTTGCGTTGGTGACACAGCTACTTGATTAATTCGCCAGCTCTCCTGGGGGGGGCGGGGGGGGAAGTTCCCATCATACTTGAGAAAACATCTGTGGACAGAGGAACTTCATAACTGAATGATAAGATTGTATCAGTCTTCCAAAGAGATAAAATAAGACAGTGGGTAACAGAGGTTAACCCCATAGTAACTGCATTCTAGGAGAGTAACAGGATGAGGGAGAAAACATACAACAATAACAACAACAAATTAACCAGGTACTGGAGGTGGGGCATACACCGACATTCAGAGAGAGAGCGAGAGAGAGAGAGCGTTAGTTTAAGGCTAGCCTGAGCTACAGGGGAAAAAAAACCAGCAGAAGAAATTATTTAATTTTCATTTAATTTCATAGGCCATATGCACCTAAAAAATCTATTCACTTCTCTTAGGTTTTCCAATTTAGTGGAATACATTTTTAAGATATTCCACCATAAGCTTCTAAATTTCATCAGTATCTACAATAATGGCTTCTTTTCTCTAATTTTTTTTATCTGGAGGAGGGGACACCTCCCCCTGTCCCATTATTTTGGCTAAAGATTTTTTCAATCTACGAAACAAAATCTAGCAACAAAAAAGTCTAATTCAAACACTCTCCATAGACACAACTAAGTCATAGGATCCTGTAAAACAAAAATTTCTATAGGAGAGTTAAGAGTGGCTAACGGTTACCTTCCTATAGCTGACCAGAATAACAACCCCTGGCTTTGAAAAGAACCCTAATGATAATATCAATATCATCTAATTACTCAATTTCATTGGGGTAATGCTTTAAAATGTTTGGCCAATTCCCAGCTTTGCAAATTCCAGGGCTACATAGTGAGAAACTTTCTGTTAAAAAAAATGAAAACTTTAAAAACATACATTTATTTAAAAAGAAATTAAAAATAAAAACCAATATATATTACAAATATGGGGCTTTTTTTGTTTTTTTTTTTTTTTTTTTTTGGAGAGAGCCAGATACACGTATTAACCACATTACACATTACTTAGAGTGTGGGTTTTCATTCCAAAATGTCAAATTTTCCTTGCTTCAAGACCTTTTTATCTCCACGATACAGCAAGTTTGAGGCTGGCCAAGAATATATGACACCATGTCTCAAATAAATAAATAACCTTTAAAAGTTGAAAATTTATATACTGAGGTTAAAGCAACAAATAAAAATAAAATAAAATAGAGGGCTGGTAAGATGGCTTACCCGGTAGGGTAAACCTTGATGACAAGCTTGACAGCCTGAGTCTGATGCCTGTAACCCACCCACATGGTGGGTGGGTAAAGAGATCCCTCCACATTGTTCTCTGATGTTCTTATGTGTGCTCTCACATACACACACACAGTAAATAACACACATTAAAAAGAATTAATAAAGCCATTTAAATCCGTATCAAAAATTCTTTTTCTTTCTTTTTTTTTTAATGGATGTTTTCTTTATTTACATTTCAAATGTTATCCCCCTTTTCCAGTTTCCCCCCCTCCCAGAAACCCCCTATCCCATCCTCCCTCCCCCTGCTTCTATGAGGGTGTTCTTGAGGGTGGGGAGGTGGGAGTGGGGTGGGTGGAGGAAAAAATTCTTAAAGTGCTAATAAGAGCAACTCCTTAAGACAATCTTCAAAATTTAAAAACCCATGTTTCAATCACAGTGCCAAGATTTTACACACACTCACACACACCAAACACACACATACATATATGTATATAAAATGAAAAATGTAAAAAGCCAATTGCTAGCCTTCCCTGATGATTTGGCAGCCCTGGTTAATGCTGTCGATGTCCATATAATCCTTAGTACAACCCTTCACAGTAACTAGAACAGATCATATCTTTTACACAGCAAGGTGGACCTGCAGACCCACCTGGCAAGCTCCCGGTTGCCTGTAGAAATGAGCTGTTGCTGATATGCAAAAGCTTCATTCATGTTTTCTGAGTACTCTATATGAAATCAGGCCCTTCTATGCAGTGGTATGAAGGAACAAGCCTGGGGGGAAGAAATCCTGCCTCTGCATTGGCCTATTTAATTCGTTAAGCCTAAAAGGTGATCTGTCTCCTAAGCGCTAAAACCTGCTTTCTTAGTGTGAATATTGGAAATGACAGCTCTAACCATTTCACCATAATCAGGCAGTGATGAAATCATGGAAAACACTGTGGGAAATAAAATAGTTGGGGAAAGAGAGGGAACCTGTTGTCTCTCAACCTTCAAGGAAGAACTCCAAAACCCACAAACATGTCCACAGTTAGTTGCTCCTAACAGCGAGGAGTCAGCAGTTCTTATTAGGAAAAATCTGGTCTAGACAGAATTCCTCCCTCCTTGCAGAGAGGCAGAACTGTGATCTAAAAACTTCATTTAAGTTCTTTCATGTTCTTCCATTTCCCCATGCTTCTATGTCATTTTCTACTTGCGAGACGTGACCCAGAATTGTCATGTCAAGAAGTGAACATGACCCAAGGACACAGGCCAGTGTGGGTGGAGGATCTGTGAGAAAATAAAATTCATAACAACCCCCCCCCACAAATTCTGAATATATAATAAATTTACTTTTATATAAGTGAGGATTTCTATTAAGTTGTCCGTGAGACGTTTCGCTTTAAGGAAAGCACATAAGTAACGATCATCAGAGGTGCTTCAGGAATAACCCTGGGCATGGCGGAAAGATTGCAATGGATCTCACTGTATCTTACAGCACGCGTGTTCTCACAGTGAACGTACGTCTCTTAGAAACTGAGAGATTTTATTTATTTAAAGATCACAACAGTTTTGCAAATCTCTTTTCATACTCAGATATTGCTGCGGGGCAATTTCTCTGGAAAACAACTTTGTTAAGAACCAAAGACTCAGAAAGTGTAAGCAGGGCAGGGAAGGACTGTTCCTGGCACTGTTGCCTTAGTTACCCGGAGACACAGGTTGACTGGGAAGGACCACTGGTGACTGAATGAGATTATCAGACAGAAATTAGTACACAGGAAAGACAGACCTCGCCACAGTTTCTACTCTACATCTTCGTCCTCGTCCTTCTCCTCCTCCTTCTCTTCCTCCCCCTCCCCACAACTTTATGTTTTCTTTTTAAAAATAAAGAAGACTCAGGGAATTTGGATGAGAAAATTGGTCGATGGCCGAAAGCAGAATTTAAAGAGCCATCCTCATCAGAGCTCGGAACACAGAGGTGCTGAGAGCCACTTGGGAGCCCAAGCTCATGAGATTTTAGAAGGAACAATTTTCATGACTGGTTAGGGACCATTCACGTGATATCATGGCAGAGAATGTGGCTGCTTTCTGCTCTAGTCCCAAGAACTTGCCCGAGGCTAAATTAAAAAGAAATGGACTAATTGCTTCCATGTAGGAGATTTCAAGACAGTCTAATATTGGCTCTGTCACGTGGTTATTAATCACTTTTGTGCCTGTCAACAATGCAAAAGAGCAAGTGAGGCAGAAAGAAATAAAAAATCACAGTCTGAAGAGAAAAAGAGCACCAGGAAACTTAATGTTGTAGCCAAAGCCGGTGCTGAAGAACAGAAGGAGACTGAGGCCTGATCTGAAGTGGAGCAAAGGGAAGGATGACCTCGTGTTTTTCCCAGCATGCTTTCTGCTTCCTGCTTTCACTTTATGACTTGAGCTCTCAACTTACCCTCACAGTTGCCATGCCTACCCGTTGCCAGACTTCCCTGCATGATGGTGATGAAACCATAAGCCCAAAGGAACCCTCTCTTCTAAAAGTAGCCTCAGCCAAGGTATTACTATATCAAAGTATAATATTACAAGATAATATTACTATTATCACAGTAATAGAAAGAACACGATGATTTGTCAAATAAATTAGGCAGCCAGAAGAAATTACAGATGAAAAGAATTGAACAAGCATGGAGCTAAGTAAGAAGCAATAGGGCTTTCTATGGGAGATGCCATTTCAACAGTTATTTCTTGATGACAAGCATACTCTATTCATTACTAATTATGAAAATCTTGTTAGGAAAACACTAAGAAAATCATCATTTCCTTCTAAAAGTTCTACAATCCATTATTTTGTAAGTCAACCAACAAAGAACCACACGTAGGTCTTATCTCAAAATCCTCCTGCTAATACACACTGGAATGTGCACTGACTTACTGCTTCCAGTGCAATGTTGTAATTTCACACATGAAGGGTACCCATAAACTTACACCGAAACTCATAAAGGGAGATGAAGGAAGAGAGGGGAAATAAAATTAAGTCAAGTCATGTCTCTCAATGTTCTATCCCTATTCAAGGAAACAAAAGTTAGCAGGAAGATTTGCGGGGAGTCCGAGAACCCTATCGTCTCTAATAAAATAAAGCTGGTGTGCTCACCACAAGCTTAGAGCAGAGACTGGTTTGAAGACTTAATTCTAAAGTGTGATTTCTAAAGTTTAATAGTAATAAAGCTTCCATGCTTGCATGGTTCATAATTCCCAGAATATGATTCAAATGCCAACTAAACAGAATAAGATATTAACCGTGTGGTGTTTGTTGTCGTGGTGGATAAGAATGGGCTGTGTATGAAGAATGGGCTGTGTATGAAGAATGGTCTGTGCCTCGCTTGACTCCCTTATACACAGAATAACAGGATTGCCTCATTGAGCTCTCAAGAGGGTTAAAGGAAGTAATTAACACGAGAGAGTCTGAGAACATTGCCTTCTAATCATTAGGTGCTAAGTAAGCTAAAATTGCCTCAAGACATACAACAATAAAAAAAATTAACTTGTAACTAATGAATGGCCTCTAACTTATTTGGAACAAAGTTTAGTTATAACAATTAACATACATCAGGCTGACCAAGAAGGTGATGCACTAATAAAAGGTGATTTTTTTTTATTTTTACTATGAAAAGACATAGCTTCCCTTTCCCAATACATTTTGTCATTTACATCTAGAGTTTGAAATCATATACTTATTTTTTGTTTACAGATTAATAATAAAATATGTTATCTCTGATATAAAATTTTATTAAAACCAGTATAAAACCTTAAGATAATTTGACGACTTTGATAATTTCAAGTGTATTATGATAGGCCATCATCAATCAATAATCCATTTATCAATAGATGTATCTCCCTTGTTGTATAGTGCTGAAGAGTAAGCCTGGGGCTTTGTGTATACTTGGGAAGCACCCTACTGAGCTAGGCTAGCACCCAGGCTAGTCACAGGACATATAACACTCAGAGTAATTAAAGAATTAATAAAATAAAACATTTCAGCATTTGAGATTAACTTCCTCGAAGAACAACTACAAAAGACTGCTTTAAATAAATGAGAATTTGTGTCAAGAAGGTTTCTTTCATGATAACAAATACCTGACCCAGTCAACCTAAGATGACAGAGGAAGGCTCATGATGGGGAAGAGTTCCATAGGAGGCTTGCTGTGGCTTTCAAGACATCATGGCATAGAACAGAACAGGAAGGGAAGATGGTCACCGCATGGTAGCCATGAGGTAAAGGAAGACAGAGGGTATGCTTGGGCCCCATTACAAGCTTCATAGGAATACACTCAAATCCCTCCTCCTCCTCCTCCTCCTCCTTCTTTTAGCTACCTTCCTTACTGCCATGTAACAGCACCTATGTTGGGACTAAGCCTGTAAAATATGAGCCTTTGGGGATATTCCAGATACAAATTACGGCATCCTTCCTAACTACTTAGAAACAAGTCACATTCCGGAAGGGTCAAGGTCACTGATATCTACCAGCTCCACACTCCTATCTGGTCTCCTGCACGTTTTATACCCTGAGAACAAAGGTTTTGACTGTCCATGTTCAGCACTTACTTTATAGGTTATCCTTTCAATTGGGCAAATGTTATTCTAGATGAGTGTAACGATGTTTATGGGTAAGATATCAACACTTAAATGATTACATAGGAAAAGACAACTGCCCTCCATAGCATGGTTGGAACCAAAATAGAATCAAAAGCTGAGTAAGAGGGAACAGGTTTGCTGATTCTGGGAAAGGAGAAACTGGTCTCTCCTGGTCTTTGAACTGAACCGTTTTGTTTCCTGATTTTGCAGGCACAGAAGGCAATTTACACAAAATAGCTGAGGGCCGGGAGTATACTCCAGTTCCATGGAGGTCTTAGGAATTTGCAAACTACATAACCATGCCAGGCAATTGCTTAAAAGAAGCTTTTCTCTTGGGCTGGGGGTACAATGTGTGCTTAGCATGAGAAATCTCAGTTCATTCCCAGGCAGGGAGGGAGGGAAGGACCTTGAAAGGCACTAGATATCCCCCAAGACTGCACAACCACGCTCGCGAACAGATCATCATAAATGCACGTTACAGATTCATCGGTTTATGTCATTTATATTGAATTTACATTTTTTCTTAATAAATTTGTGACATTACCTCTCTAGGTGTGATAAAAGTCTCTCCTCCCAGCACTGGGGAGGCAGAGGCTGGTGGATTTCTGAGTTCAAGGCCAGCCTGGTCTACAGAGTGAGACAGCCAGAGCTATACAGAAAAACCCTGTCTCGAAAAATCAAAAACAAAACAAAACAAACGAACAACAACAACAACAAAGCAAAAATCACACCAATTTGTGAGGTTTTATATTTTACATAAAGTGAAGGTATCGATATTAAAGCGTCATATTTTTTGGTGCAGTTGAGCTGAGGCAGATGGTGTAGTTCAGTGGTTAGGTAACAGTCTAAGTATGTTCTTTGCCTTGAGCTTTATCCCTAGCAACAAAATAACATAAAAGTAAAAACAAAAATAATTTTATGCCTTTAATCTTCTCTTCTGCCTTTGGCTAGGACCCACAGCTCAAATCAGGACACCTTTGCTCAAATGAAGCCCCCATGGTGGATGCTTCAGAGGACAGATTTCCAAACCAAGAGCTGGACTGGGTCACAACACTGCTCAAGAGGGGACCATCCAGAAGAAACAATGTGCCATACTCATGTATCCCTAAAATTTCTTACATCAGAGAAGTCTTGAGGCTGGGAAACCACTTTATCATTCCATAGCCATATTATTTGCTTTTGATTACACAATTGGTCTAATTATGTTATTGCTTTCAGTTTCCTCAGGCTATCCCTAGGGGTATCATTAAGTCCGAACTTATGATTCCTACCTGCGCCAAAACATCTTTAGCTCATATATATAATTTTTTCTTATTGTTATGTCCCAGAAGAGAGGTCTTCAGAAAAGAAACCTCATTGCATTTTTTTTTTGGATAGGGAATGATTAAATAAAATATACGAGACAACTAAGAAACATAAAACATACCAGATATCACTTAAAAGCTTTGAAAAATGTATTTAGGTCACAAACATGGACCAGAACTGTTTCACTCTGGAAATATTTACCTGTAAATGTTCAGCTAGAAAAGGGTATAGATTTCTAATCATTTGCCAAGATTATCAGACTAGGTAAACTGGGTAATGAGCAACAGGAAAAAAATTATTGTGTTATGCTTCTGTCAGATGGAAAAATAGACTTTACAAGTGAAAACCACTTAGAATATAAGACAGTATGATTATTTTAAAAAGGGGGGAGGGGACAGGATATGGATGCCCCACCCAGCTTGGGCACCTATAACCCTGCCCTGGAAACAAAGAGGAAGCCTAGGGTTGCTAACTGCATCCTAGAAGATAGTAGGAAGTTTCCTCCCCAGCTTCACAGATTCCTTATGGAGACAGTCCCACTTTTTGTTATGCAAATGAGCTTGCAAGGGTCTGAACTGCCTTTTCTTGTAATTTGAGTACTCTTTACAATATGAAATACCCTTTTTTTTCCCCCCAAAAGGTGGTATTTTCTTAACCTCTCTTTCTGTAGTCCCTGGAAGCAGATACACTGGCTATTCCCATCATGTTTGGTATCCTTAGCCATACCTGATCCTCCTTGGGAATCAATCATTTTGGCTCTATTCACTATCATTTGGAAAACTGCTTCTCTATTGAAAGGAGTCTGGGAGGTGGGAAGAGGTTTTAGGACTACAAAACTAAAAAAATAATTACTTTGGTCATTTCCTTAATACTTGTTTAGGTAGATATGTCTGTACACAATCTCCCTTGACTTAAAATTGTAATTTCAGAGACAGAGATCAAATCCCCTTTTAGAAAATCTTCAATTCATTGTATACAGGGATGGGATGTCACAAGAGTCAAAAGAACAGATGAAGAGATACAATGTATCAGATATACAAAACAGCTACAGTCAATGATGGATTAGATTCTTACAAACTGTAAAGACAACAAACGTAAAGATTTTCAGAACAAAGGAGGGAAAACAATACACACATCAGCAATGCATATGGAAATTAGCTCAACTCAGCTAAATGTATATTCTCAAGAGGCATGTTGTACATGATGAGCCTATAAAATATTTATCAGTTAATCTTAACAAACTAAAAAGACACAGTAATTGTTACAATTGCGATTAACTGAAAATGATCCTAAATATCTGTCACAAGGTTCAAACAGACACAAAGACAGCAGAATGGAACTCTTAGGGGAGTCAACTATACAAGCCATGTTTTTATTACTGTCATCAGAAAGGGCTTTATGAGAACTTGACTTCTACCATGGTAACTTAAATTATGTATCAGTTACCCCAGTTTTCCAAATCACCTTAAAATCACAGTGGTGTTTTTATTTATTTTATTTTTTTAATCCACAAACCTTAATTAAAGTTCTATTATTAACAACCTGTTAGATTTGAACTCGCAGGGGAACTGAACCAGAATGCTCTGGTCCAGTTTTTACCTTCTTACTTACTTCAAGTCCCCCAGTGGTATTACTCTAATAACACAGCTGACTGAAGAGTGACAGCTAACCCCTGGGTTCCCTGAATATATGTCTATGTTTGCAAGTGTTTCTAGAGGAAGTTGTGGTTCACAGATTAACATTTTACCTAACCACAAATAGGACAGTAACAAGAGCTGCAGATTAAGGAGCGTCTCTTCCATGTCATCACACAGGGCAATGAATGCACGGAGTTACCATTCATACCACATTTTGTGTCAAACAAACATCAAAAGTTTCTTGGCTTAAATAGATTTCGGTGTCAGGTTCCCTCAGGATAAAAATCAAGACTGATGCAACTTCCTATAGGCGCAATAATCTGTTGGAAGAAACAGACAGGATGGATTCTAGAAACATGAAACCATTTAGGTCAGGAGAAAACAGAAGGGGCTTTGAAAGAGTCCAGGAGGAACTAATCAAATATACAACATGATGAAATTTGACCTGTTATTGGAGTAATCAGTGCTCTAAATTTAAAATGCAAGCAAACAGCCTTACCAAGTGAGCCGGGCTTCTTACCACCAGCAGGCAATGGGGCAGCCATTTTCTCTGCCACTAAGAACAAAATAAACCATCATCCTCTATTTCCTGGCAGTCTGGGCTCCAGAATCCTTGCTTTCTCCTTGACACCCTCCAGAACCCCAGACATCACCTTTGGATTCACAGAAATTGCTTTGAACCATTTCCAATGTCTCCTTGAAAATGCACAACCACTTTATGACAAGGACCAAACTTTCCTCTTCACACGCTTGTGCCAGCCTGGACTCTGGCATGATTTTTCATCTGCCCTGACTGCGGTTCCCCCTGTTGATTCTCTGTTCTCAAATTCTCTTTCAACATACTTAGTGGTGAAAGAAAATACTCACTTAACACCAAGCAGATTCCAGTCCTTTCTTTCAGCAACATGTGCCTTAATGTTAAGTATATGTCTGGAGGTATTCTAAGCTCTATCCCTGCAATCACCAAACCAATAATCCCTCAGCATGCCAGATGACTCACAGACAAAGTTTCTTCCTTGACTAATGTTTTTCTGTGGCTTGATTCTGTCCCTTCTAGATCATATCCCTCCAGGGTATCCAGGTGAATGAGAGTATTACTTGTTTATCCCAGGGGCTGGCAACTCTGATATTCTGTATCAAAAGGAATTATCAGTTCTAGCTCTCCACTGCCTGTCAGGAGTTTGAGAGCAAATAGAATTGTTTTCTCAGTATTAATCACCAATATCAGTGGGAAATGAGTACTTAATTGAGTAAAAATAAAACGGCAAACTGAGTATATCCACCTAGAATATTTTCAGCTGGTCTAGGAACCAAATGCAACAGTTTTATAGCTTAGGGCAAGACAGACCTCTGGCTCTCTCTTATTTATTTGTATTTGTGTAACTTCTATTTGTGGCTGCCCTGCTTATCATCCAGGCTGATTCTTTTTCTTTTAAGTTCTTAGCCTAGCTTGAGTCTGGCAGTCACAGCAGAGGACTAACACCCAGTTCCGCCAGCTCCAGTCATGGGCTCTACACTGAAACTACACTGGATTTCAAAATACAAAAGAACTTAATTTTCTGTTTAAAATCCCTAATAACTTTACTCAGGTTCTAGAGACTGAGACCATAACTTTGCATTAGTGCTTGCTTGCACATCCATCCTTCAGTTTGTAAAGAATCCTGCCTTTGCTCCCCTCTCCTCCTCAACAGCTTTCAGCCTGGCTCTTCCCCACTGTTCCGTGTTCTGCTTTATACCTCTATCAGATTTCTCCAACCTTCCCATCCTTGCTTTTGAATTTGTATGTGAGAGAATGCAACTGCACAAAACCATTCCATCCTAATGTTCCTGCACACTTTCCTTAATTTATGACATAGAGGCAGTTCCTGCTCCACTTCACTACAAATATTGTTTGAATTAAAAAAATATAAATTACATAAATTACGGGCTTTATAATCGTTTCGTTCTTTGTTCCATTTGCAGGGTACTGTAGAACATTCCAGTAGCCACAGATATATTCCTCTTTCTGAACAGTGAAGGGTCTGACATTTTCATTGGGATTCTGACTAATTAATTTAAACTCTGATGTAAATGAGTTTTCTGTGTCATCGCTCGTAAATGAAAAGTGTTTGGAAATAAAGTACTTTGTAGTCTAAAGGCTCATATGTTTTTGTTTTTGTTATTAAAATAGAATCTCTCATACAGCCCAGGACAGCCTGGAAAGTACAAGTACAAAACTGTGAGTTCAATTCCCAGCACTGCATGAACCAGGAATGATGATGGTCCCTTACAGTCTAAGCATCCTGGAGGTGGAAGCAGAAAGATCAGTTCAACATCATCCTTGCGCCACACCTGGTTTCTGAAATATAAAGCAAGCGTTTCTGTCTAAAGCACTACAAACAACGAAGAAGAAACCAACTCTCAGAGCGGCTGCTGTGCTGTCCCGGATTTGCAGACTGTTGGTGTCAGATGTTTTCCTTGACTTGGCTTCCCACAGGACTGCTCAGCATGCACCAGTCTCTGTGTGCTCCGTCCCGACCCAGAAGTTCGGGATAGACACTTCCTGGTGTTTGCCCAGCACGGAATTCTGATTGCCTATGATTTTCTTATTTCTTTTGGTTTTGTCATGAGCCTTCCTGGCTCTGATTTATCTTCTTTCTTCTGTGTGTTAGTCACCAGGCACTAAAGTTGCAGCTTTGCCCCTACTTTCTTTCCACCTGCACGGCACCTGTTCTTATTTTAGCCGCATTTCTTCTAACTGCGCTGATGTCATGGTCTTCCTCTGCCATCTGTTCCTTTAAAAGCCATCTCCACATATTCTTGGTTGATTAATCTTGAAAGCCGACCGCCATTTGTGTTGCCTCACCAGAGTTTAAGAGTGTGAAGAAACTGCCGCTCTGCTTTGAGATTAAATTCGATTTGCACAGTATCCAGCTCTCATTGGGTCTTGGGAACCAACACTATGCCTCTTACTACCCAAACTAGTTACCAGTCACATGAACTAGATTTTGCTCTAAAATAGCCCTCTATTCAGAGGAATAGGGGTTGGGATTGTTAGACCCCAGAATCCTTCTTTACTGATGAGAAACTTTAGGAAGACACTTGGCCTCCTAAAGTTTCTAAGAATCTGTGATTAAAAAAAAAAATCACTTCATGAAAATTAATGTCCTGAAACATTCTGGGGGAAGAATATTTCAGTAATTGCCTTTTCGTCACACAAATAAACATACACACATGCACATACACACATACATATACACACATACACTCACACACATACATATATACATACACATATATACATATACACATACATATACAAACACACACATACACTCACACATATACACATACACACATATATACTTACACATATCCATATATATACACATACACACACACACACACACACTGGCATTTTCCCCTATTGTAGCAGATACCCCATCTACAAGCCCTGGCCACACTGCCTACATTCCTCTCCTCTAGTGGGTTTGTTGGCCTGAGTTCTCCCAGCTGTCATAATTGTACCTGGATCATTGGGGAAATCACCTCCTTTTTTCTAATACCCTTGTTCAGAACCCTAATGAGTGGGCTTCAAGCTGATCAGCTCATATGCTTGACCTGGAGAAAGTTAGATCTATGTCCTTTAGCTGTATGACATCAGCAATTCTGACTAATTTCTTGTTTAAGTTTTATTTATGATTTTCCTTATTTAGGGACTTTGATAAAAGTACTTAATAAATGCTAGTTATTTTAATTACTGTGGCATACTCACTGAAGCTTAGTGCTATGTCTTGCTAGCCTCTTCCAATACCCCACTCCTTGTGACTGTCCTGAGTTTCTGATTGGTTCTTTGACTTTGAGCTCTTCTTAGATGGAACAAAAAGCAAATTATATGCAGCAGTTTCTTCTCACGTCAAAGCTTCTGCTACAAGCTTTTCCACCTAAACTTTGTAGTGTGTGATCAGGATTGCTTTGTATTCTGCACGTAGGAACAATTGGTCCTTTGACACGATGTGAAGTATAGAAGAGAACTCATACTCTAGACTGTAATGTGACTGTCTATCAGAAGCACAGAACCTTAAAGAAGGTACTCCTGGCTCCCCAGGTAAGGTAGCAACGGCACACAGAGTCTGGTGTCTGATGAGCAGCTCTATAGAAAGCCAAGACATGGAAAATAGCCTTTGGCAAGTATCACTCTTCTTGCTGAAGACTACCTCCCAAACACCAGCTTGGGAGGATAGTATTGAATTCATTCACGTTGAATCTAAGTGGCTGCCTAGTAATTATGAGTCCTCGTGATGCTGAAGGAATGGAAGAAGAAAGGTAAGCAACAGAGAAGCTAGCCAGAGAACTCACTGGGAGGCAGGGCTGGACTCTTGGAGGCAAAGCTGAAGGGGCTTCTGCCAGATACTCAAAAGTCCAGAAATGAATCATCAGAAGGACAGAGAATGCCTGAGAGTCAACTTGCTGGTTTGAGGCAGCTGGTTATAGGAATAGCTGAGCCACCAAGGATCCCTTCACCCGCTTCTTGACTACCTGCAAGGAGCTACTCTAAACAAAGAAACTAACACTCTACACAAACAACTCCTAATAGCTCCCTAGCAACCTTCTCCTAACTGTCCTTTTGTGGCCAAACACATCATAGAACTTATCCTGGAATTAGAAGTATTGTGCTGTTCCAATCTGAACTGCTTTTATATGCATGACCAGTAAGGTGAACTATGTCCACTCAAGTTGTATGGAAAATCCTCTACTTACTATCTTAAGCCTGTGCCTGACTAGACATACCTATGATTAAAGTCAGAGGTATCATGGGAAAGGATATGCACAGTTACAAAAGCTTATACAATCCAAGACTGTCAATTAAAACAAGAAATTGACCCATACCATAGCTAGCAAACAGCTCATCCTGGCCTTTGAAAAGAAGCCCAAGAAGTAAACAGGGTCTCTTGAATACATTCCACTCCTGAGCCTCTTGCCTCCCCCACTTCCCTCCACCATCGGTCCTGTTCAAGTACTTTGCTCTTGAATAAAAGCCCTTGGTAATACACCATTTGTATGCATTTCTTTAATTTGAACAAGGTCTTGTGTAGACAGAGACTTCAGTTAAGCACATCAGAATAAAACATGCTTATCTTAATGCAAACACTGTATATGTTACCATCTAAACATGTAACAAAAGAAATTAAGATTAATAGTAAAGTATTATCTAACATCATTCCTAAGTTAGAAGGAAAGATTTTTCACTTCAAAAAGTAATTGCATTAAGACAGGAAAAAAATATATTGTCGGTTGTCTAATATTAGACAACTAAATTAGCAAAAAAGGGTATAACACATTGACCAGAGGGGTGGACCTCTTAAAAATAATAAATACAATATTTTTATTTGAATAGAGACCTGTTATTTTTGGCCAACTCACAAAAATATGTTTTTCCTTCTCAAAGTTTAGGACATTAATACAGCCAAAAGGTTTTAAGTATTACTAAACTGGGCCTGTTTATGATTAACATCCAAAGTTCTCAGGAAAATTAGTCCCTTTAGGGACTTATAATATGAGTAAGTCCAAAAATCTAGGTTCTTACTGATAGAATCAAACTAACATTCCTCTCCCCCCTCAAACTGTCTATAATTTAAGCTAGAAGAGATTCTTATAAAGTTTCAGATTTAAAGTAAGAAAATATATACTATCTTTGTAATAAGATTTTTTTTTATCAAAATGCTTGCTACAAAACGTTTAAAAGAAAGAATACTTTCAGAAATACAAATTATAAGCAGACATTCCTCAACAATAACAAATGTATTCAATAAAAGCATGGTTGGGCTGACATGTCAGGAACTGGAAAGGGATCCAATGCTTCCCTCAAAAGCCAAGCAAACACAGGAAAGCACTGGGTAGAATGCACGGGAACCTGCCTTCATCAAAGTCACCTATGGGCTGTGACAGAAAAGGAGCAGGTCACTTCTAGGTGCTGATCTTGGGAACAAGGGGAGGGTGGGTACAAGTGTTATGGACAGTGTCACCAATCAGAAAGGATGTTAACTGCCAGAGAACCCAAGGATGAGGGAATGTGGAGCCAGGGCTGGCTCAGTGAAGCTACAAAGTGGAGAATCCAAATCCAGAGAATAGCACCCACACCCAACAGGACAGAGTACCAGGACCAAAACCAGAACAAAGTGCCAGCACCAAGCAGTCACCACATAGAGGCAGATAACTGTTTGTATAAGCAAGAGTCTCCCTTTGTTGCTAAGGATCGCCTCAAAGTCCTGATCCTTTTGCCTCAGACTCTGGGGTGCTGGGATGCTCTAGGCTGAGGATTGCCACTGCCCAGTACTTCTCCAGCAGCTAATGAGAATGTCGGAGTAGGCGGCATGTGTCTGGATCGCACAGGAGGTAACAAAGGGAATACATTGCCAACTCTACCATCCCTGCATCAAAATTCTCAAGGTCCAAGAGCATTCCACCTTCTTCCTTGAGAGAAGCCCCTTTCAAAAAATCAATGCAAAAGACAGCACAGGGTGAAAGGCTGGCAAGAAGACGGCACCAGTCCTTAACGTTTAATTCCCCCAAACATGCACTTTCCATGCTGAGGTCTACAGAAAAAAAGCTGCTAACACAAAAACTAGATTAAAATAGTACCTTACTCCACGATAGATATAACAGGAGGATCGAAGGTGCTCTAATTTGTTTACATAGGATGTGTGTACCTAAAATAATACTGAGGACCTAATTTAAAACACCTACATGGGGTGCAGCTAAACTTCAGCCTGTATTCTCAGCATGTGTAAAACCCTGGGTTAGAGTCACAGATGCCCTCTGCATTTTTTTTTTCAAAAAGTATAATTTGAAGAGCTATTGGTCTTTAAAGAACCCCACCCAGGTCTCCAGAGCTCTATATATACTTCAGCAAATCACACCCAAAACAAATGACCGCTAATAGCAGGTAGAAGGTGGGGGAGAAAACAGAACAATTCTAGTTAGAAGAAGAAGAAGGAAAAAAAAAGTCAAGCATATATGATTTAAACGTGGAAACACGGCAATGAGGGAGAAGGTTTAGGGACAGGAAGCACAGTTCTAGATTAAAAGAGGGCGAAGAAAGTCCAATGCCTGAGATTTAAGTATGAGAAGGATCAAAAGTCAAAGTTGAAATTTTTTTTCCATAAAAAGTTTGATTTGATGCATGCAAATTTTCGGCTTTTAATATTTCTCAAACGGTATTGAGTTTTCCAAGTGAGGACTTGGGAGGCTGACGAAGGCCAATCTCTGTGAGTTCAAGACCAGCCAGAGCTACCTATTAGGTCCTGTTTCAAAAACAACAACACAAGTCATCTTCTACTTGCTCCTGAAAGCATCATGGTACCGTTTGAAAGAACACACACGGACTCCAACTGTGGCTTCATGTGGGAAGGAGGTAGATGAGACATTGGGAGTGATGTTTGCATTTTCACACCTACGAGTAATGTCCAACTTTCAAACTATGAACTGACCATTTGTGAAAAAATTCAAGTACATCTTTAAAACATTTGAGAGGTGATGGTGGACTAGAAGATGCCATGTCCACTGTGAGGTCACCCAGAGATACAGGAGATTGTTTAAAAGTGAAACAGAGTCAAAGTGGAACTCGGGAGATGACTCATCGGGCAAAGTGCATGAAGACTCCAACTGTATTCTCTGGACCCACATGAAAGTGAAACCGTCCTGGTGGCCTGCTGGCAATCCCAGCACTCAGGAAGCAGACAGGGGAACCATGCACTGGACAAATAGGCTAGACTATCCAGATCCAACAGCTCTTGGTTAAGTCAGAGTATCTGCCTGGGTAAAATAAAGTGTGTGTGTGTGTGTGTGTGTGTGTGTATGTGTGTGGGAGCATGCAAGGAAGGAAGATACATCTATCTCTGACTTTCATATACATGTTCACACATACCTGCACAAATATATACATATTGCTTGGTTTTGGACCCTGGACAAGGGAGTGAGGTGCATATTTTACCTATCAAAGCAAACCTGGTTCTCCCAGCATCCCTCAATCCCTACTTAGCATACCCTGCCCCCAACCTTGAATTTTCCAATCTAGCTTCTGGGCTGCTCTTCCCCCAGAGGCTTCTCTCTTTGTAATCCACACATTTTGTAACCACCTCCCCCCTCTTCCTCCTCCTCTCTCTGCACACAAACCTGTTCTCTCTTTCTTTTTCCCCTTTCCCCACCTCCCTCTCTCCATGGTGACTCCCCTGGCAACAATCCTTAGAGCCAGTGAACTTGTCCAAGAGCAGCTTCCCAATAAACCTGCCTTTAATATGATCTAATCTAGGTGGAATTGGCTAATTTCACTGGCAGGAGAGAAATAAACCTATTACATAGAAACGTACATATAAACATGCATAACACACACACACACACACACACACACACACACACACACAGAGGAACAAATAGCAAAATGTTATGGCTACCGATATGTTAGCAGAAATTCAAGGTCATCATCAGCTACACAGTGAGTTTGAAGTCAACCTGTGATACTTGAAATCTCACCACAATGACAATACCAAGCATATATCCGTGTTAGCCCTACCCTGTCCATAAGTTGTACTGTATTCCACAGGGAAAGGGAAGGCCTAGCACATAACCTACATGTGTAATGGACACTTAGGACAATAGGAAACAAAATAAAAACAACAAATCCCTTAAGACTGCTATGAGATCATTTTCACATCAGAATCAATTAACTAAGATACTTTTGTGAAAAATCACAATGAACAGTATTTCCTTTCTATCAGAAAATAACTTCAAGGGAAGAAAGATAGCCCAGCAGTTAAAAAGCCCTGGATGCTCTCCTGGGTGACCTGGTTTCAATTCCTAGATCCACATGACAGCTCAGGATGGACTCTTAACTCCACTTCCAGGAATTCTGCTGCCCTCTCCTGGTCTCCATGGACACTGCATGCAAATCGCACATAAACATCCAAACACATTAAATTAAATATTTTTTTTAATTAGAAAATAATTTAAGGGTTTGGAGAAATGGCTCAGGGATTATCAGTGCTCACCCACAACCACCTAGAACTCCATTCCCAGTGATATAATCCCCTCTTCTGACCCCTGCATGCACCTACCTGCACACATGTGGCAAACTCATATGCAGACAGAAAGGAATTTCAAAATCACAACATGGTCTTCATATCACATATCTATTCATATAAGAAGTGTTTCTCGGGAGGGCTGACTAGAGAAACTGGTCACAAGAAGCTAAATCTTATGCAAAGCATATTGATGGTGTGTCAGAATTTATAGTATATGTAATTTATATAAACTGTCACAAAAACATACTGTCCCCATAGTGAGGAAAAAGCAAACAAATGCCTCTAAAGGTAAATTTTTCCAACTTGCAATCATAGATAATAGAACAATGCATTTACATTCTGACAAGAATGAAGAAACCCCTGGATCTAAAGAAAAAAAGCTCTCAGAAAAATCACAGTGTTTTCATTACAGGGTGTTAACTGTTAGATCCAACTCTAATGTTCATAAATTACCCAACTCAATTAAATATTTCGTTCAAATATCGTTTGCAAAGGAAGCAGGAAATTCACTGTAGTTATAGACATGAAGAATAATTTAATATTTCCTTGATAACAGAATTGACAGGTGTCTTGGACTTATATCAACATTTTTGGGTTTTCCTTTTTTTCCCTCCCTTACATCCTTTAAGAACCTCACTTAATTGGGTCAAGCAAAGCAACTCAGCAAAGCTCAGACAGACTCCTGGGCTCTCCCAGGATTAAACAGGACCAGCTCTCAATCAGCAGATCTCATTAGGACACACAGAGACCAGCAGGGACAGCTGCTTAGCACTCACATCCGAGTTCAATTAGGAGGCTGTCCCCAAGGAAGCCAGTGCTTAGATAAGAAAGGCAGTGCCCTCCATCACTTTCAAAGTGGGAACACGGCTTCGTGAAGACAGACTTTCCGTCTCTCTTCAACCCTCAGGCCTTTCCTCTGTAACATGTCTTCAGTCTTCTCTGTCACAGGCAGGTGCTATACAACAAGCAGTGTTGTCAAGAAGTATCAATGGTATAACTGCACAAATCTCAAATAAAATTTATAGGTATGTGGTGTCTATTCTTAGTCATCAGCTTCCCTACTGCTGGATGCTACGGAGAGCAAAAGTGTGATGACTGTCTGGGCTGCATCTAGATGGACACTAGGAGAAGCCAAGGCAAGTTCACTTCGGTAATGTGGCCGGGGGAGGTTAGTGAACAGAAACACAGATATCATCCTGAGGAGAAGGATCTGTCAAGGGACCCTTTACAAGACAAAGGAGGATTCAAGCCTCTGTCCTCTAAGGAGCCTGTGTGAGGAAGGCTTAGGGGGGCATCTAGTTGAACAAACACCCACTGAAGGAAAGACTGGAACAAAGAGATTTGCAAGGGAGAAACCACATAACTGACAAGGCAGGCAGGAGAGAAGTGAAGACCTTGGCACGCCAAAGGCCATTGTTTCTTTAGAGGAACAGGGGCAGAGTGAGCGCCCACAGGTAAATCAAGACATCTAAGGGGGAATGAGGGTGCCATCCCACCACACTTCTACTGTCTAAGTTGAAGCACGAAAGGCCAGTTAATGAATTTCTTCTGCGAACTGAAAGCATTGGCCAAGACAAGAAACGTGTTTACCAGAGGGCTCAACTAATACCAACAAATATCAACATTAGTTTCATTTCTCAACTTGGAAATTGCAACTCTTGAAGAAAACAAGTGTGTGTGTGTGTGTGTGTGTGTGTTGGGGCTGCTCCATCTCCCAGCCTTGTAAAAACTAAATCAAAATTAGGAGCCAGTGTGTGCTTAGCTTAGAGAAGATAAAAAATACTGCCCCATGTGAAAAGAAATTCAAAAAATGTCCCAGCTCATCATTCTCTTCAGCTGGATGCTATATAAATAACCACACTTCTCTCCAGTACTTTAATCCCTGCATAGTTTTCTCAGCTACTTAAAAAGTCTGACTTTGCTTGTGCTGGAGAGACTACTGGGTTCGTAGAGTACTTTAGAAGCACTCACAAGGGTTTCACCCCAGACCTGAACATCAGAAGAAGCGAAGAGAAAAAAAAAGTCCTTCATCAATACAGAACCATCAAAGAAATATCACAGGCCACACAGGTGGCAAAAAACAAAACCAGTGAATGAATCATTTGAACACTTAAAAGAGACATTTTCAGGACTGCTCCAAGACCAAGTTGATTGTGGTAGGAAAAGCCTACATAGGAACTGATTAAACAAAAACAACCACCAAAAAACTGTCTCTACCCAAAATAAAAAAAAAGTTTTTTTTGAAATGTCTTTTAAATGATTCATATTCTCCAGTCAGAGTATCAGAAATAGGTATTGAGAAGAATCTACTATAAGATAGAAATGCTAGCCTGGCAATGGTGGCGCATGCCTTTAATCCCAGCACTTGGGAGGCAGAGGCACACAGACTTCTGAGTTTGAGACCAGCTTGGTCTACAGTGAGTTCCAGAACAGCCAGGGCTATATACAGAAAAATCCTGTCTCAAAAAACCAAAAAAAAAAAAAGATAGAAATGCTGATGCAATTTTCTGACTAGTATTCCTAAAATGAATAGCAGGTCTACCTGTCCTTAAATCCAGAAATAAACAGCCAATGTTAAAAAGAGTGAGAAGCAGGTGTGAACAATGCACTGCACATCAGAGACAGACACATCTTTCCTCATCATCCGAGCACAAAGCTCCCACAAAGGGCTTTAAGGCCGACTACAATGAGCACAGAAAAAGGCACCAGAACGTCAAGGATTTATAAAATAATGTATCTTCATCCAACCTGCAAGATCTGCAAGGCTGACTGTAAGGATGTATTCACGGGCAAGAAAAGCAGCGAACACGAAGTTTCCACAAATGTCACTCCATACACCACCTGACTGTTTTTTGCTCAGAATTTCTGACTCACCTCCTGGTTCCCTGCAGGCAGGCTTTCAACTCCATCAATCAAAGAAGCAATAGAAGGTAGTAATTATGGCCAGTAAAAAGGACAAAACAGGCCGAGGGATGTGGCTCAGTTGGTACAGTGCTTGCCTAATAAGCATGAAGTTATAAGTGCTGCCCCTTAAGACTGCATTAAGTTGGGTTTGGTGGTACATATGTGTAATATCACAGAGCAATGAAGGCAGAGAAGTCAGATATATAGAGGGATAGATAGGTAGGTAGACGGATGGGTGGATGGACAGATAGATAGGTGGTAGATAGATAACAGATAAATAGGTAGATGATAGATTATAGATGATGATAAATAGATAGATATGACAGAGATACATGATAGATGGATAAATGATATATAAAGATGATAGCTAATAGATAGATAGATAGATAGATAGATAGATAGATAGATAGATGACAGATCATTATAGATGATAGATACGTAGATAGATGGAAGGATGAATGAGCAGATAGATGGTAGATAGATAGATAACAGATAAATAGGTAGGTGATAGATTATAGATAGATGATGATAATAGATAGATAGATGCATAATTAATAGATAGATAGATAGATAGATAGATAGATAGATAGATAGATAGACAGACAGACAGACAGACAGACAGATAGATAGGCAGATGAACAGATGGATGGATGGACAGACAAAGAGATAGATAGATAGATAGATAGATAGATAGATAGATAGATAGATAGATAATAGATAAATGATATATAGAGATGAAAGATAATATATGATAGATTATCAATAGATAGCTGATAGAGATATATGATAGACAGATGGATGGACAGATGGATAGATAGATAGATAGATAGATAGATAGATAGATAGATAGATAGATAGACAGACAGACAGACAGATAGATGGATGATAGAAGTATAATAGATGATAGGTAGATAGGCAGATGAACAGATGGATGGATGGACAGACAAAGAGATAGATAGATAGATAGATAGATAGATAGATAGATAGATAGATAGATAGATAGATAATAGATAAATGATATATAGAGATGAAAGATAATATATGATAATCAATAGATAGCTGATAGAGATATATGATAGGCAGATGGATGGACAGATGGATAGATAGATAGATAGATAGATAGATAGATAGATAGATAGATAGACAGACAGACAGACAGACAGACAGACAGACAGACAGACAGATAAGGAAAGCAATCCTGACAAACAGCCTTTGAAGGGCTCCAGAAGTGAATGAGTAATGGCTGCCTCCCAGTTCCATCAGATCACAGAGGCCCATATGCTTAGCAAGTACCAAGTAGAAGTGATCAGAAGGCATCCGTGCTCTCACACACACACACACACACACACACACACACACACACACACAGAGAGAGAGAGAGAGAGAGAGAGAGATCTCCAAGTCCCAAACAAAAGGAGATATAAAAGTGGGTACAAAGACTAACACTAAATTAATTCTCATGTCAGATTATACTCCTCAGAAGAAGACTAAAAATGATTTAAGAAGTTTAAACTGTATTCTAATTCTGAAGAGATGCCACTGGAGCAAGAATCCAGTCCTGAAAGGACGAACACTCGGGCTGGGCTGGGCTGTAGCTCAACAGCAGAGCACTTGCCTGCCACGTGCAAGGTTGTTGGTTCTAGCCCCTGCCCTAAAAGGTTACTCAGGATTCCATGAATGAACCTTGTCTTGCCTAAAAATGAAGAGAAAGGGAAGCAGCCCCCCACAAACGTCACAGCACCGACCCGAATCTGCACTAAAAGCAGATGATGTCATTCAACCTTCACGCAGGGCTCCCAAAGCTACAGAACAGCTTCAGTTCCCATATGCACAGGTATAGTAGGAAACCTACAGAGCTCCTAAACAGCAAGCAAGCTGAGGGTCACAGGCACGTATGCTTGTCTGAAGCGCAGGTTTCCAGTGCTGACACACACATCACAAATTCACTATTGGCTTGTGTTGCTAAGTATGTGAAAGGGTAAAAATGCTTCTTTTCTCTCTCAGGAGAAACCAAGTGCCCTGCCAGTGACCAGGAAGACTTTCCCAGGAAGGTGGGGTGTTCTGAGCAGAGCAGGTATCAGGGCCCTTCTCAACCCCTGCTCTCCACAGGACATTGGGGATAGACTCAGAAAATACGCAGGAATCATGGAAAATAATGCATTGATCCCTATACATGGAGCCTACCAATTACCACACTCTAAAACAAATAATTTTAAATTGCCTCATAAGCACGGTCATTTATTATCATTTGCAATATGGCAACAGCAGGAGCAAGAAGAAGGCGCTCCCAAAATGTTGGTTTTGGTTTTATTTCCAGTGTTTTTGTGAATAGGATAGATTTCTGCTATAATAAAGTGTCTAGCATGCTATCATAATGACTAAATTTAATTCTAAAACGGTCTCGATGGTTTTAACTTTCTACACTCAGGGCTGCTGCAGAAAAGCAATTACGTTTTCCTTCTGCACACATTTTGCAAATCTTTGCCAAATGAGAAATAGTATTAATAAATCTCTTTCTTTTTAATAGAAAACAGTACATATTTTCAGATTTAGTGGCAAGGAACTTGCATTTTTCCAATCAACATTTGGCAGCACCAGAACTGAGCCTCAGTTCCCGGGAATGGTGGTCACAGCAGAACCGTGGCTGTTCCACTCTGAGCTTCCACAGGGCTTCCATGGTTTCATATTATGACCCATGAGTCAGATTGCTAGTCAGTCCACAGCTGCTATAATTTCTGAGTGAACCATTTCCTAATTTTGTAATTACAAAATAAAGATCATTTCATACGCTGGAAACTTATTTTTCTTTGTGCCATCTAGGTAGTTCTAGGTCTTTGTAAAAATCAGGCTTTCTTCTGCCTCTTTCTTTCCTTTAATTTGGAGAAGATGTAAATTTAGTAAGCACTTGGGATGAAGAGGAGACTATAAACCTTAAAGGTGATCTGTTGACAAAGCGACTGTGGTTAACTTTGTATAAACAGGAGCCACACCTGCCAGTTCACTGCATCAAGTTAAAACACACATGTGCTCACACATGCATATGACACAGCTTTGTCAATTCTAAAACTCCTGGCATTGAGATTTTGGGTGTTCCACTGAGTAATGCATTTCTTGAGGGCTGGGAAGAGACTAAGCCAGTAGAATTGTATCCTCACCAAACATTCAAGTAAGTTTTTATTCTTAAGCACATTCTGCCAATTAAGTGAAGTTTTCCTTGATGCAAAGAACCCTAAAACATAGGGTTTTCTCCAAAGGTCAGGGCAGTCACTTCCAGCACAGTGCGGAAATGGCAGCTGGAGGTACTGTGTAGCTCTGCTCTCTGCCTCTGCTAATTGGGTTCAGGCCTGTTCCAGACAAGGAATGAAAATGGCAGGCTCCCAATTAGCTTACATTCCCTTCAGGTCTCTCTTCATTCTGTCCCTAACGTCTTGCAGTCAAGAGCTTATAAGGTTTGTGCCGAATGGTATGTAGATTTTATCAGTTGCAATAAAGCACAAAGAAACAGGAACAAAGTCAGCTTATGATCCATTATCTGCCAATATTAAAAAAATACTCTATGCACAGTCAGGAAAATGATATGTGGCTGGAAAGATTTCCAACTTCTTAAAACACTCCCCAACATTGAAACTAGGAGTTTCTTGCTCTTTTGATTTCCTGGTTTCTCAGAGGAAACTTCAAAGCACAACAAACCAAGCCACTTTTAAGTCTCTCCTGCTTCCTCTGAGAAGGCTCAAAAGAAAGAGATCCTAAGATTAACATTAAAAAGAATGCTTTCTGAAAGATGCACAGCCCTCAACTTCCTGAGTGTCTCATTTAGGACTGAGACAGGACTATTCTGAGCAAGGTAAATTTATCACCTTAAAGCCAGATCATGTGTCTAGAGATGGAGTCCAGTCTGTCCCTAGTGCAAGGCTCTGAAGTCCATCACCTCTGCTATGTTGTAGAAGTAAAATCCACCGATAACCCCAGAGTGAAAGACTTCTCCATGACCCATTATGCAAATCAGTCCCCTCACAAGGAACAAGATATCTGCCTTCAGCGAAGCATTTACTTGTGTTACACATGCCTGCTGTTTATACCATTGGCAAAGCTGCTGTGGTCACAACTGCCAGAGAGAGAGAGAGAGAGAGAGAGAGAGAGAGAGAAGACAGACAGACAGACAGACAGAGACAGAGAGACAGAGACACACAGAGAGACAGACAGAGGGACAGAGAGAGAGAGAGAGACAGAGACAGAGACACAGAGAGAGAGAATGAATATGAGCAACTAACTCCTCAGTAGGAAAGGAACAAAGACAAAACCTACCAATGATATGAAATTTAAAACTTTGCTGACCTCCTCAGTTCAAATGGCAGCTCTACAGGAAGACAGACATCAGTTCAACCCTCTGACCCCAAGTTGTGAAAGCAGAGGACCTTATACCCACAGGATGTAATTCTCCTCATTGTGTTTTCAATAGCAAAACAAAAGAGAAGGGTAAGCTTCAAAAGGGACCTCAAGCATTGAACACAGAGGACTCATGGAGAACATTTAACTAAGCAAATCACAATTATGAGGGTAGCTGGAAGGGAGGTCCATCAAGGAAAATAGAATCTGTTCTTTCTCTCCTGTCGGAATGACAGTGTTTGCTTCAGGCAAAAAACATAATCTGACTTTTGTTGTGTTTTCTTTTTGTGGTGCTTGGATCAGTAGGTGGAGTCAGGTGTAACTGATTATACTGTTGATGAGAAAGCTCCAGCGTCTTCCTCCAAGTGTGGTCTTATTTGTTCCAGATTTAGTGAGAGGATCATCATTTGTCAAACCTCTGTGGGGCCTATACTCTAAGCTCAAGACGGAAGGGTTCCATTTTCTTCATATGCTACCTATCAAGTATTTCAAATGGCTTCCAGAGAAGCAAATAGAGGCTCAGTCTTTGAGTAGAAATGAGAAGGTGCATGGCCTCTCAGTTCAACACCTTTTGACAAAGACAAACTTTTTATATCAAAATTACAAAGAAAAATGATGTCACTTGTGAGACCAAAGATGTATTTCGGTGATTAAATCATCACCTTTCAGAGACCTGGGTTGCCATTTTTTCTATACACACTGCAATAAAAAATGTCATGTACCACACGTTCCCAAAGGCTGGCTGTCAGTCAATGAAGTACAGCAAGGACACTTTACCTGTTCTTGCTTCTCCAGCCACCGGTCTACCATTGGGTGACTGGCACTCAGAGAGGAGCGGGCGTTGTCTCGCTGGAACTGGTTGGACCAGCTACTGGGATCCCGTGGGAGGCTTCTATAGTTTTCATCTTTCTATTAAAAAATGAAACAAAAAGGCATCTTTTTAAAAAACATGGACCTCACAAAATAATGACCTACTTGGGTTTTCTGAGGTCAAGGAAAATTAGTCTGCATATTTGAAATATTTTTCCAAGTCTATACAGAATAGTAGAATGAAGAAATTTTATGGGGATAGCATGAGGAAGCTACATGGAGTGCACACAGTAGGGAGATAGCATGAGAAAGCCACATGGAGTGCACAAAGTAGGGGATAGCATGAGGAAGCTACACTAAGTGCACACAGTAGGGATAGCATAAGAAAGCTGCATGGAATGTACACAATAGGCCAAGAACTTCCATTTTTCATGCTCTCACTCAAAATAATCTCTAACAAAATGCACACTTAAAAGGTAGCATGCCTAGAGACTTACACTTTCAACCTAGGAATGTTTTTCTTTTATTCCTTTCCATTATTATGACTACTGTCAATGAGTTATCAAAATGGTGAAAACAAGAAAAAAACTACATTTTATTCTTCTTTAGATTCTTGAAGTTTTGGGCAAAAGACTGAAGATTCTTTGAGCTTTTCTGTTACTAACTTCCCAAACTTGCTGTCAAGATAAACTTAAATATCAAGGAAATGCCAACCTATCATAATACTGGTTACATGATAGACAAATATTGATCATTCTGACATGGTTATGACAAGCAATGTCTTTACATGAGGATTTGTTCACTAAGTTTTCCGTTCACCGTAGAAGTGCCAAATACAATGCAGTACTGAATGCTTCTTTTTCAAATACTACACTGTAACAACAGGCTTTAACGTTTGAGCTGCAAAAATTGATTTCAATTTTCTGAGAAGAAAGGGAAAACCTAAGGTGAAATAAGGAAGAGGGAATTTTTTTTTTTAGGTCAATAACTAAATATAAAGTATTTCCAACAAGAACACTTTAAAACTGCTATCCTCAGCTCAACTCAGATTGTGTGAGAAGTTAAAAGGACTATAATAGTCTCTATAATAACTGTAAATATACTATGCAATATTTATTATTATTTATTCAATATCTCTTTGTGTCAATGTCTGTCTCTCTCTGTCCCTCTACCCCCTCACACTGTGTGTGTGTGTGTGTGTGTGTGTGTGTGTATTTGCAAGTAAGCTTGTCTGTGGGCATGTGTGTGAAGGCCAGAGTTCAACTTTAGTTGTCTTCTTCTATGTCCCCCCATCACATCTTTTGAGACAATCTCTCTCTACCCCCCTCCTCTCCTCCCATTCCTCCTTTTCCCTCTACCCCATACCCTGAATTTCTGGCTCATCCTTGCCAGTGAACCCTCGAGAGTTACCTGTCTTGCCTTGTCCCTCAGTCCTTGCTGGGGTTACAAGCATGCATGCTGTCATGACCCGCTCTTTGTTTATGTGGGTTCTGAGAATGTGAACTCTGGCCCTCACACATGGGCAGCAAGAACTTCGTCCATTGCTCTTCCTACCCTACCATTATTTTAAACACATCATCCATGAATATCACAAAAATGAAACAAAGTATTAGGAGAAGAGGCTGTATACCAGAGACCTTGGAATGATCGGCCAGGACATAGTTCTCTTCTTCTCTTATGGAATTCTATCATAAACGACAGCAAGCATAAGATAGTCCTGGATTTATCTCATGAAAATAAACAAACCCACATTTACCAACATAAATGTTGGTGAGCACATCCAGAAAACTTTTATTGGAATTAACTCATAAAAATGAAGTAATCTTTTAAAACTTGGTGACCAATGGACTAAAGAGATGGCTCAGTCGGGCTGGAGAGATGGCTCGGCAGTTAAGAGATGGTGGTGAGCAGCATTTGCTCCTCTTGCACAGGCTCTGGGTTCAGTTTCCCGTACCCACATGACTGCTAACAACTGCCTGTAATGTCAGTTCCAGGCCTCTCTAACCTCCACAGCCACCAGGCATGCACTTTGTGCATATACATGTATACAAACACTCAGACACATGAAGTTAAAATAAATAACATGTTTTCAAAAAACAAACAAACAAACAAACCCTGGTGGCTAAAATAAAATTAGGAAGAAGTACCTTTTACTAGAAAAAGCCAATACATCTCTGATGAATGAACTCAGGGAAGTGGTAAGAAAAAGATCACCACAGATGTGGCAACAGAAAACTCAAGTCAATCAGAAAGAGGGAACATGCCAGGGACTAAACATGCCAAAGGCCCACAAAGAGAAGAATGATTTGGTCTGATGTTCACGTTAAGAATGGTGGAGCTGTGGCCAGCTCCAGGCCAGCTCTGTTCTCTCCCTCACATCTGATCACTGAGGTAATTTTTAACACCTCCTTACTTAGAACACAAACCACTGAATAGAGGGGCTGAAAAGTCTACAGCTCGGAACTGTATTTCAGAGACACCAACAGAGACCGCCAATGACAGCAAGCTTGCAACTTCAGAAAGTTGCAAAGTCATGGCGGCAGAATGAGGTACTAGAGCAAAACAAAGCCTATGTGATGGCTGATGAGACAGTAAGGCAAAGAGTGGGCATGGACCGGGAAGAAAGCAACATGAAGAAATGCCTAAAACTAAACACCCCCTACGCTGACTTGGCCCTTCCGGAAAGGTTCTAAACTGACTTTCCTCTCCACTTTCCCTACAATCCTCACGGCTGCCAACTCCTCTTGACCCAACCGTCTCTGTCAAGATTCCACTCCGACTATAATTCACACCTTGTAGGCACAAAACTACTGCACTGGTTGCCAGACAGACACTTGCCCCAGCCTTATCCTCTCCAACATGTTCTAAGCTATCCCTGGGCAGACCTTTCTACAGTATGTACTAGACCACACCATACCCGTGTTGACCAGGAGAACCTTCAGACAGCCACGATGACTGCCTATCACACCTCTCTCTACTTCCACTGGCTTTTCCTGAGTCGAATTTCCAAGACACACCTACTGAGGAAAAACTTGCCGTTCTTCAAACTGCCACTCTCTCTCAGGGGAAGTCATGCTTTCTGTTACTTGTGGTATTCTAACTTTAACCTCAAAGTTTAGTTTTCAGAGTTGCTATTTGTACCATGGCACTGAAGCCTGCATACGGTCACCTTTAACCCCAGCAATCAGCACAGTAGCCTGCCCCAATGTGGATGCCTTCCTTGAGTATGTTTTGTTTCGTGTTTCACACGGTTTTGGAATCCTGGAAATGTGAAGAGGACTCTCTTGTAAGTTTTAAAGTTGATAAGGGGGTGGTGCAAAGGGTCTTAAGACAAACCTCAGCACAAATGTCAGGACTGTGCTTTCAAATTTTACTTAGAGACATATTTACTCATTTCAGCTTAATGTCATACCTGCACTTTAAAATGCCTATGGCAAATGTGATTTTTTTGTAATTGCATCTAAAAATGGTGGATCAGTTCTCCACTTAACTCGATTAGGACATAACTCACACAACAGGGCACTACTGACAGATGATTCTGTTAAGGGAGATTAGGCCTAAAGGTCAAAAGATCTGCCCTTTTCTATTGTGTCTGAAAAATTCTGCAATTTGCATGTGTACAGTGAACTTTGAGGAGCTAATAGATAAGAAAAGTAAAACAGACATTACCTACCCACAGTAAAAGTGTTCCTAATTCACTAAGTCAAAGGTAGATCCATGCATAGATGCATGTATAAAGATCTGCAAATTATGGCACTCTTAAACAATGGCCAGGTGAGTAAGGAAGGCTGAAAATATAGTTTAATCCCCATGAAACATCTTTTATTGTATTAATAATATCATGCAGACTCTAACATCTTAGACATGTGATTCTACATAACCTTACCTAAAGTTGTGGTTGAGTGCATACAGAAGCATGGTCCTGGAAGTGTATTCTGGGTTTATGAGGAGAACATATGGGGAAACATCAAATATGAAACACTTTTGCTCTACAACAACACAATGTGGTTGGTCATGATTACCCATTAAAGTGTGTTTAGTACACTTCTATTTTCATTTGAAACACATTTGGGGATGATTATTTTAAAATATGGTTGTCTTAACCTTATCTATGCCAGATTACATATACTCATTTGTAGATTCTAACTACCAAATGTGAAAACTTCCAATCAAAGTATCTTCAGGGCTGGAGAGATGGCTCAGTAGTTAAGATCACCAATTGCTCTTCCAGAGGTCCTGAGTTCAATTCCCACTAATCACAAGGTAGCTCAAGACCGCTCACTATAAGGACACATGTTGCTCTCTTTCTGACATACGAGTATACACACAGCAAAACACTCATATGATCAATCAATCAATCAATCAATGGAAACATAAAGAAGTATTTTCAATCTTATACGCCCCAACTTAAAGAGAAGAAAACTAAGCTATAAAATCTTCTTTGCTCCGTAATTTTGTAGAACCCCACAAAATGTTAAAAAAAAAATTAAAAAACATCCTTTTAAATCTATTTCACTCCCTGATCAAAGTAATACAAAAATTCAATACACTAGTAAATATTCAAACAAGAGCAACTATTTTCTTTAGGTATTTTTTGTCATCATATAAAAACATGCTGAGTGTGTTAGCACACGCCTGTAATCCCAGTACAAGGAAGATGAGGCAGAAGGATCACAGCAGGCCTGAGGCCATCCCGAGTACCTACATAGCATGTTCTTGGCCAGTTTAGGCTGCAGAGTAAATGAATGATATCCGGTGCGGATATCATAATGATTTATTAAACCATAAAACAGTAATGACCACTGAGTTTGCTAATGACAAGCCATGATTTATTACAGTTAAGTTAGGGCTTTATCTAAAAGATTAGATACAAAAAATAATATGGGTCTCCACTATCCTTTTCTTAACATTATCATATAAAATTTCCACATAAGAGGCTGCCCCATAGAGTCACTAGTCTTCAGGAGGAAGGTCCCTCTTGTCAGAGAAGCAGGTGTGGCTGCTGTGATCAGGGACTCTCCAGTCATGAATACTTCAATGATATCAGCAGGTGTGAAAAGTCCCCAGCCTGGGAAATGCATATTAACTTTCAGCTCCCTGGCAGACTGCCTGTGGGATATACCTCTTCCAGGGAAGGCAGGGAGGGGTATTCTGCTATACATCCCCTGAAGCCAACCACAATTCAACAAGAGGAAATTCCATAGCACCATCCACTGCCTGACAGCAGCTTTCTCTCAGAAACCTGACAGCCCACCTTCCCCACAATGCTATGAACATGGGGGCTAGAAACATGGATGGATCCTGTACAAAGAGGCAGAACTAGAGATTCAGATAGACAACTAAAGAACAAGATCCCTAGATGTCTCAGGAGCCAGTAGACCTGAACATCCAGTGACAAACACCTAAACTCTTAGGCTTTTGTGTTTGTAGCAACTTCCCCAATTATTACTCATTTTCTTCAGTAGCCCAGAATGTCAGGAAATTTTCTTATGCAGTTTTTGCTTTCCAGTGCCAGGGATCAACTCTGGGCTTTTATATGCTAGGCGGTACTCTGCTCCTCAGCTCCACATAGTTTTGATGCTGGAGGGGATACTAGAGAGCATACAAGGTATCCCCCACCTATCTGAAGGAAGAAACCAATCAGACAAGTTATAAGATATGAACAGCAAGGCATGGACCAACAGGCAGTTCCATAGGGGATCCACCACTGCACCCCATTCCTCAAGGGTTTCTGAATAGGAAGAAGGCACAACTCCCTCTTCAATTACTTATAGGTAGCTTACACAGTATCCAGCAATTCCTACACCTCAACCTGCTAAGTGTTTTTTCTTTTAAGATTATATATATATATATATGTATATATATATATATATATATATATATAATGTATATATGAGAACATTGTATATAATGTATATATGAGAACATTGTAGCTGTCTTCAGACACACCAGAAGAGGGCATCGTATCCCATTACAGATGGTTATAAGCATCTAGTAGTCAGTATTCTTAACCGCTGAGCCATCTCTCCAGCTCCCCCTTCCTAAGTTTTTATACACAAGTGCAGCAAAACAATTATGCAGTCCCTACTGTCAAATTATATTTATGGTAGTGATGGCTGGACACCAACACATACTATCCAGTCTTCAGAAATCCAGATTAAAGTATCTTCTGGAAAACTGTGTCTTATGACAAGAACCTCTTTCCACATGCAAGTGAGAAGCTCTTCTTTCTCTTGGAAAACATGCCAAAGGCAGTGAGAAGAACAACCTGAAAGGGGAATTTACATTTTTCTGCTGAGTTATAAAAGTGCTTTCTCCTGACTTCCAATATACTACAAAACAGAGCTGTAGAACAGTCAGTGATAACAAAAGCTTTCATAGTCTCATTTCCAAGGTCTTTCAAAAATAGCCACAGGGGCACTTAACTTTCCTGGATTGGCCACATTAAACAATCAGCCAATGTCATACCAGAAAAAGCTGGACTACTATTTTAACCACATACTCATCTTAGGTTCCCAAGGCTGTGATAAAACATCATAACCAAAAGCAACTTGGGGAGGAAGGAGTTCATTTCAGCTTACACTTCCAAGGAACAGTCCATCACTGTGGGAAGTCAGGACAGGAAGCTGGGGGCAGGAATTGAAGCAGAAACCACTAAGGAGAGCTGCTTACTACCTGGTTCCTCATGACCTACTCAGCCTCTTAAGCCACCCAGGACCACCTTCCCAGGGGTGGTGTAGCCCACTGTACTATACCCACATCAATCATTAATTTCACACACACACACACACACACACACACACACACACACACACACACTCCTACTAACTTCCCTACAGGCTAATCTTATTGGTGGCTGTTTCTCAATTAAGATTCTCATATTCTCTCTCTTCTCTCTCTCTCTCTCTCTCTCTCTCTCTCTCTCTCTCTCTCTCTCTCTCTCTCTCTCTGGCAATTCTAACCTGTGCCAAGCTGACAATAAACTGCCCAGGTCAACTGTTTCAACTAACTGTAAAAGGAGAAATCAAAACAAAGTACTTCACATCAGACTAAATGTAGAACACTCTGAGAAGAGTCTGGGAGTATGTGTGTGTGCAAGTTCTTCAGGGAGAAAAGCTGTCTTGCTGCAGATAGAACCTATGTCTTGGAATATGCTAGGCAAATGCTCTTTCATTGAGCCACACCCTGACTCCCTAGCTCATCTTCTTGAGCTACAGTAAGACAAAGAGCATTATTTGGTTACTAACATTTAACTCTGAAAACAAATGAAAGTCTAAAGCAACTCAGAAACATTCAATGGTGTTGTATACTTCTGAATCTGAAGGCAAGAGGCATCTGTCCACATTCAAGTTTTTTTCATAAACACACAGCTCAAGATGTTTTTTATCTAGAATCAAATAGTGGAAATAAAATTGAATGCTGCCTCAAAACCTTTAACATAATGCCAAGGGAAGTAAGCAGCATGCTAGGAAGTAGGTAGAGGAAGTAAACAGCAGGTGCCAGGTCTACAGTACCTCATCCACACCATCATCCAAACATACACCGGTAAGTCTTCAGATGAATTTACCTACACATTTTTCACCTGATGTGGATTTAAAGAAATCATTCCAAAATCAAGGTAGTTGTGCCATATGCTGTCAAGCAAAGTATTAACACTTCTTTCCTAAAAAATTTCAGGTTAAAAGGTCTAGGCGGAATGACAGAACAGGTGGGGGGATTTTAGTGCAAGCTCCCACACTGTCAGCCCCTCGATATTTTCTTCAGCTTTCAGCTTCCAAATGCTTCCTCAGGTAAGCCAAGCCCATGGACACATTTCTAAAGATGCTTCTTCATGCTATAATCTTACCCTACATACCGCTGCTCATAGAATGAAAGGGCTGCTTCTGGAGAAGAACATCTGAGAATTCCACCTTCCACAGGAAGTAGGAGGTGTGAAGAAATGGAGGCAGAGCCTCTAAAGACCAAAGAGGCTCTATCTGCCATTCTGGCAGGCAAGGTGGGTTCTCTGAGCAGGGCATGGATAGGCAAGGAAACCACTCTCTCCAAGTCACAATAAGAAATCATGATTCTGAAGTAAGGGGTGCAGGGAATCTTGAGGAGACCCCTGTTGAAATCTTGCCACTATCAAAAATTTTACCTTGACAAGATTGGAAACAGACCAAGGGAGGCATCTGGATATCTCGGAAAAAATTAAAGATAAAAGTGTGGATTTGCATCCATACAGTTCAGCCCATCTGAAACCAGTGAGCGTGTCTCAAAGGTAGGCTTAGAACAGAACAACTCTAACCATATATCAGTGATCAATAAAATCAGATGAAGAATTTCAAAAGTATGTCATTTCTAGAGACAATTAGACATAAGGGTATGGCTTAGATGTGGCCAGGCTCAAGTGACACCAGGTGCATTCTGGGATACATAGTCTGTTCTGACTTCTAACCTCACCCCCGAGTCAGATACACGGGTGATATAGTACTAAGATCTAGTACAACTTTTTTTGAAATTATTTTTTATTGGTTATTTTATTTATTTACATTTCAAATGTTATCACCCTTCCCAGTTTCCCCAATGGAAACCCCCTATCCCATCCCCCTCTCCTGATTCTATGAGGGTGCTCCCCCAACCATCCACTTCCACCTCGCCGCCCTAGCATTCCCCTATGCTGGGGCATCAAGCCTACACAGGACCAAGGGCTTCCCCTTCCATTGATTCCATATAAGGCCATCCTCTGCTACATATGCAGCTGGAGCCATGGGTCACTCTATGTGTATTCTTTGGTTGGTGGTTTAGTCTCTGGGAGCTCTGGGGGGACTGGCTGGTTGAGAATGTTGTTTTTCTTATGGGGCTGCAAACCCCTTCAGCTCCTTCATTCCTTCCCCTAACTCCTCCATTGGGGTCCCTATGCTCAGTCCAATGGTTGGCTGTGAGCATCCACATCTGTATTGGTCAAGCTCTGGCAGCGCCTCTCAGAGGACAGCTAGACCAGGCTCCTGTCAGCAAGCGCTTCATGGCATCAGCAATAGTGTCTGGGTTTGGTGTCTGCAGATGAGATGGATCCCTAGGTGGGGCAGTCTCTAGATGGCCTTTCCTTCAGTCTCTGCTCTACTCTTTGTCCCTGCATAAAACATTCTTTAAAGTTTTTTTTAAAGTTTATATAATATTAAGCAATACAAATAGTATTAAGAAAAGAGAAAAGAGACCCGACAAAAGTAGCATGAAAGGGAACGGGAATCAGCTGACATAAGAGGTTATTAAAAATGATACTAATGAAGTTAATACATCTTTTATGTTTAATTATAAGTGTGTGGGGTGAGTACCCTCGGAGGGCTGACTGACTGCTGAAGAGGGCAGCCAACTCCTGGGGCCTGCAGCTGTGAACTAGCTGACATGGGTGCCAGGAAGGAGACCTGGAGTCCTCTGCTGTCTCTCCGGCACAAAGTTAGAGCATTGTGACCCAAGACTAGAAAGATTAGGTCACAACAGACTTACTGAGGTTTAAGACTTGTTCTAGTTTTAGTGAATAAAGTTGCTTATAAAAAATTATGAAGTGCTTTATAGTTGGAAATATTCAACGTAAAAGGTATTTATTTGGCCATTTATCAAACCTCAGAGTGTATTGAAAGGTGGGACATGGTTAATAGGCCAGAATTTTTATCTGTTTATATGCTGGGGTTCAACCTCATGGCCTCAAAAAACTATCATTCTATCATGAAGCTAAACTCATAATCTCAGAAGAATAGCATCTATTTTTCAACATTTATTTTATTCATCAATTCATTTATGGATTCATGAGACACATCTCTAGCTCAGGCTGGTTTTGAACTTGTTGTGTAGGCAAGGATGGCCTTGAATTCCTGATTTTCCTGTTTCCATTTCCCAGGAGTTACAGATGTGGGCCTAACATGTCAGTTGTATGTGTTGCTGAGGGTAGACCCTGGCCCTTTATGATGCCAGGCAAGCAGTCTATCAACTAAAATCTATCTCAGGCCTGAGAACAGAATTAAAAGTAGACAATCTGAACTCATATTACAACTTCATCATCCTAAACCATTAGGCTGATTATTTCAACTCACCAAAGATCTGTCTTCTCATCAATAAAGTAGGAAAAGCAATAATGCCAATAATTCAAAGGTGATCTTAAGAGCTGTAGCTCATAGCATACGGAACACCACACAGTTCTTTAAAATAAAGCTAAATGTGGGCTTAGTCCCACCCAAGACACATGTTCACTAAAATGCTGGATCTGAAGGTGGCACTGTTGAGAAGTACTTGGACGTTTAAAAAGAGGGTCTTATGTGAAGCTTTGAGGTCATTGTCTTTTGAGGGGACCAGACATCAATTCCACTCATATCTCTCTGCCTCCTCGATGATGAAGTAAGTGGTGTGACCTACTATAGGGTTCTGCCATGGGGCACAGCCCTTCCCACATGCTCATTCCTACCCCACCCAGAAGTATGAGCCAAAATAAACCTTTGTGTTTTTATTTTCTTTAGAAACTGACTCCTTCATCTACCTTGTTATAGTAAAGTGAATCTGACTACACATGAAGATCCTTTTTCTTCCCATGTTGCTAAAACCCAGGGGAGAGTGCACTTCTCCAAAGACAGCCAACATAATAGCACCAAGGATGCTCCAAGAAGATCCACATCGAGGGTGCTCACTGGTGGAGCTATTAATGGCTGGATCTAACTCTGTGACATAAAACAGTTAAATTTACAAGTTAAATCAGCAAGTTTAACACAAAAGCCAGTTTTAAAAGATGAAATAAAGTCAAGATACTTAGAAATGGATGATGACTGAGATTTTTAAAGTCAGTATTGTCTAACTGGTATTATTTCATAGTCCAAGCCTCTAAGAAAGATGGTATAGCTAATTCTCTCTCCTTTGAGCCTTATGTGGCTCAGGATTTATTAGTGAAAGACCCAACTTCAATCTGGATTTTTACTTATATATGGTAAAGTATCATATCCCAGAGAGCCTTTAAACTTAAGCACAAATTGTTTACTGTTTAAAGTACATGGAAGCAGGCTATATCCTAAATGTAGCAGGGAGACATGAAATAGGGCTGGCGGTGGGACCAGGTGAGCTCGGCACTTGGAGTCAAGCTATTGTCCTGATGATTATAACCACCACTAACTTAAAGCTCCAAGTGGCACTGAGTTGAATTTAAAGTCTTTTAATACATAAAACAGAGGGGAAATCTTAAGTATAGAACTCTTCAACCGGAAAAAAAAAAGTTACAGATGTTGCAAACAGCAGTCTAAGATCTGGGTCTGAGCAGGACCTCCTTGGAGGTCATGGAGGTGAGGGGAGGTGGTTTGGGGATTACTACAGCAACTGCCTCTAAATTTAGCTCACAGATAACTAAAGAACAGATTCTTCTTCACAGCCAGCTGCTTGGGGACCAGGGGTGGGGTGGGGGGGGAGAACTAAGATATTATACTTTATATACGTGTGTACAAGTGCATATGTATTCATGCTTGTGTGTAGGAATGGACTTGAATATATGCAGGTTCACATGGGTGGAGGCCAGAAGACAACCTTGTCTGGCTTGTCTAGTCCTCAGACACTGTCCATGGGATCTCTCCTTGGCTAGAGCCTGAGCTAATAAAATAAGTTAATTTTAATTGATTTGAATTTGAAAATGATTAAGTGTATTATCCAAGTATGAAGGAAGCTAAATGTCACAAAAGCAAATATATGTTCCAGATTCTTCTGTTCTGCTATGATTTTACAAAATCAGTCTCTCTCCCCCCGCCCCACCCCTCTCTCCCTTCCTCCCTCCCTCCACCTGCCCCCCCCGCCCCCGGAGAAAGAGATCCCATTTCTCAAAGAAGAAAAAGAGATAGCAGAGGCCTAAGTTAGAAATCTCCTTTCCAAGTGGCTATATGTGTCAGGTAGTCTTAAGAATATACCTAGCCACTAAATAAGAAAGCTAAGAGTAATATATATATTCAAAAGCCTCTCTCCCTCCCTCCCTCCCTCTCCCCCCCATTTCTGAAAAATCAATAAATTACTTAAAAAGCCATAAACAGCAAAGTGAGGTGTTTTTATTACAGCTCTCTTCCCCCTCCACTAATTGGATAAGGATTTTTCTTGGAAATTTGCCAACTCGCAGTTTCATGCTAAATCTACTGCTGTTTAATTTCTGAGGGAAAAGGTAAATGACTCATGGATGTGTCAATATCTCCTGGGAGGCCTCTGCTTTCACACCACACTGTGGCAGTGTAGTCTTACCCACTCAACTGCCTGCTAGCAGGCTCTGCTAAGTGCCTCCTCCTGCTTGTAGGTGGGGAGGTATATAGGTAGGTAGATAGATGATTGATTGACTGATTGATTGATTCATTCATTCATTGAGATATGAAAATGTTTTATAGTACTAATGGCATATAATATAATTTTTTTATTTTTATTTTATGTGTATTGGTATTTTGCCTGCATACATATCTGTGCACCACCTATATATCTGTGCTCATGGAGGCCAGGAAAAGGCATTGAATCTACCGCAACTATAACTAACAGACTCCAGTTGAAAGTCACCAAGTGGGTGATGGAAATCCAACCTGGGTCCTCTATAAGAGCAGCTAGTGTTCCTAACCATTGAGCCATTTCTCCAGTACCCAGTATATAATTTAGACAAGATTAGTGAATTAATAATTGAGGATTTAAACAAGAGAAACACAGTGTTACCCACTATCTCTATGTATTCCCTGTGAGGACACAATTTTATCGAGGGGCTTGTATCAATCCAGGCCTTTCCTTTGGGAAGTATGGCTGTTTGCAACACTGAGCACTCTTCTGTGTGGTAGACAAAAGGCTCGTTGGACATGTTACCATTTCTAAGAAAGACAGTAATATATTCAAGGTTGTGTACCAATATGGATATTTACAATGTGAGAAGAGATAGATAAATAAATGTCCAAGAAAGGACCATAAATCAGAACACACTGTGTAGTGGAATATTTCCTTGTTTAAAAATCGTTCTCTAATAAAATTCAAATAGAAAAATCTTTGTAGTAGAAGAAGAGTGTAGAAATGCTGAATATGCAGGTATGCAGAGCCAACATAGGAGGGCATATGTGCATGTGTATACATGCAGATATGTATGTGTGTGTGCATATGTGTGCATGTGTGTGCATGTGTGCGTGTGTGTGTGTGTGTGTGTGTTCATTCACTGGTACCCCCTATCACATACTAATCAAGTCTAATGCCTCTTGGTCATGAGATCTGATAAAAGGCTGTCCGGGGTGGTGTGGCTACCCACCATTGACATCTCTATGCTGGAGACTTTACATCGTCCTATTCTCCTGGTTTCCCAGGTGTTTCACCATGACAGATACATATTATTTACTACAAAGGCAGAAGTGCATTTGGTTAATTATTCTAAGCGTCTCAATATGCCCCTTGCATGCCTTGCTCTGCCGCAGAAGTGGGAAGGAGGATGATGGCTCCCTGGAGCCTCGGCAAGTAAGAGTCTGCATACAAATGATTCTGCCGGTCTGAATCTAGTGGTGGGAAATTTCCCAATAATTTTAAGTACTAAGATCGTTCATGTTTCAAACATGACAAAAGCAGATCTGTTACTACACCTAAGTCATGTGCCAAAGACACTGTTTCACCAACAGAAACCCCTATACACTCACACCACTAGCCAGCCAACCATGACTGGATGAAACTTAAATATTTTTTTAACCATAAACTTCATTGGCTTACAAATTTATAAATAAGTGAATTCTGACAAAAATTAAATGTCACAAGGCCTATTAAGGCATGTGTTTGGCTTCTTTGGGCAGTTCACTTCAAGTCTTCACAGGCTCAAGATGCCCTAAACGAGAAGGCAACCTCATGAGGTTCCTTAGAAAGTCTTTGAGAGTAAGGCTAACAGCTAAATCCATGGGCACCAATAACCCAAAGCAACATTTCCTTCTACATTTGCCCTTTAAGACTCTTGCTGGTTTTTATTGTTACATTGTCATTGTGCTGGCAACTGCCCTGCCTCAAAAACAAAATATATATATATGTGTGTGTGTGTCTGTGTGTGTGTGTATGTATGTATGTATATACGTGTGTGTGTGTGTGTATGTTTTTTTTATTTTTACTTGAACTAATAAAGACAAGAGTTTGTTGGAACGTAAAACACAATCAAAGAAACTTCACTAGGAACTTTCACAGAGATGCAAAGAGTAAGTCAAAAAATAAAATAATCTCAAGCTACAACCACTTTGATAATAATGTGACTGGCACTGTGTGGTAACATCTTCACGTTTCTCCTGTCATACTGTGTGAAATTACTGGCTACAGTGAAACACATTCACAGACTTGTTCTAGAGATGCACCCGTGAAAAATGAAAACATGACTTAAAGTTCATTAAGAGATTAGAGACATGGCAGAACGGAAGGGGAGGGTTCTATAGGACCAGGTAATGAAGGGCACTGAAAACAAAGTTAATAGACTAAAGTGTATTTTTTGGACTAAGTAACAGAGGTCATAAGAGCAAGTTTCTCTATGACCAGAAAGCACACTTCCACTCTGAACGAAGGAAAACTCGGGTTAAATGATGAAAGAAACAGATTAAAATGCCACAAAATGTGCCTTTATGCTTTGAGTCAATGACGTTATAAGTTCTTAGATACATTTTCTAAGCCAAGGTAGGGATCTGCTCATTTGTGTATAAAAATATCTCCAAAAGGTCATGTGGAAAACTGGAAGAAGAAATTTCTAGGAAGAGAGAGAAGAAAAAACCCAGAAACAAAAAAAGAAAGGCGCTTTATAGGGAACGCTTCATGTTCGAGTTTTTCTTCAGTGGCTGTTTTTATAGCTCAGCGTTAAAGAACTTTCCTGACATGTTAAGGCCTTAACTTCCATCCCTGGGACTGATGAAGACAAAAGGGGAGGGGCATATGCATGAGAAAGGGGAGGAGTATAGGTATGAGAAAGGGGAGGGGCATAGGCATGAGAAAGGGGAGGGGCTACCTTTTTAATCCTACGGATATATTATCATTTAAAAATATGGATCCACAGATGACCATACTCAATACATAGTACTGAATTTTATCAGAAAATTCAAACTATACATTAGTATCTCTACCCATGGATAAGAAAATCACTAACGTTCACACAGGGCCACAGCACATGCCCAAGGAGCACATGGCCACACTTGACTGGCACCAAGGACAGAAGCAGCCAAGGGTTATAGAAACGAAAAGGAGGTGTTTACCTTCCTGTCGCAAGTTTTGGGACTTCCAGCGGTGTTCTGCTTGAGAAAGCCAGCTGTCGTGGACCAGCGGGTGGGGTTTTTCCTGGAGGGCTCCTCTGAGGAAAAGTTGTTATCACTGACTGAAGTGGAGAGGCCAGTTAAAGCTGGGTCACTGCTCCGGCGGACATGAAGAAGCATATCTGCACAGGCAAAGAGAGGATTGAACTTAGCAGAAATGAACACCACACTGGGAAAGGTGCATTCAATTCAAAGACTTTTTTTTTATTTTGTAATTTAAGTTTAATCACATTTATTTATTGCATGTCTGCGTATGTATGTGGCTGTGGCTGTGCCATGGCACAAGTGTGGAGGTTGGAAAACAGCTTGCACTAATTGTTTCCTACCATGTTTCCTACTCATCCTAGGATTGAGTTCAGATCTTTAGACTTGGAGGCAAGCGCCTTTATTTGCTGAATGGCCTTGCTAGCCCAAGTAATGCTTTTAAAAAGATACAAGGGGCAGGCTCTCCAAGACAGACCCTATTGGGGCTTTAAAAGCCATGAGGGATGAGGGAAATGAAACAGGGGTCTAGCTCTGAACAAAGCTGCCTAGTCAGGTATTTGGGCTTCACCCCTGGTTACTTAGGTAAGAAGGCTAGCTGCCCTCTACCTCTAGTCCCCTGCTCCTGGAATGATGATGAAATACCATCCTGTTTGACTAGGGGACTATTGGGTCTAAATGAGAGCCAGTGCCTGTCCTGCGATAAATACCAAGCTGAGAGCAACAACCCATACCAATCTTATTTACCAGTATGTCTAGATAAAATATCCTAAACACTGTGTAAGACAACAACAACAACAAAAAAAAGAAGACAAAATTATTTCATCTAACATTTAACTGCATCTACAGAATTAGAAATGTAGAATTAGAAACGTAAAAATGCTTGGATAGTCTACTAAAGAATTATGCTGAAGAGAACCCTTTTCTTTAATAAAGTAGTATAGGAAAATGCAAAGCATACAGTTACTGTTTCTCTTTAAGATGATTGTGGTAGATGATTTTAATTGTCAACCTGAATAGATACAGATTCTTCTAGGAGATATCTCTGGGTGTGCCAGTGATGATGCATCCAGAAAGGTTTAAATGAGAACAGAAAACCCACTCTGAAAGTGGGTGGCATCGTGGCTGGAGTCTTGGAGAAAGTGGGTGGAGCACCAGCAACTTCCTCTCCCTTTGTTTCCTGACTCTGGACCCCATGTGACCAGCTGCCTCTCACTGCTGCTGCCCTGACTTTCCAACATGGTAAACTGTACCATACTTGTGAGCCAAAAAAAAAGCATGTCCTTAGTTTGCTTCCATTAGGCATATTGTCACAGCAAGAAGAGAAACTGAGTATAGTGAGTGATCTTGAGAGTGCACAAGAGCATATAGGAGCCTCCTCTATATGCTCATACAAACCACTCCATGAAAGACTATTCCAATAGCATATTCTTGCAGATTAGAATCGATCTATAGTTGACTGTGATAATACAATCTGCAATAGACTCAGGCCAATATCATTGCAGCATGTCAAACCACAGAGGAGGAGAAACCTAGGATACAAATTTTAATCATTATCTTAAATAACTCCAACAAATGTCTGCACATATCTTTAATCCCAGCACTTGGGAGACAGAGGCAGGTGGATTTCTGAGTTTGAGGTCAGCATAGTCTACATATTGAGTTTCAGGAGAGCCAGGGCTACATAGTGAGACCTTTTCTCAAAAGACCAACCAACACCAACAGTAACAACAAAGCAAAACCCATAGTATGTCTAACAAAACAGTTACAGAAAGCAGTAAGCTCACTTTCAACCCAATCAAAGCCCACAAACAAACTAACCACAGAAACACCAAACTTAACATTTGCATCTATACCATGAAAAGTTGGCAATAATACTACAAGCCAATAACACTACCCAAGCCAAAAGAAAAAAAAAAACCCCACTCATTAGTTTAACGCTGGTTGTAGCCACAACCAATTTAATAGGAAGAACACATACATGAAAATTAGGGAAGGTAATTCTGATTTTTAAGTGTATAAATTACCTGTGACAATGCCAGGCAGTGGTGGTGCATGCCTTTAATCCCAGCACTTGGGAGGCAGAGGCAGGTGGATTTCTGAGTTTGAAGCCAGCCTGGTCTACAGAGTGAGTTCCAGGATAGCCAGGGCTACACAGAGAAACCCTGTCTTGAAAAAAAAATTACCTGTGACAGCCACTATTACTTAAATTTTGCAATAGAAAATTAAATAGAGGCTAGGGATTTAGCTCCATTGGTAGAGTAATAACACACCTGTAATCCTAGAATTTGTGGGGTAGAGGCAGGAGAATCAGAGGTTCAAGATCATCCTTGGCCACATAAGGAGTTGGGGGTTGGCCTGGGCTCCATAAATATATAAATAAGAAAAAGATTAAGAACTATATACATTGGAGACAGGTACATAACAACACACATGAACACCAATGTGTACTAATACTATAAGGAAAGTCCCTTACCAGAAGGAAACAAAATTTTTCCCCAAATTAATGAACTAGACTAGCCCCAAGTATTACAGTGATATCTATCTAATGTCAGTACTGGGGTTTTGGGGTTTTCCATTTCATAATCAGATCTTGATACCAATCTCCCTCCCCAGCTTCCAGTGTGTGAGTATAAATACCACACTAACTCACAAAAGGTCTTTACCAGGGGCACAGCCATAAAGGCTAAAACCAGTACCCACTACCTTCAAAAAAAATGATGACAGAAAGCAATATTTCATCTCACAGCAGACTCAGACTTTATAATTTCACTGGACTTGCTTGCCCACACCAACACAGTGGGAGGAACACATTTACACACATGATTCCATTACACCATTACCTGGAACTGTCATTTCTGCCTAGACGTGAGTGTTATGTTGACCTGTTAACCTGAAACAAAGGAAATTCACACCTTTGTGGCAATGCATTGTTATGAAATTATATCTTATAGTCTAAGGAATTAGAACTTTTATTGGACCTCACAGCCAAAATTTAAACTACATGGTGAGGTCACTTAAGGCTGGAGACTGTTCAGCTTCTATGCACTCTGCCTGTTTGTCTAGCCTGACTGTAAAAGAACAGCCAACTTTACAGGCAAGCCTTCACTTTCTCGTGTATTCAACTTTTACACCCTAAGCTAATGCTGTAATCTTCCATTCCCCTGACCCACAAGTAATACATGCATGTATGTATGTTATGGCAAAAACACCAGGTTTCAAAGACTTTAAGAGGTCATAGAGCTGGGTCATCACAATACAAAAGCGGCATCCACTGTCCTCAAATGGAAAGACTCCAGCATTATGATGACTGAAGTAAGCCAGTCACAGAGAAAAGCAGCAAACCATCTCACTCACAGGAAGAAGCTGAATAAGCTGCTCTTGAAGGGGTGTGTGCACTGCAGGCCAGAAAGGGGAGGAGGAGGAGGAGGAGGAGGAGGAGGAGGAGGAGGAGACAGGTATGAAGACAATCAGAAAATGGAACATGCTCTGGTAGTTGCAGTCAAGAATCATTTCTTGTGCATTTCAAAATAGCAAAAGTAAAGGATCCGGAACATTCCCAACACAAATAAATGAAAGATGTTTGAGAAGATGCAGATGCTATTTATACTGTGTGTGTACATATACATCAATGCAGATCATATATGCAGAGTACTATCACATTGCACTCCACAAATATACACAATGACTATGAAAAAAATCAAGACCCCAGTGCGGCTCTGCACTGATTATCTCTCACTATAAGCATGAGCACTTGGAAGTTTACTGTTTTATTTTCCTTTCTTGGTTCTGTAGCTGCATGAAAATTATAAGGCATTTATTTTTATGCAGCTTACACAAACACAAAGGTTTAGGAATGGTATATTAGAAGCAATGACTTCCCTTGGAGGGTCTGAATTATTTTATTTTTCTTAATGTGAGTTCTGTACTAGTCACAATAGAGAAGCATGTGACTTATTTCACAGATCAGCTGGGCTCCAAAAGACGACAGGAACAGCCAACTGTGGTCACAGATCAATGTTCCAGACGAGAGCTCAGGCTTCTGAGCCAGGGCTCAGTGAGCATAGAAATCAGTAAGTTATTATTCAGAAATGTATCAGAAAAAGCGCTGAATTTCTACCTATGACTAATAAATGTTGCTATCAGTTATTAAGAAGAAGAATGCTGTTGTCTTCAAAGCAGAATCATACACTCTGAAAACTACATACTCAACCGATGGCCTCTTCACTTCAGGGAGAAGACGAATGGTACACTAATTATAAATGCAGATTGTAACAGCACACATTTACATCCCAAAAGTGTGATAACAGAGATGAAAAGAGCCCTATTGGTTAATGGAGCGAGTACATGCATGGATGGTTTGGTGATAAAGACTAGTACAGATGAACAGGCTGAGACTGGTGTGGTTCTCAAAACATTTACCTCAGGACCTGACCTCTTCCAAAAAGGGAAGCCAGGTATGGTGATGTATGCAATTAGTCCTAATACCTCAGAGGCAGAGGCAGGATGATCTCTGTGAGTTTGAGGACACAGTGAGTTTAAACACCTGCCAGGGCTATACAATGTAACAAAACAGTAGCAACAAAAAATTGAGTGAGCCCTGAAACCGCTGTGGCTTGTGAAGCTCATGGCCCAGGGTGGTTACCATTTAATAAGTAAAATGAAAAAATGCTAAACATTTAATGATTTTTTCATTTTAAGCTACAATAATAAACCTACTACAAGCTCCATAACAATTTGTTTATGACAATAATTTTACAAAAAGCAATGCACACGTTAACAGAGAAGACGGCGACTGCTTTGTGTTTTATACAATAGAAGACACCTGGATCCCATATCTGCTTCTGCAGGCGCTACTGCTGCAAAATGGAAAAGTGCGGAAGAAAAACAGCATTATAAATGTGGAGCTGGAGGGAAGATCATATTCTAATTGCCTTCTGAGATAATTGTGAAGATTCTTCTCCATGCTTGAGGAATAGCAGTTTCTCAAAGGTCAGACGCAACATGGGTGTGAACTTTTCCGTTACGTTATAATCTGCTTGTCTATCTCACACTTTTAATGGACTATCTACTTACGAAAAATTCTTTAGCCTTAGTCATCTGGAAAATATTAGTTATTGAGCTATGCCAGTTTTCTCAATGTTGACACATTCTCTTTCCTATCAGAAAAATCACATATGTTAACGTCTCTACTGATCTCATTGGGAACGAGTTATGGGGTGGGAAGCTGTCAGTCATGCTCACAGTGGGTGTGAGTTTCTAAAACCTGCTTTTTCACCGTTAGATTGAATTTTACATTTGGCAACAAACACTACAAATTGCTGTTCTTGTTTGATGGGCTTCTGTCATCAGATGCTGAATTCTGAACATCCAAGAACCTCCTGCACCTTTTAAAAGTAAAAATAATGTTCCGGGGCGCGTGAAATTAATGGGTGAGTTAAACGTTTGCTGTGTAAGCAAGAGTCCCCCAGTGCCGGAAAAGCAGAGAAATGGATCCCTTGGGCTCTCTGACCAGCCAACCTATCCAGAAATGGTGAGCTCAGGTTCAGCGAGAGAATCTGTCTTAAAATAAGGATGACACCCAATATCTGACCTGTGTGCACACACACATGTACACATGCATGCACACACACACCCCTACCCACACACTAAATGAAATCTAAAAGGTTCCCGATCAAGCCATCGCCTAGCAGGTTTTTTGAGACAGCTGAGATGTTTTATGCTTCTCATTCTACCATTTAACATCTGTGTACTTGAAGTCAGACTGAAGTAATGGCTTGCCCTGGTTCACTGAGTAACAAGCAGGGCTTTTTTCCGACGAGTCTAAGGGGCAACCAAAGCACATGCTGCCACGTGCGTAGTGGCCAGCAGACCTTTGGACTGCTCCAACCCACCTGTGAGGCAAGTCAACAATACAAAGAGGGTTCCTTACGACCTCGGGCTGGGGACTGAGACCACAGCCTCACTCATGGTAGCTGATCCTACTACTATACCTCCACCCAGCCCAGGGGACAGAGCTTAATAATAAAGGAAGTATGTTACCCTCTGCTCCCCTTGAAATGATGTCAGTGACTCATAAGGACCCATGAGCCAGAGCCTAAGAATCACTAGCCTGGGATTAGTTCTCCTTTTAAGGCTTAATCCACAACTAGTAAAACCAGAGACCACGCTGACAGCTGAACCGGTCCCCTGAGGAGCAAACGTGACCTCATACATGTCTATTGCCCTCCCCAGGATCCTCCATCAAACCTCTTCCTAACAGAACTGATAACCATCTAGCAATATGTCAAAAAAAGTATAAACGCATTCATAGGCACCTCCAAATACGTTGCAATATTACAAGCACCACAGCTTGCCAATACCAAACGCTGTAAACACAGGTTCCAAGTCAGTGTCTATGAGCAAGCAGTCAAGGTCTCAATGAAAGTGATTAAATAAACATCTAGACTTGTGTTTAAGTCCTTTGCATGAGAGGCTCTCTGTCTCTCCTCATAGCAACAGAACTCAGTGTCACACACAGAATACCATTTTACCCTGGCCATGGAGGATGAAGTAAAATAGGATGTGGTAATCTTTTTAGTTTCCTTTCCTGTTGCTGTGACAGAGCACCCTGACAGAAGCAACTTCAGAGAGAAGGTAGCTGGCTCATACCTCCAGTTCGCAGTCCACCACTGTGGATGAGTCAGGGTGGTGGGATCAAGAGTCAGCTGACCACACCATACCCAGTCTGGAGCAGAGAACAATTGCTCAGCTTGAGTTCTCCACTCAGGGAGACTGCATTTCTTGCCTAATGGATGCTTCTACCCACACCAAGGACTGGGTCCTCCTACTGAACTATCTTCATCCAGACAATCTCCCTCCCAGACATCCCCCTCAACATGATTTAGGTAACCACTCACTGAAACTCTGTCAAAGTGATTCTAAAATCTAGCTATCATAAGACTTGTACAACTTACAGAGTGACCCTAGGCCGGTGGCCTGCTACAACCTCACTAGTAATCTCATGTACATTATGCCCACTACAATTACTAGCAATGATATAGGTGGTTCTTATCTGTTGAAATTCCTCAGCCCTAATTTTAGGAAAACAGAAGTATTTAAAAATACGATAATGAAACTTTCCAACCGAGCAGTCTCTTCTGATTTATTTAATATATAGATGTTCAAAGTCTAGCCTCTAGAACATTAAAAAGAAAATTCAAAGATGGGCATCTTTAATAATTAAGCTCCTGGCTGCAGCTCAGAGGGATGTGCCATGGTACTGGTTCAGGACAGCTGTGCAGGCCGTTTGATATCACCACTGCTCTGAAGAAGGGCTAAAGGAGCAATAAACCATCATCCCAAGATTCCAGACTCTCTGTGGTGCTAGTGCGCTATAAATATTGATTTGTTTCCCTAGGTAACGTGCTTTTTAAATAAGCCAAGAAAGGGTAAATCTAATAAGGAACTGGAGCAAATGCTAAATGGGAGACACAAGGGTTAAGTTAAACTTCCAACTGCCTCCTCCTCCCTGCACCGAATGCTGCTTCTCTTAGTCCTTCCACTGACTCATGTATTATTTAACCACTTGAGGCGATGAATAAACTTGTTCCAAAAAGCCCTGCCTAAGCTGGCAAGGTATTTAATCAAATCTAAAAATAGCATAGAGCCGCAAGGTTTCTAACGGAATTTGCTATACAAACAGCACAATTACTCTACATGCAACCATTTCTCCCGTCTCCAGGACCACCGCACAGTTCCCAGTGACACAGTCCACTATGGGAAGAGTCATGTTATTAACACATGCCATGTTACAAAACCTACCCTCCAATGACAATGCACCAAGCCAAGCCTGGGAAGAATTCTCCATACACTCATCAAGGCCCAGGACTTAGCCCTACCCAAAATGGCAGTTCCACCACAAGGCTCTACAGGGTGATCATCCCAAAGCTCAGAAAGGAATGGATAAGGAAAGCCCATTGCTCTCTGCTTAATTTACTGTAGCACTCCAAGCTTGGTTTTATCCTTTGGTAAGCATACATGATTTCTAAACCACCAATCAAACACTGGGGCCCATCATTCTTGGTCTGGTCAGGCACAGCAACATTAAGAACAAATCCCGGTCTCTGCATTCTAGGATCTATTATCTGAAATTCTCAGGAAAAAAAAATTCCTTCCCATGTTGATCCTTCTATACAAAGGCTGACTGATGGATCAGAACACTGATGGCTGTGGAGAGTTAGATTATTGCAGGTCAGAGCTAAATTACCCTGGGCTATCCTAGCCACCAAACAGGTACTTACTGCCCATCTTTGTGTGTGACCTAACATCCTTGTGACTACTGAGTCATGTGAAATGTATTAGACACTCACTAGCTTCTACCAATGCAAAGACTAAGAATAGCCTCAAGTAGCATCTAAGGCCTACTGTTGAGATTCCCCACTTTGTTATAACCTGCCCACTTGGGTTTCCAGCACTATATTTGAAAAGTGCTTTGATCTATAACTTTTTTGTTCTGTTACTATAAAACATCATGAAAGTGTTACCTGCCACGTCGGAAGAACACAGAATTTGGAGTGGCCTGAATATGTATTCCTGGGCCACGGTCATTCACATTTGGCTTCCTAATGAACTATCTCTTTATTCCTTTTGAGGTGAGAGTTGTGGGGTTTTTTTGTGAGGACAGGTCTGAACACCACTCTATGCTTCGTGCCCAGATGTACCTGAACACTTGCTTGGAAGGCCTCGATGCCACAGGTGTTCCCAGATCTACCTTCTCTAAGAGGCTCCCATGGCTGAATGGGAGTTGTCCTCATATGAACTACTCGGTTAGAACTCATTATTAAATTCTTCTTCCAGCACAGAAAATGATGCTTGGTATTCGCAAAAAAAAAAAAATGATGGATTATACATTAAACTTATGAATAAATGTGGCTTCTGGCTATCTCTTCTTTTACCCACTGTCTAAGATTATAGTAAGGTCAATCTCTTTATCAAAGAAGTCCCTAGGTGAGGGATCCATATTGGTAGCCCAAGGTGAATGTTGAATTGCTAGTTCGAGCACTGCCAATAATAGATGGAATCCCAGCAACGGAGTCTTTTCATCTTATTCCATCTTATTTCATCTTTCCTATTAAGTTTTCACTGCTGTCCTTAAGGCACAGCTGAGTCCCCTACAGGAGTGCCTGAGCGCCACATACCTCAGGTTAAAGCCGACACTCCACTAAGAATTTTACACTCTCTGAATCAAATCTCTCACATCCCTACAGCTTTACCAGTTCAGGTCAGCAATCATGTAATCAAACTTGAAAAGGATCAATTATATCTGACAAGGAATTTGTCTCTCAAAACTTGCCGTTGACTATTGATTAATGGAGAGGCCCACGCTCTCCTTGGCCATTTGCCTTCTATTATCTCATTAAGGATATGCAGACTTCACTGTCAGGCTAACTTTTGAGAAGCATTACTTCCCTATCCTTTATTATTTCAACCTCTGACCTTCAAGGCTCTAAAAAAGTGTAACAACTCCCCTCACCTAGGGACTACTGATCCACAACACTCACTAGTTGATTTGTTATCAAAGGGTAGAGCAGGTGCCTCCATCCACATCTGGTTCTAAAATTACTCCACCAGCATGTTTCTTATCAATTGCTTCCTGGAGGCAGACTTAACTTAAATCTCCAGTGTGTAGCATCCACAATCTCTTGTTGTTATTGTTACTGGGTTAATTTATTTTTGGGGTGCAGGGATGGACTCTAGGATTCAAATCTGCTTAGGCAAATGCAGTGCAATACACTCCAGCCCAAATCTCTACGCTTTATTGTGGTCACAGATGGAATTTTTGTCTTAAAAATGAATCTTCACTAAAAAAAGCCTGAGGACTCACTATACACGAGTCACTCAACTAGCTGCTGGGAGTAAACAGATTTCAGTGAGGAGAAAAGGATTACAAAGAACCACTGCACACTATGTCACTGAGGGATCGGTGTAAACGGCATAAGGGACGATAGGAAAGGAAGCACCAGTTTATAAGGCTGCCCATGTTCCTATCTTGCATGTTCCATTTTTGGATCAATTCCTCACGGTGGCACCGTGTACATGCTGGCTGGTAATAAGCTTGTTTGGCACCAGGCAGCTACTCCATGCCATGAGCAAGGCTTCACAGTCCTGAAGCATATGGCTGCATGTCTATGTGTATTACCTTTAATGGGTAGAGGGCTCACTGATAATCTAATGTGGTCATTTTTCTCCTTAAGGGAGGAGTAATGGACGTGTTAATACATCTTTGCATCTATAACAGGCTATCAGGGATAGGGATACTGACACTGGCTAGACACTATGGTTAAGAATGTGAAGGAACTTTAACATGCTAATAGGAGTTCCTCAGAGCAAGACTGAAAAAATAGCTCAAGTTATTCTTATTTTACAGGTAGGGAAGTTTTGGTATTAGAAGAAGAAGAACTCCTGACTAGATTTAATGTCCAAGTGACTGTGGAGACGAATTCATGTCTCAGTTATCAGAACAAAGATGGGCTCCCACCCAACAAGAGTGGGATCAGAATCCAAAGTCTAGGGCCTGACCTTGTTCACAAATTCCCAGCACGGGAGTCATCACCAAAGAGCAGGCACATAGCAAATGCATTTCAGCAGACCTCATAGTAACAGAATAGGAAAGACAGACACTCTCTTAGCACATGGCCCAACTGGGGCTTGAATATATGTACACATTCTTGACAGAAAGAAAGGAGGTCTATGGGAAAGAATTAAAAATGAGACAGTTTCCTCTTAGGTAAAGCTGAAAAACAACAGAGGTTTATTGCCTTGCTAGGAGACTTGATGAAGGAGGAGTGTCATACTGAAGGAAAGGAACCTTGCCGTGTGTGTGTGTGTGTGTGTGTGTGTGTGTGTGTGTGTGTGTGTGTGTTTCACTAGTTTGTCATAAAGAGGATCAGAACATATTTCATGAAATGCTTGGTTTCAGGGCAATACCCAGAAGTATTAAAGATTTAGTGTATGGTGAGTCTAGGCGTGTTCTCACAAGTACTGTGGTCATCTCTAGTGAGCATCCAATATGCTGACATATACTACAGGTACACCTGAGGATCCAGCTAAGAACACAGATTACAATGCCAAAGGCTTACAGTGGATCTAAAATTCTGTGTTTTTTTAGCAAGTCATCAGATTTTGCCCCAAGTAGCAGGCCTGCCCCATACAGAAGCCACTGTTAGGGCTTATTTCACTCAAGTCCCTTTGGCCTCAGTTCAAAGCTCAGAGGCTATGAGAGGATAGTGATGACTATGCTGTTCAGACACGTCTCTCTGAATTTAAGACTCTGGTAATTCTGTAGACCAGCTAACTTAGCACGATGAACATATAATCTCAAAACTACGGTTTGATACTCTCGATTATATTAACCTCTTAAAAAGATCATACAGGAAATGATCAAAGTTGGCACCATTTCTTTCAACTTCACTTTGAAATTTTAAAGATGAAATCCTTAAGGAATTCAGGGAGAGGGGATGCAGAGATGGCTCAGTGGTTAAGAGCACTTGGTGCTCTTGCAGAGGACCCAGGTTCAGCTTCCAACACCCACATAGTAGTTCATAGTCATCTGTAGCTCGACTACCAGGGTGTCTGATGCCTTCTTCTGACTTCTGTAGGCACTAAACATGTCCACAGTGCCCATACGTGCAAGAAAAAAATACTCACACATAAAATGAATATACATTTTAAAAATAAATAAAGAAAAGAATACAGGAAACAGAGGAGAACCTTAATTTTCTAACATCTAATGAAATTTTTGCGACATATTTTATGTTTATATTCACACTTTGGGAAATCACAGCTCATATCTAGACTCCCCAAAGAAATAAACATTTACATATGATTTTTATCAAGGTGCTATATTTAGCACTAACCCACTGTGATAATACAAATGTTATCATAAATCTGCTTCAAAATAAAGTTCCAGTCACCATCAAAGCAGCTAACAATCCTCTGCTTAGTGTGCTAAATACATCAGAGCCGGCTGCTCTTTAATTGGGGCTTTAATATTGATGAAATATTTCTAATATTTAAGTAGCAGTTTTACACCAGTAAATCTAAACAACTTTACCTATCACTCTGGCAGCCTGACAACCAAGCAAAAAGAATTCAACCCAATAGTGGTTTCCTAGGCAACAAGCAGAAAGAACCACGGGGGGGCGGGGGGGATCGAAAACAAAAAAAAAGCATTGTGGCATTTCCAGTAGGCTTAAGAAATGCATTCTAATTGTTCAAATGTCACAAAGACAACAATATTGAAAATCATTTCATTGGAAATGATTCAAAAGATAATGCCATTTTCATCGTAGCAAACGGGGTGTGGAGAAATAGAAAAATTAGATTCCCTTCCTTTATTCTGAATTAAGTAGGGTCAGTCATCAATCTTGTCTGATTTTATGAAATTTATCTACATTAGTACAGATTTCTAATATGCCTCCTTGTTTCCCTATAGCAAGGATGAGCTGACAACCACCACACGAAGAATCACCTAGAGTTAGGAGACTGTAGTTTAGATAAAGCCTCTGGGCATCTCGGGGCACACAGAGGACCCCATGCATGCTTAGGTCTTCGTTCAAAAGGAAAGCCCTTTGTAATGGTTAAATTTATTATCTACTTGACACACTCTATAATCAGCTTGGAGACAAACCTCTGGGCATGTCTGCAAGCAAGCTTCTAGATCAAGTTAATTGAAGCAGAAAGACCTACCTTAAGTATGAGTGGGACCTTCTTCTGGGCTAGCATCCCGTACTGAATGAAAAGGACAGTTGAGTACCAAGATGCCTCTCTCTGCTTCCTGACTGCAGAGGCAACATGAGGAGCTGCCTCAAGCTTCTATGAATATACACCCTACAATGATAGACTATACTGGCCAAACTAATCCAGAATGAACGACTCCTTCTTAAGTTGCTTTTGTGAGGTGTCTCCACACAGCAGCGAGAAAAGTAACAGTGCAATTCTCCTTAAAAACAGTTGGATATCCTCCCTTGCCTCCTGGTTTTTTCCCCCCGCTGTAACACAGAGGGCACTTGGGTTCAAAGTTCAACCTTAGCTTGTGACTTTTAGAGTAGAAGCAGAGAGGGCTGGTCTGTAATTCTGCTGATGAGATCAGTACTATGTTCTAGGTAACTTGACGCTTTCTTTATTGGCCTTGAACTTAAGACAGTTAATCTTGAGAAAAGGATATTGGAAACACAACACTATATACTGCATAGCTAATTTAAGGTCTAAATGTTTATCAGCTTCAATAACAATGGAGCATTCTGTATTATCTCTATGATAGGAGTGGTTTTTTCCTAGAATAAGAAATGTGTAAGGAAAGCTCTCAATCTACACTTAATGGTCCTGTAGTCCTATGAAACTATGTGCCCCCCCCCCGTATGTGTGTATGTGTATCTGTCTGTCTCTGTGTGTGTATGTATTTGTGAGTCTATTTCTCTCTCTCTCTCTCTCTCTCTGTGTGTGTGTGTGTGTATCTGTCTCCCCTTCTCTGTGTGTCAGTCCTTCTGTGTTTCTCTCTTCCTCTTTGTGAATATGTATATGTGTCTGTCTCTTCTGAAGGTGTGTATATGTGTGTCTCTCTCTGTCTCTGTCTCTCTCTCTCTGCTTCCTACATGTGAATGGATATATGCTCTCTAGCTTCCTGCTATAGCTGCTGACTACTACTATGCCTTGCCCTACCTATAGAGCCATAGACCAACAAGAATGCTTTCTTCTAACAGTTGCTTCTGGCCATAGTTTTTTATCATAAACAAACAAATGAAAATATAACCAATACAACTGGTCATCAACTAACAACATTTTGGGTTTGTAGCACATCAATATCATGTAAACTTTGATACATCACAATTAACAGGAGACAGGGTTGGAGATGTGCCTCAGTCAGTAGAGGGCTTGCCTCACATGCCCAAGTCCTGGGTTTGATCTCTAGCACCACTTGAGTGGATGGTACAGGCCTGTCACCTGAGAATTGAAGAGAGAGAGTTCAAGGTCATCTGTGGCTACACAGCAAGTTTAAGCCCAGAAGAGGATGTATGAGACCTATTTGAAATAATAATAATGACAATAATATAATAATATGTGCCCTGACTCTAACATGCCAGGAAGTAGTAGATTAAAAAGTGTACGCTGAAAAGTTAATTAGAATTAATGTATTCCAAGCAATTGCCTTTCAATTACCAATCCCACAATACACAGGAGGCAGGGCATCCAGAGAACACTACTCTTCTTTGATGGAAAAATGTCCCTAAACTCAAAACTCTTTGAAACCTCAGATTTCACAACTTCTCTAAAGCAAAGTGTGGTTATGAATTATCATGCCCCAAATGGAATAGATCTGAAAAGATTAGACAATGTTTTGACAAACCACGTTCCTTTCATGTTTGCATTTGTAAAAGAGCAAAGAGAGAGTCTACCGAGAAGCGACAGTACTGGGCACCATAAAACTTAATCATGAGAATTGTGCAGAACACACCAGCAAGGGAGACCATTTCAGACCAACACATATCCACTCAATTAAAGGAGAAAAAAAAACCAAGTTAAATATTTTATTGACATAACAGTGAAATCACAAGAAACGAGGAACCAAAGGAAAAGAGACCACTTCCCTTCTCATCAGGGAAGAGTCTGTGGCCTGCCTCTTGGAGCTCAGGAAGTAAATGCTCCTATTGCTATTCTGTGGAATCACCCAGAAAGATCAATCGTCAGAAAAGTCTGACAGGTTCCCAGAATGCAGTCCGTATCTTTATAATCCCAGTTCACATTTAACTTACAATTTAAGGAGTATGTAGGCTTAGCATGTTAGGAGCAATGTACAAAACAGAAAAGACATGATAAGGCAAGAAGTACTGATGCTAAACACAGAGAGTCGTGCTTGTTGGGACACTGTGTCCCTTACCTTCTTACCCAATGAATATCTCATTACCAGAAATTTATTCATCCATCCATCCATTCACCTTTAACAAGACCCTCCTCTATCCTCCTCTCTCACCAATACATGCTAAACTTAGTCCAAGTACCTCAAAAATGGAATGGTCCGTAGAAACCAACTGTACCAACTTTACACTCAAAATCTGGGTACAATGAATGGGGGCCCAAAGAGTTAAGATACACGTTAGCTCTGAGTTTTACCAAAACAGGACACACAAAAAGCCTGGGTTTAATCCCCAGTACCGAAATAAATCAGGTGTGTATGACCCACCTGAAATCCCAGCACTGAGGTAGGAGGAAGGAGTCAGAATTCAAGGTCAACCTTCACTACAGAGTTTGAGGCTAGCATAGAATACAATAAAATCTGTCTTAAACAAACAAATGGCAAAATTGTAACACAGGTTAAACAGCACACACATAAAATCTGAGCTTTTGGAAGCTGAAGGGTATAGAACTCCAATCCCAGACAAACCTGGATGAAAGGCTAAAAACAAACATAGCATATTTTACTTATCTTTATGATAGGCAAAAAGGCCTTGTAGAAACCCCGCTCCTTACCCAGGAGAAGTACCCTGAGAGTGCCCGCTCACAGGAAATGCTTGAAAAGACCTTCATTTCTGACATACTCACTTTGTTTATTGTTTGTTTGTATTGTTTCATTTTTTAAAGCTGGTAAGGTACAGCAGCTCTATAATATAAATATTCTCGGAAGCAATAAAACATAAGACCGTGAACCCAAAATTGGCAATGTATATGCCTTGCTAATGTACAGAAGTCAGAAGACAGAAAAGTGAGGCAGAGTACCACTGAGACAGGCTTTCAGTGGGTTTATTTCCTAATAAAAAGTCTCAGTCGTCCATGTTAACAGAGCTGTTAAAGAAGAACTGGTTAATTCAAGACACTGATACAGGGAGATGGGTGTGCACGGATGTTACACCTCAACTAGTAAAGTGCTTAGCATGCTCAAAGCCCCGACTTTAATTTCCAGCTTCCATGTGGTTATAAGCACTAGGGAGATGGGTCCCAGGGGTTGAGAAATTCAAGGTCATCTGCTACTACAGGAGTCAGAGGCCAGGTTATACCTCAAAAAGTTACTTATGAAGTTCTCATATAAATTTAAAGTCTTAGACAACATATAAAAAGTTAAATATATAATGACGTCCAATGAATGCCCTTCTTAAGAAAATCTTCTATGTTTAAAAAAATAATCCACATTCAAGGAATTTGGTCAGTGAAACTTGACCAATCGTGTATAACCTGGGACCCTGCTGATGTCTCCACAGACACGAACAGTGGTTGATCGTGCCGCGCTTGAGAACCATCACAATCCTTGTTCAAGGACACTAATCTGCTGGTTTTATGAGCTGAGAGGAAGAATCTGAACTTCAGCACTGTGTAGCTTGGAGCTAGTTGGCACTCAAACAAGAAAGGTAGCATTCTTTCTGCACCTTTTGAGACATGGTCTTCCTATGTTGCTGAAACTAATCTTGAACTCCTGGCCTAAAGGGCTTATGCCTTTCCCATGAGGCATGTGCTTACAAAAGAACAACAAAACAAAACAAAACAAAAACCTGCATGCTCTAGAGACTGGCACAAAATTAGCTCAAAATACAAGCACAATAATTGAGAAAATCATTGATTCTTTAAAGGCTAGTAAATGCCCATGTAGCCAACTCCTCACTATCCTAAGAAATCAAAAGTAGAAAGGGCTGAACTAGGTAAAGAATGGCCCCTGAGGTCAGCCGTGGAGAGGATTCTCAGTTGCTGAGCTAACAGGACCCACAAGGAAGTAAAAGCCAAGTGTGACCAACCTGGATGGTGAAACGGCCCCAAGGTTCAGTATTCGCAGCCTGTACACAATATTCCTAATCGGTATTTCACACAGTACAAAAGTGAGTAATTATCATGGAATTTTTCTAATGATGCAAACAAGCTAAAAATGGAACAAACATCTTTTTCACCAGAGTATTTTTTTTTAACCAATCAAACAGAATTATGTAACAATGGTCAGAATTCTGTTTTTCATAAAACAGCACTCTATGGCGCTCATCTAAATAAAGCAAATTGTAAGTGAAACACTCCATGGTTTCTCACTGCTGCCATTCTCCTTCTTGACATATTCAAAATGACCAACCCAAGAGCTGCTGTGCACCCTGTCCAAGTCTTCACTGGTGTACAGGAAGCACCGATCGAGGGAATAATGGTTCCGTTCGTGTAGCAGGATCAGGGGAATCATACTGGAACATCTGTTGAGCATGTGTTAGATCCTAGGGGATTATATCTAGCACCATTCATGATTGGGTGCATGAGTGGATACCAGCATGTGTACAACAGAAGTGCTGTGTTAAGCTGTGAATATAGTAACACCCACTCAATCTGTGGGTGTTTGGACTATTGTGATTTGGATATGATATCTACACACCCCTGGGATCATATATTTGGACACTTAGTCCCCAGTAGTACCTCAATATCTTTAGGAGATGAAGCCTTCCAGGGGTACACATGCACCAGGATGGGAGGAATAATGTGGGTTGAGAGTTCAAGAACCAGACCCACTTCTGATCATTTTCTCTCTGTTTATAGGCTGTGGCTATAATGTGACCAGTTGCCCTATACTCCGGGGTTCATCCTTTGCCTGCCCTGATGGTCCTTAAAGGTCCCTTGACCTTTACCCAAAAATTAATCCTTCCTCTCTTGAGTTGTCTTTTGTCAACTTTTTTTCCCCTAGAGCAAGGAGAAAAATAATCAATGTAGGGGGTTAAGAGAGGACAACAAGGTATATGGACAAGGATACCACATCACATATATATTGTTACATTGTATCTTAGTTAGGTTAGGGTTTTACTGCTGTGAACAGATACTATGACCAAGGCAAGTCTTATAAGGACAACATTTAATTGGGGCATGTTCAGAGGTTCAGTCCATTATAAAGGCAGGAACATGGCAGCATCCAGACAGGCATGGTGCAGGTGGAGCTGAGAGTTCTACATCTTCATCTGAAGGCTGCTGCCAAAATACTAGCTTCCAGGCAGCTAGGATGAGGGTCTTATAGCCCACATCCACAAGGCCACACCTACTCTAACGAAGCTACACCTACTCCAACAAGGTCACACCTCCAACAAGGCCACACCTCCTAATAGTTAGGGTCAAGCTTATACAAACCATCACACATCACATTATTGCAATTATTATTACTAATTACTGTTAATGTCTGCAATGATTTGAATGAGAATGGCCATGATAGTCTCTTATTTTTGAATGTTTAGTCACCAGGAAGTGGAACTCTTTGAGAAGGATTAGACAGCATGGCCTTGTTGAACCCCTTGTCACTAGAGGTGGGTTTGAGGTTTCAAAAATCCACACCAAGCTCAAACTCTCTCTCTCTCTGTCTCTTTTGTCTGTCTGCACTCTCTCTCTTATCTGCCTGTCTACCCAGCTGCCTGTGGATAAAAATGTAAATCTCTCAGCTAAGGTCTGTCAGCTTCCCACCATAATGAACACAGACTAACCCTCTAAAACTGTAAACAAGGCAGGCCCCAATTAAATGCTTTCTTTTATGACAATTGACTTGGTCATGGGGACTTTTCACAGCAACAGAACACTAACTGAAACAATGTCTTACTATGTCTAATTTAAAAATTAAACTTTATTAGAAGTACATATCTATAGATAAAAATATATAGAAAGGCATGGAAGCCTGTTCTTATAATTCCAGCACTTGGGAGGGGGAGGCAGAAGGATATTCAGTTCAAAGTCAGCCTCAGGCCAGCATGAGCAACTTGAGGCCCTGTCTCACACATAAAAGAAAAGCATAGACTCAGGGTTATTAGCTTAAAAGAGTGGGGAAGAAAACCTCCCTCCCTTTAAAGAGGAGCAAAAACGAGATCAGTTCTCTGATCAAAACAACCTCCTGGCTCCTTTTCACCAAGATCCCGCCCTAGTCTTGCCTACAGATCAGAAGCCAGAATGGTGTTGTTCTCCTGAGTTTTGATCCACTGGGGACTTTGTTTCTGTCTCCCTTTCACAACCCACTTGTTCCAGTTAAAACATAGCCATAACCATTTGGCTAATAAGAGTCCTTACTAGATATCCATGCACTATTAATCTAACTAATCACCAGCTGCTCTTCCTTGTTCTAAGTCATAAATCTTCAGGCTGAGACATCACTGCCAAGCAACATAATATCCTTTTCCAATTCATTATCGCAAACTCTATATTTAAAATAAATACTGTTCCAGCAGATTTAAATAACAAATCAGCCAATGGATCAGCCCACAATGACATTTTAATTAAGTGTGATAATAGGGCTGCGTAACCTAGCAGAGCTTTGAGACACCCTTTGGTCATGGACTTTTCCAGATTACTGTTGGTCCAAGCTACCCTGACTGATCCAGTTGTAATTTTCCATCTTTAAACATGAGAATTAACTTTTTAAAAAAAAAATCATTATCCTCACTACTTGTAAACTCTTTCCACGCATACTCTCATCATCAGCTTTGTGTATATACTTAGACATAAGCATGTTTATGAATGTATATTTACAGTGTGTATATCTAAATATGAGGATATTAATATACACACATATATCAAATTATTAATAGGCAACAACTACAAAGGCAAAAAAGACACCTAGTGGAGAGTAGTACAACTGCAAGGTGGCAGCTCACTCCTGTGACAGCTGTGCTTGTCACTTCACACTTAAACCAGGTGTGGTAGCTTATACCTTTAATCCCAGCACTCTGCAGGCAGGGGCAGTCAAATCTCTGCATTTGAGACCAGCCTAGTCTACAGAGTGGCCTCAAGGATGGCCAGGGTCTTGAAAAATGAAGGTTGAAGAAATAAAGGAAAGCAGCTGTGGATCCCTAGAATAGATGTTGTGTAGGGTGCAGATACATGCAGCTGTGAAGTCCTAGAATAGATGGTGTGTAGGGTGCAGATACATGCAGCTGTGGAGTCCTAGAATAGATGGTGTGTAGGATGCAGATACATGCAGCTGTGGAGTCCATGTATAGATGGTGTGTAGGATGCAGATACATGCAGCTGTGGAGTCCTAGAATAGATGTTGTGTAGGATGCAGATACATGCAGCTGTGGAGTCCTAGAATAGATGGTGTGTATGATGCAGATACATGCAGCTGTGGAGTCCATGTATAGATGGTGTGTAGGCTGCAGATACATGCAGCTGTGGAGTCCTAGAATAGAGGTTGTGTAGGATGCAGATACATGCAGCTGTGGAGTCCTAGAATAGATGGTGTGTAGGATGCAGATACATGCAGCTGTGAAGCCCTAGAATAGATGGTGTGTAGGGTGCAGATACATTCAGCTGTGGATCCCTAGAATAGATGGTGTGTAGGATGCAGATACATGCAGCTGTGGAGTCCTAGAATAGATGGTGTGTAGGATGCAGATACATGCAGCTGTGGAGTCCTAGAATAGATGTTGTGTAGGATGCAGATACATGCAGCTGTGGAGCCCTAGAATAGATGTTGTGTAGGATGCAGATACATGCAGCTGTGGAGTCCTAGGATAGATGGTGTGTAGGATGCAGATACATGCAGCTGTGGAGTCCTAGAATAGATGTTGTGTAGGATGCAGATACATGCAGCTGTGGATCCCTAGAATAGATGGTGTGTAGGATGCAGATACATGCAGCTGTGGAGTCCTAGAATAGATGGTGTGTAGGATGCAGATACATGCAGCTGTGGAGTCCTAGAATAGATGTTGTGTAGGGTGCAGATACATGCAGCTGTGGATCCCTAGAATAGATGGTGTGTAGGATGCAGATACATGCAGCTGTGGAGTCCTAGAATAGATGGTGTGTAGGATGCAGATACATGCAGCTGTGGAGTCCATGTATAGATGGTGTGTAGGATGCAGATACATGCAGCTGTGGAGTCCTAGAATAGATGTTGTGTAGGATGCAGATACATGCAGCTGTGGAGTCCTAGAATAGATGGTGTGTAGGATGCAGATACATGCAGCTGTGGAGTCCTAGAATAGATGGTGTGTAGGATGCAGATACATGCAGCTGTGGAGTCCTAGAATAGATGTTGTGTAGGGTGCAGATACATTCAGCTGTGAAGTCTTAGAATAGATGTTGTGTAGGGTGCAGATACATTCAGCTGTGAAGTCCTAGAATAGATGTTGTGTAGGGTGCAGATACATGCAGCTGTGGAGTCCTAGAATAGATGTTGTGTAGGGTGCAGATACATTCAGCTGTGAAGTCCTAGAATAGATGGTGTGTAGGATGCAGATACATGCAGCTGTGGAGTCCTAGAATAGATGTTGTGTAGGGTGCAGATACATGCAGCTGTGGATCCCTAGAATAGATGGTGTGTAGGATGCAGATACATGCAGCTGTGGAGTCCTAGAATTGATGGTCTGTAGGGTGCAGATACATGCAGCTGTGGAGCCCATGTATAGATGGTGTGTAGGATGCAGATATATGCAGCTGTGGAGTCCTAGAGTAGATGGTGTGTAGGGTGCAGATACATGCAGCTGTGAAGCCCTAGAATAGATGGTGTGTAGGGTGCAGATACGTGCAGTTGTGAAGCCCTAGAATAGATGGTGTGTAGGATGCAGATACATGCAGCTGTGGAGCCCATGTACAGATGGTGTGTAGGGTGCAGACACATCCCAGACCTTTCAGAGAGAATGGGAGGAAGGAGGCCAATGAGGAAACTCACAGTATGATGGTATTTAAGAACAAATGAGGACAACGGTTTACACTTACAAGAGACAGAAACAGCGGGGATGGGGGGGGCTGGCGGTTGCAAAGGCAATTCTAGATTTAGTTCAGTTTTCAAATAATATAAGTATGAAGATGTTGAAAGAACACAACAAATGCAGAATGCTGAAAGATCTTTATTATAAAACACCTATTTCCTAAAGAGGTTTTCTGCAGTGCATCTGAGTACCCTACTACGCACCCAGACTTCTGTGCTCACCAGTCATCATGTAATCATACATAATTAAGACTCTTTATGGGGAAGGAAGATGAGGGTCTGTCTGCGGGAGTTGCAATTTGGATGAGAAATGTCTGCTGGAAGCCATAAGATGCAGTTGAGATTCACCAGCACTGCAAGGAAGTGTTAGAACCTTCTAGAAGCAGAGACTGCAGGGGGGAAGCCAGGTCATTAGGGAGTGAGCCCTCAAAAGGTAATATCAGACCCTAACCCAGGATTCTCTTCTAGTTTACTTCCTGGAAGTTATTAAGCATTCACTGAACTCCTGCCATGATTCACAGTGAGACCCACAGGCCCAAGCAGCAAGATGAGATAGCTGTGAACTGAATCCATGAGCTAGAATAAATAATTTGATCAGTTATGAACACTGGTTATCTTTGGTGCTTGTCAGTGAAAGAAATCGCAAGCTCATGGTAGACGATAAACTGATAACTGAAAATCAATAGAAAAAAAATTAAAAACAAAATGACTTTGACTTCCAGATACGTTTTCATCCTTTAAAATGTCATCCCACAGAGACCATTCGTTATACCTAGAAATGGAGGAGGTTACAACATCTGGGACTGACTCAGTGGTTCTGAGACAAAGGGGCGTCTCCAGCTGGCCACAAGAGCCTTTCAGGATTATAAAACAGGGGATACAAAACTACCCCTGATGTCCAAAAATATTGCTTTGAGAAATATAAATAAGCAAACATATCCTCAGGAAAAAACAAACAAGAGATATATGTCAAGTGCAGCAGAGAAACAGGTTTTATGTGCAGGCTTTCAAACTGACAGAGTAATCCACAATATGTGTAAGATAGGAATTAAGGTATAAAGGATTGAGCCCCAGATGCAACAGAACACAAAACCAAAAGGATACTTTGTGTATGCACTATTGTACAGTGTATACTGAAACACGTTCATGTAGTTGTATGTGTGTAACAACATACTTCATAAAGGATTGAGCATGAGATGGAACATAAGATGGAAACAAAAAGATATTTTGTATAGTCACTATTGTACAGGGTGTACAGAAACACTTCATGTAGGTGTGTGTGTGTGTGTGTATACGAGTGTAACAACATACTTCTTATTGCCATTGAAAAAGGTTTTCTTATCTCTGATTTAAATAATACTTCCTGAACATAACCACGACAACACTAACATCACAGATTTTCAGGCGTAAACAACCATTTTTCAGTTTGATAAACAGGCAGCACAATCAGGCATATCGAGTAGAATCCCATAAAAAAAGAAGATCAAGTCAGGCCATCAAAGTCAAGAAAACTTTAATCATTACAGACAAGAAGTGATGGAAAAGTGGTTGTGCAGTGGAGAAATCTTTGAGGCACGAATGGTAATCTGTGAATGTACAGCAGAAGTGGAAGGAGAGAGAACTTTCTCTAGAAGGGCCCAATTCCACATGACCTGCCTCTAATTTCAAAAGCAACTTCTGAAGAAACCTATGGTTCCTCTCAAGAATACATGTCAAGGCATGGAGACCCCACATGTGACCTGAATCCCACCAGGTCAGTCTGTCCTAAAGGGGACCAGAATGGTCTACAAGGCCAGAGTTACATGTGTTGATTCAAGACACAAGAAGACAATGTTTCTCAGGCTATTGGACTGTTAATCACACACAATGCAAATATCTTTATATATACTACTCACACTCAGTGCACAGCATCTTTACATTACATATGTTAGGATGCTCGTGTGTGTGTGTGTGTGTGTGTGTTAACTTAAGCACTTTGAGACTAGAGTGTAGCTCCATGGAAGAGGACATACTAAGCATGTACAAGACCACTAAAGCAACAAGCAAAGGTACTTCACACAGACATAAATAAAAGCAAAGCTCTAATATTCATTCTACCTAAAAATGACTTTAAAAAACTGATGCCAGCCAGGAAGTACAAAGGTACATTTCATCAAGTTAAGATGGCTCAGTGGTTAAGAGCACTGACTGCACTGACTGTTCTTACGAAGGTCCCGAGTTCAAATCCCAACAACCACAAGGTGACTCACAACCATCTGTAACGAGATCTGATGCCCTCTTCTGGAGTGTCTGAAGACAGCTACAGTGTACTTACATATAATAAATAAATAAATCTTTAAAAAATTACCTGAATCAAGTTATCTGGAAATGCGGCAATTAACCAATAAAGATGTTTTATCATGTATGTACTGTCTGCCACTGCACATTTCCAGCAATGATTCTTTTCTTAGATTTAAAGGCCTAAGCTATGGTTGTGCCTTAAACACACATGTGCTATTATTTTAACTCATTGAGCCTGCTGCCAAGCGATAGACATAGTAAAAGCGATGTGGGAATTTTCCTGTGGGGTTGCGTGTTTTAAAAGCCTGAGATCTTCAAACATCCTTCAAACAACACAATGTCCAGAGCCTCAGTGGGGAGGAGGCAGCCCCATGTAGACATCTCTCAGTGCTTCCTGGGTACCAACAGCATAAAATAAGGCTGCAATATAACTTCGAAGACTTCCAACGGGATGATCACAGATGAGAGGCTGTTGTCCCATGACGTACTGGACACCTCTGCCTTACCTGTATGCTTTGAAGCCTAGTATATCTTGGTTGTAAAGTGTATTAAATGTATTTATTCCTTTTTTTTAATAGATGATACACGTGACCATGTAAATATGAAAATGCTCTACAACCCAAATCACCATATTTTGATTGCTGGTTGTGAAACGGAAACCTCGAAAATAAAGCGACCACACTTCTTTGCGATACCAAATTATCACTAGGAAAAAATAATTTTTTTTTCTCCTTGTGGTATTTAAACGTCATCCTTTGGAACGAACAATGTGATGCCGGCAGCTAGCTGCCATTGCCTGACAGCCTGTCTTATCTGCCAAATCGTTCATTAGGTTTGGCAATTTCACCTGCTCCCCCAGTTTGTATTTCATCAGGGAACAGGCGTCATCTTGCTCTTACCATCTCGATAGTGAGCTCCCAGCAGCTCTTTGTTAACACAGCGACCCTCTTCCCCCACACCCAACGCAATCGCTCTATATACAATCTGTTATTTTTAAAATGTCAATGTGGTTCCCACCATGGGAGGCCAGCCTAGCTTCAATGAAGACTAGTATTAGAGCAAGTGTGTTACATAAGTCCATAATGCAGCACTAAGCACACTCAACCATAATTAACCTAGCTCTACACTCAAAAGCAGAACCCATAAACCGTAGGTGTTTACTTCTCTAAAACGCTCATTTCAGGGAGTGGCTCAAACAGGTATGGGTTAAGATAAGAAGCACCTGAGTCCTCTTCCCATTCGGTCAGATCATCCAACCTTTGCTATAAGCCTGGTAGGAGAGTGCTCAATTTATTTATTTTTTTCTTTATTTTTAATTTTTTTCTATTTACATTTCAAATGCTAAAACCTTTCCCGGTTTCCTCCCTCTCAAAAACCCCCAACCCCTCTTCCTATCCCCTGCTTCCAAGTGTATGTCGGAGGCACAGCAACCAGAGTAGAGAGAAGCTAAGAACTGCTCACACTGAGCCTGTGAACGTGGTGGCGTTTGGGCTGGATCAATACGTGTTGGGCAAAAAATCACCAAAGATATAAAACAAAATGCCTGATACCCTATAAAAACAACTTCTGATGGAATACTGGTTTTCATTATGCAGAAGTAAAATATTCACTACCAACCCTGCAATTAGCTGGGAAATTACAATAATTACAGCAATTTTGTATCCCATCTCCAGTCCAATTAATAGATATATGACCTTGTCAACATGTAATAATCAGACTGCATCCACAACAGGGCTGTGGATGCTGAATGGAGCTTACTCAGTGGGAAGGCAATTATTTGAAATTCAGGGAATAGCATTTGTATGCCTTGCTCTATTTTAACAGCTCAAAGCAAATACAATAGGATAGAATCTGTAGTTTCAATATATATTTAAATCAGATCCAAAATAAGCTGTTAAATATAAGCTGTTAAAAGGCTAGATCACTAAGCCAAAGAGCCTTAGTCTTCTCTATCTTTGAACAAATCTTTAAGTAGATCTCTATATTCTTAGATAAGGAAAAACCTGAGATCAAAAGGGAACGGCAGAACAGCCAGACAGCTAAGCCTTGAAGGCACTTACTGCATGAGTCTGGCGATATGAACTCAATCTCAAAACTCACATACAGGTGGCAGAGAAAATAAGCTTCAGGATGTGGTCCTCTGACCTCTGTACATGTGCTATGACACACGTGCCCACATGCACACAGCATTCACATGAAGACACAGTAAAAGTTAAAAAAAAACACTTAGGAAAACAGCAAAGAAAGGAATTTACTTTATGGTATAATCTTTTAATAAATATTACTTTTTCTTTAAGTTCTAAAAATTATCAAATTAGTAATGCCTTAAAAGTTAAACATTTCAGAAAAAAAATTTTAAGACTTAATAAAGTTTCAAAATAGTTAACAATGTAAACTAATCAGATACTTTGTCAAACACTTCACAGTAGCACCGTTTCCAAAAGCTGCAATATCAACAGGGCACACAGCATTCCCAAATTTACTGGAATCTTTCTTTGACTTCTAGCACAGATATGAAAAACTCAGTTCTGGAAGAAAGCAATGTTGCCAGGACTCCAAAGACAGGTACCTGTCCCCAGCTGTCTGGAAATTTAAGACACCCTTGAGCATTAAGAAAACTAAATCAGCATGTAAAAAACAAACAAACAAACAATACCCCTGAGAAAACTGAACCACTCCTATCCTTGAACATTTCCTGGAGGAGTTCACCTCTGCAAGTATGCTTCTCTTACTTCCTCCTGTAAGAGCACCTGGCCAGCAGGATGACAGAGTCCAACCTGACCAGCAGTATTGTCAAGACTGCTGCATGCATGGCAGATCTCTAATTTCATGCTATGGTTTCAGGCTGAACTCTTACTGTATTAAGTTAGTTACAAAGTGTATTTGGGCCGTGGGGTAGGCTCCCCTTCATGTCTCAGTGTGACTCGTTTATTATACTCATTAAGATCTAGGGATAATTTTGTGTATGTCATCACACAAGAAAGCACATGCCACAGGACCTGAGTGGAGGTCTGAGGACAACTCGCAGGAGTCAGAATGTTCTTTCCACTGTCTCCAGGACTCAGGTGGTCAGGCTTGGTGGCAAGCCCCTTTATTCATCTCAGGCACTCTGAGTTTCCAGGAAACTGGCATTTGAGGGTAAGACAATGATCCCCGTAGCTCTGCATTTCTTGGTCTTGGCTCTATTGATCTCTGTGCACATGTGTGTGTGAACTCTTCACTCTTTTTATATTAGGATTTTTACTTGTTTTCCTTATATGCACATTTTTTTCTATGCTGGTGACAGAGTCTGGGGCCTAAAGTATGCTAGGCACATGACATACCAGCGAGTTATATCCCTAGCCCTGATCTACAGATTTAATGTAGGATAGTAAACATAAAGTGGGAAGAATTTAAGGGCTGGGAGATGGACAGGGGTACTGTGAACTGCTTCTTCTGGACATGTTACAGTCATTGCACTCATGAACCCCTGCAGCTACGACTACTTGGTCAACATTCCAACAGGCAGCATTAGTTGGATTCAGTGGGTTAGAGAGGGAGATGGAGAGAGGGAGAAGGAGGAAGGAGGGGGAAGGGAGGGGAGAGAAAAAGGGAGGAGGAGGAGGAAAAGGGAAAAGAAGGACCAAGGACCACGACTGCAGGAGGTTGCTGAAGCTGAGGGGTGAGTGGGAGTGGAGAATAGAGAGACTTAAGGATGCATATTACTGGATGCACTGTAAACAATATCCAAGTGTCAAAGAACACATGGAATGGTCTTAAAAATAAGTAAAAGAAAGAAACAGGATTTGGTGGAGAACCAAGGAAGTCAGAGAGCAGTAAAGACTCTGACATTTGTCTTATTTTGTTTCGTTTTCTGTAGAGATTTCCTTTATTTTAGGCAGGGTCTCTGAGAGAATTACAAGGACTTTTATCTTTCCACCCTCTGAATCCTGGGTGCTTAGTTTTGGACTCAGATTCAAGTTGCCTGCATATTTTAAACTTCTAGCTGACTACATGGATAAGGTAAACAAGGGAGGGGGCCCACACTATTTACAAACAGAACCAAGATGTTGAAATGCGACGGACCATGCCAGTGAGGGGAGAAAAATGAACCAGAGTACATTCAGGAAGAATAAAATGCATGTTCTAAACAATCGCTCTTGTTGTATTTGAGATATTATATAATCGACTACAGAAAAAAATTCACCACCTGAAGACTCTCAGTCAGTAATACCACACCAAGTACTCTATTTGAAGTAACTGAGGGAATCTTAAGCAGAGACACCTAAAGATAAATAAATGAGCTTTAAACCTATTTCTTTGTCAAAGAAATGTGGGTGTAGCAGGGTCCCATTATGGCTACAACTCATAGTGTCCATGTTTCAGCCTTCTGACAGCAGGATTACAGGTGTATGTCACCACCATGCCTTACCTACTGTTAACTGCAGCTGAGCTCTGAAATTTTACAAACAAGTATTATTTCAGGCAAAAATATTTCACTTTTCTAAGTAAACTGCCCAAAATTGGTTATGGAATTCTTCAAACAAATGTCCTAAGACTGAGGGTCCCTGGCACATGACACATCATAGACTGTGTCTGCCCTAACTCTCCTTGAGGTTTGAATTCCCTCTCTTGCAAAACCCCGCAGACAACCTTAGTGCCAAGGTCTCTTCTTTGCTAGTGTTCTCATGAAATACATGCACTGTGAGTCTTGGCTACAGTGGGGTGGACTATGAGAAGCCTTTGGTTAATTCTATTTATAAAGAAAGTACAGAGTAGTATACCTGCAATCTATCTTTATTTCCCCCTTAGTGATCAATCAGAAGTCTCTACTATAGACAAAACTAAACCTGCCTATGAACAGGTTCATAACTGCTGGCTTCTTATATAAAAGATACTGGCCCAGGTTCAAACTGTAACCAATGTCTGATAAACACAAAGAATTCCATTTGTAGGAGCAAAGACAGATAAAGAAGCTAGGGTACCTGGGAATTAGGATGAAATGTGCAGAATACAGAAAACTCTCACTTACTTGCCCGAAGGACCGAAGGCGTGACCTCAATTTCACTTGTGGCTTGATAAGGCTGAAAAGCAGAAACATTGTTGGTGCCCAGCTCACTGCCGAATATCTCTGGACTCTGGGTTCCTGTGGAGCTGGCACTAGTACCGTCTCCTCCATGGTGGGGATCCTGCTCATCAAACACTGCTACCAGCTGGAAATGACAGAAAAAAATGGCACCTGTGAATGAAGGCATCAAAATCACTACCAAATACTCCACCATGCTGAGACAAACCTAGGAGGAAATACTGACGGCGAATGTATCCAAGAATGCTAGCTTTTTAGGAGACACAATCTCAGTGAAATATTGTTTCCCTGAGACTTGATACTCCAGTCACACAGTTCTAGGAAGTGAGTTTCATATCTAAAATTTCATAGGTAAATATATAGTGATACACAGTGACATCCCAGAATGCTAGGGTAGGAGTGAGTTTAAATCTTTTTTTTTTACACAGATATGCTACTAAGTATAAAGAAGATCTGTAGAAGATCCATGCACATGCATGTATACATATATGTTTTCTTTGCCTCCTTTCGTTTTCTCACCCCTAAGGGTCTCAAGTCAGCCAGGCTAGTCTAGATTCACTGTGAAAAACATAATTTCTACTGTTTAAAATAAAGCTAAATACAAAGAATGGTCATATACATGCCATTCCAGGGAGTCAATTTGCTTCGTGCATTCGTATAGTCTAGCAACTCCCACTCTGCTCACAAATGCACAGATCAGGAATGAACAAAAACGTGGAAATATTTTGGATGGCTGAGCCAATATTTTCACTGTCAGAAACAGCAGTTGCCGAAAAGGAGAAGCTGGAACAAGCTCTGTAGTGTTAGACTGGAACCAGGGCTCAGCAGAAACTCATGACTTCCATGAGTAAGCCATCCCCAGTAACACCACTTCATTACTGTGAACACCGCTATAGGTTCCTAGAGAATACCTGAACTAACCTGGATGAATAGGCCAATCACTAGAAGTGGGCCATTAATCAAAAACACTGCAAGTACCAGATGTATAAGACCATTGTTAGGATAGCAGGGCATATTGTTAAACATTAAGCTTTTCTATAGAACATAATATACTCTGCAATAATGACAAAATGTACCATACATAATTTATTGCTATAATTGTATATGACCAGTAATATAGTAGGTTCTATATCAACAAATGAGAAAACCATTATGCTATGATCTCACGAAGATAATGAAAATTACTAGATCTACTGTGGTCTAATGACTAGCCAGTTAGAAAGATCATACAGTGGTGTGCAGCTACAGTTGGCCAGGCATACAGAGAGATGGTGTATATGAGTGTTACAGATAGATCTCCTGGCTCTAGTCAAAGAGGTCCCAGTATTGAGAAACAATAGCATCCCAAAAATCAATGAGCACACTTCATGCCCAGATCTAGGTTTCTAACGTCATTCTCTAATAAGGCAAGGCATCTTGAAAAATAGCTGATTGAAAGTGGAACAGTGAAAACACATATTGAGTATAAATGCCTAGCAGTGGGGACCCCAATGGAGGAGTTAGAGAAAGAACTGAAGGAGTTGAAGGGGTTTGCAACCCCACAGGAAGAACAATATCAACCAACCAGACCCCCCCCCCCCCGAGCTCCCAGGGTCTAAACCATCAACCAAAGAGTACACATGGAGAGACCCAGGGCTCCAGCTGCATATGTAGCAGAGGATGGAATTGTCTGGCATCAGTAGGAGAAGAGGCCCTTGGTCTTGTGAAGACTCAATGCCCCAGTATAGGGGAATGCTAGGGTGGTGAAGTGGGAGTGGATGGTGGGAGGTGGAGCACCCACATAGAAGCAGGGGAGGGAGGATGGGATAAGAGGATTGTGGAGGGGAAACCAGGAAAGGGGATAACATTTGAAAATACATAAAATATTCAATAAAAAATGAACATACATACATACATATATATACATACATATATATATTCTATATATATATATATAGAATGCCTAGGATGCTGAGTGATGATGTGTTTGAAAGACAAAAGAGGTACATCAAAGGGAACCAGATATAATCTAAATTCCCTCTGTCCCCTACAACCAAAGCTGGGATAACTTAGGACCAAATAAATAATTCGTCCTGGGGATCATAATTGCAAGACAAATAACACATCTGTGGATCTGTGATAGCATAAACAATTGTGGGAAGCCGAGAGCTGTAGTATCCCAATCATAAAGACAAGACTGGGGCTGGGGCATGGCTCATTTGTAGGTGGCTTCCCTGGGACACTTAGTGCTTCTCATTTCATTCCCAGCATTACCTAAACAAGACATAGTGGCAAAATCCTGCTATTTCAGTACTGCAGAGGTAGAGGCAGGAGAATCAGAAGCTCAAGGTCATTCTTATCTATACAGTAAGCTGGAGACTGCTCTGGGCTAAATAAGTCTCTATCTCACAAGTAAATAAATAGATAAATGATTGGATAAATATAAACAAATGAGAAACAATATCGATATAAGTTGTCGTTAGTAATGTTCATAGGCATGATTGTCACAGAAAATCTACCGATAGATGCCAATATTACAGGATGAAAAGATAAAGAGAAGCAGAATAATTGCCTGTCTCAAAAGGTCTCTCCCTATTACATATTTCATATCCTTGGCTACAGAGTAAGTTGAGGACCAGCTTGGGCTAAATGAGACCCAGTCTAAAAGAATAAATGAATAGATAAATAACCATGGATGGACAAGAGATACCAGGAATCACATTATCATTACGGAATCCATAGAAATAACTCTTACAGTCAAAACCTACCAATGGATGCCAAAGTGGATGACAAGAATAACAAAAGAAGTGATATGTTTGCCTGCCTCAAAAGGCTTCCCATATTATATGTCTCAACCAAAAGGAGAAGGGTAAGTTACCTTTGCTGTGAAGAGAGTTTGTAAGAATATATAAACCACCACCCCTGAGAAGAACAGAAGGCCATTTGTGTGGTTGCTGTTCCCACTAAACACATGTCACTTCAACTTAAACATCAAATATCATGTAAATCTAAATTGAAGGATATTCCACCAAGCAAAGATTACTCTGATTTGGAGTATGATAGTCGTGAAAGAATGACAAAATCACATAAACAAGAAATCACAGAAAAACAAGAAGTACATGTGATGAGAAGCTCTGCTGGAAATAGAATCCAAAAAGTCTAAAGGCAAAATCTAAACGAACTTTGAAAATCAGCTAACATGTGAGCTGAAGGTAGGTTTATATTGACGATAAATGTCTGTGATTATAGATGATGCAGAAGTAAAGGAGTGGAAGAAGGGATCTGGAAACATCGGGTCCCTATTTTCCCAAAGTTTATGAAATTTATAATTATCTCAAATGAAAGTTTTCAACTGTTAGTTGTCATCACAAAATACTATGAAAGATATCACTCTGGTTCTCCTCAGAAGTAGCACAGTTCTTTGAGCACTATTAAGGTATCCAGCAACTCAGTAGCTTTCCAGGAATGGAAGAACCAAGGCTGTGGCTGAAAGGAACCACTTGTCCTACTGAGGTATTGCAAGGTCCACACTCTGTAATTTAAAGACAGAGGGGCACATTCACAAAAATATGAGCAGCATTTCCACATTTCCTAGACAGCTTTTCCGTCTTAAACGAATACCTGCGTCTACCCTTGCGTCACAGAGACGTGAAGAGAAAGTGGAAACAGGGAACTCTGCTGCAAAGCAATGTGTAATGAACTGATTAATCCACTGGGACATCACACGCAAAGGAGGATGAGACCTTGGGCCACTCAACCTTGTAATAAACAATGGGAAAAATATCCTTGACAGCTAAAGAAACAAGGCAAGTGATTGTAGGTATACTCCCAAGTTTTCAAATTGTAATTAAGTCTTGTCCTCCTGGTGTGACTAGTAGATCCCTCTGCATCTGAAGCACGGAAGTCTCCTGACAACAAAGATTAGGGTACTCTTTCTGAAAATAGATTCTTCTGGAGCTATACTCCTGATGACATCTCTCATGACTCTGCTCTGGTTGCATGAGGCAGCATAAAGAACACATGAAGAAATGAGCATGACTCTGTTTAAATAAAACTTTATTTATAAAAATAGGCAGAAGGTACAGTTTGGTCATGGTGATGTCTTTATGACTCTCCACACAAGGGATTCCTGTCTTTCTGCTGCCATACAAGTGTAAAGTTTCAATTTCCAAAATAAGGATGATCAAAGCTACATTTGTAACCCCGATAAGCTAACAACACCCATTTTGAGTTGTTCATCAGAACATAGGATTCCTATATTGATTTAAATATCATATCCTATACAAGCCGTATGGCTTAATATGCACTTTGAAGCTATCGATTTTTGACATTTTGATGTTTAATTGGAGATAATTAAAATTCAAGTTTGTTATTAACTATGAGATTTTTTTTAAAGAACCTAGTTCTTTCTGCAGAGTGAAAATGGAGACAGAAAATTACAAACAAGTCTCCAAATGCCAAATATGGAAGTGCTTATACATGTATATTAGTTTCAATAATTATCTCCAGCATTTTGAGAAAACACAGGATTAAAAAATCTGGACTATGTCATGAATAAATGCTATGTGAATCTCAGAGGCAGAATCACAGTTGGTGATTTGCAATGTGCCAATAACACACAATTTTACAGCTTTCTTTTAAACCAAATTTTAAGTGCCAGGTGCAGAAATGAAGTAATTTTGTGTTAAATTGGGAAGGATTTATAATTTTAGAAAAGCTACTCCACAAGAATACATATAGAAACACAGCAAAAGAAAATGAGACCTCCACAAAAACATCACAGACTCAAAATCCCTGCATGCCCTTCAAAAGGTAAAAGAAATGTAGTGTTAAGTTTCTAAGACGTGACTCAACTCCATGTTTTAACAGATGGAATCTTCACTATCCATGAACTAGATCATTCTTTAAGATTCACTTAAGTTAGTTTTTTAATTATGCTTGTCTGGGGTGGGGGTGGGGACAAGCATACAGATGTCCTCAAGAGTTCAGAAGAGGGTGTTAGATCCCCTGGATGTGGAATGGCCATAAGCCTCCTTGTTTAGGTATTAGGAGATGAACTGGGGACCTCTGCAAGAGCAATGACTGTTCTTAACTAGTGAGCCATCTCTCTAGTTCCAAAGGTTGTTACTTAATAGTTAGTAACTAATCTCTCTTCTGTTCCTTGCATCTGATAAGTATGGGGAAAAGAAGACTGGCTGAATCTGGTTAATTATGGGATAAGTTACATGTAAATGCACCCTACTCAATGCCACACATTCCCCATCAGAACCTAGTAAATATACATCATACATCACTGCAAACTACTCTAATGAGTAAAATTATGAGCAGAGTAGGCCAAAGCTGAGTGACTAAATCCAGAACTGAATTTATGAGGAGCTCAGGCTTCTTCCAAGGGTGGTTGGTGCATTACGGGCATCCACTTATCTCAAATGCTTCCTTATTGGAAGCTGGAATCAGGATGATGGTTAAAATAGGCAGAACATTGGCTTCACACACCAAAACCATCATGTTCAGAACTCTCATAGTGCTGAATGTTAAGTTACTTGACATGACCAATACAACTTTATGAACAATATTCAGGTTAGTGACCAGAAAACACAGAGCTAACCCAGGTGATGCTAAAATTCCCATCTAATCAGAGGAGCATGAAATTATAAAAAAATCTCCCGACTTGAGTTGGAAATCTGTTATGATGGACAGAGATGCTGACACTTGCTCTTAAGATGAAGAGTGAGAGCCTTGAGGCAATGAATGCTAACAGCATGAAGGGACAAATAAGAAATGCCCCACAATCACCAGTGAGGACTGTGGTTCTGCTGACACTATGAAGACTAAGGTCACCTCTCTCCATCTATAACTGCATGTGAGTGAGCACACATAAGCACACACACACACACATGTGAAGCCTCTGGCTTACAGCAGTGTTTCACAGTAGGAAGAAGAAACTAATGGTGACCCACCAAGCACATAACTAGTAGTCCTCACTTAGTTACATCATGGTAGTATATATACATTTTAAATACAAAGAACTAATGGAAAACCAATTGGTGTGGTTTGAGTCTTCACACCAATACGAAGGGTTTTGTTTTAAAGGATCACAAAAAGAAAGGCCACAGAAGGGGTAAGGAAGTCTGCTAGAAAAATGTTCAGATCAACATATAACCAGGAAATGAAACTCAAACCTTCCATGGTGTGTAACAATTCTCCTTGACAGAAAAGGAAAGTGAAGACCAAGGAGCTGGGCTAGTGAAGTAGGGATGGCTGAAAAATCAAATCTCCTGGACTTCCAACACTACATGTTCTTTATCTCCTTACCTCTGAACACCTCCCACACTAACAATAGGCCCAATGGCCATAGACTGCAGACTCCTGAAGCCTCTAGTTGGGAGTCTCTTGATTAACCAAAGGTGATAACCCTCACCTCAATCAAGGCAATGAGCTCACCACCTAAAACTTGCTGACTATATTTGGTAGCCATCAAGATAATCGCAAACAATCCCAATGTCATGATAGTGTGACTCAGCATTAACCATGGAACTTAATAAGAGTGGGAAGGAGGAGGGAGGTAGGGAGGGAGAGAGACAGGCCCATATTTCAACTAAAATAGTCAACAAACTAGGCAAAAGAATACATTGGAGCCAGTGCTAGGCTGTGTTGGGAACGGTATAAGCTATGCTAATAATCAAACTTACCTCAGGGCAAGCTCAAACACACACACACACACACACACACACACACACACGCACACACACACACATACATACTTCCAACACCTACAGTCCCTGTCATGACATTACTGAACAGTCAGAAGCAAGTGTGGGTGAATTAAAAAAATGTAGCTTTCTTCCAATAAAGAGAGGGCTTTTGCTTCCTTCAGGCCCAGGCCTGCCAGCCTCTTCTCCTGCCTCTGGGATCTGACTTACAAGCCCACGACACAACAGGATGCTCTATCCAGAAACCCAGAAGTGTGGTGATGTGAGGCAGTCTACACTCCCATCTCTTACACCATACTCCATCTAGAAACCAGCAATGATGATGATCCCATGCAGACCCACACTCCATCTCTTACACCAGTAAGTCCAGTTGTAAAAACCAGAAACATGAGGGAAAGGAGTTTCTTACCAGTTGTCCAGGGTACAATCAACCAATTGCTGGCAGAAATACTCCTCTTGCCACTAAGAGAACCCTCAAATAAGAGTATCAGAACAACCAGGGAACCACCCAAAAGGCTAAACACGTGACTTTTAATTCAACCTCAACAGCATATATTTCTCTACGAACAAGACTATGGACCATGCTTCCAGTCAAAACATTTCTTCCCTCCTTGTAACCTAAGTGTAGGAAGAATTTCTGTGACTCTTCTATACCTATGCCTTTAGCCTACATTCTTTACTCATTTGCAACATGTATAATATACAATGTACCCTTTACCCTCATAATCTGATACGCTAAAGGAAATTCTCTATACTTCAGTGTATAGCAAAACATTGTTATTTAACCTTTCAAATACTTTGAACAATGTAACTTCAAAGGCTGACAAAATCATATGCAAAGTTATCCTTAAAATACAGCTGTCTTAAGAAGACCAGATGCTTATATGGTTTTTATTGTCCTTCCCATGAGTCTGAGTCTATCTCTTGTTATTCCAGTTTCAATCTGTATGAAAGCCTTTTCTTATATTTTTGGTTGTGAGCCTAGCCTTTAACGGCTGAGCCATCTCTCCAACCCATGAAAGCCTTTTCTTAAAGATTTCAGAAACATTACATCATTTTCCTAACAAACTCCACTTTGCTTCACTTTAGCTCAAACTGAAATTCTCTTCTTGATAGAAGTGCTTACTCCAGCTTTCCCTCAGTAGAGGTCTCTGAATGAACTCCCCAGGCTGTCTCCCTCTGCCTGTAAGTGCCTGTCTCTCTTTCAAGAGATTATTAAACTAAAGCTGTGATCCTTAGGAAGACTTGCTTTATTCCTTTACTTCTTAGACTAGTGAAGATCCCTGAACCAGAAGCTTGCCTGTGTCACTGGACAGGGACAATTCCCTTCTTGCTGGAGGCTGCTGCACTTGGCAGGCTGTGCTGGATCAGAGGTCTTTGAAAGTACAGGTGACTTCCATCTATGTCTGGAAACTCAAAGAGTGTATACAGTCTATCCAGGAACATATATAAAGAAAGGAGATAAGTCACAAAAATTTCCTAACAATTTAGTCTTATTCACTCTAAAACTTTGGTGTTTTTTATTTTGGTTTGTTTTTTGTTTGTTTGTTTTGTTTTGTTTGCAATTAATGTTCAAACACTGTCCACCTCAAATTAGAAATCTGAAAAATCACTTAGTTCTACATTTTGGAGACTGTGGCTAACCAATTTTTTTTTTTAAATGGAAGGTGAACGAGGTTGCTGTTGAGTGAGTCACAGGAACAAAGTCACAGAAAAACCTCAACTCAGTGTCAGGTCTGGGATGAAGCAACAGAGGTCAGCCGAGCATCATCCCGCACTTAATATAAGACAGCACTTCCAGTGCAGAAACCAGCCTGTTTCCAAGGCAACCTGCCACGTCTATGGAAAATTCACTCGGGAGTCTGTAAATCCTGGGAGTGCAGAGTTCACTGTTTGAACAAGACACCCACTGGCAACTTAGCTCCCTCTAAAAGCATGACCGGAAAATAAAGAGAAGTTTAACTGCTTCAAAGGATAAAGAAGATTCACACGGCTCTATTAAGATGTGGAGATGGGCAGATAAAACGAAGATGGGTGACCTAAGATGAAAAGGAAAAATTGGTTTATTTTCGAGTTCAAAGGCACCAATCGTGGGGAGTGGGTGGCAAGCCTGTCCTACTAGTGTTCAGGAGGCTGAAGCAGGGGGATACTCAAGTACAGATAAGCCACTGCATACAGGTCCAGTCTCAAAAATCCCAAAATGCACCAGAACATACATTCTATTCAGAGTCCTCACTTAAAGTTGAAGATAACACATACTGTGAACAGGCAGTGTGCACACTGACAAACCAGAATCCAATATTAGCAAAAGATCCAAGTCCAATCAATTTGTTTTATAAAAATCTAAGCCCCGTGTTACATTACGGAAACGACTTTCAGATTAATTTGCATACAAAAGGTAAGAGAAGAGGGTGGGTTTTAAACATCCACTGGGGCACAGCCAGGAAGCTTCAAACATTTTCTGAAGTGTTTGTTGCTCCATTCATTGTTTCAGCATCTTCTACAGGATAGATGAAGATGTCCTTGACATTAGCTTAAATTATCTCTGGTGTACAGTACCATGCTGATTAAATTAGGCTCATTTTAATCATCTGGCAGGTGTATTCTAAAAGCAACCCAATAATAAAAAATGTTAATCAACTCTTCATTAGCACAACCCGTTTAGCAGTACTTTAAAAGGTAAACACACTGTAAATACTAATTGTGTGCCAATCCTCCCTCCCACACATATATGAAAACAATAGCACACAAGCATCCCATATATGTGGTGGGTAAAAACATAAGAACAATAGCACATGGTATTACATACATGTAATGGGTAAGAAAGTAAAGATAATAGCGTACAAGCATCCCGTGTATGTGGTAAAAGCAAAAACCAGTAAGTAGTTTACAAGGACTCCATCCAGCCCGAGTGTTGTGATCATAAAAAGAGAAAGAGGTGGGAGAACATGTTCTGCAGCAGTGTGAGAGAAGGGGGTGCCTCAGTGGGCCCAGGCCGAGGCATCCCTTCCCCCTGAGGGACCAGACACGACTGTATATTATAGAATAGGGTTTATTCATGGCATGGGGAGGGGAGTTAAAGGGGTGGTAGAGGCAGAGAAAGGCAGAGAGAGGGAAAGAGTAGAGAAGCAGAGGCCAGTCATGACCACGTGGAGAGAGGAGGGAAGGGAGGAGATCAAGAGGGCAAGAGAGAGGCTAAGAGAGTGAGAGAATAAGAGAGAGAGGAGGGGCAAGCAGCCCCTTTTATAGTGGGTCAGACCTACCTGGCTACTGCCAGGTAATGGTGGGGAGGGGCATATACCTGGCTGTTGCCAGGTAGCTGTGGGGTGGAGCTTAGACAGAATCCTAACACCTAGAGAGTCACTTGCAGCCTTTTGTCAAAATGCAACTCTCCTTAGGAGTAAATACCACAGAACTTAATGAGTTTACCTAAGGAAAGAATTCAAAACCTACAGTTTAAAGGAAATTGATTCTGAGGAAAACAGGTCTCAACCTTGCATAACGTCTGGAAGAAAATGTCCCAGAAGATGACCTGGAATGGGTGAGGCAGTTTCTCTCCCTGAAGAGAGTGAGGGGCAGGAAGATGACCCACAAGCTGTGTGAACCTGAACACTTTCTCTATCAATCAGTACTGGGGTCTGGTATTAGTGATGAGAAATTTGGGTTGGTTCCCTCAAGCAACAAGTGCACAGGTTCTTAATAAGCTACTATTTATTCAAGAGGAAGTTTCAGGCCTGAGAGTCTGGTCAGAATGTGGTGTCAGCCCTGGGGATGGCAGCTAAGCCATATAATCTATATCCCGAAGACCAAGGCTTTCTTAAAGACACACCATCTCGTAGGCATTTTTTTTCTATGGAGGGTTTCAAGGGGTGTAGTAGACAAAGGACCAGAAGAGAAAACGTTCACAGCCGGTTACTCCAATAATGAAGAAGTCACCAGAGCCCAGATTAATAGGGAAGCAGTGGAGTGAAAAGACAATTAAAATGTATAATTATGGAAATGCAGAGCCCGGACTTATTTAAAGGATTTGGCAGGTGTGGGGTGGGTAGTACCACAGAGGTGGGAATTGTACATGGGGTTTGGGCTCCCAGTAGGATGGATGGGCAGAGGGGAGGTTCAAGGACACACCAGTGACTAAGCAATCAGCTTATAGAAACACGAAGAGGAAGAATAGTGGGCTGGAAGGAAATTATCACAATTCTCATGGATATGGGAAGAAAAAGGAGCCTCTCAGACTGGAGTCTGACTGAAGACTGGCAATTCCAACACAAATAATGATTGTGGCTATGAACACAGAGACTATGGGTCTTTATACAAAACTATTTTCAAAGAAATGTTTACATATCAGCCAAGTAAGCTGCAGGCCTAAATATGTAGGACCCTATAGATAGGGACTTTGTTTGCCCTGAAATATTTTCTCCCAAACAAAATGGTGAATTTTGTTTACATGAGCTGAACTAAAGCCCCGTGAAATGCTCTGCACCCACTAGGCTGAATGGCTGATAAGAACTTAAGTGACTGGAGAGGTTGAAATGTCACAACCAGGGAGATAGCTCAGTGGGTAAGAGTGTTTGCTGGGCAAGCATGAAGACATGAGTTCAAGTCCCCTGGAACCATGTAAAAAGCTAGGAGTGACTACATAGATCTGTAACACCAAAACCAAAAACAGCAAGCTTCTATTCAATGAGAGCCCTTGTCTTAAGGCAGAAAATAACAAAAGAAAATACACAAAGGCCTCCTCCTATGGCCACCACAAACACACACATAGGGCCTGTATATGCACATGTATATGCACATGTATATGCATAGCATGCACATAAATATACACACTAAAAATTATTTTCAAGTGAAATAAAACATTATCCTGGACTCTCCTTAGCACCCTTAAAAATCCTTCATTGCCCACTTCTGTGTGTGACCTAACATTCTTGTGATCAGGGAAACCCTTTGCAATGCACAGATTCTCTAGCTCCAAAGAACCTAAAGAGAAGAAAGACAGTGTCAGGGGCCTATTATAGAGACTGCCAAATCTTGCTCCATCCTGACTAGCTAATATTCTCACCGATGTATTTTTTTAAAATGACAATTTATACCTTCATCTGTTACTATAAAAATTTCATTAAATGATTGCTACATTGGAACATGGCATGTGTCCCCAGGCCAATGGTCAATAAATACTTGGTTCCTCTGGGGTGATGGGTGTGTTTTTCCTATGTTGTCCCTTGAGATAGCCTAACTTCATGCCTGCAGGTGAATGCCTGCATTCTGTACTACCGCACAGACTGCTGGGAGTTTAAAGCCCAATTGTTACATTATCAAGAATCTTTAGAAACAAAACAAAACCAACAAGTATTGACCTAAAAGGAAAAGAAGTAGCAACTTAAAATGTTGTAAAGTGTTCACAGAATATCACAACCCTGATTTCAAAAGTAGCGTTGAGTTTGCCTAAAAAAAAAAATATGAGCAAGTCTGATATAAACAAGCCATTAAGCCAGGAACCTTCTTCTTTCGGGAAACCGCACTGTTGGTAAATTGCTGCCGCTTCAGAACTGACCTGATTCAAATGTGTCAGACAGTAATATAATTTAAGAAAGTGCCAGATCACGAGAGGAAAAGTCACACCAGAAGTGGAGATCTCATCCTGCATAGGACAGAGGGACAAACGGCAGACCACATAGCAGAGCTGTGGCCCCTTAGTGCAGCCTTACTCACCAAGCAGGATCTGAACTAACCCAGGGACTTAGTAACACACAGCAAGGTTTGCCACCTTTTACAGCACTGTTCACCAAGTGACATCTAAGGTTAAGGCTGAAGAGGCGGTTCATTCAGGAAAGAGCTTGCTGGGCAAGACTGAAAGAAGCCCTGAATTACATTTCTAGAACCCAAGTGTGATAAGCCAGGCATGGTTGAGCACATTTGGAATGTCAAAACCAAGGAGATGGAGACAAGCAGATCCCTGGTGGCCAATGACTACCCAGCCTAGACTACTGTGAAGCCCCAGACTGAGAGAACCTAGGTTTAAGTGAAAAAAAGTACAGTTGTCAGGGCCTAGGACACCACTCACAGGTGCCCTCTGGCCTCCACACACACAATAATTCAGTAGAACTGTCTATTACTAAGTCCCTGGGTCAGTTCAGACCTTGCTTGGTGAGTAATGTTGCCAGTTGTTGGGAAACTCAACTCCAATGCCAGGTCGGCTGTTCAGAGGTAGCTTGGCATTGTCTTCCATACTCTTGAGAGCTGGACCTGTAATTTTACTGCCCTGGTGTCTACTACAGGTGGCAGGGTTTATCAAACACAAGTAAAAAGCAATGCGAGGCAATGTGATAGTAAGCTGGGTTGAGAATGGAGAGTCACGTGGACTTGTGTGGAGCATGAGGAAGCTATAGGCAGAGTGACAGGAAGAACTAGTCCCAGAGTGTCCTGGAGGTGTTGGGAGTCACAGGGGTCAGCTTTCAGGCAGGCCCACACAAAGGCAAGATGCAAATTCTTACTCCCCAGCCCCACCCCCACTCACCACGAAGGGCATGGAGGAACCAAGGAAGGAAGCAGGCTGAATGTCTACTCCCTTTACACTGAGAAAATGGATACAATGGCTCTCCTAAATAAATAAATAAATAAATAAATAAATAAATAAATAAATGGCTCGCCATGACTTTTAAGTCATGAAAGAGGCATAGAAGGCCTTATCTATAGCAACAAAACCAAATGGCTCCAAGGAATAAAGTTTTCTTGATAAACACTTTTGCGAGCACATGAAGAGAAGCTTCACAAGAAGAGTATTCTGCACAAAGTCAAACCTGGTCACATGGTTGTTTACAGTCACTTGTAGAGTGAGTGTTCAAATATTTTCCTGCACAAGTACCAGTGTTTTCACTACATCTGGGGCTCTGCCTCAGATGCCACAGGAAGTGCTGCATTTTATGATGAACAGAACAAAACACAACCCAAGGAAACACAAGGAAAAGAACCCACGAGCAGGCATTAAAAAAAAAGAGAGCCACTTGTTCCAAAACACTCAATGGGAAGGATAATATATACGTGGAGGACATGTAGGGTAAAGGGAGAGAAGAAATAAGTATATATAATAAAAATAAAAAAATAACAAGATAAATTAAAATGGGGAGGAGGGTGTCTGACACAATCTTATGAGACAGACAATAAACTTCCTAGGATGTTACTGAGTTCATTTTCTGTTGGACAGCTACTGCTAGGCATGAAACTTGCCCTTAAGAATAGTTTGTTTTCCTATGAGACTTCCTTGGAGAGAACCATTTTCAACCTATAAAAATCATGTATAGTCACTACCAAGAACGGTAGTGATACACATTCTTGTGATACACACATTGTGAATGGGCTGGTTGTTTGCTTCTTTTTCAGAGTTTTTGTTTAGAATTCACCATTTTCATACAGTGCTGATGATGAAACAAACTGTTCCTTCCATCATCTGGAATTGACTTGTAACATCCTAACGTTGATGCCAAACAAAATGTTGCTTAGTCAGAAAAGTTCTTGCTTTGCAAGCATAAGATCATGAGTTCAGTGCCCAGAACCCACAGACAGACAGACAGACAGACAGACAGACAGACAGATCAAAAACAGACAGACAGACACAGATAGCCAGCTATCCAGATACCCATCCATCCATCCAGATAGACAGACACACAGACAGACAGACAGGTATAGTAGTGTATGCTGAGAAGGATGCAGAGTGGTACTTGCAGGCCAGTCAGCCTAACCTACTGAATGAGCTCCAGACAAGTCGCAAAAATTGTCTCAAATATAAAAAGGTGGACAATGTTTGCATAACCCCACTTGAGGTTGACATCTGTCCTCTACACATGTGTACCTGCCCCACCCACCTCTCAACATGTATGCTGAGAGAGCTAGGAAGAAAACAGTAAATTAAAGAAAAAAAAACAAAAACAAAACCCACCAAACCAGGAAAAAATAGAAGTCTCTCAGCTATTTGCCATGCCTGCTGATTTAGACCATAAGGTGACCCAGGCTTGTCTGAGAAAGCTGGTCTTCCACGAGCAGCTCATCTGCAGCCAGATCACTATGGGAGCAAGACAAAGGCTGTGGGAGACATGACAAACCAGCTGTTCTTTGTCTCCCAAAGTCCAGAGGACAAATGTCTACTTGCTGCAGACAAACAAGCCACAAAGTCTCCAGTTAGGGGCCTTTTCCAAAATATAGTTTTTAATCTCAGCCTCATAGATCTTCATCATTCTATTTAAAAGAACTCTGATTACATTTAGGGAAAGAAAAGTGGATACACACATGGGCACTAATGGGATCTCTGGACACGGATGGTTTCAAAGCAGCAGCTAGCAACCCAAGATGCATTCTGAAATCACATGGGTTAAGCACGAAGTTTTATCAGAAGGCCAATTAATAGTCAATTTAACAGCTCTGTGGAAAGAGTACTAAATTAAGAGTGTCAACACCATATATTTGATATCAGGGCCCATCTCACATGTGTCAAGAAAATTACACAAGTGTAGGAAATTCTCGGAGATGAGAGCCATCAGTGGTGACTCATGACTGTGGCTGACAAGTCCAGTTGTTTTCAACATCTGGTAGAGATGATGCCATTAAGAGGAGCCCAGTCTCTATAGATCTTTCACGAAAAGCAAAGAATAAATTAACTCAAGCTCCCAAGGAATAGTTTTTTTAATTATGGAAAACAGTAATCCCAAGTGACACAGATACATTAGAAACTGATGTGTAATGTTAGTATCTTATAAAAATAACTGTCATTTTCGTTAAAATTAAGCCAATATTCTATGTATGCTATCAAGAATCTTCAACACCTACATCATCCTAGCCTTATATTAGTCGGGTCATTCCTTACCCTCTCATCCCTGTAACAATCCAGACAATTCAAGCCTTGGGGAGTGACTTGCAAATATATATATTTTCCTGGTTCAAAATATTACCTAAACTTATAGCCCCATACCCAGAAGCTCTCCAGATGTGGTTGCTGCACTACTTGGAATTTGTTAGAAACACAAATATTCGTACCCACTGAATCAGAAAGGTTGGGGGCTGTAGTTTTAGGCACCTGCTATACAAACTTCAGACAAGGAACAAATCTCACTGGAGTCCTTTTAAGACACATGTTTAAAATGACAGACACGATGTAGCTCCTTAATTCAGGCTATCACACTGTGAGAACCATTAGTCTCGAACTGGTGTCAACTCCAAGTGACTCAAGCTAAGCAAAGCGTCAAGACCCAGAGAAAGGTACAGGTGGGGTTTGCTGTTAACTATGCCATCCTCCTCTGCCACTGGAATTCATGTGCTCAGTAATGCTGCTAATGGCATCAGGAAGCAATGAGGTTCCAGACTGCAACTCTGATGACAGATTGTTGGCGTCAATGTGCTCTAAGGGCAAAGATAGTTCTAGAATTGCAGCTAGGGTGCGGTTTGACATGATTTGCATTAAACACAAGTTTGATCAGAAAGACAAAGAACAGAAATCACAGGCACTGTCTCAAGTTACTTTTCTATCCACTGTGATAAAATATTATGAACAAAAGCAACTTGGGGAGGAGAGGGTTTGTTTCATATCACAACTCTCATGTCACGTTCCAGAGAATGGGAGGACTCAGGGCAGAAGCTCAAAGCAGGAACCTGAAGGCAGGAACCGAAGCAGAAGCCATGAAGGAGTGCTGCATACTGGCTTGTTGTTCCTCATAGTTTGCTTACTCTGTTTTGTTATATATAACCCAGAATCAGCTTCCCAAAGTGGGCACAGCCCACAATGGACTGGGACCTCCCACATCAATCATTAATCCCAAAGGAAAATATCCCACAGGACAATCTGGTGAGAGTATTTTCTTCACTGGGATTTCCCCTTCCCAAATGACTTGACCTGTTTACAAATTCACAAACAAACAAACAAAAAAATCAGGACTCAAAATATGAGCAGGTAAAATATACCAATGGATCCCTCTTCGTCTGCTTTCAATTTAACTGCTTGTGAGAAGATAACTTGAATACAGCCCACCCTGATGCCTTGCATCCTGCTGACTTGTTCCAGAATCAAGGCAAAGTTTCCCTAACTAGTTGGTTTCCTCGGATCCCAAATCCAACACCCCCACCTGAAAGCCTGAGCTGAGCCAACCAGAATGAAGACACTCTACAAGAGGACCTTTCCAGTGCTGTTTCAATTCCAACTTATGGAAAAACACGTAAAGGCCAGACACCATTACTGCCCAAAGCCTCATCTACAGAGGTAAGCACAGGGAGAGGAAGACAGCAGTAACCAAGGAATATGTGCAGTATATAGGTTAACAGCAGAGCTCAGGGTTCTTCCAATCATCCCTATAAGAAATGTACCAGCATAGATGCCGAAAGGGAAGTTGTTTTAAGAATCTCAATAGCCTCAAATACACACAGGGAGACTAATTATGAGACTAATAAATAACCACAGCATGAAGAAGGTGGAGGCAGGAAGGTCAGGAGTTCAAGTCCCACCTGAGCTTTATGAGACTCTATCTGTATGACAACCATTCTGTATATGTGTGTGTCCATATGCATGCATACATAAAATGAGACTAATGAAATACTGCTATATCTATATTACTCAGAGCATATCTGGTTCCAAAATATACATATACATTCATCCATCAATCCATCCATTCATACACATACACACACACACACACACACACACACATACACATACACACACACACACCTACCTCTGAGAGTATGTAGAGGTGGCAAAAATTTACCAAATAGCAACATACCTATGAGATAATCAATACTACAGAATTATACTAGGGGCATCTTCTACTGTGCACTCCTTTCCTTCTTAGCTCTTATTATTCATAGAAATGTGCTTTTAATATGAAAGCAAATTTACCGTCAAGTGAAATCAAGAATATAATAAATATATGTTCTTTAGGAACCTAGCAAAATATCAGCATAATAGATGATATCATTAAAAGTAATGAAAGATTTTGATATTCGAAATTGATATTTTATATTAAAATTTAAATGTGACATGTTCTAAGCATACTTTTATGCAAAGACATTAGGGCTGTGTGGACCACAGCAATAACCCGAACCTATCTCACCAGCACACTTCAGAACCCTCTGGGAATAGAGATAGCTCTTATTTTCAATGGAATTTACCAAGCTGGCTTTCTTTATCTTTCCCACTATTTTTGATATTTAATGTAATCTTGAGGCTCAACACAATGAACAAGCACATTAGAATTTAGGACCACTTTAGACCCGTGACAGACAGATAAAATGTGGTTATCACTCTCTAAACATGGTTGAGACCAGCTGAAACAGCAAGGATTTACCAGCCCATTGTATGGCTTTGAAAACACGCAAAAGCAAGAAACGCTCTTAAACGTTCAGCTCACTCTCCTTGCATGTTATCTCATAAAATTTAGTTATTCAACATTTGATAGTAAGAACACAAAAACGTTCCTCATGGGACTTTCAGACCGTATGCAAATTCATAGAGTAGGGGACAAGACTCAAGGCTCATCAGAGCCTAAAGGGTAGGTAATCATCTTCAGCCTACTCCTATTAACAGGTCAAATAAAGGGACAGCAGCAATTAACAGCAAGTGACAGGAGATACAACAGATTACGTGCTCTGCCTGAACTCTTTATCTTCACACTTGCTTTTAAAAATAGAACAGCAGGAGTTTCAAGATCCAACTTTTTTTTTTTGCCATACATTTTAAATGTAACATAAGTAATCAGCCAGAATCATACCACATCATTCCTCCCTTTGGGAAGATTACGAATATTACATGTACCACGTGTATTAAATAATTATGACTGGAAATCATCACAGCACGACGAAACACAGGTGTCACTGCCAAGAAGTCATCCCGGGATGTATTACGCTGAGACGCATGCTTTTAAGCGCAGTAAGAAAACCACTCTGAGTTCTTAACATTACACAGAATAATAACCACAGCTGGGGGAGGGGCAATAAGCACCTGGAAGAGTTCCCAAAGGGACCAATAATTACTGGGCACTTTCCTGTCCTTCAGACAGCATGAGGAGACTCCAACTTAGATACTGCTGCTCTGTGATCACGGAAGAAATGCCTCATTCAGTCTAGAAAGACAGACTTGGGGCAATGACTATGTTTAAACTCTAATTAACTAGAACATTGACCATTGATTGTAGTAGCTGCCAAAACCTTAGCCTTATCAAGTCTTCACATAAAATACCTTCACAATTTCCTGTAATTGTGCTTCCTTGAGCTGTAGCTAGTCAGATGGAGACAGGTAAGCTACACAATGGAGCTAGCCTCTTCAGGCAACGCACGCAATTTATCCTGAGCAAGCACACAATCTTCCTATTGCGTTTTTTAGTCTGAATCTGTGAGCTCAACTACATTTTAAAGACCTTGTTTATAGCCAACAGCATCTACCAATCATTTTAAACTTAGTTTCCTATATGTCACAGGCGGTCTTTATCTCCTTTTGTTCTACATTTCCTATATAAATCTCCATTAATAAAAATGACAAATTCACTATCCAACAACAATGACACTTCATAGGACATGGTGGTCCCCAAAACCCAATCTTCCCCGTGAAGTATTGTTCTTACTGATTCCAAGGCCAGGAGCAGAATGAAGGTCACCTGTGAGGTGCCTGGAAATGGCTTCACTTTGGCAAATACTTTGAATAAAAAGACCTTGTACAAGTCTTTGATACTGTCTCCATCACACCTCAAACCCAATGACTGCTCTCACAAGTAGCCCACTTTTGAAGACCAGTACTCCAGGTCCAGTTGTTCTCAGACATTACTTCAGTTAGTCACAGCCTGTTTGCTGATCTTTTGAAAGATGGTTGAATTTCCTGTGTGTTAAGTAAGCATGTAATCTGTGTTGGGTGAACAGGAATGTGTGTTGGGTGAGCATGTAATGTGTGTTGGCTAAGCATGGTAAGAGAATAAAGTCTGTGTACAGTGGTGCTGTTGAATGGCATCACTGGAAGATATGTTCCACCTTCAATGTACTTGAATCACACCCCACAGAGAAATTCAAGCCTTGTATTTGTTAGGGGGGAGTGTGTGGGCTGGGACCTTAAAGTACAACATAAGCCTCAAAGAAATTATGTTCACAGAAGCGCAAGGAAAGCAGTCGTAATAACTAGTGTGGTACCACACACCTCTCATCTCAGCACTCAGAAGGAAGAGACAGAGTTCTTTAAGCTCCAGGCCAGGAGACTCTACATTCTAAGCTCTAGGCCAGCCAGGACTACACAGTGAGACTCTGTTTTGAAAACGTAGAAAAGAAAAAAGAAAACTAATGTCTCCCCTTGGGTCCTGTGTGATTTTACAGTCACTCCATATTTGGAGATAATTAGGATTTTCTTCCAACTCAGGAGAAAAAAAAACACTTTGTTATGCTCTTTTAACTATCAGTTTAAAATAAAACAGCAGGAGTATGATATTAAAGGTTTCACTTCAAAAACAGAATGTTTTTCATTATTTAAATGATCTACTCATTTTTCACTTATTCATTATTCTTTAGGAAAGCATATCTTTATAGCCCACACCTTCAGCATCAAAGACAAGGACTCATATGCCCTGCACTCCAGAACAGAGTTCCACCTCTGTGTACCAATTTAATGCTGTAAATATGAATGAACTCATCTCATGTTTGCCCGGGTCTCCTGAGCTCCAGCTATATAAATGTGTTAAAATTGATTATCTACTACAAAATATAAGTAAAAGACAATGACCTTGGACCAGATGGAACTGTGAATGAAAACTCTGTATAAACAATATAATACAAGGCTCGAGTATGAAAACTCAGATATAAACTTTCAAGGTCACAAAACCGCACAAATGCATATTGAGGAAGATGGGAAATGTCTGTGCTTGGAGTCCGTGGCTGACTAGGCTTGGTACTTCCAGGAAAGGCATGATGTCAGAAGACACGTTCATCAATACCAACAATCCACACACACAGGGAGATTTGGGGGGTGGGAGGGAGGCTCAAAAAATTATGATCCCAATTCCTTTTGGAAGACTTGAGTATTTTGACCTGAGGGTAGCCTCAGACACAACCCTGTGAACTCCTTCGCTCAACAACCTCCCCAGAGGCAGGTCACAGAAAAGACTTCCTCTCTTACAAGGTAGGTAAGGACACTCAACCCCTTACCCCAGAGCCATCTGTGGCTCTAGAAAGAGTCTTCAAACCTTCCTTCTACTTCTGTCAGAGCTTGTCACAAAACAATCACCCTACATAGCCCGCAGTAGGCCTTGAGGTTCCCCATTCCACAGAGGCTTTGCCTCACAACCTGGGACTAGGAAGAGCAATTCACTAAGCTACTACTGCCTTAGCCCCGCCTCTCTTCCTTCCTCCAATCACATTTGCACATGGGGGCCATGAAGTCATCCATTACATTGTTCCTTCTTTTTTGTTTTAAAGATTTATTTATTTATTATATGTAAGTACACTGCAGTTGTCTTCAGACACACCAGAAGAGGGACCAGATATCATTACAGATGGTTGTGAGCCACCATGTAGTTGCTAGGATTTGAACTCAGGACCTTTGTTAAGTCCTCTTAAGTGGTCTAGAGCTCTTAACCACTGAGCCATCTCTCCAGCCCTGCACTATCCCTTCTTAACCTGTTTCTGAGTACATCAGTGTCAGCTGTGAGCAGATGCTAGAGAGGAAAGATATAACAACATCCTGCTACTCTGACACAGGCCATGAGGTTTAACCAGCTAAGGCTAGCACACAAACCATCAATGTGCCATTACAGGCATGTTCTCTCACATAACTAACTTGGCCTGCACAGTCTCTTAGACCAGTGGTTCCTGACCTTCCTGGTTCTGTGACCCTTTAATACAGTTCACATTGTGGTAAACCCCAACCATAAAATTATTGTGTTGCTGCTATATAATGTGATTTTGCTACTGTTGTATAATGTGAATATCTGCATTGTCTGTTGGTCTTGGGAGACTTCTGTAAAACCATCATTTGGTGTACTCCCAAGGGGTTGCAACCCATGGATTGAGAACCCCTGTCTTAAATGACTAGGGATAGCAAGATTAACAGGTTGTGTCAGTTATCAAAGAGCCTGAGTTCATTCATACCTTCCTTTTGCCTGATTTCCCCTCCCCTAAAAGGCTTGAGGCAGGCCAAGGGAGATTGGCCAGGTTACATTTGGACATATGGTTTAAAGCAAAACATCAAAGAACAGGGGTACAAGGAGGCAGGCCTGAAGAAATGAGTAGCTTCCTCCACAAACAACTCCACTCCTCTGAACCACACCTGAGAATCCAGGAGGAACAGTAGCAGCTTAAAGTTACAGAAGCCCTCTACCCCACCATTCCCAACAACCAAGAGAAGAACACAGGGTGAGCCTCAGAGAATCACAAAGAAATGCCCACTCCGCAAGCAGAAGTAAGCAGGGTTAACCCTATAGAGAGTGGGCACAGTTGCATGCATCATTTATGTATAACTGATCAATCAGGATTAAACAAACACTCATGTACCCTCACTGTATAAGCAGACTAGAGGGGGAGGGAACCTTCCTCAGGGAGGCCAGCTTCCCTGCCTTTGAGGTGGCATGTGTACTTGGTAGGTTGGTCTTCTGGATTCAGACTACCTTGTGTCCTTACTTCCCCAGTTAAAGCCTTCCTTTTCCTCAAATCTGTCTCTAGTCAATTTCACAGTCAGACATGGGAGGCCCAGAATAGACAGTGGATATCTCTTTTCCTCAAAGATTGCCATGCTGAGCCAGACCCTACGAGACCCCACAGGCAGAAGGGATCATGACCTAACAAAAGACAACATGGGAGTTAGCCAACAATATTAAGAGAAGTTTAAAAAGCCTGTTAGGAAAATGAGTGTCAATTCAGTCTTATTCTCAGCTTCAAAGTCTGTACACAAAGAAACCAAAGAGAAGAGGGCAAGGCTAGAGAGAAAAGAAAGATATCATATAACCATGGGTGTACCAAACCATGCTTTTGGTGGTCTTGTTACAAAAGACACCCATAGACTCATACTGCCACAAAAGCAAATGAAATGCTGAACAAGACAAAGCGATAATTTAAATCTCAGTATAAGCTTCAAGAATCAGATAGTTTAATTACCGCCTATGGCAGGATTTCGGTTTTAAGGGACTATAACAAACAGAGGGAGAAGCATTTAAGATATGAAAATAGCTAGCTAGCATTATGTTTACCCGTATCCATGCTGACCTGGACTCTAAGCCACTTCAAAACACTCAAATAACACACAAAAGAATATGGCGCCACACCAGGGAAGTACTCTGAGGCCAGACTTTGAAGGAGAGACGAACACAGCCCACGTGGCTGATCCACACTCTGTCCGGGGAGTCTGAAGTGGCCAGCGGCACTCAGTCCACGCTGCCTCCAGGGCTGTGGCACACACACTGAGCAAGTGTAACCCAGGCAGGAAATAGCAATGCTTGAGTCAGAACCATGAAGAGGTTCTTTCAGATCCTCCAGATCTCAGTGCTGAGCCACAAATAAACTGTCCTGGGAACTGTTGTGCATTCAGAGAAATTAGGCCTCGCAAGGTCTCCCAGTAGCGGTATACCGGAACGTTCAGCCACACAAAGGTGTAACTGGAAAAAAATCAATGGCAAATTCTCAGGGAGCCCAAACATATTAAAAGGAGAAGAAACTGGTGTGTAGAAGGGGTGCTTGCCCTGAGGAGCATGTTCAGGGCGGTGGCATGTACAGATCTGATGTTACGAACAGCAAGTCACAACATAAGGAAACTTAGATACAAGCGTCGACACTGAGGGCAAATGGAAGATCAGCTGTGTGCATTCAGCAACTGCCAGGGGCTTCGGTAGAAAGGTGTGCTCTGTTTAATCGAACCGCTCAAAGTAATCGCAGCAGGAGAATAAGCATGTTTTTTGTCTGAACAAAGTCTTGGACTTTCATGATAACCAAAGAAGCTTAACCAAGCTCAACTGAAACACGTTGACTGGGGCTCTGGCGAGATAAGTCCGAAAGTTACCAACTGCTGTTTTATGTATTTCACCATTAAGACCAGTATGCGCTTAACACACAAATGCCAGCAATGCCAGGAAAGGATACAAAAATTTATTGTGGATGTGCTTTTAAGTTAATGTCGGTTTACTATCCATCAGCTATTCTCGTGCCAATTAGCACCTTAAAAAAATGTGTGTAAATATTTAAAAAACATGTTTGCAATTAAAAGGAGGAAATATTACACATTAAAATCAGGAAGAGACTTTTAGGTTAAATGCTGGAAGGTAACTGATTCTCAAGATATCACATTTTCACAGCTTAGCAGAAACCGGTAGATCCACCCTAAAATAAAACATAACAGACAGCTCCTGCTTAAAATTCAGCAAATGTCAATTATTGTTTACTACTTCAAAGCTAATAGGTTCTCTAATTGAATGGAAGAGGTTTAAACTCAGGGCATCATTAACTTGCATGCCATGTCAGTAATGAAGTGTTGACAAGCACTTTCAGTATCAACATGCGAAAGTTCCAGAATTCTTTGTATTAATTTTTAGAGGCTGCCCTTTATTTTATTTTATTTTTTTTAAACAGTATGAAAAGTCAGTGTCCACTACTAGGTTTAGAAGCAAGCTTTATTCTTAAGAAAACTAAAAAGAACAGAAAATTGCCATAACATAAAGGATAGAATTTCTAAAGAAAATTGTCACAGAAAGAAGTAGGGGTAATCCAAAATAAACAATATAAGAAGTCACAATTGAGCCAAACAACAGCCATTCACCCTGAGTCAGTATCTCACATTACTGAGACGTGGTATTTAAGTTGTTGAACTTTGAAACTAGGTCAAAATTGCTAATAGAAGAAATAGTTATTCTTTATTGAAACCACAACAATCTCTCTCATGTCAGAAAGAAAGCCAACAGTGTTCATTCATGAAGAAAAAGGTCTAGAAAGCAAGCAAATATTAAATAATGATACCAGTGTTTCAGGATCTGGGTGAAGTTAGGTAGACAAATTTAGACTTAGCCTTTTCAGTCAGGCCTGATTCCTACAATTTATTTTCTGACCTACACACCTACACACACACACACACACAGAATTTTTTTTTAATTTAATGGTAATTCAAGCAGGGTGGAGTGGTGGTAGACAGAATTTTGGAGGCAGTGAAACTAGTTTCCCGTTTATAATGGCGTCATTTTAACTTGTACAAATGCATGCAACATCAGATGTACTCTAGTGTAAGAGATAGAACCTGCAGGGCCATCTACAGGCAAATGTGGTATGGTGAAGACGCTCGTGGTAAGGGACAGAATCTTCACCCTACCACCCATGGCCAAGCTGTTCTGAGAATTTGCCATTGATCCAACATAGATTTTTCCAGTTACACCTTTGTGAGGCTGCACATTTGGTATGCGGCTAGGGGGAGACTTTTCAGGGTCTATTTTCTCCAAACAGACAAAGTCCTACAAGCAATGAGGACCCTTCTAGGCGCTAAGCATGAGAACTAGGTCAGGCACGTGATCTGAGATGGACCAATAAATTACATCGCGCGGAACTCTGGGGAGAAAGGCAGGTCTCCGGGCGTACAGAACCCTTATAAGGAAAATCCATCAGTAGCAGTATGAAGCAGACAGTGTCGTGGACAAACTAGGGCAGAAACAGTCCGCCCCCGCCCCACAGGTAAAAAAGATGTATTTCAAGATGGGAGAGCTGAGCCAGGCAGACACAGGACGTCCAGAGTTCCCGCTAACTTCCTCTACCAGTGCTCATCAGCTTCCTGTGCCGTTTAGAGACAGGAAAAGCCGTGTAGAGCCGCTACAGCTTTACTTTTGTAGGAAGCTAAGTTGACTCTGCTTTTGTGATACGCACTATAATGAGGATGCCCGGATACTTCTAAAATCTTACAAGCAATGAGAACTTAATATACGTAACGGTGCTGTTTCTTTTTTCAATCCCTTCGAGCAAATTTTGAACGAAATTGGAGCATTTAGGTTTTTTAATTGTGTTTGCTTAGATCATGATCCCTGAGTATTAACCAGCCTCCCATACCAGGTAGAATTTCCTCCCTTAAATGACCAGGGAGTAAAGGGTCTTTCTACCCATCATTTTAAGGTCTCATAATCTACTTCCCTTGGAATACTCAGGCTACTGCTACCATTAAACTGTGTCTACCTCAGTTATACAAGGATGTATTGTTTATCTCCCATTTCTTGGAGGGAAAGACAGGTTTAAACCCGCTAAACCAACAAGGGTTGTGGCTTTATATACTTCAACAGCCTCAGTGAGCAGCAGCACCAGCGTTTTTAAGATGTGGTTTATACCCAGAAAATAACTACCAACGAGGATAACCACAATGTCCCAAGGCCACGGTGTATCAGCAGCCACATATAACCTTCAAGGCTACTTTTCAGTTATAGAGGCAACTTGGGTGTTTCTGGCTGAGTATGTGGAGTGAATTCAGACACATGCACTCCTCTTCAGGAGATGACAGCTGTTACCCGGCTTCTTTATCCCTTGTAGGTGGGTATAAGTCGCTTTGATATAAGATGACAAACCCCCCCGTACCTTGTTATACCAGTAAAAATCCTAGTAGTGCTTTGCAGGGGCTTTTTTTCGACTTGTCTTATTCCAAAACTGATCTGAGTTCTTAGTGGAAATTTTGCCCCTCTGTATGAGCCTCATGGAATTGCAGGCAAGAACTGCAGAGTAAATTTGCTATAATTGCTCTGCTTTTTAGAGCAACCGATGAGATGCTTGTCATCCCTACTAACCGATGTCATCCAGTGTTACGTCATATACAACATGGGAACGAGGTCTTTGTCTTTCCTGGCAGCCCGTGTGAAAGAGGGCAAAGGTGAACTGTTACAGAGAGCGCAAAGAGTCCTTGAGTTCTAATCCTAACTTCCCTTCCTCCAACCCAGACACACTTAAACCATCCTAACTAGAGGAAATGACTAATTCTGTAAATACATGGCATGCATTTCTATCTTACAAAGCTGTTGTATGCACCCGTTCTGGGAATAGACTCTGGGAGCTCCATGCTGAGCCACTGTTCCTCCACGGGGTGCATATCTTCTCTCTTTTCCGCCTGGGGTACATTTGCTCCGTGTTGAAAGCCACCTTACCTCTAAATCAATCTCCTTTTAACTGTTTTTGCTAAAGCACTCCACCTTCCTAATCCCTCTGTGTTTCTGTGTGTCTTTTTAATACAGGTGGCTGCTGTACTCTGCGCCTTGTATTTTAATTAATTGTGCTTGAGTCTTACAGGAGCTCATTTTGACTGAATCGGTCTTATTGGCAAAGTAGTATTTTTTCATTGATCTAGGATTTAAAAGGCTTTGTTGGTCCATCGATGCAAAGTTGTTATGATTTTCTAAACCCAAAGCACTTGGTGGACTATCCCGGCCTCTTACAATCATTAAATACATTCCTTTGCGTTTTCCACCAGAAGCTATAAATAAGTATCGGGGAAGTAGCCAGATATATAGTATTATTAAAAGCCCAATTTATTTTAAACAGCAAGCCTCTAGGCCATTCACAAGATCACTTCAAAGAAAACTGAACACTGAAACACGAATTCTCCCCGAGATACACAAGTCACAGTTGGGGGTAAGGGGGGGTACTAGAACCCTAAGGTTCCAGGGTTTTAGTAAGCTCACAAAACAAGAGTTCTCATGTGAACACAAGGCTGTCAGCACCACACCTTCACCTTTAAATCGAGACTCCACAGTTTAACAAAGCTACACCTCCAACAGACGCACAGGCACAGCAGGCAACAGAAAAAGGATGCTCCCTGGCAAGGACAGGAAGCTGCCCTCGATCTATGAAGAGTGACTTCACCAATGAATAACAGACTTCAGAGGTTCATCCTACAGCCTCAAATCAAACAAGGAAGATGTCATCCTGGGTGATGTGGCCTCGGAGGAAACCCTGATTGTAAGAGTGTGTACCTGGCAGACATCACCCTGGGCTCAGTCCTAGTACCACAAACCCAAAGGTATTCCCCAGAGCTGAGCTGAAACTGTATTACATAGAATGGTCATTTAACATGTGTTGGTAGAGAGTGTTTTATTTCTTGAGCACAGAACTGTGAAGGCTTACACTGGCCATGTGCTTTCACTTATCCCAGTAATGAGCACAATGCCTCCTGCACATAGAATTTCAGAGTTGTTCAAAACAGTGGTAAATGTTGACCATCCAAGGAAAAAGAAACAACTGAATTTTTAAGACTTGGGTATAAAAACATCATAGGTTACTATGACTACTAGAGATGGAATTAAGAGCCCAGAAGATTATCTTATGAAACATTTCCTAGACTTTCTGAAAGGCACACCTGTGCACATCGGTAGTATGTCTCAGACCTCAATTAGTTATGATTCAAAATTTAGTCCATGTAGAAAGACTTGACAATGCCACAGATATTTCTCATGAGCAAGTATTTGCATACATCAAATTAACATCCAGTCTGTGTAAAGGTTTTGTGAGTAATTTGTTCAACACTAAGGACATAATTATGAAGAAAGGACTGGAGCCCAGGCAGGACCATGCCTCCGGAGGCATTTTCAGTATTTCTAACTATCCATTTTCAGAATTAAATTCAGTCAGTTATGCAATTAACAATAACTCCTGTACTTGGGAGTTTCCATCCATAGATGAAGAATCTCATTTTTGCAAGAACCAGGGCTTGCCCCAGATAACATGGGTGATGTTAAAACAGCAAGAGGACAGAGAGCAGAAGCTGTTCGCTGTGTAACTTAAGTCTTCTGTGGACACAGCGAGGTTAGACAGATCCTGAAGGCTCTTTCACGAGACGGCTAGCAGAGGTCCATCCCAGAACCTCACAGAGATCTAGCACAGTTGTAGCGTCGGCACTGACACAGCTTGATCACGAAAGGATAAGTGGGGCCTGGAGAGATGGCTCAGTGGTTAAGAGCACTGGCTGCTCTTCCAGAGGTCCTGAGTTCAAATCCCAGCAACCACATGGTGGCTCGTAACCATCTAAAATGAGGTCTGGTGCCCTCTTCTGGCCTGCAGGCATACATGCAGGAGGAATGTTGTAGACATAATAAATAAATAAATAAATCTTTAAAAAAAAAAAGAAAGAAAGGATAAGTGAATCACACTTCAAATCTCTATCCTTCCCCACCCTGAGCATGTACTTGGTGAGGATGTGCTGTAAACATCCATCAGTAAAATTTGGTTTCTTTTTCATGTGTGTTGCTGTGTGCTGGGAATGAACCCAGGACATACATAGACTCTGCCACCAAACTGTGCCTGCAGCGATGGATTCAAAGCAAAGTTTTCCTGGTACTAAAATAGATACCTCTGGCACTTAAAGTAAGTACGTAAGAGCTGAGAAGTCAGGAGGGGTGTGAAATGTTGTTTTGCTTGCAGAGAATATCCCATGTAAACTCTATCCTAACTCCCGTCTCATGAGGGTGCAAGCTGAGGAATGACGGAACTGGGGAATTGGAAGTTCACTGTAATCCCTTCATCATCATCCCCAACCCTTTTCTGTTCTCCAGGAATTAAATTGTTCCAAACTGACCTTACCGTAGCCACCATGACAATTACTGAGGAGAAAGGATGAGAATCTTATCTCACTAAAGCTGCAATAAAGATTCCTTCCAATCCGTTCCAATTCCCATTAATCCTTACTCAAAATTGGACTTAGTAAAGTCAGGTGAAGACTGTGTTGAATCTGAAGGGTCCCCCGAAGATTCTCAGTAAAATGCTACTGGGAAGCAGAAAACCTTCCAAAAGGACACATATTGGGGGTTGGGGGGTGTCTCTAGAAGATGGCTATGGGGTGCAAGTCTCTCGCTCTTCCATGTCTGAGCTATGAGGTAAACAGCTCATCGTGATGTGCTTGCTGATTCACTACAGGCACAAAGAAAAGAAGCCCACCAGTCAGGAACTGGAAAATGAACTAAAAATACACCTTTTTCCTTTATGAGTTATTATCTGCTATAGAAACTGACGGCTTACAAAGCAAAGTTAGAACAGTTATGACATCAGGCATCTTTTTGTGAGGTACAATTAGACCTGTTTACTCAACTCCTTATGGTAACTTGTTCATGCAGGCTGATGCAGGACCTCATTGCTCTTTTCTGCTTCAGTAACGCGGAATGCACACAGATAGCCAGTAGTTCTGGTCAGAGCACTTACTGTCCATGTTCTCAAGGCAGAAATTTTACAGGGTTTTGTTATTATTTTTTAGGTCTAGCAACATTAAAACCATGTCTTAAGCCAAATAAAGGATAAATATCTTCAGAAAAGCGAAATATCCTCTTCTAGAGGAAAGCACAAAAGCACCAGAAGATATTATCTTCCTAAACTATTGGAACATTTTAATTAATGTGGGAAAAAATGTTCTACATACACACACACACACACACACACACACACACCAGTCTCACAAGGCTACACCAACCATGACATAGCATCCACCAATTGTATTCACACACAACCTGATTTTGAGGGTCATCCTTCGGTTTTACTCTTATTATAAAAGTAATGCTAACTTTAGCGTACTAAAAAATAATGGTCTTGGTTTTATTTTACCATTGTGACAACTAGCCTTTAAAGTGTATGCTTTTTGAATGAGTTGATGAAGTCATGAGGATACTATGCTGAAATGATTAAAGGTCTCACATGTCATTTATATTTAATAAGGACACATATTCATCAGGAAATGTTGATCATGTGATGACACGAATATATCCATTGTATCTTGGAAATAATCTCGTCTCCATACATAAAATTCATAACTTCAAAATCAACGAAGGTGTATCAGTGATGTAACAATATCCCGATGTTGAAGGAATATGTGTGTGGGATAACATTAGAGCTGTGGTTTTCCAACCTGTGAGTCATGACCCTAAGAAGGGTCAAATGACCCCTTCAAAGGGTAGTATGTCAGATATCATATCTGATGTTTACATTATGACTCATAACAGTAGCAAAATTACAGTTATGAAGTAGCAATGAAAATAATTTTATGTTGGGGGGGGGGGTCACCACAACAGGAAGAACTGTATTAAAGGGTCACAGCAGTGGGGAGGTTGAGAACCTCAGCTCTAGAGTGTCATATCTCATCAACAGCCCCTTACACAACTCATATCCAGACTTGTATCCAGGAAATAATCAATCAATCTCTCTCTCTCTCTCTCTCTCTCTCTCTCTCTCTCTCTCTCTCTCTCTCTCTTTCCCTCCCTCCCTCTCCCTCTCTCTCCCCCCTTCCCCCATCTCTCTCCTTCCCCCCAACTCTCTCTCCCTCCCCAACACACACATTCTCATTCTCTCTCTCTCTCTCTCTCTCTCTCTCTCTCTCTCTCTCTCTGTGTGTGTGTGTAGCCCAATATTTGCCCTTTTAATTTCTATACAAACAAAATCCCACTAATCTTTAAACAAAAAACGATACAGTACACACTGTGGCAGAAGTCAAAAATCCCTCCCCTCCTCCTTCCTCACTAACAGATGCAAGTTATTTCAGACATCTATCTGCTGTGTTTGGCTATCGAGTCACTTCATTCTAGTTTCAGATTTACTATGAAAAAGCAAAGTGGGTTCAAGATCCAAGTCCTCAGGAAAGACTGAGAGCCTGGGTGCAGGTTTCCAGCCTGTGTGGGTGACTTTTCTGCCCTGAGCAAAATCAGGGTCCTTCACAGAATCATCGAGTTATCTGAGATTCGATGGTTATATAAAACAGGATCCAGATATCTGAATCCCTTTCACATGAATGTTCCAGTGCTTGCATGTATCTGCAGTAAACGGTTGAATTGTTCACATTTTGTGAGAATGTGTAAACATTTTACTATCTCAGTCTATGTTTACAAGTCATGAATACAACCATCTAGTATCCAATTTAATGTAAGACACCAAACACTAATTCACTGTAACTCATTTATGACAACAAGTTTATAAGGTACGTGTACCTTTTATCTTCATTTTAGAGATAAGTAAACTGAGGCCCACCTGAATTATTAACCTATGAAGATTAAGCTTAGGCACGTCCTTGATGATGGTAACATCTCCTCTAAAAAGCAAACAACAGTTTGAAAAGTTGGAACACTGCGGGTATTAATCGCTGGGCAAACCTAAGGTAATTTATTGTGCAATTATATCCCATTAGGAGAATAAGTTTAATTCTATCAAGACAGTTCATCTGGTCACTTCTGAAGACCATCTGGCCAAATTAAATGCATGGCGTAAGAAGAATCAAGCATACAGAACCAGAGAAGCTAGTACTCTCCATGCCTAAGTTTCGGGTGATCTGTATTTTCTCTCTCTCTCATTCATTCATTCATTCATTCATTCATTCATTCATTCTTATATGTAAGTACACTGTAGCTGTCTTCAGACACTTTTTCTTCTCGCTCCAGCCTTGCTCCCTCTCTGTAGCTGTCTTCAGACACCCCAGAAGAGGGCATAAGATCTCATTGCAGATGGTTGTGAGCCATCATGTATTGCTAGGATTTGAACTCATGACCTTCAGAAGAGCAGCCGGCGCTCTTAACCTCCAAGTCATCTCTCCAGCCCAGATCTGTATTTTCAAGAGGCATTTCTGATGCACAGTGCACCTGGGAACGGACCTGACTTGCAGGTCAGATCTAACCCTCATTCAGAAAAGGCTATTGCACCTTTATCCACCTGGATGATGCCGTCCTCTCCTTCAAGGCTCTGTGGAAGCACAGTGGTACAGTGGAACTCTGGAAAGCATAGCTAGAGAAGAGAGGTTTCCAGGCCAGCCCAGACAACAGCAAGACTCTCACTCAAAAACTGAAGTAATATAAAAAAACAATGAAAGATCCAGGAGCGGGGGCTGGCAGAAGTGCCCCAGTTGGCAGAGTTCATAACTAGTATGTACAAAGCACTGGGTTTGATCAACAACAAATAAAAACAGGCAAGATGGGCCATCTCCAACAAGGTACATCTTCAACTACTGTTACACACGCATAGATATAGCCATTCCATGTGCTTGTTTGTGAATGCATTTAAAGCTGACCGCTTGGGTTGGGTAACCATGGGGGTCAGAGGGACACATCTCTAGAGACGATCAATTCTCCCGGTCTCAGAAGCCATGAATTGCCTGTGGCTCTTCACAGTTCCTTTCTTTAAACATTACTTGTATTTATTATTTGACAATGCCATATGTGTGTATTTGTCATATACATATGCATATATGTATATATGATATATATGTGTATGTATGTGCATATATGTGTATATATGTATATGCATATATGTATGTGTATATGTATATATGTATGTGCATATATGTATGTGTATATGTAGCATACGTATATATATGTATGTGTATATGTAGTATATGTATATATATATGTATGTGTATATGTAGTAGTATATATGTATGTGTATATGTATATATGTATGTGCATGTATGTATGTGTATATGTAGTATATGTATATATATGTATGTGTATATGTAGTATATGTATGTGTATATGATATATATGATATATGGTATACATGTATATGTATATGTGTATGATGTATATATGATATATATGGTATACATGTATATGTATGTGATGTATATTTATATGTATGTATAGTATATGTATATATGTATGTGTATGTATATATGTAGTATACACATATGCATACGTATATGTATATGGCATTTTACATTCACACCATTATCCTCTCTTATTCCCTTTTCCCTCTCCATGTAAGCTTCTTCCCAAAGTCCCTCTCTTCGTTCATATCTTCCTGTGTGTGAAACTCCCTGAGTTTAATTAAGGTTGCCTGCAGGAGCATGGGTGGTTGGGGGAATCAAGTTCTTTACTTTGGGCAAGGGGATCCAAATCATAAATGTAAGAAATAAATGTAAAATGTGAATTATGATGAGACAGGACTTTTCCTAATCTTCCCCATTTGTTAAATTCGAGAACAGAAGGATAATGTCTCAAACTGCCAGCGACTAAATGGAGTCTGATAAGCTGACAACGAATAACCCAACATCATCTATCTCTTCTCCTGGTCCTAGGGTGTCTGTAATGACAGTACAAGGAATGGGTCCTCATGACTCGCAGGGCTGATGGCTGAGTCATGCTTTCTTAGGATGGGAGGTAGGAATGGTGCCAGACAGTGCATGATGGCACCTACTTTACAAAGTGTGTGTGTGTGTGTGTGTGTGTGTGTGTGTGTGTGTGTGTGTATACAAAAATAGACTGATAAATATAGTAAAGATGGTGTCTTTTTGAAGTCATGATGGTGCATAGCGAGAACCCAGTACTGGAAAAATGGAGACAAACCAAACAGCTCCCTGGGACTCCTTGACTAGCACCCTAGCCTACACAATAATTTTCAGGCCAAACTGGATACATTGTCTCAAAAAAATGAGGCGGATGGAGCCTATGGATTGACAGCACTGTAGGCTTTAGGTTTCCACATGAATGCATACAGGTAGTGTATAAGTACCCACACATATATGCACACATGTACACACATAAAGATAAAAATATATCTTTAAAGGCTCATATGGAATCACTTCAAGATGTTCTATTTTGAGAACTGTAAACAAACATTGCTAAAACTGTCCAGATCCTTCCAGCATTTCTTTTAAATGTATGTTAAACACAATTTAACCTCTCTATTTATAGCCACTTCCTCCATAAAGATGTGGGCATAAAGAGCAGCAGTATTGACAAGTCAAGAATGATTGTCACACAGGAAACTAATAGCAGGAAATGCAATTTGTAGCTGCTTGTAGAGTGCAGCCCTGCAGAAACCATGAGGTTAGTGGGTCTTTCTAAGAGCCAGCCTTGCAGATGGGATTGCATGAAAGGGTGTACACATACATACATAAACAGATGCATACATAAACACATACATGCATGGTGCCAGGCAATGCATGATGGCATCTAGTGTGTGTGTGTGTGTGTGTGTGTGTGTGTGTACAAAAATAGATTGATAAAAAAATAAATATAGTAAAGATGGTGTCTTTCTAAAGTCATGATGGTGCATACCTAGAACCCAGTATATATGTCTTTCACATGCATGCATACACAGTATATATGCATGTATGAACATATAAATATATACATGCACACATACATGAATATGCACGTGCATAGACATATACATGCACATACACAAATATACATGCACACACATAAACATACACATGCACACACAAAGACACATGCACACACATAAACATACACATATATGTACAAAGAGACACAGGTAGACACATCAATATACTCACAATCACATGCTTGGTCACCAAGTCATTTTTGAAATAAGAACCTTGAGAGAAACTGTGCTCTCAGGGCAGAGTCTTACACTTAACTGTAAGACTGGTTTAACTTAACTGTAGACAGGTGGACCACTCAGAACTACCACCCTCACATGCCACCTTCATCTGAAGAGCACTCCTTGAAGTCCATTAATCCACACAAGGGCAGGGATGTGAACAGCAGCAATGTGAAGCTCTGACTGGCATGGAACTAGCTAGTTAGATCAGTCAGGGCTAGAGCTCACAGAGATTTGCCTCTCAAGAACTGGCATTAAAGGCATGTGCCACCGCACCTGGTTCTCAGTAGCTTTTAAAGAAGCAATGATACAGTTATTGAAATAAACAGATAAAGATGTAAAAAGAGACACCAATAGTTAGAGTTGGATACCTGCCTGTCTACCACTGTGTTACCAGGATGGCTAGACAACAGACCTGATATTAACATGTTTAAATTTATGCCTAGAGTTCTTCCTGTGAAATACTTCTCTGTGATTATTGTGAGACCTAGCTACCACCATTTCTGTCCCCTGGAGAACTGGAGAGGTGGGTTCCATATATGGAACAGCAATGTCTTCAGTGGCTGTGCACCCTATATCCAAGAGGCCAATCTGCAGGTACCACCTACCACCCTGAGCTCACTCAAAAGTGTTGTCTATGGGTGTATGGCAAAGGCAGAAGGAAAGGAACCAATCATATTTAATTAAGAAAAAGAGACACCATCTTCATTGCTAAAAATAACAAAGTACTGGTTCTAAGAACAGTGATTTAAACAGAGCTATGCAACCAACGTCCACCCAAGCAACCCAACTCTCCTCAAAAGCAGCATTTTGCAAGGATTGAGAAGAGACACTGGACCACAAGAGGTAATGGCCAGATTTCAGAATCTAATCACCATCTGGTGCAGGCAAACTAACCTGTGTTCTCTCAACTGGAAAGAATTCGCTAAAGTCAGTCGCTTGATTCTTTTTCCTAATGTTTGTTTCAAATAATATTCAGCTCATCACATTTCCATAGGTCTCTTCATACACAAAAGCAAAAAAAAGAGTTTGTTTGACTTGCAACTTATGTAGTAGAGATTGAGCACAGGTCCTCTTGCATGCTAATCATAACCCTCCTCGTAAGCAAGGACCTACACCCACGACACCTCCAAAACAATGCCAAGCCCAGATAAGCAGAATTCATAAATAATAATGAAAAGAATAGCTATATTTTCCTTCAAAATAAAGTCATGGTTAAGAAATTTTCAGGACAGTAACACAGCACCAGCCAATGAAGAAAACCTATACTGTATAGAGGCACAGTCAAAGGCCAATGGAGGCTACACAGAATCACAGTCATTTCATGAAGCTACAGTGTTTGGATAGAATCAAGAGTCCAGCACAAGAAATGTCACATAGAAAGAAAAAAAAAAAGAAATGTCACATAGGACATGAAAGCTGATTTTGATCCTAACGTATTTCCAAATAGAAGAAATTATGTTTGAAATAAATTTGGAATGCTTAAAAACATATTATGCTTTATGGTGGCAATGTTCTTAAAGGGAAGCCAACATAAACCATGACAGAGTACAACCAAATTTGTATTTTTCTGTTAATGCCAGAAAACAGATGAAACAAGGGTCACCTTCACCTTTAAATGAGAATTGAGCAATGGCAGTTTGACTGAGCCTTTCACTCTGGCTTAGGCAGCTAGACACAGGAGACTACACATATCCCTATTTTGTTATTACAGACTATTTTCTTCCTAAAATAAAAATAGGAATAGGTAATTCCAAAAATAACAAGGAATGTTTCTTTTACTTCCTTCAAGCAAAGATTAAAAAAAAAAATCAGTCTCAGAGGAAATTTATGCAAAAATAGAAAAACTAAAGAAAAAGTATGTGTATAATCATGTTAAGAACTCTCAGCCTAAATTCCTAGAAAGCTGTTGATTCCCCTGGTTAGTGCCCAAAAACTCTAAAGCATGTACACTCTGCACCCATGGTTTAAATTATTCTGATTTGTGTGTTGCTTTTAGAGTTATGTGTTTTTATTTAAAACAAGTGCTTTGCCTACATGTACATATGCGCACCAAGCAGATGTACTGCCCATGGAGATCAGGAGAAGACCTCAGATCCCCTGGAACTGGAGTTATGGATGGTGTGAGCCACCATGTGGGTCCTGTGCAAGAAGAGCACGTGCTCATGATGACTGAGACGTGTTTAGAAGCACAGTCATTTCCTTTGTACTGAAGGTGGGGTGTGAAGAGAAGACGGGAAAAAAAATAAAACCAGGAACTTAAATTCTAAGACGTTGATCCTTTAGTTCCATGAAAGGCAGCAAAAATTAAGGTTTGGTTTTGCTTTGTTTGAAATGGGTTTTATGATGTAAGCCAGACTAGTCTGGGTTTCTCCATCTGCTTCCCTCCTTCCCAAGAGCTGGGTTAAAACAGGTATTCACCACCACACCCAACTATATTTTCCATTTTTTATCCAGCAAACAAGAAAAGTTCCACATACCCCACAGTAGCAAGTATAAGGGACTCACTTCTATCTGGCTCTGAACCAAGTTTAGGACCCTAAAGAATCCTAAACCTAAGGAATCCTAATACCACCAGAGAAACTGAAGCAGAAAGTTTGGAAGTACAGAACATACAGGCATGTATTGTATATACACTCTCAATCAGCTGACCAGCAGCTTCTAGAAAAATATATTGCATACTCTACAGGGGAGAGGAGAGAAGAGGAAGGACAAGTAGCAAGAATGTCAATGTATTCATCAAGACAAAATAGCCATTACCTCAAGAACACTCACAAGGGTCCAGAGGATGCCCAAATTGCAACCCTTATAAGTAAAGAGCCACAGGACGAAGGTACCAAGTCTCTTGATCAGGAGAAACATAAAATTAGCAGCGGGAACAGAGAAAGAAAGGTCAAAGTTAAAATAAAATACCATCACCAACAAAATTAAGGCAAAGATTTTACATTTCACATAATAAAGTGTTTGAGCATTGATTAAGGAGAGCACTGAATGGTATTGATAATGCAGGGGTATTGATAATGAGGGAGCATAGTCTTCACCACTCAACAAGGAAACTTTTCTTCACAACATTTGAAGACCACTATAGAAAACCACAACTAATTAAAATGCAGAGTTGTATCACTCAATCCCAATGGATACATCTACACTATACTCTGGAACCTAAGACGCAAGAACACTATGGAAGGAGGGGTAGAAAAAGGGTAGGAGCCAGGGGATTAGGGGGTTTGCTGTGAGATTGTGTGTCCTGGTAATATCAGAAGCTATATTTAAAAGGGCTCACCAACATGACTGCCCAAATGGAAGCTGAATAAACCTGACATCTATGAACATGCCAAACTAGACAGATAATAGTCCATGAGCCTCAACCCTACACCAAGAAAGAACTACAGGCAACTGAGGAGAGCTGGGGAGCAGGAGAGGTGGTGTTCCCCAAAGAAATGAAAACCAACTTGCTATCCAGTGCCAAATGGTAAGCCCTGAAAATACACATGCAGGTAGCATTATACAGACTGAACAGGTTATATTTAAGAATATACATGCATGTGTATATACATATATGCATACAATAACAATTTAATTTAATAACCTTTTAAACAATTGGTTTTTAGAAAGAAAAAAAAGAGGCCATGAATTTGAGGTATTGGGGTAGGGTTAGAGGGAGGAAGTGGGAATGAAGAAATGTAAATAAATTATAATTTCAAAGATTGAAATATGTGTGTATGTGGGGGGGGAGGTTGTGTGTATGTATATGTTGGGTGTGTGTGGTGTGCATATGTATATGTGTGTGTGTGTGTGTATGTGGGCTGTGTGTGCAAATGTTTAGTGTGGTGTGTGCGTGTACATGTATGTATATGTGTGTTTGTGCGTGTGTATGTGGGCTGTGTGTGCATATGTTTAGTGTGGTGTGTGCGTGTACATGTATGTATATGTGTGTTTGTGTGTGTGTGTGTGTGCATATGTTTAGTGTGGTGTGTGCATGTACATGTATGTATATGTGTGTTTGTGCATGTGTATGTGTGTGTGTGTGTGTGAGAGATATGCCATCAGTGGGGCAACACTGGTAACAATGAAGATAACAGAACGTTAGCTTTTGAGCTCTGTAGAGGGTAAGCACTGTTCTAAATCATTTTCATATATAATTTATTTGGATTTTACAACCCAGTGAATCAGGATTAAGCTTTGTATATCATCTACCATAAAACATGAGCAGTCGCAGGCTTCTCCTTTAGCGTGTATTGCAAAACTAGCAGTAATTCTAAGTCACAGAAGTAAAATCTTACGTATCTGGGAAATAAAGAAAATGACACACCAAAGAATAATAAACCCAAGGAGCAGATGGAATGTAAACTTTGGAAGAAAGCGGGGACTGATCCAATTAAGAGTGTGACCGGCCATACTGTGATTAAACCAACAATTCAGGGTTTGGTACACTGGTTTGTGAAATTACTTCCCCATTTAAATGTAGGCTCTTATATTTGATGTCATGTGATGTGTTTCACTTAGACAAGGTTAGCAATTTGGGAATTAAGAATATTAGTCTTCTAAGTTATTAGGAAAAATGAGGTAGGAGTCTAGGTTAGCAAAAGAAAGCAAGCAAATCCCACTGGGTTCCAGCTGGTCAGTTATGGGCTCTCAGGTCATCCAAGCAACAAATTTCTACAAAGGAAAAACTCCCTCCAAATTATGATAAATATGAACATTTGGAGCAATGAATTCCTAAGCAACCACTAACTATAAATGCTTGCCACATTTTTTTTCTCCTGTCCTGAAAATACCACTGAAGTCTCCATATAAAAGAGGGAATGGTTTTACTCATAGAACTGAGAGATTCTTGGTAAGCTTTGGCTTGAAAACAGCACCCCAGGTTTGGATGAATTATGAGGAGGAAGTTGAGTTACTCTCAGACGCAGGAGCATCTCATTTACTATTTTTGGCTGGCCTCAGCTTTTACACATTACCTATAAATGGTAATTTTTCCCTTTACAAAAAAAGTAGACTATTCAAATATAACTACTAGTTGTGTTAGTAAAAGTAAATGATGGGGGAGCAAGATGGCTCAGCAGGTAAAGGGGCCTGCCTTCGAGTATCATGACATGAATTCGATCACTAGGACCCACATGGTGGAAGGAAAGAACTGACTTCCACACATGTACTTTGGCACATATATATGTACACATACACACATATGTACATACATGTAATCAACTGTGGAACACACGTGTACACATATATGCATATACATAATTAACTGTGGAACAAACATGTACACATACACACACATAACTATGGAACACATATGTGCATGTGTACATACATACACATGATTAACTGTGAAACACACATGTACACATACATCACACATGTGCACATACATACATACACATAATTAACTTTTTAAGGTCACTGATAATGGGGACTGGGGGAAATGGCTCAGAAGGAAGAGCCAGTTCTGTACCTTAAAGGATCCAAGTTCATACCCTAGTACTCATGTCACACAACCCACAGTTGCCTGTACTCCAACTCTGGGGAGGGGGGGATTCTGATGCCTTCAGCCTCAGCAAGCACCTGCATTATTACACACCACGCACTGCACATACACAATCCCACATAAACACACACATACACAATTGAAAATAAAGTTGCCCTTTTAAATGAATGAAAGTAAAATAGGTAAAATGAGGCAGAAGAACACAAATGACCCCATGATTTATTTCTGAAAGAGGTTATTTAGTATCTCCCTTTCCTAACATGTTGGGAAGGGCATTGCAGAACTTGCTCATATTCCAATAATTAAAGATTTAAAATGGCTCTGTACATCATGTCAATTATTTTAGAATACATTACAGTCATGGCTTAGGAGGAACTCACAGTGTCAACCTCAACACTGTTTCTAACCCAAGTTATCAACATTGTATTGTTCCAACAATGTGAAGAGAATTGGTTTAGTACAGAGATAGTTTCCATGAGTGAGTTATTGTACCCTTTGCATTCGTCTTCTACTAACTAATTAGCTTATCCTATAATGTATCCTTTAGCTAACATAGGTTATCACAATAAATGCTAATAGAATTAAGGGTCTTTTAAATTCTGTTCATGGATTGTATTTAGGGGTTGGTGGCTTGTTCAAAGAGTTGTAGTTCCCAATACTTCAAAAAAAAAAAAAGAATTCTACAGGACTCCTAACCTGGGAAGATGCTCAAAACAGAAACAGTGGAGTCAATGTGTATTGAACCAGGTGAAGTGCTATGTACTGTCACTCAGCACTTAGAACAACTCGGCAGAATCACAAGTTCAAGCCCAGCTCGAAAGGCTGTAGAGATGGCTCAGCAGTTAGAACATTTACTACTCTTGCTAAAGACCCAGGCTCAGTTCCCAGCACCCACTTAGTGGCTCACAACCTGTACCTCCAGTTTCAGAGGCACTCTTCTAGCCTCCAAGATCACTGTATATACATGGTGCACATATAATCATGAAAACATTCATACTCATAAAAATAAAAACTCAATAAATGTAAAAAAAATCTGCACTAATAAACTTGTCAAAAGAAATTGAAACAAAATTCTGAAGACTTATGTGCGTCTCAGAACAGAGTGAGTATACTCTTTATTTTAAGAGACAATGATATATAACATTATACAAAATTGAGAAAAATAAGCATAAATTTTTAAATGACCTTATTTCAAGGTAACCGGAATTTCAACATCAAGCCCCCAATGGGTGCTAAAGTCTTACAGTATCAACCATCATTAGGGGAACACTTTGCTGCTTTTCTTCAGTCTGGATAGAGAAAGCAGGAAATCTGGAGCCGGCCGTCTACTCCGTGGACTGGAATCAGCTTTTGTGCAATGGGCGTTACTCGTTCATTTTTGTCTTTAAAGACTGTTGACGGCTCAATCAAAGAACCTTTAAAAATTGACTTAAGTACAATTAATTTACCCATGGATACGCTTTGCATTCATTTTACTAGAAGTTGGGACAAAAAAATATTTTAAAAGAACTACTTAACAGGGAAAAACAGAGCCTCACAGGGCAAATGTAAAACCCCAGCTCTTGGAGGTTGAAGCAGGAAGACTCTGACTCAAAATAAAGCATGAGGCAAAGAAGAAAGGTTTTCCTGGCCCATATAAATGATAAACCAATAACCAGACAGTTGTTGGCTTTCATTTTATTCTTGCATCAGCCCCTAATCAAGCATGCCACCCATTGACAGCACTAGCCAGAACCCCGCTGAAAGGTGTGGCTATGGGAATTTACAGGAACCAAATAAACCACGGAAAAAAAAATGGTCTCAAGAAACCAAAGATAATCCCCATGAGCTGACCGGTGTCAAGATCAGCATACTAAAGCCCACCATCAGACCTAGCTGCTGCCATGAGACTTTCAGTCCCTGTGGAAAGTGTCACCGCATAGCTTCTCTGCATCTAAGGCATAAATATGAAAGGAAATATACTTTCAACCTTGCATTTCCACTTAAACAACCTGCAATCAATTAACTGTTGTCAGCAGCCAAAGCCAATTTTCTCCGTGCATGTGGAGGGAAACGTGCAGAAGAGGCTGATAATTCCCTGCGAGCGTGTGGCCAAGTGTTTCTAAGCAACCTGTTCCATCATTTCCCCCAATGAAAACAAGGGAAAGAGTTTGAACTGCAGATGATGGAGCTCAGAATACTAATGATGAAGCAAGAAGGAGCAGTTCACCCCAGACCTTATGGGAAAACTGGGAATGGCTTTCAGCTGAAAATAAACTCTGGTTAAACATTAGTACGCAGGTCATAGAGACGGCCTAACATAAGCAGATTCTGTGGTTGTCCATCTAAGTTAGTGTGCCCACTAACACACCTGTCTGTACAGATAGTTTAGCAGATGATTTGTGTGTGTGTGTGCTGGAAAGCACTGTGGAGTGGGACACCTTCCAAATATATACAATTACTTGCTGTGGAATTCTCTTAATCCTCTGGAGAACATTTAACCGGACAACATTCTTACATTAGTATCTCTGTGTAAGGGACCTTGCATGGCGGTGGCTGTGTGCACAAAGCTCTCTGACAAGCTGAAATGGAGATATGAGCCTGCATCTGTGGCCAGCCACTGCAGGGGGCAGCACAGAGGAGCAAGCTAGCCAGGCAACAAGACTCACCCACTCCTGCTTTGAGAGAAAAGTGACCTCTCAACAGCTGTACCCAGATGGGCACCGTGCCCCTCTCCTCCTGTCTGGGAAATTAAATGAAAACAACCTCCCAAAAATTCCTCACGGGGCTCAAGGGAAAATGTATGCTCTGTCCTTACATTTCATTCAAGACTACATTGTAAATCAGAGCTTCACGCTATCTGTGGAGGGGAATCATTTACTAAACGAGCCAAGGGACGTACTAATAAAAGTTTTAGAAACAGATTACGTGAGCTGGAGAGATGGCTCAACCAGACAGTGTCAACTACTCAGCATGAGGGCATGAGTTTGGATCTCTAGCACCCAGTTAAAAACATGTGCAACGGCACGTGTGTGGGACCCATGTCCTAGAAGGAAGGATCCCAGAGGACCTCAAGTTCATTGGCCAGCCAGTCTACACAAACCATTAAACTCTGGGTTCAGTGAAGAGACCTAGTCTCAAAAGTTTGACAATGATAGTGGAAGACTCACAAAGACAATCTTTGGCCTCCAGGCACAAAAGTCATAGCCAGATAGTCACATACACAACAGTGGCACACATAACTGGGGGCTGGGGGAACAAACTACTTCAGAAACTCTTGTTTGAAGAATAAGAACAATTGTTCTATAACTGGAGATATTATATTCCTAGGTGTTGTGTGTGTGTGATGTCTCATATATATAATATGTAGATAAATAATATATAACATACAATTTAGTGTGTATCTATACATATATGTACACATACATACACACATGCATACATACATATGGCATGAATGCAGCAGTAAAGCTGCCTAAAGGGACAAAATAGAGCAGTGGGGAGAGCAGGAGGATATGAGGAGGAATATGCTCAGCAAACAATGAATCCGTTCGAGAAACAATGTATCCACGTGAGAAAGTTTCAATTGATTTAATCTCAAGAAGAATAAAGGGATTTCAGCTGTATCCAAAGCACAGCAGTTACATGTAAACACTTCTGTATTGTGGGCAATTCCACAGACTTTTTTTAAACAAAAGCCATAATAATATGCCCTATACTAAGTATATCTTCATTTCTTTACAGAATTCTTAAATTACACTCCTCAGCATATACATACATAAGTTACACATGATGGCTGGTGCCCGTGACCCCAGCACTGGGGAAGCAGAGGATGGAGGTTCCCATGGTAGTCCTGGCCTGCTAGTCTAGCTGAAATAATTAAGTTCTGGCTCAGTGAGAAATCCTAACAGTAGACAAGTTAAGTTCTATCTGCCTGTTTACTATATAAGTGTACTGTGGGCTGGGTGTGGTCATTCACAACAGAAGTGTGTGGAGGCAGGTTTTCTGTCTAAAGAGTATGCCCTTTCCAGCTCACATGAGGAATCTGAACTCCTTCACTATGAGCTGGTGCCTGAGGAAGCACCTATTCTCTGTACTTCTAAGGGTGGCACTGTTACCAGTCCTTCAAATAACACACCAGCCAGATATTTATATGAATACATTTTTTTTTCTTTTGAGAGTGCAGAGTCTCTCACATAGCTTAAGGTTAGGCTCAAACTTACTACGTAGCAATGGATACCTTGAAATTCTGGTCTTTCTGACTCCACCTCTCCAGTGCTGGGATTACAGGTGTGCTCTACCACATCTAGTTACACATTGCTGGAGATTCAACCCAGAGCTTTCTACCTGCTAGGCAAGCACTCTGTCAAGGGCGCTACATCCTCCACCCTTAATTCGGTATTTTTGACTTGCAAACCATTTCAGACTGAATTAATATTACTTGTGGAGGGAGGTACTAGCAGAGGAGGAAGCGTAAATTAGCTAATAATATACGATTAAGAGATCTACGTGTACAAGAGAAAATTATAGGCTATGCTATAACTCAGTGTATAGCACTTGCTCAGTATGTGCATGTTCCTCTGTGAAATCCACAGCACCAAACACTCACGGACATGTATATACATAAACATACCAATATACACATAGGGACACACACATCCACTTACACACACAGACACACACAGACACATACAGAGACACACAGAGACACACACAAAGAGAAAGACATGAACACACAAATACACGCACATGCACGCACCATATCAAGCACTTTAAGAAACCTGGAATTGCCACATGATAGAGCTGAGATATGGGTACAGACGGAGGATCTGGCTGGCTGGTTCTGAGTAAGAAGCGGGATGTCACAGTAACAATGTTGCAGGTCACCCTTCCACTGCCCAGAGCTGCTATTTAGAATGTCTGCCAAGACATGCATGAGCTGGCTCACTGGCTAACAAACCACATTCTTTATATCACAGCGAGCTATTTTCACATTAAGTCTGAAACTGAAGGAACAAAAAGAATAGAAATCTGCTATCAACTGTTTAAAAATTTACACCAAGAACCAAGGAATTCCCCAGTTGAGTATAAAGACTTGCTGGAATTTTCATTATGTGAATTTATTGCCAATTCAGTCATCTTAAAAGTTGTGCTATTAAACATATTGTCCTTTGCTGTTCCAAATAACATTTGGGAAAAAAAATGACTTTCTTAATACCATCACTAGTATGTTCTTCCATTCTCTGAAACCACTAGACACTTAACAGAATGAAGAGCTGGAATTTGTTTGTTTTCCAATTATTAGGTGTACTGAAAACTGGAGGAGGGAGAAGTCACAAACTGCTCCAACAGGAAGCTACTTGTATTTCTTCTTGAAGACGGAAGAGAATGTAGATCTGAGCTTAGAAGCAAAACAGAACCTAATGTTAGTGTTACTAATTCAAAAATGGTTTATCAAAACAAATATGTTCTCTCCTATGTTGTATTCACGTACGTGTGTGTGTGTGTGTAACACGGATTGACTGACTGTAAAGACTACATCTTCATACTGGTCCACTCTGAAAGGACCAATGGACACACACCACTGTGCTCCCCGTCCTTTGTCAGGACACTGGGCGCACCTTTCACCAGGTGTTTCCACATCAGCTCTAAGTAGAAACAATGTAACAGCTGAAATGCTTTCACCAGGTGTTTCCATATCAGCTCTAAGTAGAAACAAGGTAACAGATGAAATGCTATATGGCACTTCATAAAGGGCCTTTCCTGTCTTCCACTCTGCTTCCAGGCACATAAACATTATGACTGAACCTGAGGAGCCACCTTGGACCATGAGGTGGACACTAAAGAGAGACAACAGTGAGGCAGGCATTGGCACTGGGCTGTGACATATACAAGCCCCAACTGCAAAGCGCTGGACTTACCAAACAAGAAAGAAAAAGAAACTGTGGTATATTTGAGCCCCTCTTGCTAACATCTGGGAGTCTTCCAATCATGCATCACCATATTTAACCCCAAGTAATGGAGATAATGATGCACCAAAATCCCCATACAAATAATTAACTATGACAAAAAAGGTACTGACAGCCTGCAAGGGCAAGAAGTTCAAATCATTATGAATCGTTAGTAAAGCACTGTATCACTAAGAAGATACAGAGTTGCTCTGTTCCAACAACATGGAAGCTGCTACCAGAAATAACAGGACCAGTGATGACCAGCTTCCTTTATCTTTGGGTCCTGACTTTGTGTCTTCAAGAAAACAGGTGAGATTGCCACTCAGACAATAATCGTAACTTTTGCTACTCAAGGCCTCTGAACACTCTTTATCTTAGCTTTCTGAAATGTTCTATCCATCAGTTAATCAGCTTGGCCTTCTAAATTGATAAAATTGAACCCAAACCATCAACTTTGACACGGAGTTAAGAAACAGCCATTAAAAGAACATAATTAGAAAATATTATCTTCCAGAGGTCTTCCCACAAATGAAATACAAAAGTACACAAAACTCTACTTTGTAAACACATACAATACAAACGATTTCAGTATTGATTTTGACTTAAAATAATGAGGATGGGAAAATGGGCTGTTTTCCCTCCCATGAGCAAAATCATTTTAATTCTCCCAATATTTTCTTTACAAATTGACATTTTCTTTAAAAAATAAAATCAACACAATATAGGATCTAATTTTAATTCTTTCATTTCTAACAATTTAACTTATATCAATAATGCTATAACATCTAGATATTTTGCTTACTAGCAGCTGGGTATATATAAATAATTCAGTGTAGCAAATTCTTGTATCATTCATACTACAAAACCTACATGAAGTGCAAGAATGTGAAGCTATGGGGACAGGCAATATCCCTTATTGAATTCTTAAACTACTCTACCTCAAAGCGTGTCCTGCCGTTATAGCTTTGATAATTGAAATACCCTTCTTATAAAGGTATGTACATCCTTAACATGAAAGATGTATGCTGAAGCTATCTTCCAGACTCTAGAGGTCAATGCCCTTCTCAAGCACCTGGGGTCAGTCCACAGAAGAATAGGGCATCCAGAGTGTCGAAATGGTCTCATGAACTCAAATGTTATCTGACTTGTCCAGGTTTCACTTATCTTCCTTTTTCTTCCATGTTTTCTTTTGAGACACATTTCTGTTGGAAAGGTCCACAACTGAGGAAGTTCATGGTTTGTTCAATCTTAATACCACCTAATTATGGCTGATAATTGGACAAACAAAATATATGATTTACCAAAACAACTGTTTGGTTATTTCATTATAGAGTCTGGAAAACTGCAAGCTAATTGCACTCATAGTCTATACTCATTCAAAATAATCAACTGTCATTAGATCTCCATTTCTGGAAACATCTACTGATCATCTGCTATTTCCTTCACTGATCTTAGCATTATCTTACTTCTCCCCAGACAGTGTCAACCTGTTCACATAAAATAACTCTTTACGCTTTTCTGTTGTATACACTTTCAAGCCTGATCCCATTGCTCAGTTATCAAAACAAAGGAGAGTACTCAATTCACCCTAGTCTGTAGATTTCATTAACACACTGCTTCAGTAATCCTTCAAGGCTACTAAAGAAAATAAACGTATTACCCTGGGATTCCCCTCAGTTTGGCCCGCTTTCAGTAATCATATATCTCAGACAATTTATCACGCACTTACCTCTGCTTTATACAATCCAGTTAGTTTTGCATGTAAGATTTCAAGATTTTTGGATCTCAACCTTATTATATCTACCCGTGACAGACTTGCTTTTTGTTTTGTTTTTTTTTTAAATCAAGTAATTCTATAAAGCCATTGAGGGGAGCAATCATGTTTTCGAGTGACGATTGCCACTCTCCAGCTTTGTGTCTTTTTCAATTATCTTACAGATGCTTACACATTCTTGCTAATGTTTGTTTCATTCATCCATTAGGAACTGAAATTAAACCAGCTAGATGATATTTTTTTTTTTACTTTTAAAAACAATCTGCTGTATTTGTCTCATGAGTTTTTTCTATTTCTAGCACTATTTTCCCCCAGAGCTCTGGGAAGCCTCAGACAGCACCACCTATATGGGAAGAACAAGGCAACCATGGCATGTAGGTGTGACTTCCAAGGTCCTGGGCACATACACTTCCTATCATTCAAATGCATGTAGGTGTGACTTTCCAGGTTGCTGGACACACACACACACACACACACACACACACACACACACACACACTTCCTGTCATCCAAATGCTTCTGTTCAGCCTTGCAGGTTTTGTAACTTTCATAACATTGCGGTATTCTTGAGGAAAGGTGGTCATAGACATTTACCACGGGGAAGATCATGTAAAGACCCAGGAAGCATGTAGCCATCTACAAGTTAAATAGACAGACAGCAGACGAGTCAAACACTGTCAGAACCTTGGCCTTAGGTATCTTGTCTCCCAAACAGAGAAAATTAGTTTGCTGTGTATCTTTGTTATAGCAAGCATAACAGAACTATCTGACCTATAAAACAAAAATAAACAAAGGAAAACAAAGGACATGAAGTTTCTTTTCTGAGATGTTCTCAGAACATGCCCTCTGATGAGGGAGGAAAGAGGGAAATCAAGATTCACTTCAAAAATCCTTCCACTGGGGAAATGACTGAATGGGTAGTGCTGAGTTCGGATTCCGAGTGTGGCAGGGCACAGCTTCGAGGGGACAGGAGGATCCCTGAGCTTGGCTGGTCGGCCAGATGAGGCAGTCAGAGAGCTTTAGGTTCAGTGAGAAGCCTTGTCTCAGAAAAGAAGGTTGAACACTTGAGGAAGACACTTCAACTGACACTATAGACAGACCAAATATGAGTCACTGTGTTTATTCATAATTCCTACACACAATAGAATTTTCAAGATAAAAGGAGCCTAGAGGGTGACATACATGGTCATCATCTGAAGATGGTACAGGAGCCATCTTACAAGAGGTACATGTTTAAGATCTTAGCCACTTAAGAGTCAAAAATTGAGCTTCCTAGTGTAATCATGACAGAAAGTGGGAGGGAGAAGGGAAGGAAGAAGCAGGGGAGGGGAGGGAGAGGGAGCGGGAGGGAAAGAGAGAAGGAAGAAAGGAAGGGGGGAAATACAGAGGAATGGAAGGGGAGGAAGGGGAAGGAGAGGATGGAGGGAGAGGGGGAAGGAGAGATAGAGGAAGAAGAGGAAGAGGGAAGAGAGGAGGGGGAGAGAAGAAAGGAGAGGGAGAGGAGAAGGAGGAGAGGGGAGGGGGAGAGACAGTGAAGGAGGGGGAGGGAAAGAGAGGGAAAGGGAGAGACGGAGGGAGGGGAACGGGAGGAGGGAGGAGAAGAGGGAGGAAGGAAGGAGAGGAGGAGGGGAAAGGAGAGACCCAAAAAGAAGAGGGAAAGAAAGGGGTAGAGGAGGAGGTCTAACACTGGCTGCCCTATTTCTGTTTCTCTGCAGATGGTGTCCACCATCAGCCAGAACTATTTCATAAATGCCATTCTCATGAGTATACATGAACATGAGTTCAATTAGACTTTGCATAAAAGGTAACTTCAGTCCATTCTCCAGTTCATCAGTCAGGACAGAGTGTGGGGTCTTGCTAGCCAGGGGTGCTTCTACTCGTGGTTGTGGAGAGCTATTCACTAATCGATCTGCAAATCTACTTGAAAACTGAAGCAAAGGAAGAACAGGACTCCGGCTTTCACTCAGTAAACCCAAGAGTCATGAAAAGCCCAGTGCAACTTCTCGTCTGCTTGCTTCATGGAATATACGTGGTGTTTGCTCTCTGACTTTTTTTGTTTTCCTCATTTACAGTTTTCCCTTTTGAGAAAAGGGGGGGGGGCAGAGAAATACACTGACACTTATCTGGAAGGGGTGATAGAGGTGATCTATATATGATTGCATTTGCAATGATTCACAGTGTTATTCTGCCTATTAGTTTTAAATTGGAGGTGGGAAGAGAAGGAGGGGCCAGGAACTGAACTCAACAGCTACAGTGTATCACTTCTGTGTCTGTGGGAAGAGACAGGGTTAGGTTCAGTCAGCTCATGATTGCTATGTCAAGGAGGACACCATTCCTTGCTGGCCAAGGGGAATTACATCCAAAATAAAAGGGTTCCTAAAAAGCAGATGCAATGGACGGACATGTCCAAAGACCATAGTTGTATATGTTTGGTTAACTTCTTATAAAAGTATGAGAGCAAACATCATCCAACTCTGCTCTCCCAGAGCAGCTACTGCCTTGGAAGCTGCCATGTTCTAGGCTACATGGATGTTTTATATAAAATCTCAGTCAATCTCAATGATATATACTAATGCACACAGCATAGAAAAGAGAGAACTGAGCCCGTGACATGGTCCAATGTCACAGCCCAGTTCCTGGGTACAGAAGCACAGCAGAGACAGAGAGACTATATCGGCAGGGCAGAAAGCACAGCTGTCCTCTGACCTCCAAAAGCAATGCACTGCACATATGTACCAGCCCTCTTTTGCAGGTGGCTGTCTGTCTGTCTCTGTCTCTCTCTCTCTCTCTCTCTCTCTCTCTCTCTCTCTCTCTCTCTCACACACACACACACACACACACACACACAGCAGCAGCAGCAATAAGTAAGTGATCGGCATCCGTGGCGTCCCAGGACACGGCATTTGCTTCCCCCTCAATGCAGTCTCACCCAGGACATAGCCACTGTGAGTGCACCCAGAGCCAGACTCTGTTCAGACCCTTCAGATGCAAACATGAACGGAATGGAAAGAAGTGACAAGCTTTTTAGAGGGGTGGGGTTGAGAGGAAGACACCAGGTATCAGCATCAGTGTCAGCTGGAGGCAAAAGCAGTCTGAGATGGGGGAGAAGATGAGGTGATGAAGGACAGAACACCAGAGTGGACTGATAGACAGGGGAACTTGAGTCACATGACAGAAGTTCATACCATAAGCGCTCAAATTTAAGTACTGCGACCACTTAATAATAGACCTAAACATGCACTGGAGTCTATGTCTATGTGCACACACACATAAATAAATACATGTTTATTTAAAAGGTTTGTTTGTTTTATGGGGGGTGTTGGAATTGAACAAGGGTCTTAAACATATTAAACACAAACATTCCATGGATTATGCTCACCACTCCCTTTGAAGGACAACTTAAGTCCAGTCAAAAATTTCTTGAGGACTATGTTATATTAGCTATATAAAACAATGAATAAATCACAATAACAGAACAGAGAGCACACTACTTCAAAGTGTTAGCTCAGAACCACTGAGCGATTGCCTGGCCATCATTTGTCTGGGTATTGCTTAAATGTAGTAGTGAAATCCCATTTATGTACGAATTCATTTCTGCTATTCCCAACTCGATACTGTTCCCCTGTTCCCCGGCTCGATATCATGAGACCAGAGACTCGTAGAAGGTGTAGAAATCTCCCTGTTAAAAAGACGGATAATTCTTACACACTATGAGCTCCAGAGAGGAAGACAGCTGTGTGGTTTTATAAGCCTAGGCTTCTTGGCTATTTAAAGTCAAACATTTTTCATGGATTTACATTTATTAGAGCTCACAATTATGACTTATGCCTCTCCCCAGAACTCAAATAATAGCTTCTTTTGAACCTCAGATAGAGCAAAGGAAAGGTTTATTACTCTGTCACTTGTAAGTCCCCAGAGGCAGTCAGAGCACAAAACGCACATTCTGTTAGTGGAAAGTTTCTGTTCAGTCGGAGCGCACTTCTCTGAGGACACAGAATAGGTGCATCAATTTGTCTTTGAAATGCCCTACAATCCATACTTAATTTAATGGCAATTAGTTTTTAACTCCTATTTCCTACTACTAGACAGTCCTGATCAAGGTACACACAGTCGCTTCTGTGTGAAATGGACTCTTCAGCCTGTGTCTTAAGTTACCCATTTAGCTACACACACTCCTACAGTATCTGCTCTTCACTGCTCCCTTCCTGGAGCTCCAATAAGAAGCCAAGAAATCTCCAGAATGTGCAGGGAGTGACCCCAGAGGAGTTGTACAGGCAGGATCACTCTACCCAAAAGTCCTTTGGAAAACTTATCAAGAAAACAGAAAGAAAATGAGATTTAAAAAAAAAAGTTTTATTGCATTACAGTACGTTCTATAAGGCCACTTTTATTCAGTATAGACTGTACCCTAATCACACCCCCACCCCCATCCTTCCTCTACCTACCTTCTCCCCAGGTCCCAGTAGTCTCCTTTGTTTCACTAAAGTTTTGCTGGTTTCCATGGCAGCTGTACATACACAGTTGTGTGTATCAATATAAAATCTGGGGGCCTCGAGTGACGGAATCTATGTGCTATTTGTTCACAGAAAAAAAAAAAAAAAAAACAAACACTACGGACTCTGTGTGTACGTAGTTCATGCACAGTGGGTAGACCTGTGGAAGCCAGAAAAGAAACCTGGGTACTTAGCTCAGTTCTCACTTTCTCCTTAGATGGAGCCCATTACTGATCCTGGAGTTAGGCTGGCAGCCAGGAAGCCAACTGTGCTGTCTCTGGCCTGACAGTACTGGGTTTGCAGGATTGCCCACAACCAGGACTGGTATTTTTAAATGTGAGTGCCGGGATCCAGACTCAGTCCTCGATCTTGCACAAGAAGCACCCTTCCCCACTGAGCTGCCTCACCAGCCTGGCATTTGTCTGACAATCACTTAGTATGTTTAATACAGTTATCTCCAGCAGCTCACATTTTTCTGCAAAACTTTGCTCTTCTTTATGAATGAAAAAAAAAATCTGCTTTGCGCTCACATTTTCCTTACCCTCTCCTTTGTTGTTGGGCATGTAGATTTGCCATTGTAAATAATGTTATAATACACACTGAGAGAAAGGGGAGAGAGAGAAATGGCTCCAGGATTAAGAGAGCACTTGCTGCTGCTCTTGCACCCGCAAGAGCAAGGACCGGAATTCAATTCCCAGCACCCACAAGGGCTGACTCACAACTGCCTATAATGCCAGTTCCAGGGATCTAGCACCCTTCACTGGGCTCCACTGATACCTGCAGCAAACATGGTGCACACACATACACCCAGATGCACACACACAAATACATAAAGTAATAAACAACAGAAACCAAGTAACATAAAGAGTGGGTATTTAACATGTGAGCCCTATGCTTTCCCTCCGGTTTTGACATTTCCATGAGACATCTTTGTGAGAAGTCTTTCCTGTCTTGTAGGATCCCTGGAAGATGCTCCCTCCAAATTAAGAAGGAAATGTATAAAAAACGCAGGACCAATTCAAGTCAACAGACAGTTGGTAAAGGACTTCATGACAGTGACAGATAGTTTTATGGTTACCGTCAACCAGCGTAGACTGAGAATCACCATAGAAAGACCTACAAGGGTGTGCGTACACATAGTGTGTCTACAAGGATGTTTCCAGAAAGGTTCACCTGAGGTGAGAAGGCCTACCCTAAATGTGGTGGCATCACCCAGTGAGCTTGGCTTATGGACCAAATAAGGAAGAAGTAATCTAGGCCAGTAGCTTCCTCTCTGCTTCCTGGCTGCAGATGTAGCATGCCCAGACATTATGGGCTCCTGTCTTTCCTTCCTTATGTTGCTCTTGTAGAGGCATTTTGTCACAGTAATGAGAAAAATGACTAATAAAATAACTAATCTGCTTGTCAAACATACCGAATCTGAGCCTGGGACCTTGCTCTTCAGAAAGAAAGAAAAACTTTCTTCTAGGTTTAGAAATCAAAACGTCAGGCTCAGGACATAGCTCAGGGGGCACAGGTCAGGCCCAGCACGTAGAAGGCTGTGAGTTTCATCCCCAGCTCTGAAAATGAAAAACAAAGATTCCAAGAACAGAAAACGTAGGATTAGGATGAGAGATTCAGGGTCAGGCCATAATTTATAAAAATTCTATCTGCGTTTTTTGTATTGCAACTTAGGGGAAATAAAATGAACCCGTGCATAAATCATTTTAATAGGAAAAGGAGACAGGAAAGAGGGGTGGAAACCTTTAAATAGCACAGTAAAGAATTAATGTATTAAAAATATTAAATTTTTATCAGGTTAGAAATCACCATTTCAAAATGTTGACTTATAGACTATGTACTGAGTATAAAAAAACAAATCTTTTGAAGACCTAAGAAGAAAGGCTGTCTTAATAATAAGCACATCTTTTAAGTCCAAGATAAAGAACTACAGAATATACCCTCTTTCTTATGCACATAATAACAGTGTGGCTGGACTCCAGACTGACTTCACTATGCCTCCAAATCTACCCTGGGTCTCTTTGCCAATTATAGAGAACCCTTCCTATCCTTCTTCTAATATAAACAACAGAATCACTTTCTTTTAAAAAGAGAATAAAGTTCATACATCCTGCAGTAGAAGTTAAGATTTTCCATTTAACAAGACATAACATCTCGACACTTAGCTATTCAAATATAAGTAGTTCATTATGTAGAGTTTAAAACCTCTGTAACAGTTTATACATTAGAATTTCCAATCTCTTTTCTGTTCTTACCTCTAGTGCCAAGGAACTGATAGAGATAAAAACTCAATTTAAAGCCAGGCATGGTGGTTCTGACTACGACTCCCGCCCTTAGAAAACAGAGGTTAGTGGATTGCAATAAGCTAAAAGTCTGGCTGGACAGCTCTAAAGGTAAGTTTTAGGATATCCTGGGAAACATGAATGTACTGGCCGGTTTTATATGTCAACTTGACACAAACTGGAGTCATCACAAAGAAAGGAGCCTCCCTTGAGGAAATGCCTCCATGAGATCCAGCTGTAAGGCATTTTCCTCAATTAGTGATCAAGAGTGGGAGGGCCCATTGTGGGTGGTGCCATCTCTGGACTGGTGGTCCTGGGTTCTAGTAGGAAGCAAGCCGTTCCTCCATGGCTTCTGCACCCACTCCTGCCTCTAAGTTCCTACCCTGTGTGAGTTCCTGTCTTGACCTCTTTTGGTGATGAACAGCAATGTGGAAGTGTAAACTGAATAAACCCTTTCCTCTCCAACTTGCTTCTTGGATGCTTTGTGCAGGAATAGAAACCCTGACTAAGAGAATGAGCAAAATCCTGTTTCAACAACTCAATTCTACCTCAAAATTAATAAATAAATATAAATATATACACACATACACACACTTAGCTTTCCCCTCATGCTGCATATCCATTATTCCCTAGGGAAGCAATTAAATCATCAGAGAATGGTTCAGTGGGTAAAGGTTCTTCCCTCCAAACCTGAGAGGACCCAAGTTCAAATACCAGAACCCACATAATGGAAGGAAAGAACTGATTCCTACAAGTTGTCCCCTAGCCCACACACAGACACACACAGACACACACAGACACACGCACAGAGACATACACACGTAATTTTTAAAACTAGTTTAAAAAGCAATTTACAAGGAGAAAATCTACTACTCTTTTAGATCCAAACTTAACTTCCAATTTCTATATTACTTTCTAAACTCTAAGACTGGTTAAATACAATGGTAGCATTGCCACTGACTAAGACATTTTTACAAATAACCTTGGGAGTATCCAAATTTGACTGCAACTTGTATAACCCATGTGTTTGCTCCTGTGCAAGAAAGAGTACCTGCATAGTTACACATACCTGCATAGCTACATAGCTCTATCTGGACTCCCTTCTACTACAAACAAGAGTGCTCAAGCCCTACAGAAATCAGCTGTGTGCACCACAGGTGTCTGAGGCAATTCTGAGAGTTGGGATGGTGATGAAGAAAAGGAAGGGAAGGGCTTGTGTTCCTTAATGCCGCAATCTCACCGAGCAGTTGGGGGTTGCAATACCAATTTTTAATGTATTATCTAAATCTTGAATAAATCTAGAGAGAGACTGCTAAACGGAGCAGGGATTTAATGAGCTTCGGGCATATAAATAAGAAATTGCTCCCAGCTGTAGTTTCGACAGAGGGTGGGTAAGTTTTACAACCCCAGAGGCAAAGGCATTTCAAGGGTCTGCTTTATCAAAGGAACAATGAAACCCTCCATCTTGAAAAACCTAACAGTGATCAGGGGTGGGGATCTGAGCTGGGAGACCTGTTAGATGATCAGTATTGTAGCAAGCCTGGGTGAGCACAGAAAAGCCAGGGCATTTGGGGAGGGGTGGATCTTCAGGGACAAGGGTAGCCAAGGGAGCCTGAAAAAAACAAAAAAAACAAAAAAACAAAAACAAAAAAACAGAATCCTAAGAGATGTTCCTCCTCTGCCTATATCTGCTTCCTCTACTACAACAAGCTTGCAGAGATTTCTGTATGACTTTATGTATATTTCATATTTTGGGTTTGTTTTGTTTTGTTTTGCTTGTGGGACAGGATTTCATGAAGTCCAGGCTTAGCTCCAACTCATGGTGTAGCTGAGGATGACCTTAAACTTCTGATCCTCCTTCCTCTACCCCAACTGCTAGGATTGGAGGCATGCACTACCATGCCATCTTTATGAGGTGTTAAGAATCAAACCCAGGATTTGGTGCATGCTAGGAAAGTGTTCAATCAATGTGCTATATACACCAGAGGCTTTTGTTCATATCTGTATTAGATATAATAAATAGCTACAACACGCTGATATTAGTATATGCTATGCGTTACTTGTAATTTGCACCGTTTTATTGGCACAGATATCTGTTTTTGAAATGCAAATGTCACGTTACCATCATTTAAAATACAATCTCTGGAGGAAATGATTCTAATTTTCTGTAAGATGATATGGTGTTGAACTGAGATACCCACATGGAGAGAAGAAAAGGAAATACACTCCCAGGAGTGCAGGGAGGCAGTGGTGACTCTCCAATAGCTCTGCCTCTGGCTTCTTTTCCCACAAGCTTGGCCAGGTACAACCATCTCCAGAAATGTGACAGCACACTGTCCTGGAAGTTGAGGCAGGAAAGGACAGGGGATGCCCTAGCCACTGAGATTCCATTCTACTTAGATACGTATGAAACTCACTCTAATAACACACTTGGCAGCCCAGGTCCTTTAATAACAAAGCACCTAGCAACTTGTTAGCAACCTAGGGCCCCCTCTCAATAACAGCATAAGAATCCCCTCCTATTAACAACCAGCAGACTTAGATTCTGTTCACCCACACTCTCCTTATGTCTAGTACTAGAGCAGGAAGGCTGATCCAGCTGCATAATACGGCAAGGCTGCATCCTCAAGTTAATTTTTAAGGCAAATCCCCTATGTACCATTTTATGCCAGTGCATAATTGGGCAAGCATATGATTAAAACCAGATGCATTGTGGGAATGGGACATGCAGAGTGGGCTATGGCTTACATAATCCAAATCTATCAATCAAAACAGAGAACTGCTCATGCTATACTCCTTAGCAATCTCTCTCTCTCTCTCTCTCTCTCTCTCTCTCTCTCTCTCTCTAGCCTCATAAAAGGAAATCCCAATAATAATTGCGGCGGGCCTTGAGTACCTCGCTCTTTTGTGCTGTATTCTGGTTTTTTTCTATTGTTTTGCTTTAAATAAAGTTCTCTCCCTCTCTCTCTCTCTCTCTCTCTCTCTCTCTCTCTCTCTCTCTCTCTCTCTCTCTCCGAAATCTTGTGGGCTCTGATTTCCTTCTTGAATAAAAGGCCAAGAATTTGGAAACACCCAGTTCAGAGTACCTGTAAGCAACTGAAGCTTGAAAATTTGCTCTTGCAGAGGCAGAGGGAAAGAAAGGGGTAGGGGACTGAGGCTGATTGTAATTTTTCCCACTGGACCTCAATAACTATCTGTTCAGCACAGTTCATAAGCAGTGATCTCCTTGCAACCCTTCCACCCTCCTCTATTAAGATCATATCAGACAGCAACCCAAGAACTCAGAAACCATTGTTCCTTGAAACTCCACATTCTCTAAGTACACTGGACTGATCAGTCAGTAAAATGGCTGTTGACCAAGAAAGAACACCTGGGATGGTGCCTGGAACATGAAAAACTGGTTCTGGTTCACTGGACAGTCAGCCAATCTTATCAGTGAGCTCCAAGCCAGTAAGAGTCTTGCCTCTAAAGCCAAGATAAACAGCATCTGAGGAACAATACACCTGATGTTGACCCCCTGGCCTACACACACACACACACACACACACACACACACACACACACACGCGCGCGCGCGCACAGGCACGCACACGCACGAGCACAAGTAAAAAGTAAACCCTACTACTCATAAATATCTGCTTAGGAACTGAGGAGAAATCCTTAGCTGAGATGTACGCAACATACTGAAACACACCTTCATATCCTCTTAAGTCACTGAAGGAGCAGAGAAAATCCAAAAGGTTCAAATAAGCAAAAAGAACCGCTAAAGTTCCTGATGAATGTAGGTGAAATTTGACAATTCCCACAGGAAAGAAGACTACCAAGATATAATTAGGAAAATTACATATTACAGATATAGGGAAACCCAGTGCTGGGTAGAGTGCCTGCCATTCCTGGGTCATTGGGTTAAACTCCCAACAGCAACAAAGAAAACACATTTTGTCACATGCAAATAGTGGAATTTTAAATACCTAAAATACAAAACCATAGACCTGGCACCAGATATAAGATGAAAGTTAAACTTGCGGCATATTAAGAAACTTTCCACCCTAAAATAGCATATTCTGGTACTCAGATCTGAAAATAAATAGAACATTCAATTCATGTAATCTTGTACATTCTCTGATTAACATCCATCCCCACCCCCTCCAGCATGGAGATTATATGGTGTGCTACAATGCTCAGTTTCTGTGGTACTGCGGATAGAACCCAGGGCTCTGTGTACCTGGCAAACACTCTACCTATTAAACCACACCTCCAGCACCTTCATTTCTGCCTTCAGTAATGTTCCAGCCTTGTCAGAGAAGACAGACAGATTCCACAAACCCCTGGGTTAATGCTAAATTGGCTTTTGGCCATCTCACAGCTGAAAGGAGGGAAGAATCCAGGGGTGTAACATCATCACAGGACATGACACAGAAACACCGGAGAAACCAGACTTTCCCTGTAGGGTAACTCACTTTAGCTGAACAGCGGCCCAACAGAACATTGAATGGGGAAGGCTGACCATCGGATGCCTGGTCTGAGGACTATGCAAAATTGACAGTAATAACCACTCAGTGTAAGGAGAGAAAATGATATCAAAGCAGTGCCCCACTCAATGATGGCATGGTGGCTCCAATCCCTCAGTCCTGCTTCCATCTCTCCTCTTGGGTTTCCTGGGTTCCTGTCCCCTGAATAGCTCAAGACCCAGCATAAACCTATCCTTTGTCCACAGGAAGCTTGAAGACTTTTTTATCAAGAAACCCCATGGATTCTTCATTTGAATAATTCAATAAAGTTACTTTCTGCTTGATTTCAACCCAGTTGGAAGCTTGTACTGACCTAGGTGGGCATTAAGGATCCTGAAATTCTGGAACCACTCCATCAAGGAACCTGGTACACACAGAACCTTATAACTTTAGGTCAGCTGCTCTATGGCCAAAGCCTGGAGGAGGCTCACAATGTCGACGGGTGTCTTTAATTGCAGAGGCTTGGGAGAAAAAAGAAATTCAAAATGCTAGGGTTTGTTTTATGTTTTCTCTTAGCAAATGACTTTGTTTCCTCGTTCAATTCACAGGGGATATATTTTTGTGAGAACTAGCTGACAGGCAAGTACAGACCTCAGAGTCAGCTATAGGCATGGGTACACATAAGAGTGCACCACAGTGTCATCGCACAGGGTGAGTGACCAAGAGCAAAAAGAACTGAAACAGGAGGCAGGCAGGACATCCTCATCTGACCTGGCTCCCATCTCCCAGCATGCCCTGCCTGCGGTGTGGTTCAGGGTTCCTTCTGCCTGATCTTTTCTTCTCAGAGAGTGCTAGGCGACAGCTCTACAAAAGTTAGAGTGAGCCCTTGCCCAGCAGGCAGATTTAGAGATTTGCCCAGATTTAGAGATAGATATATTGCCTTTACAATGGGAAGCAAAGTTGAAAGCTCTATTCTAGCACCATTCTTAGCCTTTGGGGCCAATCTGAGTTCCTAGAAAGCTGGGACCCAGGTCTCCTTATTTCATACATTTTTCCCAATTGTCAGACCACAAACTCACTGCACTGCAATCATAGAAATTCCATTATTTTTACAGATAAATGTGCAAGACATATGATCACTTTTGCAAACAGCCCTCTAGGGTACAAATATGCTAAGAACCGCAGTGTTTCGTAGACATATCAGAGATGAAAAGATGACAGTGCCCCCAAGATGAGACTCAAGAAATGGGTGCTGCTAACAGCAGGAATTCTCAATGCATGCCCGCTAGGACAGTTGAATAACTGAGAAACTTCTTGTCTGGTGGGAGGGGAAGTTACAGAAATACAAAGCGCATAGATAAGTAAAGGGATATTTAGTGGCTTACACAAATTCCAACTGGGGATCGCCCTTAATGATACCTTGCTTTTTATAATCATTTTTTCTGTTGCCATGTGTTGAAAAGGGAAGGAAGGAAAACTGTGTTCCAGCACCAGGAGGCATATCTGCATTCATTCATCACTTGTGACTCCAAGAGGGCATTTTGGAGTCTATGGGAGAGCCAGAGGTTAGCCAGCCAGGAAAACTTATTCCAGGAATCTAGAACAGCTAGAACTGAGTCTACTCCTTCATACTGCTCCACACCCCCAGCATCAGAGTCAAGGGTCATATACTGCCTTGTGAGAAACACTTGGTTCACCTGTACACACTTACCACTTTGGCTTGGTGGTCAATATTTTGAAGTGCTTATTAAGTTCAGAACAAAATATACTATCCATCATTCCTTATTGGGCCTGGAAAATTTGAGCATTGGGTCCTGAGAAAATACAGCACAAGGTCTTGGGTGTTTGCACATCTTGAGGTGGCTACTGAAGCTCTACATGCTAACAGGTATGGGGTGTGCCTCACCTGACATTAACCACAGCAGCCACCAGAGCCCATGTCTGGCTCCTCTTAACTTCACACAAATAAACCATGGTAGAATCTGAAATGTACACATATAGACACTGGACTGACACCTCAGAGGTAAGGATGCTTGCTACCAAGCTTAGTTACCAATGCTTGATTACCAAGGACCTGGATGGTAAGAGAGAACTCCCACAAGTGAGAGAAAACTAGGAATCAATGAAAATTATTCCTTTTTCCATCATTAAAAAGAAGGTGGCCTCATTGGGCAGCAGCCTTGAATCTTGAGAATCCTGGCCTGTGTTGTTCCCCAGGAAGAACACTAGCTAGAATCTTTGTTTCAGTTGGTTAGACAATCCTCCAATGGACACATCAAGAGACCCATAACATTTCAAGTATCTGGGATATGATACAATCCACACACTCCTTATGAATAAGCTAAGCATAGAGAGATTAATTCTGGCTCATAGAGAGATTAATTCTGGCTCAAGCTGGCATTTCTTCTAAAATGACAGACACTTTTTTTCCCCTAACGTGATAGACAATTTTTTTTTCTAAATACTAACCATTCGAGAAAGATTTTTAATTCCAGGCATGTTTTCAACTCCATAATTATTTCTGGTCAATCAATCTTAATAATCTATCGTTAATTAACATTCAGATATTAAAACAAGATCCTTCCACCACTTGGCCAGCTAATGTCCAGTGAGTTCTAAGAGGTCTGTATTAGTCTGAAGGTTCTCAAAAGCAGGGAACATGACACAGTTTGAGGACAGGTTTTAAGAAGCAGAAAACTCAGGCCACACAAGGCAGATGACACCTGTCTGGACACTGGCCAGACTTTGAGCAGTGAAACCTGCCCTGAGACCAAGCCAGGTTCCTGGATGCTGAAGCCTTAGTGAAGGAGCCCCAAGAAAAGGCAGCAAATTTCTGAACCTTGTACAGTGTTTTCAAAACGTACCATGTATTGCAAAGTGATGGGCAATAAGAGGGAGAAACTTAAATGATATGAAATTACTCTGGGAAAGACGACCTTCTGCAGAGATATAACTTTTATTAGGAGTAATGGAGTTTCTACATAATGGAATTTTCACCTCCATGATGAATCCTATAACTGCAGAGGCATTCAGATCATTGTTTTAAGTGCAGGATTTTATATGAAACATCCTTCACCGAAGCTCTATTTAGGACAGATTTACCAATATCAGAGTCCAGTGTCTGGCCATTTACCCCTGCATTTACTTACATTCTGTTGGCTACAATGGGAAATGCTCTTATATAATTCTGTGGGAGCTGCCACAGGAAAGCCATATGCTACTGACAAACTCCAGGTCTTTAGCTTACCATCCAGGACTTCGAGAGCTATTAGTGCTCTTAGAAGCCACATTTGTGACTATGGTCATTCTCCCCTTGAAATACTCCACTGATAAATTGGCTACTACACGATAGCTGCTCAATAAACAATGAGAAACAAGCGAAGGTCCCGAGAGGGCTCACAAAGCATCATGTTTTCTCTCATTTAAGTATCTAGATCTGAATTCATACACATACGTGTGTGCACGAGACATGAAAGTCAAGGGAGACTATTGAGCAGCAATAGGGGTCAGGCTAAAAAGGATAAGGGAAACTAAGAAGGATGAATATGAACGATCTACCATATGTATAATATGATCATAATGAAACCCATTGTTTTATACACCAACTTAAAGATGATAATTTAAAAACAACAATCAAAAAACAAAACAAACAAACAAACAAAACACTAGCGCAATACTCTTTGAAAACCAGCCAGGCATCAGGGAACAAAAATCTCACCCAAAAGCTCACTCGATGTGCAGAATGTATTAACAGACATCTAGGCCTCAGAGGATGGCTGGCAGGATGGTCTATCTGCCTGAATGTGACAGGAAGACTGTGTGGCCACTGAGGTAACAGAGGTGTAGCTACAAAGGATGCCGCAAGGAAAACCCCGGCGGATTACTGAGAACTGTACTCACTTTAGTGCATCCATGGTGGTCCTAGGGTACACCAGGCAAGCCACAAGGGCTTATTTGTTTTGGTTTGTTTTTCTTTAATAATGTCAGTGACATTTTGAGTTCTGTTTTTATTGGTTTTTAAGCAAAATGAAGCTGAATGCTGCATAGCAGAATTCATTCCAAGATCAGCCAAGTATCGTACCATTGAAAACACCCAGAGCTTTACTGTTGAAAATGTACTAAGCCTGTTTATATTGAGAAATCCAACTGCCTTGCAAACAATGTGTCCGTGTACACATCTATGTTGAGAGGGGAAACATTCAACTTTTAATAACTTTACACACTAACCAGGATTCAGAAAACTAAATTCGCACAATGACAAGGTGGGTAAGCTTTCTTTCATTTTGTTAAAACAAAAGGTCTTTTGTAGAAGACCTCGTTAAAGCAGGCTAGTGCCCAAACAACTCAGAAAAGCTGCAGTGGGTCCTTTCCCCATGAAGAAGCTTGCCAACCTCGGCCACAAGCACGGGAGGGAATCGGACACCTAAAATCGGGCAGAGTGATGGCAGGTTTATTATCTTCACTCATTAAAGCTCTGATGCCTGCGTTAAGTGAGACTCTGTGGTGGCTGGTAACATTAATTACAGCTTCCAGAGGCTCTCCGTGTCCACTGGTTATTTATAAAACATAAACACACGCGAATAAATGGTTCCATCACTGCTCGGCACGAGAAAGGGAGACGTTGCACAACCTTGGTTAACAGACGAATTAATTCTGTTAAGCATCTGTAGTCCTTGAAATAAAAAGCACGAAGCAAACCAGTGAACCGGGGCGCAAGGCTTCTGGAAATACAAACCATTTTACAAGAAAGAGAGCCCCCCTAGTGATATGACCCTAATGCAAGTGGAGGGCACACATGGAATCCTAAATCCACATAAGTGTGGTCAGTGTCTACACTAGGGGGGCAAGGAAGAGGAGGTGCTGCAGGGCTCCCTACTTCTGAAGTTCAATCCCAAATGACAACAGAAAAGCCAATGCAGCCAACTATTACTAGAATCTCTTCTTTCTGATAAGGCTCATTAGAATAAAACGATAGATAACTCCCCAGAAGAAGAATCTACAACTTGGACCGACCTCATGCATTCTAACTGTGTGTGTGTGTGTGTGTGTGTGTGTGTACACCAAGAACTGGTCAGTTGTTTTCACTTGAAGGTGGAAAAATAAACCTGGTATATTGAAAATGAAATAACTCAAATGTACCATACATAAACACAACCATGTATAAACCTAGCTATGGTTATATAAACTTGCACCCAAGTCTTCTTAAACTATTTAAAATGCAAACAAAAAAAAATACAATACAAAAAACAATTTCAACAAATCATTCTCCCAAGTACATTCCCTGAATCTTTAAATATATACACCTTTTCCTAGTTAAAAAGTAATTATCCACTTGAATGAGGACAACTATTTAAAAAAAAAAAAAAGGTAACACGCTAATGGTTAAGCGGAATTGGCTTCTAATCCTTGGCTCGGTGTTGCATTATGAATCTATACAGGACAGTTATGAACCTGTTACAATGACAGTTTTGTGCAGACAATGGTGAATGCCTACCTTGGCACCAGCCTCAATAGTCCCGAGTGATTCTGAGGACATCTGAGAAATGGATAATTAATTACCTCATCTGGAAACACAGCAGGAAGGTACAAGGGTCCAGAGGCAGAGGAAGGTTGGCTGATGCAGGAAAGGAGGCAATTCTTCACAAGTGCCTGCGTGTGCACTGGCTGTGGCACAAAGAGTTGTTCTGCTAACTTTCCTATCACTGAACCCTGAGTGTCAGGAGAAACGAAGGTAAGAGACCTTAAGTGATCTGCATTTGAAGTAAGTGAGCAATTGTGGCTGGCAAACATCTGAAGGAGAGGTGATAAAGCACTCGAAAAGCCCATCAAGTAGGCAGTAATAGTTAATCCCTATTAAAATTAATCTTTTGAGCTAATAGATAGGACTCTCCGAACCGCTACACAAAGCTCACACCAGTACAGGTTTCAATCGGCCAAGGCTCCTCGCAGCACAAATATTAATAAATGTTTCTACTTAGTGCATAACACACAAATAACACTCTCTCCCGAATTTAAAGCAAGCTATAGCTGCTTAAGCATTGCAAGGTATTTCAAAACATTAACATAAACATAGTTCTGCTGGTCTTTAAAAGGACAGTAAAGTAAGGAATGAACCAAGAAAGCACTTTTCTCCCGACTAACACATACACCTACAAACTAATGACACATACACCTACGCACTAGTGATACACACATCTACATACCAGTGACATGTACACCTACATACTATTGAAATGTACACTTAAGTACCAGTGACATGCATAGCTACATAGCAGTGACATGTACACCTACATACCAGTGACATACATACCTACATACTACTGGCATGTACACCTACATACCAGTGACATACATACCTACATACTACTGGCATGTACACCTACATACCAGTGACATATACCTACATACTACTGGCATGTACACCTACATACCAGTGACATATATACCTACATACTACTGAATTGTATACCTACATACTAGTGACAAGTACACCTACGTACCAGTGACACGTATACTTATGTACTAGTGACATGTACACCTACATACCAGTGACACGTACACTTATGTACTAGTGACATGTATACCTACATACCAGTGACATGTACATCTACATACTAGTGACATGAACACCTACAGACCAGTGATATGCACACCTACAAACCAGTAGCATAATGTCAAGACATTAAGTTTTACTTGACTGTCAGTCATCCATTCTGAAATGTACAATCCACTGTAATGATTTGGTTCTATATGCAGCAACACATGGCACCAGGAGGCTTATGAAATACATGGCCTTCTATTCCTTCTGCTTCTTGTAAAAATAAAAAGAAAATCCAAAGTTAAGCATAGCAGGGGGTGCAAACACTCATTTCCTGTAGAAGAAGAAACGGTTTTAAACTAAATTTCTGTGTAGTATTCTCTCAGGATCAATTTCTATATGTCTGGTCCTCCAGTAGGAAGCAGGGCAAATGTACACAACCCGTTTGCATCTTTTTCTGAAAACTTGGTTAATTAAAATTGCTTTTTGTTTAATTATTGCACCATAAGCTGAGGGATTAACAATGTCAAGAGAACTGGTCACCAGACTGTCCCATGAGTGGACTGTCCAAGTTGCTAAAACTACTCAGCAGGCATTCAGAGCACATTGCTATGATGAACATACATGGAACACACATTCACACATGATTGTGTGCACACACCAGGTGAGCTTCCAATCACACAGCCAAGCTCAGGAAAGGAAAGCAGAAAGACTTCCTGCACCATAATCTTATTACTCTTTTCAGCCAACAGAGAGGAGCCATTTGCCTCCTGACTCTGGGAAGGAAGATCCACTTTCTCCGAAGGCCCAGGAACTTCTGAAATTACCTAAGTTTGAAGGAGAGTTCATAGGAGCTGAAGTTCTGGAGATCACAGATTTGGGAACAGCAGTAAGTTCTCTAACAACAAGCAGTTAAGTGAAAAGTGGGGGATATAAAAATTTACGGAAAAAAAGTCAGGGTGAGACCGAAAAAAAAAAAAAAGCATGTATTGTGAAGTAACAAACCTGATTAGTAGTAGTAAGCACAGCTAGTTAACAGGCCAGCTAATTACATCCACCCATAGCATTTCTGCCTTCAGATCACATTCGAGACTGCCAGTTCACATTTAAAGCGTTGTTAATACTGGTTGATAAATTCTGCTTGGCTTCCAAAGCACAGGCTTTTTTTGTTGTTGTTGTTGTTTTGTTTTAGATGTATTTCGTGTGTCTATAAATAACCTAGCAATTTGCAAAATAAAAGCAGAGCAGAGAAGGTTGGCAGGTCAGAGAGTCCCCTGGCAGTTCTCACTGGTCAAGTCTACAGCCTACTTTCAAATAAAGGACTGAACTCCAAGGACGCAGACAGCCTGGAAAGGTCAAGACTATATGCTTCTAATTGTTATTCAAAACCATTCTCATTTCCTAACATAGCAAGTCTGTGAGCTGAGACTTGTGGGTTTTTTTGTTCTTTTGTATGAATATGCGTTCAGGTGTGTGAGTGGTGGGGAGGGTTGAGAATGCGCAGGGATGTTTGTACTGGTTAGGAGTTTTTTGTTTGTTAATTTAACACAAGATAGAGTCATCTGGGAAGAGGGAACCTGCATTGATGGATCACCTCTATCAAATGGCCTATAGGCAAGTCTGTGGGGCAGCATCTTAAGGAATGATGGGTGTCAGGGCCCAGAGCACTGTGGGGAGGGCCATCCCTGGGCAGGGGAAAATGGATTGTTTAGGTTAGCACACTGAGCAAACCTCTCTCTGCATCATCTCCTGCCCCCAAGTTCCTGCCTTGAGTTCCTGCCCCTGCCCCCTCCCCTACTTTCCTCAGTGATGGGCTGAAGTGTGAGATGTTCCTCCCCTAAATTGGTTTTGGTCAAATGTTTTATGACATCAAAAGAGAGCAAACCAGGACAATGTGTGTTTGTGTGCATGTGGAGACCAGAGATCAGTGCTCTACACTTTAGTTTGAGAGACAGGGTCAGTCAGCTGGTATCTTTCTGTCTCGGGTATGGACCACTGTATCTGGCTTTTATAGGGTGCTGGGATTCTGATCTGAGGTCCTCATGCTTGTGTGGCAAATATTTTAGACTAAGGCACTTCCTACTTCCTGGTTTGAGATTTTTTTGAAAAGAAAACATTTAAAATGACTAGCCATCACTTCTGTTGAAATTTTGATTCGCAACTACATTCATGTGCAAAAATTACACAATGACAAGCCAAGAAGCATCAAAATCGTCCTGCCTTATGCTGCAATCCCAGAGCTAAACAAGTAAATGAATACATAGAAATAAAACTCAAGCTTCCTAATATTTTTAATTTTTTTAAATTATTTTTGAATGCATGGATGTCTGCCTACATGTGTGTCTGTGTACCACATGCACACCCAGTGACCTTGGAAGCCAGAAGAAGGTATCTGATCTCTAGAACTTGGAATCAAAGATGATTGTTATCTCCCATATGGGTGCTGGCAGTAGAACGAACCCTTGTCCCCTGGAAAGGCATCCAGTGCTCTTAACTGTTGGTCACCTCATCAATTCCTACCTTAAAGTAGCAGCAGCATAATAAAATCTTTAACAGAATGACCCTTGAGACATTAGTTAGACAACTTCCAGAATGCTTTCTACTCTTGGTTGAAAATCAGTGACGTCTATAAAACTTAAAATATATTCCTTTGCCAGTGCACTTAGGTTAGCTTTTCTCCACTCTCAAGACTGCAACAGTGAAGCAAGCAGAAAACAATGTGTCCTTTAACAGTGACACACCCACAATCAGAAAAAGTAGAAAGTGGCTAGGGTGTTGCTATCCACTGAGGCAAACACCTATATAACCCATTTCAGAAGAAAATGGATGTAAACAAAAGACAAACCGGAAAGAACAAAACATTCAAATTCAGCAAACAAGCAAGTGGAACGCAGAACTTCAACCTTCTTTTGGGCTATGGCATCTCTCTGAATGGAATGTTTCAAGATGTTTCAAAGACGTTTCAAAAATGTTTCAAACCAGTCATATTGTACACTGCTACATGGCACACTCCTCCATCCACATTCAGCCGCATGGTCTATACCACAATGCTCAGGAACAATGTTACTGTCACAAAGTAGCTCCAATTTCCTTTCCAGTTGCTCCTGCTAGTAATTCCTGGGAACCCCTTATGATACCCCAGGCCCATGTCAACTCTCCCATAACTCGCCTGCCAAGGTACTCAAGAATGTTCTAGTCTAACAAGCACTCTTAAACATTGTTTATAATCTAGTTCAACTCCATCCTCTTCCAGAAGTTCCTGCAGTTGTTACCAACTGCAAGCACGATCCTGGCACCTATGGTGTTTACTAGCACTGGAGGTGACTGAATGAAGGGCCTAAATATGTTGGATTCCTTTTCATTTTACCACTGTCAGGAGCTTTAGAACAGAGGATCCTCCCTTGTAAGTCTCTGCCTTGTGAGTAACATACTGTTGAAGAAAAGGGAGATGGTCAGGACATAAACAGCACCAGAGGATGCTATTTAACTCCCCACTAAAGAGCTCTGAAAACCTTCCCTGAAACTCCCACTACTTACCCCTACTTGAACTCCTTCCTTCCAAGCAGCTATTAGCATCCCCTGGACCTAGGCCCCGGGCACTGTATAAAAAACTTACCGTGCTAGCATGAAAGGAATGTACATGCTATGTTGCTGTCATGTTCTCATAACAGCCTGCGCTAGTGGACATGAATACAGATGTATTATAAACTAGGAGTCGACAATCTGTTAAATATCAGATTATTCCTTAAATCCTTAAGTCCACAGCACAGCATCAATATCAAAATTGTGTACCTGATTTATTTTCATTTATAACACATGTTGGGAAAATAAGTATTTAAACCATGATGTTCGGGTTATATAACACTCCATTCAAGTTGAAGGTTTTTCAACCACAGCTATGTAATCACTTTAATTCTTGCAAATTTCTTAAATTCCAGTGTGAAAAGCAGATACTCCTAAAGAGTATTCCCCATTCCCAAACAGACAACATTTGGCTCAAATCTGTCAATCTCAGCACTTGGAAGGTTCACATAGGAGGAGCGTTCGCAGTTTGAGGACAGCCCTTACTACAGAGTGAGTATTCCCCCACGGACTCAGAACATACAAAAAGAAATGTATTTATAGGACTTCATTTGGAAAACATTCCCAGAAAAGATCATCATTCATCTAAGAAATAAACTGTTTTCTGACACCAGCTCTTATATTTTCATATAAATATTGATTTGAGATTTGCAGGTTGGTACCAGTCTAAATTAAAACTCCAAGCCTCCGGATTTCATGAATTAGCAGAGAAGAGAATGTGAGGTATGTAAATCATGCATTTACAAGAATATTTTGTGTTCCTATCTTTGAAGTTTATGAAAGAAATTCTACAATGGAACTGAACTCTCAAATCCGGCATCCTGGTGTTTATAGGGGGTCGTGAGGACTCACTTGCCCTAAGGTTTTTCTGTCCTCTTCTATGGCTGAAGGGAAAGTCAATTTGAAGACCAAAATGAAATTTATTTCTAATCAAGATATCAAATATAACCATGTCTATTGGGTGACATAAAAAACACTGAATAAATTAGGCTGAATGAGTGTGTAGACTGAGTGGCAGCCAGTAGATTTTAGTTTCTTTCATAAAAACAAGACACTTTTGGAGAACAAGAGGACTTCTGTGCAAAATCTATGAAAACACTAGGAGAGGGGCTTCCATGACAGGTGTGTCTGGTTGGTTGGTTGGTTGCTTGCTTGCTTGGTTCATTGGTTGTTGGTTTGGGGGTGGGGATGGTTGTTAAGATTTATTTATTTTATGTATATGAGTACACTATCGCCGTCTTCAGACACACCAGAAGAGAGCATAGGATCTCATTACAGATGATTATGAACCACCATGTGGTTAGTGGGAATTGAACTCAGGACCTCTGGAAGAGCAGTCAGTGCTCTTAACCTCTTAGCCATCTTTCCAGCCCCCCATAGTGGTGGTGGTGGTTGGGGGGGTGGGGGAGTGGCAGTTGAGACATAGTTTCTCTGTGTAGCCCTGGCTGTCCTGGAATTTGCTTTGTAGAACAGGCAGAGTTTGCATTACCTTGATCTTGGACTTCCAGCCATCATATTCAAAAGAATGTAGGCTTCTGTTGCTCAAAGCTACCTAGCTCCCAAAAGTTTGCTGTGATCGCTCTGCAAACCAACAGTCCATGCCCAAGTCCTGCCTACAATGAAGTCACAAATCCTAGGAGGATGTGAGGGACCTGAGTAGATAGATACAGGTATGAGATTCCTTCTCTGTCTTAGTAAACCATGAGAACCATTAGCACCATTCTGGCCAGCCTAGTCAGGGAGAGCATTCAGCCTTCTGAGTTAAAGCACAGCCCATTGGTTTACTTACTGTGCCATAACTATGCTCAGCAGTGTCTGAACCTCCTCAGCTTTCCTGGGAAGCAGCATGATGACACACAGGACTCTGATCTGATGGTGACCTGTGAAGAAGTTTAAATGCGTCCAAGCACACATTCACCTGCACCCTAAACACAGGGTGCACAAACCCAGGCACCAGGCACTGACTAGGAGATTTGTTTCTGCAGCAATAGGAAAAACTTCAATGTGCTCATTCATGTGGCAGTCACCGAATAGCTGGTATAAACTAGATCGAGAGTTTGTAAGCTCTCCCTAAAACCCAGAGAGTGCTCAAAAAACAAGGCGGGGAACTAGGGAGTTGTCTCGAGTGGTAAGATGTTTGCTGCACAAGTGACAGAAGCCAGTTCGAATCCCTAGAACCCACATAAAATGGGGTTCAGCAGTGCACACTGGTAACCACGGCACTGACACAGGATGATCTTAATAGCCAACCTGCCTCAAAAACATAAGGTAGGGGAATAATGAAAAACATTTGACATCACCATCTGGTCTCCACATGTATGTAAAGGACACATACACAGATGCATACAAACACACACACACACACACACACACACACCCCAGGGTGAGAAGGTGGGAATCTGCAGTGGAAAGAATGGCCATAGACAGATCAGGCTCAGAGAACAAATGACTGTGATAGACAGTGCTGATGGTCAACACCAGTGACAGAGTTGGTGGAGCCCCTTCATTCTAAGTCCACACAATTTCAACAACTAAGACTTAAAGATTAAAAAACAGAAGCCCTCTCCCCAACCCACAAAACAGAAGGGGAAAAAAGAATAGAAACTATATTGCAGACACAAGTCACAAGACATCTGCTAATGTTATGGGACTTGAATATTAGCTGGCTACATTCTTCAAATATGATTTTTTAATCCCCATGAAAAACCAAATGGCCCACAAAATTACTAAAAGAACAGGTTTTTAAACCCTCCCCCAAAGGGGGCAGGGGTGCTAAATCCCTCCTTCACCACCGGCTCTCCCAGCCATCTATTACTGAGGAGTTCCGAGGTGAGGATGAAGGGCTTGACTGGGGAGGAACGCAAAGTCTCTGCGCAGACCCCGGCTCCATCCACCATGTGCCTCGGACATCTGTTTTGACAGCCATTTGTGATTTATTGCCTCTGACTCTCATATTAAACATTTTCAATATCTCTTAACAGTTTGAAACAACCCGTAAAAGTAAATTTCAACCACAAGTCACTCATCCTCACCTGAGGAGGCAAAGGCTACACTAATATGACCTCTTTACAGCCCCGGCCAGAAAAGAGAGGAAGTCTTTCATGCACGTATGCAGACGTCGCAATCCAAAAATCACCATGGGGGATTTCCCCCTAACTTACATAGCCGTGCACATAAGGCACACACAGGCAAAGGTCACTAGACATAGGATGCAAATGATTCTGCAGCTCATTGTCCACACAGGCCTAGAAAGATTTATGTGCCTCAGAGATGGCATCAGCATCATACATACACATGGACCAGTCAGAACCAACGTTTGACTGTGTTGCAGGGGAGCACTAAAAAGGAAGAGGGAGAGGGAGGGAGGGAAGAACGGAGGGAGGGAGGGAGGGAGAGAGGGAGAGAGAGAGAGAGGAGAGAGAGAGGAGAGAGGAGAGAGGAGAGAGGAGAGAGGGAGAGAGGGAGAGAGGGAGAGAGGGAGAGAGGGAGAGAGGGAGAGAGGGAGAGAGAGAGAGAGAGAGAGGAGAGAGAGAGAGGAGAGAGGAGAGAGGAGAGAGGGAGAGAGAGAGGAGAGAGAGAGAGGAGAGAGGAGAGAGGGAGAGAGGGAGAGAGAGAGGGGGGGGAGAGGAGAGAGGAGAGAAGAGAGCTCACTGGTTGAACTGCTAGAGATAAAATGCTCAACTAGTTGTCTAAATTCTCTTTTTATGACTTGTTTGAAACCAGAGGGGAGGGTGTAAGGTAGCTCATGGTTAGAACACTTACCTATTGAGCACATGATCTTGGGTTCAATCCCCAGGAGTGTGCACACACACCCACATGCACAACCAAGACCCTCGGCTTGTAATGAGAGTTTACCACCATTTTGGAGGTGATCTGCCATTGTCTTGAGGTCAGCAGTACACATATTCACTCACTAGACCATATGAGTGGAATATGCTTCAACAGAGTGTCTCAACATCTGAATACCCAAGTGTAAGACAATAATATTCAAGAGGAGCTGGGGACTATTATCAAGAGTACTCAGCTAGCATGCAAAGGCCTCAGGGCCATTATGAATACCCCATAAACTGGATGTGGATGTGGTAGGGCACATCTGAGAACCCAGCACGTGAGCGCTCAGGAGAGGATGGATGCTGGAGACAAAAGCCCCAGAATGCATTGGTCTGTGCCTTACTGTGTTCAGCTGAACTTGAGATGAACAGGAGACCTGGGATTCCAGATAAGCAATGTGACCCCAAGAGTTTAGAAATTAAGAACATACAGTACTCTGTGGGTCTGAGCCTCCTCCTTATGAAACTGCCCTACTCACCCTAAGAAACCAGGATCCTTCTCCCTCCATCGCTGCACCGTGTCCCAAAGGCATGGAAATATAAGTCACGGTCAGGATGCCCTGAAAACACCCTACTGGTGGTCTGGCAGGCATCCACATGCCAGTTCCCAACCTCAAACGGCTGAGCCAACAACTACGTCCACTCTGGACACCCCAATCGAAACTCATCTCTTTTAAGGCTGTCTAGTGCAATGACGTGGAGTCATTGCAGGAGTGGAGAGTTTAGACTTCCAGTCCCAGGTGCACAACTCACTACCGCTATGGTAAATGCTGTGATCAGCTCTCTACATTCGCCACATTCTAACACCCTTTGATGGTGACCCAGCACTCTCCGTCTACACCAGGCAAGAACAGTAAGTGACTGATGACAGTGTGTGATGAGCAAGACAGTTAGGTGGGGGCATCCAGCAACACCAAGCTCAAGCCCACCCTGCCCCTGGGAAGAACTATGGCTGGCTGCCACGTAGCCGTGGACAGTGAAGGGCCAGGGCCCCAATCTCTCTTCCACTGCCTGCCTCAGACCCGAGAACAGCGCACAAACTGCGAGAACACAGACAATGAGTACTCCTGCTCTGAATTCACATAGCGGGAGCTGGGATTTGGTATGAAACAATCAGGCAATTACATTTAAGCATCAGCACGGGACACCTAAAAATTCATGATGCTGTCAGTCAAGAAAGAAACGCATCCGCTAAGCTCTCAGCTGAGGCTCGCTGGTCTGTCTCCTGGCAACACACCCTCCAAAGCCTGGCCCCTGCATCCCAACCCCTAGGCTAAATGGGCACCGCATCCCTCCAGCAAAGAGTAAACCATAGAACAGAGGTGGAGGAAAGCTCAAAAGCTTGACACTGAATGGGGTGCGGGGGAAGGGGGGAGTCCTCAGCTTCAGTTTCTGTGGCAGTCACAAGCAGACAAGACCCAGAACTTCTGCTGCCTTTGGAGACAAATTAGAAATGGTCCATTTAAAAAAATTAATTTGAAAAGTGGGTTTTTGAAAATATCCATCAAAAGATGGCTTAGCAGTTAAGAACACTTGCTGATCTTGTAGGGGAATTGGGTTTGGGTCCCAGCATCCACATGCCTGCTCACAACCACCCTAACTCCAGTTTCAGGGGACCTGATACCCTCTTCTTGTCCCCAAGGACATCAGGCATGCACACAGGCAGTACATATACATACATTCAGGCAAACACTCATACACATAAAACACAAATCTTAAAAATAAATAGAAAGGTAGTTATATCAACCATAGAAATTGTCCCTTGCTTACAGTTCTACAAAATAAGACTAGCAGCTATAATTTAAAGTGATACCAACACTCCCCACTAATTTAAATGTAAATAAGTTATGATTTTCATTATTTTGTTCCTCCTTCCTTTTGGAGACAGTAGCTCATGTTGCCCAGGCTGGCCTATAAATCCCTATGAATAGAGAGGAAGACCTGAGCTTCTAATCCTCCTTTCTGTACCTGCTGAAAGTTGAGGTTACTAATAGATACTACCTTGTTCAGTTATGTGGTGCTGGGGATGGAATCTGGTGCCAACAACTGGGTCCCACCCTCAGCCCACTTACCAGGATTTTACAATACACTGGTTTTGTTTACACTGAGTCAGTGTCATAAACGGCTCCAGAAGCAAAGAGTCACTTCAGGAAGAAAAGGGGGAAGAACTACATGGTGAATGTATCAAGTTGTATCATGTCACCCAGCTCAAAACAGCACAAAAACACACAAACATGCACACACACACAAACAGGAACACACACATATACACACATACACATATACACATGTACACATACATACAAAAGCATACACATACACACACATATACACACATGTGAGCACACACACACACACAACTAAATAACACAGAAGATGAGGTATCCAACTTAGAGCTCAGGATTTAAAACTCTCGAATAGCAAGCAGTCCCTCCCTGTCTCTGGTCTCAATTAGTAGCCAAAGCCCGGGGCCTATCTATCAACAAGAACTGGTAAGGTACAACAGTATGCTCCAAATCATGGGACCACATGGAAATGACAAGGCATAGGGAACCCTGGGAACAACCTCAAAGCAGCAACGAAAACGGGGGGGGGGGTGTAAGAAATGACCCACTAATTACTAAGCACTGTTAGTAATGAAGTCTGTACTTAGCCACTAATTACTAGGACTGTTAAGCAGAATTGGTCTATATTCGCTGCTACAGAAACATATCTGAGACACACCAGAGAATAGTATTATAGCAAGAAGCTACTTGCAGGCCAGAGAGCTTAAAATGTTCCTGTGAGTGTAGATTGTAGATGGATGGAGAAGCAAAAGCCAAACAAACGCAAAACAAACAAACAAAAAACCCCAAACAAACTATGGTCTCTTCTCTCCAAGGGAGAGGATGGGTGTGGTTCAAGGCATTCTACTTACTTAACACTTTACATATTTTTCTAGTCTCTCTCCATCACCATGAACTATTGTAATAATAAATAAGACTGTGCAAATCCCACAGGAATGGAAACCCCTGAGGAGCTGGCAGTCACAAGGTCTGTAAGTGACTGTTTAGTGAGTAGCACAGGATCATTGAGGCAAATGTGTTCTTTCCTGCGCAGGGCGTGGCTGAAGACAGAAACAACCCATCACCTGGAGACCTGACTGCATCCACACAGACACTAGAGTTTGTTCCAGAGCCTCACAGACTGAAAGAAGCCACAACACGCCTTCACCAGAATCAAGAGCCTTTTTCATTTGTTAGAATGAGCTCTAGTAAAGACTAAGCCTGAAGTGAACAAAAGGATTATCTTACCCCTCTCCCCACCCACCGCTACATCATTCATCTTCGCCTTTCTGCCCCGTGCAAGCCTCTCACACCACTTCACCACGCAGCCTCATACTAACTCCCCTCTGAGCATTCCACCACAACAGTGTTCTGGTTCTCAGTCCGTGCTGGCTGGTGTCTTCCAAATATCATCATCTAGTCTGTGAGGGCCAATGGTGAGAGTCCATAGGTATAAGTTAACGGGGGCAGTCACTGGGCATGGAAGAACCTGAAAACTGAAGATCAAACAAGCCCACATCGCCGCCTCTCAGTCAGTCAGCACAGCTGAAGTTAACATGCCAGGTCCCATTAAAATGAATATTGCCAACCAATTAGTAGAATAAATGGTTTGCCTCATAACGGGCTTTGTCTGTGTTAATTTGCCTGCATGCTGGAGGATCTACAAGTAGAAGGCGGGACCAGGTGCAATCTCATTGCTGTGGCGGAGAACCCAGGACACAGGTGCGACACAGGAGCCTGCAGCAGTCTGGGGGGACGTCGGTCATATGTGAAAATCATGAAGGACAAAGTTGTTCTGTTGTCCCCCAACAAAGAAACAACTGTTTACTCAGCTAAGCATTGGAAACCATAAATGCATCAATAGTAGAAGTAAGGGGGGAACAATGTTACTGAAAACCAAGGGTGTGGGCAAAGCTCAGTCCACACCACTGATACCAAATAACCTTAAAAGTCTACCCATTTGCTTTGCAGAGAGCTGCAATGGTTTACATAGTAAGTGGCCTCGTTTTGTGACTGCTTTGTCTCCGGAGAACAGTAAGTAAAACAACCCTGCTGGACAAGACTCTGTGAACATGGCTTCTCACGAGACAGATAAATTAATGGATGTGTCTTTATTTGAATTCCTTTCTCATTCTTTTCCAAGGCAAAGAAGAAGCCAGCTAGCTATGCACGGGGGTCTTTCCTGGCTAACACTCCCTATCTTGACATCTTGAAGCAAGTCAAAGGGTGGATTTTAAAACGAAATAAAAAAACCATCGCTATCAAAGGCCTGACACGCATTTTGAAGTTCTACAATGACAGTACCCACTAACGTTACAGCTCGCCCCACCCACAAGTGTCATTCTTGATTGCAAGTGGCCCTAAGTTTGAAGCCTTATCCCAGAGCCCTGCCAGAGGCATGCTGGGAATTTTCCATATCGCGTGTTTGAGTTCACCGTGCCGTTTTGCCACTGGGTTTTAGGTGTTCAGTAATAATGTGCTTTGTTCTCAAAAGTGTCCCCCACACCTGCCAACTGAAGAGACAAGGAGGCTTCTTGCAGAATGAGGTGTTGCTGTACTGCCCTCTAGTGGTAACTCAAAGCTGAGCGGAAAGGGAGGGGGAACAGGACAAGATTGAGAAAAGGCTAAACAGAAGATAACTGGAGGAGAAAATAATGAAGAGATCACTTCTAAAGATTCAATAGTACCCTGTTATTTGATTGGTATAAAACAAATCTGGCATGTCACTATAGACCTGTTTATTCACTTTCAAAACCTATATATCTCCAGGGCAAAATCAGCAAGTGTACATGTGTATAAACATATACACAAATTAATTACAGCTTTAAGGTAAGAGAACACTGGCGAGGCAGGTCTACAGAATGTAATGCTTGTTAAGGTCATGAGGACAGAGAATGCTTCTTAAGACACAGTGGAGTGGGCAGGGAGAGATTGGACCCTCCAGCTAGGATATGTGCTCTAAAATGCAGCCATTTTCAAACAACAGTGGCACAAACTTCCAGTAGCAACACTTGAGAGGCTGAGGGGGAAGGTCACAAGTTCAAGGCCAGCCTGGGCTCCAACATAGCACATTTCAGGCCAGGGTAGGAAAAACAGTGAGACTATATCTGCAAAAATAGAAGGGTAGTATAGCAGCCATTTCTCCAGGATTCAGAGCAAGTAAAGAAATGTCTAAATTTTCAGAAAAATATAAATAAAACTTAACAAGCCTGAATTGCTTTTGGAGATTACACATTAAAATCACATCAAAAGTCAAAATTAACCCATACATTCACACAGTTAAGATTTCCTTCGTAAAAGTCAAACCAAGTCCGTAAGAGAGGAACAAAGTAGGGTGGGTATCAAGGGGGCTTTAGAAGCAGTCTCTTCTAGTCAGAACATGCAGGCAGCGGGGGAACCTGGGTTCTCCAGAGATGCCTCACAATGCTGTTTGAACACTTAGAGAAACCTCCATAACGACATCTCAAAATAAAATCCATCTTCAAAAAACAGACCAGTTTCCTCCCGAAAGTATGCGGACAAGGGTCACTTAGCCAGCAATAGCCTTCAATTACAGACAGACAGCGCCCTCTTCTGGATCATCAAGGAAATGCCCCAACAAGAAGACAAAGGACTTCCATCCCCAGGTAAACCTCAAAACTCCCCAGCCACTTCTCCTCCAGGCAACAACCACAAAATCATGTGTGAAGCTAAGCTTTGAGCATGTTTCCTGTGATTCAGAAATCAGTTGCGAATCATCCAAAGACATCCTTTGACCCTGTTACCACGTACATGCTTTATAAAGGTTTCTTTCGCAATTCTGAGCAGCAGAAAAATATGCTGTATGACTGAGTCATTTCAAAGACTGTTTATAACCACGCCTAGAACCTGAACACCATTTGCATAGTATCTCAGATTCTCTCTGCTCTGGAATTCTTATCTCTGGAACTAAAAATGGCCAGGCCTGAAGGTAGATGAAGATTCTGCCAGAAGTATGCCTCCGGAATGGGTGTGTGTTATGAGCACCACTCCTTTAACAACACACACACACACACACACACACACACACACACACACACACGAAACCTTGTTCCTAATAGAGTAGGAAAGGGACATCCATGCAGGAACACACCTGAGGCGATAAAAAACAGATCCAAGCTTCCCTCACACTGACCAGCGGGTTTTGTCCTCAAGTAATAAAACTATTAAAGGAGCAGCTGCCGATGGAGGATTTTAAGGACATAGTTAATAATGCATCAAGCACATGGTTTGTCTCTGATGGGCACCACATACCACATATACAAACAAACGGCAACAGGTTGATAGTCTCTCCACAAACCCTCTCACAGTTAAGGAGCAGAAGCACATTCTGACTATCCTCTTGGATAGAAATCACACACCGGAGCAACCAGGTGTCAGCAATTGTTGAGGGTCCCAGGGAACTGAGCAAACCTGCTCATTTCAAGATGCAGAGGCTAAAGGCAAGGTGCTACAGGGGCTGAGCACAAGGATTCTCAAAGATCTTCTGCAAGGCCTTTGTGCTCTGGGAAGATAGAATTTAACATAGTACAGACCTTTAAAGAGTTATTTGAGGCCAGACATGGTTCACACTTGTAAATCTACCATCCGGATGACTGAGGCAGTCGGATCATTAGTCCAAGGCCAGTCCTGAATGTATAGACAGACCTTGTCCCAAAGGGGGGGAAAAAAAAAGATTGGGAAAATGGTATTCTTATAAAGGATAATTTGACAACATCTGTCACTCTACATAACACACCATTTCCTTTGCTAGTTGTATAATTGTGAGATACATTTAATATAGCATTGTTTTTAATTAAAAGGAAAAGAAAAGGAAGGGAATGTGATATATTTAATAAACACAAAACATTTCCTGATTATAAAGAAAAGCCTAAGTATAGCATGTGCTCAAATAAGATACCCCAAATTATATGATAAAATTGTAAAGACAATTTCGTAAGACTACCCTTTCATTGTGCTCAAGTTTTTCTATGCACTTGGCCTATCTGCATCATTTACAGTTGATTCTGTCTGATAGAGGAGGAAGAGTGCTTTCAGTTCTTGGGTTCTTCAAGGAGATGGCCTCCTCATCAGGAACATGTTATATCCTTAAAGGAACTCCAAAATAGACACTTTGCTTATGTTGACACACATCCAGGAAAGCTAATGAGTAATCAGAATTGACCAAGGTCTTCCTAAAGCTGTCCATCCATCTGAGACCCAGATGAAACTTTAGAGAATAAAGTTTAGAAGCAGCATCTTAAGGGGAGAAATCTTGGAGATGATTGACAATAGGTGAGGGAGGGCAGAGAGTGGGGGCATCTGCACTTAGCTGAATCTTAAACCTGGCCTTTACTGACAGATCAAGGAGCCATGTTTTACATGAGGGTGTCAGGACCCAGGGCTCTCCTAAGGTGGCATCTAGGAAAGAGAACCCCTGAGACATCAGCTAGCTCTTCCACACCTCACCCACCCCCAACATTACCAACAAGCCTGCCATGGGAGCCATGTGTACCCCAATACCTCACAGGAGCCTGATGTGGTGGCCACATCCTGAGTGCTGTCTCCCCTGGGTTCTGCGTGCATGCCTGGGTTCTGCATGCATTCTCTATAGCTAACACAGCCATCCTCCTTTCTTCTTCCTCCCTTCTTCACTGTCATTTTAGATGCTCAGTGGTCCGCAGTGAGCCAAATGCTGTTATCAAAACACATACTTTATTCCTAACAGGTACAAACACCTGCCCCTTGGCTTCAAAATGCCTCTCTCAGAAACCTGCACAGACCTTGAATGGACTTGGTTGGGATGTGACCTCAACAAAGGACAAACTCCCTTAGCCTCTTCCAAAGCAGACCCTATCTATACCTCTAGCTACTCAGCCCTGACATCCCTCAGGGGCCACATGTATCCCTGCCTGCCATTATTTGAGATGCACTATGTCTACAGTCCATCACAACATTATAGGCACAGAAAGCATCACTAAGCTTGAACACTGCTAAGTCCCAAGTCACCAAGCATTCACTGGATGCTGGATGCTAGCTGGCCGACTACCCCAAACACCCTCCTTAAGCTCTTTCTTCTTGCCTTATCTAGAAAAACTAAAGCTCCTTTTCCTTCAAACCGTCTCTTCCCATCCTACAACTGCAACAGCCTTCCATTCCCTTGATACAATGTTGCACTTGCAATAGCAAGCTGACTGTCTAGCCTCCCTCTAATATGCCCTAAAGGTGCACCACCATTAACCTGTGTGATGTTCATGGTGAATACCAGGGTATGGGGCTGCTTGGCTTGAGTTCTAATATCAGCCTGATGTCGCCACACAGGGCCACAAAGAGAGCTCACAAAACACATGTCCAGGGGACATCCTCATCCCTCACATGCTAGGAAGCAATGGGCAGAGTGAGAGGCAGGTTGATGCAGGAGGTTACATCTGGAGCTGAGTTTACAGGGTTGTGGGATGTTCCTCTACTAAGGGACAGGTGACAAAGTGACACCCTGACCCTCTGGGCTATCAGTTGTCATAGCAAAAGTATAAAATAAATGAAGAGTAGGTACCAGGGTTTTCTCTAACACTGCTAGGTTGTACTTTGACATTTAATGACAGTGTCAAAGGAAGCAGAGTAACACAAATTTAACATAAAATTCTTCATATACACCAGCTAGAAGTATAATGTGTACCAAGGTGAAAGACTATAAGAAACACACAAACACATTTCTTCAGATCTTCAGTTTATGCATGTATGTGCAAACACACACACACACACACACACACACACACACACACACACACCCAGCTACTCAATTCTGAAGCCAAAGCAAAGAAACAATACCCAGACTTTAAACTCATTTCTCCTCGTCCTTCAGCTCTTAGAGTTGCATCTGCTAGCTATGCATCCTAGTTCCTGTGACTGTAGCCTGGGGGAGACCTCTACCTGTCATTACAAAACCTACAGAGCCCCAAAGGACACATACAATCTTTGCTCCACTCTGTGGGACTGTTCCAGCTTTAATATCTTAAAACTGCTTCATTCAAGTAACAGCTAAATCCCAGGGGCCATCTCTGCACTCTGTCAGCTCTCTGGCCACAGTTGACATGGGTAGGTTTAGTCTCTGATGCCACAATGTAGCCAGGAAAGTGACATGATGCAACAGAGCTTTTAAAAGGGGGAGGGGGAGGGTATCACTGTCATGGTTCCAGGCATGCTAAAGAGCTTCAGACTATCACCGGAACACACAGAACCCCAGTATTCTTGAAATTAGCTTATTTCCAAGAGTCTACAAAACAAGAGAGCTGCCCTGGCCTCTGTGTTGTCCTTAAAAAGTGGAATAGCTATGCAAAAGTCTTTACATTTTCTTAGTTGTCTCTGACTGACACGGGGGAGAGGGGTCCTTTTGGTGCAGTCAATGGAAACACAGAATTCTTGGGAAATTAACAGATTGAGTGAAGTGAGAGAAGACCATGCATTGACATGACAGAATGAAGCTTGTCAATCAAACTGTTTCCTTGTGGTGCAGAGGCACTGAGCTAACTCCAAAGGGAAAGCACCTGCCATGACCTGAGCCACAGAGAACAGGGGTTAAAGGAAAAGCAAGGACATAAACCAACAAGCCTTGACCTAGTAGCACAGCCCTTTCATCCCAGCCCGAAGAGATGAGGCAGGAAGATCATATGATTTAGGCCAGCCTGGGATTCATGGTAAGATCCTGAGGGAAGAGCTGGAAAGGAAGGGGAAGGGGAAGAGGAAGAGGAAGAGGAAGAAGGGGAAGAAGGGGATGGAGGGGAAGGAGGGGAAGGAGGGGAAGGAGGGGAAGAAGGGGAAGAAGGGGAAGAAGGGGAAGAAGGGGAAGGAGGGGAAGGAGGGGGAAGAAGGGAAGGAGGAGAAAAAGGGGAAGAGGAAGAAGGGGGAAGGGGAAGAAGGAGAAGGGGAAGAAAGAGAAGGGGAAGAAGGAGAAGGGGAAGAAAGAGAAGGGGAAGAAGAAGGGGAAGAAGGAGAAGAGGAAGAAAGAGAAGGGGAAGAAGAAGGGGAAGAAGGGGAAGAAGGGGCGAGGGGAAGAGAAAGGAGGGAGGGGGAGGGGAGGAGTGGGGAGGGAAGGACAGCCATAGGAGAGACAGAGGCAGGGGGATCTCTGAGTTCCAGGTCACCCAGAGCTACACAGTAAGACCCTGTCTCAAAAACAAAACAGAAATCAAGGCACCTAGCTTCTAGATCGATGCTGTTGCTAAAGCTAGAGCCTAGAAACAAAGTTTAAAGAGAGTAACAAAGTTGTATGCTCGTGTTCAGATTCCTCCCTTGCTTTGTATTTTGCAACATTTTACTGTGGGGGGGGGGTGGACTATATTAAACCAAAATAGTTAAGGAAACCTCTTTAGCCCTGAGAACTTAGAACCACCAGAAGCACCAGTCACTGGTATAAGGAGGACATGTCCCCACAGCACAAAGAATGACAACCCTCTCCATGAACGAGGCTGCTGAGAAATGGAAACTGTATGTGAACAGTTAGAAGACCTAAAACCGCAAAAACCAAGTAATGCTTGTTCTCTAGGTAACAGTCATCAATAGTTTTTCATCTTTGTTCCTGGACTGTTACTGATGAGGGAGCACAATTAGGCCATCATCATCATGGAGGTCTGTTCTGTCCTGTGGATTTTTTTTTTCACATGTGAGCACTTGCTCCATGTTTAGGTAGGAGTGCTCACTGGCTTCTTAACTAGCGCTTCTGGTATAGATCTGCCTCCTCTTCAGTTCCCATGGCTCCCTTGTTCCTCTCAGATCACTGACCCACACCACCTGCCCCTGGGTACTTAGCATATACTTTCGTTTTAGGAAAAAAAAAACTATAAATAATACTTCCTTTCTCTTCTGCCAGTGGAACTAAAGTTGGTCTCATTCTACATGAACACAAACTCCTTTCCTCTCCTCTCCTCTTCTCTCTCAGCTGAACTACACCACCAATTCCAGTTACTTCTTTCACCTTCACCAGCAATAACAATTTCACAAGAAGAGCTTAAACTTTTTTCTTCTGCATGTAAGAATTACACTGAAGAACAATCCATTATTCATCCCTTCCTAGAATAAACTTGCATGGCCTAGGACTCTCTTCGTGTAATTAGCTGGAAGCTGCGTCCCTTCAGAGTGACAGCTTGTCTTTTATCATGACTACACCTCACATCTGAAAGACATGCTCTAGGTATCAGTGGGCATCTACTGACAGAGATTATGTAAAGCGCATAAGGAAAGAGACCGTGAGAGTCTGTCAGGCAAAGCTTTAGCAAACTCAGCAATCTTACAAATATTCTCCAAGCTTGGGGTTATTCTGCAGTCTGCCACATAAAACAGGAAAGGCCATGAAAATGGAAACTTTGAAAGATGTTTTTCCTTGTGTGCAGGAGCAGATCTTTACCTGACACAAAAATCAAACCAGTGCCAGAGCTCATATTCTCAAAAGCTCCTTGTAGCCCTAATTACTTTGTGATTTTCAGGTGCCATGAAAAGGTGAGGGCTTTGCTTGTTGTCTTCTAGTGACTATTAATGGTTGACAAGACCTATTGGAGAGAAATCCCGGGATGAGTGAGTTGGGGCAAATACTCCACAAAGTAAGAAAGAGCAACACACTTGGAAATCTGGCTTTGTACTGTGTAGATGGCAGATACTATGGTGGAATGTAGCTGCTGCCTCAGTAGCCTAAATTAAAATTTCAAAGAATGATGTCAGGGAGCAGGGCCTCAGGGATTTCTACAGGTTCAGGATGCATGCAGATCTGCATCAGTTCCAGAGAGAAACACAATATGCAATTCTCACATAAAATACTCAAAAATACATGTTTATCAACAGAAAAACTCCTTATCCCAGGGTCACCACGAGTCTGTGCCCAGGTGTGAGGACTGCGTCTGACTTAAACAGACTGAGGGTTCATACTTTATCATCTTCCAACACATACACAGTCATTATAACAGATGTAGCAATTTTAAGTCAGCTTCAAAGACATTCTTGAAAGAAAATCCAACAACCTTCATGAATGTTTGATAGCTTATTTTTTAATATTGATGTAATCCGTGTCACTGCCACTGCCAAGAGCTATAGTGTATGTGGGGGATGCTGCTAGGTCTCTTTGATAAGACTCCTGTGACATTACACAATCCAAATAATATACAAAAGTATGGAAATAGTGTATCTCCACAGGTGACACTTTAACAGACACCCAGCTGTTTCAGATGGCCTATCCTTTAATACTTCCTGGCTAGGTCAGAATTCCTGCTGCTCCTTGGACAGTAGCCAGGGTAAACTTATAGCCACTGACAAGTCCTCCAAAAACAGGAAAGCAACATCATCAACTTTAAATATGCCCACGGAGCTACAAAGACTGAGAGAGTTCAGCAGATTTCAGGACTTCAAAGGACCTACAGCTGCCAACAAACTGCTATCCAGGCAGCCAGGGCAGGCTTGGCTTTGCACAAATATTTACTCAGATTTGCACTTCAACCACAAAGCTAATAGTCCCAAGCATATCACCAGAGGTCTGGGGCAGGGCACTGCAGCACTCCGTGGTAGGCAGGGGGAGAACCAAAAGGGTCAACATTTTTCTAGTTGCCTGGATGGTTAGAAATTAGCAAACTCTGAGACTGAAGAGTTTAGTTTTGGAAACTCTCTTGCTAGCCAACTCGGTATGCTACCGTCGTCACTTAAGTCTGAAGGAGGAAAAGTGTGTGTGTGTGTGTGTGTTTAGACAGATGGAGGGATGGACACACACACAAATAAAGGGAAGAGGCCAAAACCATGCATACCTTGTGGTCACCACCCTTCTGCAATGGGTGCACTGGTGTGGTTAAGCAGCTACAATCACCGTCCAGTGAGCATGAGAAAAGTCCTGTGTCCACCCATGTGCAGAGAAACATGGCATCTACAGACTGTGCAGAGACATGCTCCTCGTCTCCCTTCCACAGATTTAGGCAAATGGCAAAAAAACAATGCAGTAACACTTTTCACATGTTCTTTCTTTTGGTCTGAGGAAAGGAACCTTATTTCCGACATCTTTCCCTTAATACTGAGCACCAGTGGTCCCTTGAGTGCCCTTCCTAAAAGGGAATCAAAGCCAGCTATTTCTCTGCCATCCACAAGTTCGTCAAAGCATCACCTACTGAGCCAAAAGTGCCTACACAGAGGGAGGGCATAAAGGGAATCTGGGCATGGTGGTATAAGGTATAACCTTAGCACTTGGGAAAATGAGGCAGGAGGTCCAACCCTTACCCAAAATAAATACAAACAAACAAACAAACAGAGCAGGAACTGAAGATGTCTGGAGAGCCACCGCAGTGGTGCTCCCCATCCTCAGTAACCACTGGGAACACCAGCTTAGTCCTCAGTGGACCTGGGAGCTCTCCTCAGCCAACCCAATGTGACAACAGTCTTCAAGATGCCAATAAAACCCCCTAACTTCCTAGAAGGACAACTCCCAAGTCCTCAGCACACAGCTGCTCCACAAAACCAAAGTGCCTTGGTTCTCCTGAAGTACAACTGGGACATCTGCATAGTTCCAGGGCTAACTCATAGCTCTAACCTAGGACTTGAGACACCGTGAAGCAACCACCGTCCTGTGCAGAGCCACCATGTTCCCAGGAGAGTGAACCTCAGCATGAAGCCTCACTGAGCAAGTCCTGGGGGCCCCCCGCCCGAGACTGGCTGTGCACAGATCTAACAGTGTACTGAAGAGAGGCCTGGCTTTTAGTGAAGCTGTACCATGTTCATTTCCTTAGGTCCTTCACATTCTGCATGGGGAAGCACAGGGCAAAGCCGCTAACTGGCTGCCTCCCTCATGCGGATATCTCTGGTTTTCCTCAGAAAACCCATTATCTCTGATGGTCTTCCCAACCTTCCCTTTCCAGTTTCCCACTTCTCAGTGCAGTTGTGTAATTGAAATAGATTTAGGCCTGGTCAATATCCTTGAAGGAACAGGCAAAACCAAGGCAGAGAAACGTCTAGCAGACACCCCCCACAATAACCTACACTTCCCACACTGCTCACAGAAGCTATGCGATGACCTCACTCAAATGGAACAAGGAGAAGATGCACCTGTGTGTGCTCACGGGTTCCCAAACAACATCAAATGAACAGATCTATTCTGGGCAAGGGGAATCAGTCAATCCAGGCCTACGTACAGCCAGGTATAGAGGATTAGTCAAACTCCTCAATCATACAGAGGGGATTGTATAAATTCGCAAGCAGACTTGTCAGGAAACTGTTTTAAAGTTGTCAGCTAAAGAAATTGATGCTGGTGAGGTGCAGATGTGGTGGCTAGAGACTTGCTAGAGTGGCAGAGCTCAGAACTCTGAGAGAGGATAATGAGGAAAAAATGGTGCCTAGGGCTGGAACAGCCTGCTTAATTTTAGAGAGTACAAAGTATGTTCCAAGTGTGGGGGCAGACCTACTGAAAAAGAAGGGCTACATTTCATATGCATCAGTATGATCCAACAACAAAGAATCCCAGTAGTTTCCACCCCAATACTCAATAATGACTTCCTCAATTCTCCAGAGATTGGTAATCATCACCGGAAAGGACTGAACTCCTTTCTTTCTTTCTTTAGACAAAACCCCTCCTTAGAAACTAGCAGCTCCCACAATGAACTCCATAAGTAGTAAGCATAGCCTCAATGGCCTAGCCATGACCAAGAGCTGACACTCTTTAAAGAAAGAAGGTGGTACTTAGATTGGGTTAAGGAAAATGTACAGAGGCTAGGTTGCCCCATAGGACCCTGAGAAAGCCACAGTGTGTTCACAGCATTTGGTCAAAAAGCAGATTCTGCCACCTCTGGTCCTGATGACTGTCAGGTGAAACGTCAGGGCAAAAACAAGATTAAAGGAAGAGACAGTGTGCAAGCATGGAGGGATGGCTCATACACTGTGCCCCAGTAACACAAGACATGAGCTCACAAGACAATCTGTAGGCATATATTTTTCTCAACCAACTTTAAAAGGATTTAACCTCCCCCCCCCAGCCCACCACCCAGCAGAGATAGTAGAAAAGAAAGATTATTAGGATATGGGGAAGCAGACCTATTTAGAAATGGTTCTTTGGGGAGGTTCCAGTCTTCGCTGTTCTTAGCCCAGTTCACTAGCAAACACCAAACGTGAATTAGCAACTGCAGACCAGTCTACTTGGCCGACACCACACACAAATCCGCAAGGTCAGTTCAATTCAGAGGAAACCACAAGGCTTGCCAACTGGCCCAAGTCCGTGGAAGTCTCGAGAAGCCGCAGAAACCTCACAAGAAGTTCTTTGGTGAGTGTTTCTCTCTGTGAAGTCACCACAAGCAGAGCTCAGCAACACAATGTGAGATGAACCGATACAGGCATGTCAGCAATGTCAGTAAGGCGGAGCAAAGCAAACCGACGCTTGAGCTCCCACAGTCTGTGGGCTCATATTTATATTCTTTCTAAACATCACGTGTGCTTTCACTTGTCTGCTATAGCAAAACATCCTTTCACCTGTGTGCCCGAGGAAAACATCGTTTGGCACAAGAAACCAGACTTTCCAAAGAAACCAGATGTTTCCACTTCATAGTCCGCACCTTGTCTTTATTAATTGGCTTAATGTGAAACTGACAACCTTATAAGGAATATGAGTATGACAACATGGTTCTAATGAGATGAGGTGAGGAAAAATACACCGGGAACCAGCAAAATTGTGTGGGGGGGAAACAGTTCAAAGAACTAAGAGAACCCCACTGTTCACTTCTTGGAAAGGATCTTCAAACGAAGAAAGTGAGAATAAAAACAACTAATGTAAATAAGGTAACAGAGTCTCCCAAACAATTCTCCTTTTGAAGCAACACTGAATGATGGGAATGATTGTCATTGACAAGCGTCCTGAGAGGTATACACAGAGCTAAGTTTGCCATTCACGATGCAAGAAGCTCCCTGCTTTTCCATGGGGAAACACCCATGAATCTACAGCAACACACAGCTGTTTAAATGACTGACAAGATAGCTTCATGGATCAGCAGAATACCTATGTTGCTAATATTAGCGAAGTTCAAGCCGGACCCAATCACATCTCTTACACTATTTCCTTGATGCCACTTATCAGACTCAAAACTTGGGGATCTTCCACCATGAGCTCTTCCCAAGCTGCTTGTTAACATGAGGGCACTGAGCTGCCACATAGGCACACAGCACACATTTCCACACCCTACCTATTTAGAAACCAAATTTCCCCTCAGGTCTGAGATGGCCATAACAATCCTCTTAAGGACAGAGACCTCCCCAGGGCAGATCCTCACAACATTCTGACCCTTAGCTTTTCCTTCCAAAATCATAATCTGACCCTAACTACTCATGTCTGCTTAGAGGTTCCCCTTCTGTACCCCTGTTGAAAAAAAAAAGTAAATTAAGCATTTAATGCCTTTGGGTCTTTCCTGTTATGTGACAAATGCTTCTTCTGAGCCCAAAACTCCACTGATCCTTCATTGAGCACATTAAAAACCTTTAGCAATGGAGTCAGTCCATTGCTCCATGCTGGGGGGGGTTGCGGGGGGGGGCTGACTCCAGGATTCCACAGGTACTAACTGGGTAACTGCCCAAGTTGCTGGTGTCAAGATGGTGCAAACTTTTCAAAGAATCATACAGGCAAACCCTGCCATGCATTGTATTGTTGGTGCTGGGAGTCATGCTAGGTAAGCACAGACCCCTCCTGCATCCATTAAATCATGTCTACATAATATCAAACAGAACCATTAAAATGTGATAGGTACAGCTGCCAGGTTACATTATTTAGGGAAGAACAAAGAAGGTCTGTATGTTGGAAACAATTGCAATTTTTAGGATTTGTTTTCATTTTTTTACGTTTCCAGAATATTTCTGACTTGGAGTTGAATTCACAGATGTGAAATTTATACATTACAGGGTTGGCTACTCAAACATGTTTTTAAAAATAAATAAATAAATAAATAAAATCAACCTTTTAATAAAAAACCCACTTCCACTGGAGAGATAGCTCAGCAGTTAAGAGCACCGATTGCTCTTCCAAAGGTCCTGAGTTCAAATCCCAGCAACCACATGGTAGCTCACAACCATCCGTAACAACTCTCTTCTGGTGTATCTGAAGACAGCTACAGTGTACTTACATATAATTAATAAATAAATATTTAAAAAAAACCCACTTCCCTTAACAGATTTCATGTGCTTTAACACATTCACTCAAGCTTATCTACCTTATAGTGACAATGTGAAAATGGGTTCAATCAAAAGAAAAATGACATTAGCTGCTGCATACAACGACCATTCTTTAAAAAAAAAAAAAAGAATCTTAACTGTATTCAACATAGATAGAATATTACAATGTATCTTTTAGGGCCACCTATTGTTCTGTATCTTTGTAGCTTTTAAGTTCCCATTGATTTCTGTGTATGTTTTATTTATAAAATGCAAACTGGTGGTACTCTAGCTTGTGTTTCTCCCAGGCAAACAGAGAGTGGGGATCTGACATAGAACAGAAACAGAGAGAGTGGAATATGGGCAGAACATGGGTAGTGCTAGTCTTAAAAAAAAAAAAATCAGAACCCATTGTGAGGGTACACAGGGAATGGCGACCCTAGAAACAAAGACATTCTCCCTGACTGGATAGTTCTCTAAAAATGCTGCATTTTCATGCAAGGGCAGGAAGGAAGTTGCCGTGGATATATGTGCTCTGTAATCCAAATCCTTGTGAATAGGGCACAGAGAAAACACTAGGGGGCAGTATGGCCATCTGTAATCTAAGAAGAAATTTGGTTTCTAAGAATTGAAGCATAAACACAAGCCTCAGGGTGAACCAGGCAGGCATCCTGGCCCACACCTTTAATCGCAGCCTGGGACCATGAAGCAGGAGGGCTGCCACCTGTATCGAGACAGTCTGAGCTACATAGTGCAATCCTGTTTTTAAAACAAAGCAAAAAATGACCAGGATAAAGAAAATTAAGGGCCAGGAGAGATGTGGCTTTACACAGAGATGCCCTGTTCTCATTAGATATGGATTTCCTACTTTTAATATCAGATGGTAAGTCAATCACATATTTGAGAGGGACAGCCTAGAAACAGACCTCTCACACAAGCTAAATGTAACGTTTTTTCAATCTCTACTTTGTATATCACAAAACAATTGTGTTTGGTTTTTGCTAGTTTGATGCGGATCTGTTCCTGGTCTGACCTTGTTAACAAGGTGTCTATAGATAGTTGTGAGGACTCCTCCCCAGTGGCCCTGAATTGATCATAACCAAGTCCTCTTTGTCCCCCATGTATCCCAGGCTAGCCTTGCAGTTGATATGTAGACAATAATTAAACATCTGGTGACAGGGACCTACATGTGCCTGCAGAGCTCGCTGTCTTTTTCATTAATTATGTGCATGCTGTGGGCTAAGAGGACTTGTTTATGATCAACTCAGGGCCACTGGAGGGGTCCCCACAGCGATCTGTAGATGTCTTGTTAGCAAGTCCAGGCTAGGGAAGAGTTGCTGAATCAAGCTTTCATATACACTGAGCAAAGGCATGCATGTCAGCTCAAGGGGGACACTCTGTGAGCAGTGACCTCTACAGAACATTCGATACTGCTCCTGGAGCGTGGGATGGACAAGCTGTCCCCTTTCCTATATTAGGGTGACTATATTCCATGACTCCACATGGAATCATGTCCAGGTGCACGCTTTGACTCACAGTGCCCAGGTCCAGCAGAACCTCGGCAAGAATACAAATAAATGCCACATTATTAAAAAAAAAAGACCACTTTCAAAGACCACTTCATGCTTCCCTAAGTTTCAGGGTGAAAAACAAAAATAGAGAAGTAGGAACTCAAAGATGCTTGTGGGGGTCTGAAATTCATTTGGTGATAAAAGATTCTTTGTCGAAATAAAAAACAAACCCACTTTGTCCTTAAACTGATAACTTTTTATACTAGCTGCCCCCAAACTACGAGATTTTGCTAATTAGCACATCACTGCTACCCATTTTTTCTTTTCCACCTTCATTTAACTTTCCTGGAGATCAAAACAACAACAAAAAACCTCCCTACATCTTCTTTTTTGAGAAGACTTTTTAGATTTTATATCTTTTGGTACAAAAGATATGAAAACACAGGCAGGTGTCCATTAAAGCCCAGAGTACATGTTATATGACAATATTACTCAGAGAATGTTTCTCAAAGTCACCTTCTGGTCTAATTTGCTCAATCCTGAATATCACCTGATATACACTAGTATGGTAAGGATCCACCATAGAAAATGTAATTCCCCACACAGAAAGCCTAAGGTGAGTGGACTATGGATGGGCTAGCCTGGAATTAGAGGCAAATTAAAGGAAGCCAAGGGAAGCTGCTAGGAGACATAAAAGGAAAATGGATAAGAATCGGAAGGAAAGGGTACTTCCATTGCTAGATGATGCTGGGCAGTAGGTAAACAGAGCAGAAAAGTCAAGTCCCAGTCCCATCCTGCCACCAGGCTCCACCTTGCATCCTCTAATCGGGGAGCACCTAGCAAATCAAAGACCACAGAGTGTTGAACCACAAAGTGATCTTTACGAGTGCGTCATGATTGCTGAGACTACAACCTCTGTAAGATGAAGAAGATATCGGAAGCTATTCTGTCAGAGGTGAGCACCGGGTCAGTCAAAATTGATGATTGGGTCAGTCACTACTACCGTAAAATTTAAAATAAATATGGACGTCTCTAAGTGTTTGTTCATTTCTGCAGTTAGACCGGTTGGAATTTACCCACAAATCCCACTTGTTCATAAAATTAATACAGTATAAGAACACAGGCGGCACTGGCTTGGTGATGCTGATCCCTGAAACAGAAGACATCACCCCGAAAGGAACCAGGGATGCATGCCAGAGGAGCTTTAGTACCAGCACAGCTGGGATGTAGTGCAAGTTCATCTGACCTGGAGCCACTTCCCCTGGGGGGGCGGGGGAAGAAAGGCATCTGACATAATTATCACTGTGACTGTGAAACGGCTCAGCTTTTATGATGTAATTCGGGGGGGGGGGCGCTGCACAAAAGTAGAGTCTTCGAGTCCCCATGTAGCTCCCACTCAGCTGTAATGTTTACTAATATTTTGGCAATACTGACCGGTTCCCTTTCAGGGGGTGGCTGGGGAAGAGTCACTGACCATACCACCGGGCTGTGCAGCTGTGTCAGTCACTGTGTGTTATTGGCTTGAGGTGAGATATTAAGGAGTTAGCCCTGAGATCACCACGTATCCCGCGCTGGTCTCAAACTCACTCTGTAGTAGCAGAGGATGACCTTTCCGATGACCTTCAATTGCTGATCCCGTATCCACCCCTCGAGCCCTCGAATTACAGGCCTGTACCATCACTCCCAGTTTATGTGATGCTAAGGACTAAATCCAGGGTTTTCTGAATGCTCAGCCAGGAAATCATAGTTCAAACGAGTAGAAGCTACATTATTAGTTCCTTTTCCTTCAAGTCTTTTTATACCCCAATTCAGTCAATTCACTGCTTCATATGACCCCAACCCCTACTTAGAACTAGGTCACCCCTGTGAGGCTTAAGCACGGAAAATTTCTCGACAAGGAAAGTTTAGGTTTTAAAGCAAAGAGTTTCTGCCATAAAGTAATCAGAGGGAAGCAAATATTTCAGATTTGTTTGGAGTTTGTGGCTTAAACTATTCTGGGTACTGTTGACAAATGTATATTTTTACCTAATTGCTTATGGGAAAGCTAAAATTAAATATTTAAAAAATTAGATGTTACCCTTGAATAGGTTATATACAAATGTAGAAACCACATTAACTGAGGTTGCTAAGGAAGGAAAAACCTCCAAGTACAACACATGAATAAGGAGAAATTTGGATTCCTATCATCTACACAACAAAACAAGGGTATGGAAAGACTCATCAGGAATACATTTCTCCTGCAAATCAGGGACACATCAGCTGCCAGTGCCACTTTTTCCTCTAGGACCAGGAGGTAATTCTGCCAGTGAAGAAAAGTTGCACTTACATGGTCTATTTTATTGTTGTTGTTGTGTGGTCTAAGTCATTATTTCTTTCACAAATGAAAAAGGCAAGATAGAATTGCTACCACCTTATAAAACAAGAAAACACACTTGCATACATTCCTAGCAAGTAGCTTCCTGACAGTACACTTAGTGAGACTATACACAAGTTCTAGTGTTCCTCGGCAAATAGTACAGTACTTGGCACATCTATTTATCTGCATGTTTCATCAACCATAAGTGGCAGTCTCCACAGTGTAGAGGAAGACTCCTTTAAAAACACATCTGTGGAAGCTGATGAGATGGCTCAGCTGCTAAGCACTGACTGTTCTTCTAAAGGAGCAGGTTTCAGTTCCCAGCACCCACATAGCAGCTAACAGTCATCTGTAACTCCAGTTCCAACTTCTGCTGCCTTCTTCTTGCTTCTGAGGGAACTGCACATGTAGGGTACACAGACATATATGTGCGGACACACACACACACACTCATGCAGATACGCGCTCACGCAGACACATACACACAAGAAATAAATAAATATGTTAAAAATACAACTGTGGGATACAAAGTTAAATCCAATTGACTATAATTCTATTACATGTCCCTTTTAATGACAAGGACAATCATAACAGCACACTTGGGTGTGCTGTCTTCTTGTATTCTATGCACACCAACAAGGAATAGTGATTGTAAGTACAAAACCCCAAGACTCCTTTGTGTTGGGACAAAAGGGTTTGAAAATCTGGATTCAGTTCTCCGCTCCCACGTGATAGCTTACAACCTCCAGCTTCCATAGGGTCAAGTGCCCTCTTCTGACCTCCACAGGCACCAAAAACAAATAAAATACATATATACAAGCAAGCCAAACACTCGGACACATAAAATAAATATGCATGAAAATAAAAAACTATTTTCAGATTTTGCTGAGAACTTCAATCATACATCCTATAAGGTAAACCTGTTCACCCAGGAAACTATCTCCACATGACTTTTAGTCTCTCTCATGGGGTTTTTGTGTTTGTGAGGTCCCCTTCTGTGGGGTGGATACAGGGATCTCACTCTGCAGCTCCGGCTGACTTGAGCACTCAGCAGAAAGCTGGAGTTATAGACTGACCCCACCGGAAGCTCTTTTGCATTTAATACATGATCTCAATTTTCTTGACAAATCTGAGGGAATATTGCAGTCTTCTAACCATACCTCCTTTCCCTAGGAATGTATACAAATATGTACAATGTATACAAATATATAAATGCATACAAATATATACAATGTATGCAATATACAAAACAGTTCCATTTCTATAAGCCACATGCTAGCTTCCAGGAGAAAAACCATGCTCTGTAGAGAGGGTGCTCCATGCTTAGGAGAAAAGGAACCTGCCTGTCTTTTTTGTCAATGGGGCTTACTATTCACATCTTCACATAGGTGAGTGTCTCCCAGGTACCAGTGTCCTCATGCAACCTCCCAAGAGTCACATCTCATATTTAAGATGAACATTAACGCCATCTTGCTAACAGCTCAGAAAACTTAATCATTTATGAGGGTATTTTACAAGAGCAGGGCAACGCCACCATTACCTTGGGATGAGGAATGAGAAAGCTTAGGGGAGGGAGTTAAACGTGCACAGCACAGTTCAATTAGCAAACCAGATTCTGACAGGACTGGAGGCTGACGCCCTGCCGCAAAGCAACTAAGGGCTCCTTTCTGTGCACTCCTATATTGAGACCGAAACTCCCAGGTATCAAATGCCAGCCCACAGGCTTGCACACTCAAGAGTTCAGCGGTTTCACCTCCTGCTTCTCCAGAGGGAAAGCCTCATCCAGTAGAATTATCAGTGATGCTTCAAGCCTGAGCCTGGATCTCATTTCCTGTTACATTCCATGTACTCTAAGGAGAAGGTTTAATTCTTTAAATAAATAAATCACAGGTTTTCCGGGTTGTCAAATTACATGGATCCAAACAAAATATTATCGGTAGAAATAAATCAGAGCTGCTAAAAATATTTAACTGAAAAAAATGTGTGCTCTTGTGATTTCAGCTGAAATTTATACAACTATTTGTTTATAAAATATTTATAAACATTTTATATAAATAATTCATTTATCAAATAATTAGAAGGCTAAGGTTATAGCTCAGTTGGTACAGTGCCTGTCTGGCATAGAAGAAGCTATATAAACCACACCCATAATCTCAGAACTTGGGAGGTATAAGCAGGAGAATTAGAAGTTGATTTGAAGGCCATCCTCAAGTCACATATAGTCTGAGGTCAGTCTGAGTTACATGAGATTGTTCCTGACTTGCTTCTAGCACACAGGTGGCCTCTGTGACAGTAAGGGAAAGAGGCAGGAAGGAGAAACTGAAAATGTTCAAGCTTGAGCAGAGTACACGCAGCACTGGCTTGGCAGATGCTGAGATGCTGATCCCCAAAACACAAGACACCACCCAGCAAGGACCCAGGGACTTGTGCCAGAAAAGCGTCAGCACCAGTGCAGCTGGGATGCGGAGCAAGCTCATATTATTTGAACAGCCTAAATCTATATCTTCAGCATACAAATAGTAAAATAAATTATCAAGAAAGCATAGCCACGCCTATTTCCTATCATTTTAAATCGGCACTTTGAAAGCAGAAAGAGTAAACTGTAACTCTATGACATCGTGCTTCTGAGAAACTACTTTCCATGAAAGTGAGTACACTGGCAAATTTTATTCCAATGTTGTGTTGCATGTAACAGTTACCTAATCCTTTTTGCAGGATGTTTTGGGTAACATAAATATAACCATTGAAGTCCAGCTTAGGGGGATTACACATGAGAAATTGGAATCTTCTGGCAACATGGTTACTTGTGAGATACAACTTTGACACTTTGTGTAAGAAATAATTGGACACACAAATAACACACATCCACATAGAGAGCACAGCAAACATCAGTTAAGACTTTGAAGAGAGGTGCTTGAATTAATTAGGAAGCTTTTTCCCAAAGAATATTAAGAAATAAACCCAGAGAAGAGGAGGGTTTTTTTTTCCCAGTTCTCAAGGAAGTTTAAAGGGGACAGAAAGCTCTGTACCAACCTGCCTTTTGATGACTCTTGAAGTAGCTCTTTTGAGGTTCAAAGACCTTGACAGCCGCAGGGCCTTCACTGAGTCCTTCCTGGAGGCACCAGAAAAGGAGAAATACTTCCCTGTACATTTCTGCCTGGCTTGGTCTGCCATTTCTAGCCATCAGAAAGGAAAAAATAAATAAAAAAAGGCCAAGATATCCCAGACTCCAAACCTATTTATGGAGCAAAATGGCTCCTCAATGTTCTCAAAAACCCAAACATCCAGTCTACCATCTCCTGGGTTCTCAGGAAGGAATGAAAGCCTGGAACAGGGGAAGAGGAACTCCAGCTCATCCACACAAAATCAGTCCTTCCTGTAAGCTGGCCGAGACTACACAGGACAATGTGGATCTCAGATCACCCAGGGACAGGCCCCAAAGCACCAAATTAGAACACCCTTCACCAGTTAGACAGGCTTGGTAGTTGGTCAAGACTAAAACTGGGTGTAGTAACACACCCTGTCAGTGGCTACGCATGAGTAAATCCAACAGAGTCAAGGAAGTCTCTAGCTCATTCTGCAACAAGGCAGCAGGATTCCAGCTCATCTGCCACCTCACTGTATAGCCTCTTCAGGGACTTAAGACCTGAGACCATTCTCCTCCTCCAGCGAGAGAAGTGGATACTCAGATGTTCAAGTGTATACATGGTACAAAGAGAAATACAGAATTAAGAATGCATAATTATCATGCACTCTGGCTCTAGGACATCCTTCCTCAGACCTGGAAAGAGCGGGGGGTCCTTTCCCTCCAAACTAAGTCATACAAAAGCTGGAAACACAAAAGATGTTGCTATCCTAAGCTCTATTTAGATATGCCTAATATTTTCTGGAATTAAGCAAAGGTAGAATTATCAAGGAAAAACATATTAAAGTTGGTAGCTCAAAGGCACCCTCGAGCCCCTATCTATCTTACATCCAGCTCTCAGAAAAACATTGTGATAAACATTCTAACTTTTTCTGGTAACTATAATTACTTCTGCTAAAATTAAACCATACTGCAGCTAGAGAAATGGTTCAGCAATTAACAGCACTGGCTGCTTTTGTAGAGAACCTGGGTTTGGTGACCAGCACCCACAAGGAGACTCAAGGCCTCCTTTACAAGCTCCAGGGCATCCGATGTCCTCCTCTGGCTTCTCCAGGCACCAGAAACACGTGTGGTGAACACACATACATGCAGGCAAAACACTTAAATGCATAAATCGAAATAAATTAAATTTCAAAATGAAATAAATTTGTAAGGCATCGGAAAAATATTAGACTGCTGTCTTATAGTGATTTTAATGAGTTTACCTCTGTGTCACAAATGGACCTATGCTTGGGTTCCCATTATCTAACACCTCACCACATCAGAGGCTCTCCATGTCAGAAGAGTTAGTCTGTGTTACTTCCTGCCTCACACTGGCATCTGGCTGCTTGGAGTCACTTCAGTCTTGAGGACAGCCCCACCCACCATCTTCATTCTCCAGCCTTTACCAACCTCTTGCCTTCTGGGAAAACCTTCTGTCAAGCAGCTCAGAATTTGCCACTCATTCTTGACACCCGTGGAAGGGTCTGTTTCTCATGTGCAAATATGATCACCTCAAATCCCCTCCATTCTCAGTTTTAACTCTAAAGCCAATCAAATAAAGGATATGCTGGATAGCATAGCTCATCAACCAATTTCCAAACTTGTGCCAGTTCACAGACCCAGAACCCCTTTGATGAAGGAAAGGCAGATCCCCTTAAGGAAGAACCATGCCAACAATACCAAAGAGTTTTGATGTTAGCTTTCCACCCTTCCTTCTCTGGAGGAATGAATGTATGGCCTTTCATTAGGGTAATTGTACCTCGTGGGAAAAGAAATAATCAGACTCCCTGGATCTATTGAACACTAATCCTAAAATTGGCACTGATTCTAGGAAATACTGAAAGGCTTACTGAAAGTAGAGGTTTGTGGAGATCAGGTGATCAATGGAGCTTTGACTGAAGTCTAAGTCACAGTAGGTCCAGTGGGTCCCAAACTCACCCCTGTGGTTATTTCCCCAGTTCTAAGGTATAAAATTGGGATAGTTACACTTAGAAGTTGACAGAATTCCCACAATGGTTGCCTGACCTGTGGGAAGGTCAAATGGAAGCCCCTGGAGTTGCCTCTACCAGAGAAAATCGTGAGGCAAAACAATATCACAACCTTGGAAGAACTGCAGAAATTAATGACATCAAATTAAATGATACAGGGGTAGAGGATTCCATCATGTCACCCTTAAACTCTATCTGGCCTGTGCAAAAGACAGATAGATATAGAAAGAATATTTTGTGTATTATATGGATGCATAACCTGTCAATTAAAAAACCTATGGCCTACAGCTTAGGCAGGAAGTAGAGGTAGGACATCCAGAGAGAGAAAGAATTCTGGGAGAGAGAAGGTGGGAGACTCGCTGAAAAGATGTGAGAAGAGTGAACACATTGTACCTGAGCACAGGTAACCAGCCACAAGGCAGAATATAAGCTAGAAAAAATGGGATATTTTAAGTTATGATCTAATCAGAGAAGAGCCTAGCTATATGGTCAGGGTATTTGTAAATATATTTTGAGTTTGAGTCTTATTTCTGGTAGCATGGGGCCAGGAGCAAGAACCAGGGTTTAACTTCTACAAATGGATTATAGGAAATGACTGCCAAAAATGTAACCAAGTCGTGACTCCAACTGCAGCAGCTGAACCAGGTGTGGTGAACTTACCTGAGCAGATCTCCTGGACCTGGTACACAGCTATTGACCTAGCAAATGCTTCTTTTTCTTGGTATCTGTTGACAGAAACCACCAGAAGCAATTTGTCTTGCCAGAAGGATATCTTTAGCAATTTTACCTCAAGGGTTTATTAACTCCCCTACCCTAAGTCTTAACTTGGTTTAAAGAATTTTGTCATTGTCGTTGTTGAATTTTACTTTTTACTTTATGTGTATGAGTGTTTTCTTAAATGTATGTGTGTACACAAAGAGTCCAGAAGAGGGCATTGGATTCCCCCCAACCCCCAGAACTGGAGTTGATGATTGTGAGTTGCTATGTGGGTGCTGATAATTGACTCCAGATCCTCTAGACGGAAAGCCAGTACTCTTAACCACTGAGCCATCTGTCTAGTTCCAGTTTGAAGGAATCATGATCTTCTGTCTCTTCCACAAAAATATCATACTGGTCCACTATATTAATGACATTATGTTGAGTAGATCCATTGAGCAGAAGGCAGCAGCTACTTTGGACTTGTAGTGCAGTTGTATATCAGAGGAGGAGAAATAAGTCTAACCAAATTTCAAGGGCTTTCTACCTTAGTGAAAAATCTAGGAGTCCAGGCATGTAGGGCATGCAGAGATATTCCTAATGTGAAGGATAAGTACCTGGACCCTCCCACCACCAAGAAAGTGAGCTAGTTTAGTGAACCTGCTTGGATTCTGAAAGTAGCAAATTCCTCATTTGGGTGTATTCCTCCAGCCCATATACCAAGTGACTCAGAAACCTGCTGGCTTTAATTAAGGCCCTGAGAACCAACAAGTCCAGGCTGCTGTGCGGGATGCTCCACCATTTGGGCCATATGATCCAGAAGAGCCAATGGTACTTGAATGGACCTTGGCAGAGAGGGATGCTGTTTGAAATCCCTGGCAAGACCCTCTGGGTGAATCACAGTAGAAACCCTTGGGATTTTATAACAAGATTCTATTACAATTGGCAGTCAAGTATTCTCCCTTTGAGAGACAACTCTTGGCCTGCTATTGGTCTTCAGTGGAAACCGAATGTTTGACAATGAGCCACCAAGTTACAACGCAACCTGAACTGCCATCATGACTTAGGTGTGATTTGGTCATCGAGATAAATCTGCAAAGCAGCAATTCATCAAATGAATTGGTATGTGGGTGTGGCCATGCTCCAAAAAAGGTCCTGAGGGTACAAAGAAAGAAAAGTCGTCCATATGCCTATGGTTTCTGTTCCTGCTACAATGTTCTAAGCATGTATCTGTACCCCCATGGAGTGTGGAATATCCAATGGTTGGTTGGCTGAAGAAGAGAAAAATAGGGTCTGGCTTTTCCAACATTTCTGAATACTATGCAGACACAATGAAGATGTGGACAGCTACAGAGAACTACATCCTCTTTCTGGGATGACTCTGAAGGACTCTCGTGAAGAGAATCTTCATAGTGAGCAGAATGGTAGGGAGTGGATATGGTCACACATTTTGCAAGATATGTAATTAAATGCTGGCTCATGGGCTGTAGCCAATTGCCTAGCAGGCGGTCAGTGTCGATGTAAAAAGAATCTGACTGGTGAGAAGGACATTTCGGGAAGAGGATATGGGCAGAACTGTCCAAATAGACAAAAGGTGTAAAGATACATTTCCCATGTGAATGAGTGTCTGATAGGAAAGAGTGTTCGCCAAAAGGTGACTTCAGTAGAGAAGGAGTTCAGTAACAAACAGATATGATCAACTATTCGGTAGGCACTCAACCTATTTCCACAATCATTCCTGCTGTTGCCCAATGGAATCATGAACAAAGCAGCCACAATGGCAGAGACAGAGATAATGGATAAACCCAACAGCATGGACTTCTACTCAACAAGTCTGACCTGGCTAGAACTTCTGCTGAGAGCCAGATCTGCCAGCAGCAGAGACCAACACTGAGCTCCCAATATGACACCATTCATGAGGGGTAACCAGCTAGCAACGTAGTGTTAGGTTGACTACACTGAGACCACTTCCATCACTGAAGGGACAAATACATGTTCTGGTTATGGATTTGCCTTTCCCACACATAGTTCTTCTGCCAAGACTACCATGTGCAGCATTACATAATGCATTGTCTACTGTCATGGTAATCCATACAGTATTGCTTCTGGCCAAGAGACTCACATCATAGCCAAAGAGTGTGGCAGTGTTGCGCATGGTAATGAAATTCATTGGTCTTGCTATGGTCTTTGCTATTCTGAAGCAGATGATTCAACAGAAGGTGGATGGATATTTAAAGTCACAGTTATAGCACCAATTAGATGTCAACAGCCTGGAGGGCTAGAACGAGGTTTTCCAAATGATACTAGATGCTTTGAATTAGTGGCCAATATATGGCACTTTTTCTCCTACAGCCAGGACTCACTAGTCCAGGAATGGTCCACTTGCTATCACCCATCCTGACCCACTTTAAAGACTGCTTTACTCTGATGGTCTAAAATTTTGGTGTGAGTGTGTGGGGGGGGTCTTTCTTCCAGGAGACACAATAAACATTCCATTGGAAGTTCAGACTTCCTCCTTGACACTTTGGGCTTCTGATACCCTTAAAACCAAGAAGCTAAGAAAGAAACAACAGTGTAAGGAGGGGTGGTTAATCCAGACTACTAGGAGGAAATTGGATTGTTTCTCTACAATGGAGATTTAAGAAAAAAATTATGTCTGGAGTACAGGAGATCCTTTAGGTCATCTCTTGGTGCTACCATGTCCTGCAATTAAAGTCAATAGGAAACTACAACAGTCTAATTTAGGCAGGTTGACAAAGGGCACAGACAATTCGGAAATAAAAATATAAGTCAACTTCCCAAGAAAAGAACCAAGACCTTCTGAGGTACAGGCTGATAGTGGAGGAAATACAAGATGGTTAGTAAAGGAAAGCAGTCATAAATACCAGTTAAGTCCACATGACCAGTGGCAGAAATGAGGAATGTAACCAATGTGTTTCTCGCCTCTGCATTCTGTTTAAAAAAAAAAAATTAAAGTGTGTGTGCATATATACACATAAGCTGAGTAGATTTTTATGTTTTCTGTCCCTTTGTTTCTTTACCATGTAACGTAACATCAACTGAAATAATATCAATGGTTAAGTGTTGTGAATCTGTATTATCATATTTGAGTAAAACTAAAAACTCAGCATTCCTCAAGGGCTTTGCCAACTACTTAAAATATAGAACATATTTTATACATATAAACATGTGCGTCAATCAGTCAAGGAGTAGACTTTTGATGGCTCATCTAGATTTCCAACCTGACTGGATCAACTAAAATGAAAGCCACAGACACCCGCTTACTCGGAACAGGAAGACGCAGTCTAAATATGGGCAGCATCTTTGAGTGACAGCTTACATGAAAGGACATGGAAGAAGGAAGCTTTGCTCTGGGTGTCCTGGCCTCACCCTTGCTGGCAAGTTTGCCTGTCCTTTTGCCACAGCACTAAAGCCAACCTCTTCAGGTTCCCAATGCAGACTTAAGACAAGCAACTCTCCAGGAATCCTCCAGACTTTCAGTACCAAACTGGAAGTGCTAAAATATCTCGCACTGTGAACTGAGCAACTACTGCATTTTCAGCTTCTCTAGTGTCAGAAAGACACTGTTGGGCTGCCTGAACTGTATTGTGTAAGACATGCTAATAAATCCCTTCACACACACACACACTTATTTAGAGAACCCTGACAAATACAGATTGTGGTACCAGAAGAGGTTCTAGAGAAACAGAATTGTGAGGCTGAATTTCTCTAGCTTGGTGGTATCTGGAGCTGGCTCTCCAACCCTGTAAAACCTACAAACTGACCGAATCTTCACTACTCTCAGGAAATCACTTGAGAGTGACCGCTGCTACATGAGAACCCCAAATGAGAGAAATGGCCCCTATGGAAACCATCATCAAGTCACAAACAGGCCTAAAAGGTTTGCATTTTTGACACAGTATGTTCCTGGCTCGTGGTAGCCACAAAAAACAAACCCCATAGTGACAGGTGCTGGCAAGTCAGTCCCCTTGAATTCCTCAACATCTGTACCTGAGATTCTTGCTTTTCTTTAGATTTCAAGAAAATACGCAGTTTCTGCCCAATTCAGAGCAGGCATGATATCAACTATCACAAGCATGGGTTTGAGCAAGAGTCAGCAGGTGCGCTCACCAGCTCAGCCCAGCAACAGAATGGAGGAGAGCAAAGTAGAACATCACTTGCAGTGAGCGTCCCAACAACCTCGTTGTCCTTACCCTCCTAGAGTGGCCTGGCTGGTTTAATGCCCTGTGTGAACCCTGGAGTGTGATGAGGACATAGGGATATCTTCAGCTGCCTCCACACAGCTGTGGTAATGCAACTGAGTCGGTGGCTATAAGCCCTTGTGTAATTCCAGTTCAAGGCAAACACAGCATGAGGTGTGGGCACGAGGCTCTTTACACCCAGTCCCTCTCATTGCCTCACTGCAATAAACAATCAGCTGGCGTCTATATGCAGTGCTAAGAACCTAACCACATGTCTTTATCATGCTAGGACACACTCTCCTCCCATTCCTTCCAAGCAGGGGGAAGCGTGCATAAACTAGTTTGGGGTGCTATGGTTGTGACATGAGTGTACTAGACTGCCTTTAAGGTGGTAGTGAGAAGCCTCAAACCAAAGGTAGCAGGGGAAGCAGCCTTGTGAGAAGAACACACACACATTGCAAACAGAAATGTCTGGAGCATGCACACTCATCTTGGAGCAAGTCAGTGGCTCTGCACAGCCCAGTCATCACACCGGACCATCTCTGAGCCAGCACTGGGACATAACTAGAAGACCTACGTATCCAACAAGATCAGAAACAAGAACTTCATAATGATGGACTTGTGCCGTCGAGGAAAAAGTTTGGCTGACAAAAACAAGGGGGAAATGACAAAGAATACTAGGTGGTGTTTACATTGTAAATGTTTCCATTTACAAATTCTAAAGGTGAAGTATTAAATCCCAGTATCAGGAAAAGCATCACAGCCTGGTCTCAGGGCAATGAGGAGAGAGTGGTGGCCTGGGTGAATTTTCATCTCTGTTTCTAGCAAAGAAGGGAAGGGCTCCCTGCCACTCTCCCCTCATCCTGGAAAAGCCCACTGGAGCAGACTGCCCCAGCCATGAACTCACTCTGTCCTTGTCATCAGCAACGTCACAGAGGATGTCATCCAGGTCTAGAATCCCTCCGTCTCCATGCTCCAAGCGATGCACCTGTATCCAGTAGTTTGGATCCTGAGCAAAAGAACACAAGCGTCAGATACATCAGTGTCACTGAAAGGGAATTCAACGATTTAAACTCAATAACTTCCTGACGGTGATAGGGAATGTCAAAAATATTACAGCCAATTAAAACTCCAGACAGGGATCAACTCATAGTAGAGTCAGGCTTCCTCTTCCTCTATGAATAGGTCATTCATACACACTTCCCCTTGGCTCCATACTATCCATTATGGGGACAGGAAAACTCCTGGCCTCAGAGATGCTGATTTCTCTAAAGCAGATCAGACTTTTCATTGTCTGATATACAGACAACGCAAGGACCCCTGCAGGGCAATCTACAGAAACGCCTTATTACGCAGCACGCATTTGGCATCTGAAATCTCACATTTGCTAATATGCAGATAGCATGCTGCACACCCTGTAGAGTTATGTGCTCCTCTCAAACAGGCCTGGACAGACGGAGCTGTTGACAAGTCGGCACATGGACCAAGAAGGCTGTGGTGTGAGCCTTTGTTTAAAAAGGTCAAACCCAACCTTCTTGCGTGTGTGTGTGTGTGTGTGTGTGTATGTGTGTGTGTAATACACTAGTTAAAACAATCCATCATAATGTGCAGTGCAGGGTCTTTTGCTCCAAACTGGAATTGGAAGAGAAAAGAGAAAAAGGATTGCACTTAAAAACTTTTAAATATTCCTTATTGGTGTATTTAAACACACACACACACACACACACACCTTGTTTTCAAGTAGTTTGAGAAGGGCACAGTTGCCCTTGAACTGAATAAAATTCTGATGCATATGCTCATATGGAAAGATGTTACCTGTATGAACTGATTTCCCAAAACACAGAATTCCTACCCAAAAGTTGTACTGACGCTCTGTTCTTTCCTAAGAAGGGATGTTTGATACAATCTTTTCTTGAAAACCAAGGATGAGTGTGTTGGCAAAAGTACAGATTCCACCAGATCTGTGAGCCAAGATGTTGCAAGGTAGTGGCTGTTAGCATTCCTTCTAGGCTCCACTCCACAGTTACCTGGCAACAGCCAGGGATGCCTAACTCAATATAAAAAGGGTTGTTTGCCCCCTTCTCACTCCTACTCTCTTACCCTCTTCCCTCTCTGTCCCTTCTCTCCCTGACCTCCCCCACCCCATGTGTTCATGGCTCTTCTTCTTCTTTTCTTCTTCTTCTTCTTCTTCCTCCTCCTCCTCCTCCTTCCTCTCCCCCCCTCCCTCCCTCCCCCCTCACCTCCCTTCTCCCCCCCACCAACTACCCTCTCCACACCCTAAATAAACTCTATTCCATACTATATCCGTCACATGGCTGGTACCTCAGGGGGAAGGGATGCCTCAGCATGAGCCTGCAGAGGCATCCCCTCCCCTGCACCATTACCTCACCTCTACCAAACATATTCCTGGTTCTCTCTTTCTGTTTATAAAACATTAATAGTGGCAGAGGTCAGCATTCTCTGGATGCTGCCCAAACTCATCTCTAACACAGGCAATGCCTCAGATCCACTAGTGCACGACAAGTGTTACAGAAATGGAGAATCACTGTCCTTGGCACTGTTTAGCCAGAAGGACAAGCAGCTCAGACCTTACTAGTCAATAATATAAGCAGGACCATGAAAATCACCTCAGCTACTGAGACCTCTGTAAAGGGAATCATTCACATAGGTTGATGAACACACATCACACACAGAGATACAAACTACACATACACACACACACACAAAAACACTGCATACACCAGATACACACAAGCATATGCACAGACATATACACAGAGCACACTCACATACACACACACACACTCACACATACACACACCCCATATGCTATTTTAGTTAAGGGTTTCTAGTAATACAATAAACTACCAGACAAAAGCAACCTGGAGAAAAAGGGTTTATTTCATTTTTATGGGTTCTAGGGCATGGTACATTGAGGGAAGCCAAAACAGGAACCCAGAGGCCAGAACTAAATCGAGAGACATGGAGGAGGAGTGCTATTTATTGGCTACTGGCTTGCTTTTCATGACTTGTTCAGCCTGCTTTCTTATACCATTTAGGACCAGTTCACAGATGGACTGCCCCCCAATGAGCTAGGGCTACTCATATTAATCTCTAGTCAAGAAAATGCCACTAGATGCTTTATAGACTTTGTCTACAGGCAAATCATATGAAGGCATTTTCTCAACTGAGAGTCCCTCTTCCCAAATTACTATAGCTTATGTCAAATTGACACAAAACTAACCAACACATATACCAAAATAAATACACACATCCTATAGTATATATAAATACATACATATAGACATACAACAGACACACACACACTAAACTACATATACATACACACATACATACTTTTAGACAGACACATACACAGATACTCAGATTCAAACAAACACATACCTACAAGCACACTCTTCAATTATGTAGCTTAACTGATCCACACAATCCCCTAATTTCAATGTCACCCGCATGGTCTTTTTAAGACCACCACTTTGAGCGTTTCAGAATTTGTTGTTTCTACCTTTGTTCTGCCGCCAAACTCCCGAAACGAACCACCTTCCAAGATCTTAGTCTTTAAATCAAATGGCATTATTAACTGTTAAGGAAATTTAGTATCTAATGTACTGTGGTGAGTAAGGAAAAGGAGGAGACCCTCAGCCATCACCTCCTGGCCAGTTAGGACAAGTACATTCTGCCCTTCACCACTCACCCACACCCTGCAAACACTAGTATGAACAAACCAGCTTAAACGGCAACTTCCCACTTTTACATCAATTCTACACGCACGAGCAGATGACCCTCCAAAGCAGCTTACTGAACCTGCTCTTCATACACCTATCTCCTCCTGGATCAGCACCAAAATTATCCATCCAAAATTTAAGAACATCTTAAAAATACCTTTAAGAAAGCATATAGTTGGGGCTGGAGAGATGGCTCAGCAGTTAAGAGCACTGACTGTTCTTCCAGAAGTCCTGAGTTCAATTCCCAGCAACCACATGGTGGCTTACAACCATCTGTAAAGGGATATAATGCCCTCTTCTGGTGTGTCTGAAGGCAGCTACAGTGTACTCATTTAAGTAAAATAAATAAATGAATCTTAAAGAAAGGAAGAAACAAAGAAAAAAAAGAAACAAAACAAAGAAAGGAAGTATATAGCTGCCACTGACAACCAGGAGACCAAAGGATCTCTAGTTCTGAAGGCAATCAGTCTATCCTAGATAGTGAACTACAAGCCAATGAAAAACCCAGTCTCAAATCATCTGGATAGCATTCCTAAGGATAATCTCTGGGGTTGTGATCCAGCCGCCAAATACATGCATGGTTCATGCACAGGTGTGGGAACATGCACACACCTACGTGTACACATATAAACATTGTTTTCTAAATTAATCAGCATGCTTGTTGACTTGGGCTCATCTCCTACAGCCCTGCTGCAGTCAGGTTTCCTCCCATGACTGCTCCTCAGTCACGAGCAGCTTCTGCATCAATACATGCAATCGGTCCCTTTCTCAATCCTTTTATCTGCCGGCAAAATCTCACACTGCCAATCATTCTCTCTTCTCTACAATATCCCATAATTTTTTTTCTATCTTCTCTTGAGCTGACCAAGGCTTTCTGAACATGAAACTTGTTGACTCCACTTCAGGAGGGGCCCTGATTCAACAGACAAATCTCGTTATATGTATCAGACTTCTATGTGCTCAATGAAGGGACTTTCAGACGGGAGAGAATAAACACATGAATGACTCTCTTCTCATTAAAAAAAAAAAAAAACCAAAAAAAAGAGGTGAGAAGGGCATCTGGAATGACCTCCCTGCATAGCATTAAGACCAGGAAGGGCACGGGTGTTGGATACCACCACCCTATATATGCCTGGCTTGTCTGGAACTAAATAACTATGTAGACAAGGCTGGATTTGAACTATGTAGACATAGATGGATTTGAACTATATAGACAAAGCTGGATTTGTACTAACTGTGTAGACAAGAGTGGATTTGACTAACTATATAGACACGGCTGGATTTGAACTAACTATGTAGACATAGGTGGATTTGAATATGTAGACAAGGCTGGATTTGAACTAACTATGTGGACAAAGCTAGTTTGAACTAACTATGTAGACAAGGGTGGAATTGTACTAACTATGTAGACAAGCCTGGATTTGACTAACTATATAGACACGGCTAGATTTGAACTAACTATGTAGACAAGGCTGGATTTGAACTATGTAGACAAGGGTAGATTTGTACTAACTGTGTAGACAAACCTGGCTTTGACTAACTATGTAGACAAGGCTGGATTTGAACTATGTTGACAGGTTGAATTTAAGCTGTGTAGACAAGGCTGGATTTGAACCTGCAGTCCTCCAACATAGATTTTTCTGAATCCTAGCAATTCAATCTCTCTCCCACTCCTAACACTTAACCTCCCATTTTACTTTCTACCTACCCCGCTTTCTCCAGTTTTGAATAACCTAACTTTTCATTTACTTACCATTCTCTACTTTCTTCCTTTCTAATCTTTTCTCTATTGCTAAAAGTCATCTTTTTAAACTCTCTGATAAATATTCTCCCTGCTCCCACCATTCCTACTGTTGTGACAATTGTGGCTATCAAAGCTCATACCCGGTTTTACTGTATCTGATGCATCGCTCACAGCTGCCTTTACTGTGACTTGTTCCCTTTTATGCTATACCAGGTGTGAGTAAGACACTCTACATTGCCACTGAGGCACGCTCCCAGGCCAGCAAAGGCTCAGCTCTACATATAACACATCTTTGCTCAAACTTCAAGTAATACTTTTACTGAAAGAATGGGGTAATGAAATATCAAGATGGGAGTTAAAGACCAAGCAGGCATGACTAGGGCCTGAAAACCCCACTCCTGATCATCCACCCCTACAGTAGAGAGAGGCCAGCAATAGAGGCCACAGCCACAACAGACTGGCACAGAAATCCTTTCAGACTACACATTAGACTCAAAGAGTAACTAACAAGGGATATACTCCACATACTGCACTGTCCATGACTTACTTACCTGGTCTACTATAAATGTAGCCTGCTCCCATAAGACCTGCAGAGAAAGCAGGAGCCTCAGGCCACACCATAATATGCAACGTGTCAAAATACAGGAATCCCCACCAAAATATTGGCTAACTACATGACAAAATGCAGTTGGAATACATCCAGCATCTTACAACAACCCACTGTTAATAGACTGGGTATAGCCTGAGGCTCAGTTGATAGACTACCTGCTAACAACCATGAGGTCCTGGGTTCCACCCCCAGCAGCACATAAAAACTGGTGTGGTGGTACATGCCTGTAACCCCAGCACTCCTGAGGTAGAGATAGAAAGATGAGAAAAAGGGAGCTTGTGTGTGGTGGCATGTTTGGTGTTTTTGTAAGTCTAGAGGGGTGTGTGTGTGTGTGTGTGTGTGTGTGTGTGTGTGTGTGTGTGTGTGTGAATTCATGTGCACACACATGAGCACACGTGTGATGTGTGGCTGCTACAGGGTAACATGTAGAGTACTCTGTCCCCTTCCACCATGTGGGTTCCAACAACTGAACTTATGAGTCAGGCTTGGTGGCAGGTGTTCCATTCCAATGAAACATATCACCAGCCCAAAATGCACCAACTTTTAAAAATTAAAAAGGAAAAGCAAAAAAAAAAAAAAACATCAGCAGGAAGCAAATAAGCCCATTCCAGTGGCTTCAAGATTCCTAAAGAAACACTCTGTAATGTAGAAGCTCATGTCTTGTCTATTTGCAAAACTGAAAGATAGAAAACAATTTTTGTTGTTTTTGTTTTTTAGAAATGTAACCTTCACTGTTCCTTTCTCTGGAAAGTCCTGGAAGATGTGTTCTGACAAAACAAGGGCTAGGCTGTGCCCAAGAGCATCATGGCTTATGAAGCAGGCTTATGAAGCAGATAGCATGAAGGAAAAGAATTCTCTGTACCACAGAGAACACTGGGAAGCTGACCCTGAATGATGAAAAGACCCCAGAAAGCTGTTGGGGAACAGACCTAGAGCATAACCCACCTAGGATGAAGCTGCTAGGATCTCGAAGTAAAATGTCTCAGGATGATGTAGAAATAACATCCAAATTCACCGAGACACCTCCTGCCAGCAGTAGCCATGGGGCAGAGTTAGTAGCACAGAAGACCTCAGGGATGGCACAAATATGCAGGGAGGGTCCTGTGGCTCAGCTACAAGCAGCATTCCACCATAAAGAATACTGGGCATTTAACCTAACCATGATGGAAGACAGTCTATTAGTATGTATGTGAGAGAGACATACACAAACCATGACAGAGATCCAAGACTGGTTTTCTCAGATAGAGAGAAAGGAAGTACACACTGAGCAATGCACAGAATCAGTCAACTAAATAGTGAGAAACCACATTTAAAAACAAAAAAGAAAGTCATCAATAAATAATGAAAGCAACTTATATAGAAATATGGAGGTGGGTTCCAAAAGAATGGGCTGTTAGAAGGCAGCTTGCACTCACTGCCATTCCTGGATGGATGGATGGATGGATGGATGGATGGATGGATGGATGAACAGACAGATGGACAGAAGGATATATGACTGATTGATTGAGCAGAAAACTATTTGAGAATTTTCCTTAAATGATAAGATAATCGATTAACACTAAGCATTCACTGAACCGATCAGCCACAAGATAATTACATCCCTAAGACAAGGAAGCCACTGTTGCTAATAACTATAGAAAGAGAAAACATTTCATTTTTGAAAGCTGGTAGACCAGTCAAAAGAAATATTCTTCATTTTAGGTAGTATTGTAACTATCTCTCCGATGTTTGTAAATCAAAACAGACATTTTTTAAATGCGTGATTTAAACTGTAGCAGCTGTTTAATGAAACAGTGGTATTCCAAGGCAGCAGTCATGACCTACGTGGCTTCACCTTAATCACATTTCCACTTCAGAAATACACACCTTTACCTTGAACTTATAGAACTAGCTGTCAGTTTGCTGTGGGAACTTGGTTGAAGAGTAAACACGTTTCTGTTGCCTTCTCAACAGGAGTGGAGGACATGGATGATCAGAGGTCATAGCTGACATCCAACAATGAAACGACCTGCATGCCTCTTTGGGAGTGACTAATGCTCTTCTCAACCCCAAGCCACGCCCAGCAACCCACAAATCTGTTGCCCCCACAAATCTGTTGTTGCCCCACAGGAGAGTGGATGCCATTACTCATCCACTAATCAAAAAGTTTGAAAGAGGAAATGTGAGAAAGGTAAAGTTCAAGTTCAAGAATAACCCTGCATGTCTTCTTCCTTTAGACCCAGGCAGTGTCTCGCAGGGCACTGGGCTGTCACTGGCCTCCTCTTCTCTTGTCACTTCCATTAGGACGGTGTGGAAATCTTGGCTCCTCTGTCATTCCATACCAAGAAGGAGTTCTTGACACAGCTTTCTTCTCCATTCTACTGGCAGGAGCAGGAACCTTCCGGAGTCAACCCATCTGTTCATAACCCTCCCAGCAGGCAGCCCAGGGGATAGAGAACCCAGTAAGCAACCAGATAAAGAAAAAATGTAAGATGCTTTATAGAAACACAACTAAAGTGATCTTTTAAAAAGAAAAGACTTGGGACTGGGGGGTGGGGTGGGGTGGGGGAGATGATTCAGGTAAGAACAGAAACTGCTCTTCCAGGGAACCCAACTTCTGTTCTCAGCACCCACAAGGAGGCTTACAACTGTCTGTAACTCCAGTTCCAGGAAATCTGACACAATCTTCTGGCCCCTGGGGATACTGGACATGATGAAAATTCGCACATGCAGGCAAAACACCCATACTCCTAAAATAAAAGTGAATGAAATCTAGAGAGAGACAGAAACAGAGAAAGAGACAGAGAGAGAGAGAGAGAGAGAGACAGCGACAGAGATGGAGACAGAGACAGACAGAGACTGACAGAGAGAGACAGAGAGACAGAGAGAACCCATTTTGGCTAACCTAAGCACAACATAGGATGCTAATGACAAAATCCCATGAAAAGAATAGTTAAAGAAACTTATAATAAATAGTGAGTCTTGACCTGAGCAACATTAAGTAAAAGCACTCTCGTTTAAAGGGAATGTCTGCCAATGTGTGCATGAGAAGTGCCACACTGAAGAAGCACCTACCTAATGGCACACTCCTTTTGTAATATGTGGTTATATGCTTATGATGTAGGAAGATGAATGTCATTTCCTGTCAACAGCTAAGAAGCTAGGCAATGGGTAAACTGGTGGCTCAAATTTTTTCCAAGAAAAAAAAAATGTTGTCTATCATTTTAAAATAACAGGGGAAGTGTTCAAAGTCAAAGGGAATAAAAACTATTATGATAGACTTGGCTGGATCCTTGTTAGAGTTGTAAAAACATCAAAGAAAGTCAGGCTAGGAATGTGGCTCAATGCTGGAGTTCATACCTAGCTGCACAAAGCCCCAAGCGCCATTCAAACTACCACATTTTTTTAAAAGGTACCAGGGAATAAACCTGGGCCCTTCCGCATGCTATGTATATACTCTGCCACTGACTGAGACACATTCCCAGCTTAGCACTGAGACAGTGTCTCACTCAGTTTCAAAAGCCGGCCTTCAATTTTCTCTCTACAGTCCAAGCAAGCCTTCCTTGAACAGATGGCTTGAATTACGGCCTGCTCCGTGATACCTAATACATGCAAAAAAGTTTAAAGTCACCATAAAAGACATCTGGGACACTACCTGAAAAAACTGTTACTGTAAATTATGTACCAAATACTTGTTAGAAGTTGTTAATTTTCCTAATTGTAATAATGGTCTTGTGAATATTGAAGGAAATAGACTTCTTAGGGAATGTATTATGAAATATTCATAAATGAAGTGTCATGACATTGGCTATTATTTTAAAATAGCCTGTTCAAGCTGGAGGACAGCTCGGTTGGTAAAGTGCTTGCCTTGCAAGCAAGAGAACCAGAGTCCAATCCTCAGAACAATGGAAACCTGCCAGGTGACGTGGCTTGTGCTTGTAATACCAGTGTCTGAGAAGCAGGAAGAAGAGGAGCCCAGGTGCTCACTGACCAGATGGCCAGACAATCAAATATAATTGGTGAGCTCCATGTCAATGAGACTCTGCCTCAACAGAAGTGGACAGTGTTTCTTGATATGCCACCCAAAGTTGTACTTTATCCTGCACACACGCACACACATGCACACACAAACACTCACACATACATACACATTCACACATACACACACATACATACATACAAACTCACTCACACATACACACACATACATACATACAAACTCACTCACACATACACACACACATGCACACACACTCATACTCACACACACATGTGCGCGCACACACACACACTCAGAGACTTGCACACACACATACACACACACATACATACACACACTCACAAATACATATACACACATACACACATACATACATCACACACTTACAAATACATATACACACATACACACACATACATACATACACACTCACACATACATACTCACACATGCACACACCCCTAGCTACATAAACAACCATGCATATGCATACATACACACTCCCACACACATGTGCACACACATACTTACACACACACACACACCCCTAGCTACATAAACAACCATGCACATGCATACATATACACATACCTACATACTTAAAATTAGCTTGTTCTCAGAAGAGATGTAGACAAGCACTCACAAGGAAACACCTACTGTACAACACGCATCTAGGAAAATATAAATTGTCCCAAGTCTTTAAACCAAAAAAGTTAACACAGAGAATTGGTTATAAGGCAAGCAAGAACTAAGGTTCCTGAGCAAAGAAAGCCAGGTTCCTCCATGCTGACTGACTAAATGAGGTGACCGTACAGACCAGGGCACAGATGGCCACAGGCCGGCGGAGGGTGTAGGTGCTGGTGGAGCTGGAATCTAAGGAGAGACTTCTCTGCAGAGACTGAGCCAGGATGGGAACTGGGATGTGTCCTGTAGAGCATCATCATAACATGTCACATGCTCACCACACCTCCCGCTGTTCAGCCTGGACAGCTGTCAGCACATGTGGCTAATCTCCAACTATTCTTGGATCGTGCCATAACACACTGGAAACCAGAGTAACTTCACACAAATGTGGTGACCAAGTTCATGAGAATACAAGAAGTCAGCCTAATCAGTGTTCCAGGGTGTAAAACGGTCAGGCATGTGAGAGGGGAGCCGGGAATGGAAATTTTTAATCGATGCTAAGGACGAAATAGAAAGCATTACACACGCAAAGCAATTAATCTACCCACTAAGCTCAACCTCCAACCGCTATGCAACTGGGGGCAGGGAGGGATTTGGTATCGAGTAAATAAATCTTTTTAAAGGCTTAAAATTGAAACTTTCTACAGATCCAATAGCTACAAATACGGGGAGATATATAAGGCTGAGACAAAACTCCAGCTAAACATGCAGCTATCTGAAACAAGCTGAGCGCATTCAATCCATGGGACACGGAACAGCAACTCACGCTTTTTCCCCAGGACTGGAGATGCGGCTTGGTTGGTAGATGGCTTGCCTAGCATGCATGAAGACTGCATTCCATTCACAGCACACATAAACCAGGTGTGATGGACTGTGCCAATAACCCCAGCACTCGGAAAGGGAAGGCAGGAAAAGAACAGATTCAAGGTCATCCTTGCCTTCTTGGGTTCCAGGCCAGCTTGGTCTACATGAAAACCTTTCTTAAAAAAATAAAAACAAAAAAATAAAAACAAAAAAACAGAACACTATCTGTTCAGGGGAAGTAACCCCTAAAATCCCTATGAGCTGGAAGTTCTCCCCCATCTTTTTGATTTCCCCTACAACCTTTGATCTAGCCATTTAAACAACTAGTGAATACATCTCTTCCTTTCCTGCTGTTTCTCAGTCTTGCTCAGTACTAAGCACTCAACTACTGAGTACTCGGTACTGTAATTACTGAGGACCTGCCACCTCATCTCACTTGGCTCCCATAACAGTCAAGGGCATAGAACACAACACCCTACCCCCAGCCTGTCTTCCACCTCCTGGAACATACCTGTTCCTCACCAGAATGCCTCCATAGCTGAGTTCTGAACTACCCTAGTTGTAATTATGTTCCCATTTCTGGTTTAAAAACATCCTCTGTGACACAGGTTTCAGCCCTTGGTTGCTTATCTAGACACCGTCTTGTACTAAACAGCCTGTTGTGTCCTTGTGCTCCTTGGATATTCTGCCTTTCTCATTGGTAAGGTACCCAAAGGGACTTTTTATGAGTTTTCTTAAAATGCAGAACAAAGAACAAACACTGTGATATAGATATATATAAATGAATGTTTTATATATATGTTATATATAAATGATATATATGAGCTATATACATATACACCACATACACACACGCATATATATATATATATATATATATATATATATATATACACACACACACACACACACATATACACTACAACTTGGACACCTTTGCTCACACCCACAGATTAGTTTGAGAGACAAGATACCCTGGCATCATGCCTCCAGTCCCAGAGATTGTGAAGAAGTGGGAAAAGCCAGGACTGTCATCTGACAGTGAGACAAAGGAAGGGACATGTGAGACACTGTACGGATAACACATCCCAGCCAAGGCAGACTGCAGGACAGCCAGCTCCCAGCCTCAAAGGCTCCATCCACAGCTCTGCCACCAAAAGTTCTCTGAAGGCTGGCACCAGGTAGTACACCCCATCTCTCTCAAGCCTTGAGTTCACCTGGTGAAGGGTCACTGTTGGTTAAGTCTATAGCTGAGCATACCACTGGGCTACTCTTGCAGACTTATAAGGTAGATCTTCAGCTTCGTTTTGTATCAGAGAAGAAATACTAAGCCAAAGGAAAGACAGAGCTACAATTCGGAAAATGTAAGTCACTCCCTCCAGGACACACTGACACCTTTTCCTGAAGATCCAAGAAGCTGGCCAATGTGACCAACATGTAAAGGAGAAATTGAACCAAGAGGAAACCCTTACCCAAGAGAAGGGTCTTTTTAAAATTGGAGGAAAGGGATAATAAAAACAGTGTCATGTCCAGGGAAGAGTTTGTTTGGCAAAGTGCTGACCACAGTAGCATAAGGACCTGAGTTTGCTCTCCTGACACCATGGTTTCTAAACGAGTCTAGGCACAGTGTCATGTATCTGTAATCTCAGGGACAACAGACACTGGAGATAGCTGGGGCTCACTGACCAGCCAGCTTAGCAAACTTGTTGAGTCCTGGTTCAATGAGAAAGAAGCTAAGAAAAGGATGGACATAGTCCAAGAAACAATATGTGAGGTTGATCTCTGACCTACATACAGACACGCAGGTGTATATATACACACACACACACATACTCACATATACACATAAAGACACATACATGCACATATATAGACACACATACATACAGATATACATGCAGACCCACACATACACACACGCATACATTCACACACATACATATACACACACATAAAGATATACACATATACACAGACACACACACACATACAAACACACATATACACACAGACACAAACACACGCACAGACCACCACCACCACCACTATCAACTATCAGAAAATATCTTTCACTTCCTGCAGTGTACGGAAAGAATGCTTTGTATCAAGTTATAGGCTGTGATTCCAACAGGATTGGAACCAAACTGTAGAAAAAAAAAACAATCCATTAACCCAAAATTGGGTCAGGGACCTCAAATAACTGTTTCTGTCATACACAGCAAAAAGAATCCAAATAGCCACCCTAGGAGATCCTTAAAGATAGTTATCAGCTGACAAAAGAAAATCTACACTGTGTGTTCACTCCCCAGGTAACAAAAAGGAGACCCAACTCAGATCCGAAAGAGCATGCCCACTGAAATACGACCAACTCTCACGCCCCCCCCCAGGGCTCCAAATCGAACAAAGCAACCTGGAAACAGCTCCCTTCTCCCACTTAATCCAAACCCCGCCTCCCGGCTTGTTCCTCTATAACGAAAAGTATTTTTAAAACAGCAGCAGCAATAAAATCCTTTCTCAGATTACCCAGTCACAAACACACATGGTAATCCCATACACCTGGATATCCTAAACAGGACTGAATCTAAAGAAACACTCGTAAACTATGTGAGGGAAATAACCCAGACAGACACCAAGCATCCGGAAGGCCCAGCACCTACCTCTGCTTTCCTCCTTGGAAGCCTGGGCAAGCAGTGAGTCAACTGTAGCTTATGACTCTTCCACTCAAACTCAGCCCAGCCCACCCTGTGAGGGTTCTGGGTCGAAGCCCCACAGCACCACATTGTCACAATTCCAGTGCAGCACAAGGCAGGGCCCTAGACACTGGTGTTCTGCGTGCAACTCCGAACAGCCATGAGAGGGTGGCCAGCCCAGGCTAGGAGGTACCTGGGACTGCTGTTGCCAGAAATAGAGCTTCCTCTCCTCCCAGAGGACTCTATCTTCAGTCAAGGGAGGGATCTATGATGGTATCTTCAAAGGAATGCCAAGACAGGGGTGTCCCTTCCTGTGACTCTGTCATCTACTGGCAAGGAACACAGCAGTCAAGGCAGAGTGGCAGAGACTCACAGGCAAGACCTCCATATGCCTGTCTCTGTCCCTACAGACCAAGGTGTTGGGCTCTCCTATCTCCTACTATGTGCACACCTCCTGGAAAGGCAGGCTCACTCCTCCCACTGTAGTGTTCTTTCCCACACCGCACTTCCTGGCATAGATCCGTTTCTCCCTGGCACTGGTCAGCATTCCACGTTTATCTATCCCAGTCAGTCCACAACAGATGAGATGACAGAAACCTCACGCTGAAAACACATTGCCATTTATTACCCTGATGAAAATTTAGATAGCACTCTTCACTCATGGGAGATGCTGGGCAACAGATAAGGCCCCACCACCACCCCTCCTAGAGATGACCCTGCCTTGATTCTCAGCCAAAAATAATGGACTTTTAGATATATTTTGTTAATTCTTGGATAAATCATACCATGTATTTTGATCATGTGGACCATTCCGCCTCAACTCCTCCCAGATCCACCCATGCCTTCCTACCATGCCACCAACTTCCTGTCCTCTTTTTACTTTTAATTTTTTTTAACTACCCCATCTTACCCAATTTATGCTGTCCATATATACACTCTTGGGTGTTGGGCTTCCCACTAGTGTAAGTTGACCTACCAGGAGCCACACCCCTGAGGAAAGTGTCCATGGCTCCTCAGTTAGTGGTACAGGCTAGGGAACCCCTGCCCGCTCCATGCCGTGCTGGAATACTGGCTGGGTTGATTGTGTTTAGAACCTGTGCGGGCAACTACAGCTGCTGTGCTGAGCTGAGCACACTGGCCCTGTCTGGCCTAGAAGATGCTGTGCTGACCCAATATCTAACTATCTCACTCTTGTTTCTCTCTCTCTCTCTCTCTCTCTCTCTCTCTCTCTCTCTCTCTCTCTCTCTCTCTCTCTCTCTCTCTCTCTCCCTTTCTCCCTCTCTCCCTCTCCCTCCCTTCCCTGTCTTTCTCTGTCTGTCTCTCTGTCTCTGTCTGTCTCTCTCTCTGTCACTCTGTCTGTCTCTGTCTCTCTCTCCTTCTCTCCCTCTCTCTTTCCCCCTCTCTCTCTTCCCTTCCCTCCTTCCTTCTCTCTTTCTCTCTCTGTCTCTCGCTCTGTCTCTGTCTGTCTCTGTCTCTCTCCTTCCCTCCCTCTCTCTCTCTCCTTCCCTCCTTCTCTCTCTCTCTCAATCTCTCTCTCTCCCCCTCTCCCCTTCCCTCCTTCCCTCCCTCCCTGTCTCTCTCTGTCTCCGTCTCTGTGTCTCTCTCTCACGCACACACACACACACACCCTTACAATTATTCTGAGCCTAGGGACAAGTGTGTGGCAAATGCCCTCTCTGTGGCTGGTTTGACCTATTGTTAACACTTATTCTAAAATAAGGGGATTCTTTAATAAGGGCTAACCCCATACACCTTTTCTGAACAGCTTATAGCAACATATTTAGGAATATGTTTGTTACAAAATTAAAGAAATGGAGCTTATGAATTGGAGAGAGAGCAAGGGGGAATATGGGAAGTATTGCAGAGAGGAAATGGAAAAGGGAATGGATTCTGAAATTATGTTTTAACTTCGATTTTTTTTTTAAAGAAAATAATGTTTTTAAAACATACTTACGGAGCAGTATGGTAGCCCCAAATACTGGGTAATCACCTACACTACTGGCTTTAGAAACCAGACCAGTCTCCCCAAGTGACACTCCCAAGTATGCTTAAAGTTCCTTATAAACTCCTGCTTGGAAACAAAGAAACAAATTAGCTGTGTAGGAACTCCAAAGGATGTAATTACACAGCTGGTAATTAGGAAACAGACTTCCTCAAATGACAACACTGGAAACTACAACATTATCAGATGAGGGAGGGACATTGGAGCAAAACAGGTTTGGGAGGCTCAGTCACAGAGGTAAACAGTGGAGAGAGCCAACTTTGCAGGGGCAGGGATAAGAGTGGGGGCTTCGTGGGAACAGAATTGGAGCCAGGGGCTTACAGGGACGGGGGGGGCAGTCTGCAGACATGGGGATACAACAGGGGCTTCGTGACATATCCAGAGAGTGACGGCGATGTCTGGATGAGCACTGGATGCCCCAACAGACTCCCTACAGGTCAAGGTGATGGAGGCAATTCTCTATTACGGTTCCCGCCTCGCAGGAGACTCTAATTGTATCAAGTTCACAAAAAGTAACCACATTACCCTGCCTACAACATCCTCTGTTGGACACTCACATAAATATAAATACTTAAAACAGGGTTCTGAGCTCTGGAGCCACCACCTGGGAAGCTTTCCAAACCCAAGGTTCCAGCTCTTCCACCCCACCCACCGACTCTTGAGGTGAAAACCGTCGGACATGTGGAGGAATCCCTGCATGACAGCTCCTGCTGACCCATCCACTTCCTGAGAACTCACTGAACGTCAGCCACAGGCAGAGATAACAGCATGTTGTATGCACACACCGCTAGCCATTAAGAACAGTCATAGGGCCCAGGTGTAACTCAGTGGTTGAATGTGTACACAGCATGAGCCAGGTTCTAAGAGTTCTGTTCCCAGCACCAACAAAGAATTTAAACAAAACAAAACACACACACAAAAAACCAAACCTGTCACCCAGTCTGAAGGAAACAGTTTGGAACACTCGGGTACGACCAGTTCCACGAGCACCCTCCAGTTCTCCAGTACTTAAAAAGCAAGAAGTGACTAAGGAGTTAAAAAACAACACCCCATTACAGAAACCAAACACCTCCACACAGATAAGATAACCCCAGAACCCTGAGATGCTGAAGACAAAGCAAGAATGCTTTCTAAGGAACCATCATTTCATTCCAACAGGGGGAAATCTTAGGAAAATGTGAGGGCTCAGAACACTCCCAGTGTGTAAACAGGAGGAAGCAGGAGAGAGTTGGGACCTTTGGAATGGGGACAGCAGAGGGGTAGGATGTAGCTGTTAAGAGTTTCCTGGTATCATAACGGATCCGAAAGGATTCACCACCAGAGGAATCAGATTTTAATAAGGCTTACAAGATTAGATTTTAGTTGTTGTGCCCAGAGATTGAGTTACCATTGTTTCTGAACTAAGTTTGTGTTGCATTTTCCTTCACGCGGCGGCTCCTCTGGGTTCAAAAGAGAAAGGTACCGAGGCCAAGCGTGGGTTTGCCAGATGTGCACCACAAAGGCCATGGGGGATTTGAAGCATGGGGCTGCCGTGGTAGCGACCCACCAGTGGGAACCTAGTGAGCTGGGTGGAGAGATTGTGGAGTTCAGAGTCAGAATCTTCACGAGATAAAAACAGGTGAGCCATTGCCCGCCAGTGCATGGCTGGCCAGGCCGCCGGGGCAGAGTGTCACCAGAACAAGCGCCGGAACGTGACTTTTTTATTTTTTCTAATATTTCCCGCAACAGATGACCTGGGTCTGAGCACCAACATCTCCACCCACCACATCCTCTCTTCCCGAGAGATGGTGCCAAACCCTGGCAAATGAGAACAGGGTAGAGAGCCTGGTGCTCAGAAGTGCCAGATCTGCTCTGTGTTAAACAACTAACTGTAGTAAGGAGGTGCTCGCCTGGTATGCAGCAAGGAGCACAACAAACCCCAAACTTACAGATATAAGGGGAGAGCACAGGAGAAATCCCAAACCACAACGGTTTTAAGTGTGAAAACTATACAGAGTGTTTGAATATTTTACTGGAATTCCTCCTAAAGGAGCTAAATCTTTCTGGTTAAAACCCTCATCCCTCTGCGTGTTTAATAGCTCCTTGAGCTTAATAGCTCCTTAAAAACTCCCTGAGTAGCTCTTCCTGTTTATCAAAAGACTAAAATAACCAGCCGGGTCAACAAGACTAGACAAGGAAACAAAACTTGATGGACGACTGAGGCCACAAATATGTGCCAGTGAGTTCCAGAGAAACCACCAGCCAGAAGCCACCCTTGAGAATAATCATGTGACAGCAAACAGGCCATCCCCGCCACCTCCAGCTACCTCCTTCAACCTCCGCCCCACAGCCAAGATCTTTTAAGCAGTCTGGATAAGACTTGCATCCAGAACTCATGAACATCAAGATTTCAGCTCTCGTGCCCCAGCAGCGTAACAGGTACGCACCAATGACTCAATTAACATAAAAATCAGTACACAGCATGTGTGAAATAAACATCAGAGCTCATGTCCTGGTAATCCAGAATGGAGAACCACTCATGCATGAGCCTGAAAGATATGGTGTATGTTTGCTTTTATGAGAAGCCTGAGGTTTCTTCCCATACAGGCCTACCCATAGTCATCTAGCATTCCTGCAAAAACTTATCTTTCCTTTGTTTGAATACTCAAAGAATAGAGCTGGCACCAAATATTCATCTTGGGGCACAAAGCACATTAGAAATAAACTGTCCTGGACTGGAGAGATTAAGAACACCAATTGTTCTTCCAGAGGTCCTGAGTTCAATTCCTAGCAACCACATGGTGGCTCGCAACCATCTGTAATGGGAGTCTGATGCCCTCTTCTGGGGTGTCTGAAGACAGTTATAGTGTACTCACATACATAAAATAAATAAATCAAAAGAGAAAGGGGGGGAGGGAAGGAGGGAGGGAGGGGGAGGGAGGGAGGGGAGAGGGAGGGAGGGGAGAGGGAGGGAGGGAGGGTGGAGGGAGGGAGGGAACTATCCTTCATAAATCCAGTGTGCATTATGGACCTTTTTTTTAGTACTGATTTTTTAGATAAATGGATGGATAGATGGATGGATGGATGGATGATGGATGGATGGTTGGATGGATGGATGGATGAATGGAGGGTGGGTGGGTGGATGGATGGATGGATGGATGGATGGTTGGATGGATGGATGGATGGTGGGTGGATGGATGGATGGATGGATGGAAAAAAGAAAACCTCCTCTGGAGACTGGAAAGATGGCCCAGCAGTTAAGAGTACTTTCTCCAGTATCTAAGAAGACCAGAGTTTAGACCCCAGCACACATGTAACAAGCCAGGCATCTCTGCAACCTGTAACCTCAGCTTGTGGACAAGGCACAAAGAGGTGTGGACAGCAATAGAAGAATCATGACCCCTGAGGCTTGATAGCTTTCAATCAAGCTGAGAAAACAGGATCAGGGAGAGACCCTGGGGTGAAGGAGAGACCCTGGGATGAAGGAGAGACCCTGCCTCAAAGGGAAAAGACAAAGAGTGACAGAAAACATATGACACCACTTCTGGCTTCCAAGAATACACAGGCACATGCACAGGCATGTACACACACAGGCACACACAGGCATATACACAGTACAACAATGCTACCTTGTACTAGACAAAGAATACTTAAGACAGGCATGGTGGTACACACATGTAATTCCAGCACTTGGGAACTTGAGGCAGGGGAATCATGAGTTTTAAGTCAGCCTGGCATGGATAAGGAGACAATGTGACACAAACTGGGAAGGAGAGAGGGAGGAAGGGACAGGAGAAATGAAAAGAGAAGGAAGGAAGGAATGTGAAATACTCTAAAGCAAGTTACAATCACACTAACATCATGAAAATGGTTCAAAATTATCTAACAAGGCTAAACCCATTGCAATTTCAAGAAAAGCTTATCTTTAAGAACCACCCCTCCAAAAAGTCACATGTTATGATGAAACAGAACACTATCCAGGTAGCAAGAAGACCTTGGGTGCAAATGTTCAATGCTTTACACCAGAAAGGAAATCAACTCAGAGGCAGTAGTTGGTAATGCACTGGCTGTACAAACAAGGACCTACCACAAGTGCTGTAGAGTGTGTCTATGACCCAGCACTGGAGCTTTGGGACTGATGCATCCCTGGAGCTCAGTCAGCCAGCTCTGGGTTCAGCAAGAGAAGATCATGTCTCAAAAGAGTGAAAATTGACAAGGAGTGCCCACACAGATAAAGAGAGAGGGAGGGAGGGAGGGAGGGAGGGAGGGAGGGAGGGAGGGAGGGAGGGAGGGGGAGGGAGGGAGAGAGAGGGAGGGAGGGAAGGAGGGAGAGAGAGGGAGAGGGAGGGAGGGAGGGAGGGAAGGAGGGAGGGAGAGAGGGAGAGAGAGAGAGAGAGAGAGAGAGAGAGAGAGAGAGAGAGGGAGAGGGAGGGAGGGAGGGAAAGGGAGGGAGGGAGGGAGGGAGGGAGGGAGAGAGGGAGGGAGGGAGGGAGGGAGGGAGGGAGAGAGGGAAGGGAGGGGGAGAGGGAGAGAGGGAGGGAGGAAGGGAGGGAGAGAGGGAGAGAGGGAAGGGAGGGGGAGGGAGGGAGGGAGAGAGAGAGAGAGGGAGGGAGGGAGGGAGGGAAGGAGGGAGGGAAGGAGGGAGGGAGAGAGAGAGAGAGAGAGAGAGAGAGAGAGAGAGAGATTGATTTTGTTGGCTTGGTAATAAAGGCTAGGTATCTTGCAAATGATTCATTTATTCTAAATCAACACCCCCGCCCCTCACCCCCAAAAAAGTCTACATAGAGCAGCGTGACCTCATGGCAAAAATTAAATTAACTTGGCTCTAGTTTTAGGCAGTTTTAACATGCTTTACAAAGACTTGTGGCTGGAGGAGGAGGGGGAGGGGGAGGGGAGGGGAGGAGGGAAAGGGGGAGGAGGGGAGGAGGAGAAAGAATGAAGGAGGAGGAGGAGGAGACGGAGAAGGGGAAGAAGGAGGAGAAGGAGAAGGAGGAGGAGACGGAGAAGGGAAAGAAGGAGGAGGAGGAGATGATGATGATGGTGATCAAGAGTTGGGGACTACACACTTATTCTAGAGGGAGGAAAAGAACCATAATCACAAAAATTGCTGCTTCCCTGGAAAAGAGTCTAACAAGTGTGGAAAGAGTGGAACAAGAATTAAAGGGAAGACAGAAGGTAGCTGGCGCCACAGGAATATGGAGTCCTGGCAGGTGGCTGACTCTCTTCCCCTAGCCACACAGCACCAGGTGTGTGGTCTATGATGTACAGTCTAAGGTCTAAGATGTACAGTCTGAGCCAGGTGGGAAAAAGAGTCAGAAAGGTGAAGGCACTCCCCAGAGGTGCCTGAGGTCTGCCACCCAGTTCACATTTCACATCTTATAAGGCAGCCAGGGGATCACTGTTCATATCTCTGGTCACAGACTGAAGTGCTAAGCAAACCTGTCTGGGAGGAACGGGTGCCAAGTTGATTTCACCAGTTATGATTAACTAGAGAGTGGGGCCGCTAGTATAGGGGAAATCCAACATATTGGTGGGCGATACAATCAGTATCACCCTGTATGACAGAGATCAGACAATTCTCCAATATCTGCAATCAAACATATGTGTGTGTAATATTATAAATATACATTAACAGTTTTAGGCAGTTTAGGCAGTTTTAACATGCTTTACAAAGACTTGTGGCCAGAGGAGGAACAGGAGGAGGAGGAAGAAGAAGAGGGAGGAGGAGGAGGAGAAGGAGGAGGAGTACAATATGTTACTCAACATATTGTAAGTATACATTAAAACTCAACAGAAGAGTGAGCATCACGCCCTTCAGCGTTGCAGTTTTCCCAGTCTGTCACCAACACAGAAATTAAATCATAATTTATACCTGGAGCTCTGCAAGAGATCCCTGTGAACTATGGGCACAGAGAAATGAAACAAATTTGCCACAATGAGGAGGAAGTTACTGTGTCAACCCTGACCAAAAAGTTACATAAAGGCCTAGGAGTTATAAAGATGACACATGTGATACAATGCGATACATCCTCACAGAAGTCTCACCTATAGCACAAGAAGTACCTCGAGGACAGCTGGACACAGGCACAGTGACACATACTCATAACCTTAGCACACAGAAGACTGATACAGATCTTCTGTAGGTCTGAGGCTGGCATGGCTGCAGAGAGAGAGTATCAGAGTAGCCAGGACTACATCACAAGACCCTTCTCTCAAAAAAACAAATGGATACAAAAGAAGAACATTGGGTCCAAAATCCGATGTCTAAGCCAGGACTTAAGTCACTCATTATGAATCATGGCAGTCAAAGATTAATGCTTCAAAGTGTCTGATATTGGTGCTGGGTAAAGTGCTGCACACACACACACACACACACACACACACACGAGGACCTAACTTAGACACATCCTAGGAAAACAGTGGGCAATGCCTACAAACCCATTGCTAGGAAACAAACAGGAGCAGCTTCAGAACTCACTGGCCTAGAAAATCAGCAATTTCCTGGCTAAGTAAGATACACTGTCTCATAAGACAAGGACTGCTGGCACCAGAGGAACAGCTCATGTTTATATGTGCATACACACACGAGAGAGAGAGAGAGAGAGAGAGAGAGAGAGAGAGAGAGAGAGAGAGAGAGAGAGAGAGAGAGAGAGAAAGCAGCACCTGGTATAACACCACATGTTTAAAAACTACGTATCATTCTTGCTGCCTTGTACCTTAAAGGCACATAACCCCTCTGGTTTCTGTTACAAAATCTCCAGATTTTCCAGGCAGTGTCTGTCTTGACTCCAAAAGCATCTTTCAGTCTGAGTTACTTGTGATTTCAAATAATGTCCTTAAAAAATCAAAATGTTATTAGATGTTATTAATCAGAACACAGTAATCAATCTCAGCTTCCTTTTATCGGAAAACATTAAGATTTCCATTTTCACAGCTAGTTCCCAGCCGGAGAAAAGTGAAAATACAACCACTTCATAAATCTTGTATCATCCTGATACACGGGGCTTTAAAATAAACCCGGGTGTTGATTGCAGTGAGACAGACAAGCCTGGAGCTACAGGCTTGGTTACAACCTTCAGACTGCAATGACAGCTCCCTTGCCTTAAGCAGCAGCTTGCTTTCCGGGTGACACAAAAGGAAGGCCGGGGCTCTGCTCAGGCTGCAGCGACCCAGTCACTAAGTTCCTGCTTTACTTCCGAGACAGGTCTCTTACTAGTGTCCAAACCCAGGCTACCAGCAGATGGCGCTCTCTGAGCATAAGCGGATATGGCCTATTCTCTGCAGAATAAAGAGAGCTCTTGAGTCCATCAAGACAAAAACATCATGACTACAAAGACTTTAACCTGAAGTGTTAATGACTTAAGTGTTCAAGAGAAAATAATTAATCAATGTTAAGCTTTTATAAAGTTTAATAAACTAAGTTTTTCTAGGTAACTTTTTTCTTTTTTCTAAAAAGATTTTATTTTTATTTACATGAGTATACTGCAACTGTCTTCAGACACACACTAGAAGAGTACATCAGATCTCATTACAGATGGTTGTGAGCCACCATGTTGTTGCTGGGAATTGAACTCAGGAAGAGTAGTTAGTCCTCTTAACCTATGAGCCATCTCTCCAGCCCTCTAAGTAACTTTTTAAGGTTAAAAAACAAAAAACAAAATTTAATGCATTGTGGTGGAAAATTACATCATGATCTATGTTTTTTTCTCTCTGCAATCACCATGGTTTGGGGACTGAGACAATACCTCCATGTGTAAATCGTTTGCAATGCAAGCGTAAGGAGCTGAGTTCGGATCCCCCAGGCCTATGTAAGCACTGGGCATAGTAGGAAGCTATGGAACCAGGCAGTAGAGGGCAGAAACAGGAAATCATGGGGAGAAAAGGGTATCCAAATACCAGCTGAAATGACAAGAACCAGGTTCAGTAAGAAACCCTACTCAGAATCTGAGGGCTGGTGAGAAGGTGTAGGGTGATATAGGAAAGAGCTCACTCCTGCTGTCAACTCCTCTGGTTGCCACACACTAATGTCGAGTATACATGTATGCATGCACATACAACTAGTGGCTAAAAAGGTAAAGTAGACATCGGTAAAAGTCAACCTTTTACACACACACACACACACACACATATATACACACACACATACACATACACACACACATATATACACACACACACATACACACACACATACATACATACACACATCTACATACACGCACATACACACACACATACACACACACACACACACACACACATGACTTCCCAACTCATGTTCGCTTCGAGCAGCTTGCCCACCCCCACCCCCCATTCTCTTGCCTGTTTCCCTCCACTCTTCTGATACCTCGCCTTACTAGAAAAGTCTGTTTTCTTTGCAGTACTGAAGTGGAGCCCAGACTCCAGCAGCCAGATGAGAATGAACTACCACTCAGCTCCATTCTGATTTTGTTGACTGACACTTCTTTAAAATGCTCATGAATTTCTAAAATTGTCAGAAAAAAAGAATTCTAAATAAATGACTTTATCTACACTTTCCAGTAAAGTATTAAATTTATGTAATTGGCTATCCTGTCCCTGATCCCTGTCAAATATTCAAACAAATCTGATCATCACTGCAGTAAACAGAGTGCACACAGCCAAAATGGGAGGGGAAAAAAAACACCTGCAGAAACGTTAATAAAATGTTTACTAATCAACTGGGTCCGTTTTCATAAAATAGGAAGCTGAATATTAGGCACATCACTTGAATTTGCACATTCATTATGTGTAATTTCAAGACAAAAGATAGAAAGGAGTCCTGTTAACGGGCCACTTCCCATGAGCAATTCCACACATACTGTTGGGAGAGTTCTGTGTCAACTTGACATAAGCTAGAGTCATCTCAGAGGAGGAGTCTCAGTTAAGAAGATGCCTCTGTAAGACTGTAGCTAAACCTGTAGGATGTTTTCTTAATTAAGTGATTGATAGAGAAGGATACAGCCCACTGTGGGTGGGGTCACCCCTGGGCTGCTGGTCCTGGGTTCTAAAAGAAAGCAGGCTGAGCCAGCCATGAGGAGCAAACCAGTAAATAACTCTTTTCCATGGTCTATCAGCTCCTGCCTGCAGGATCCTACTCTGTCTGAGTTCCTCTCCTGATTTCCTTCAGTGATCAACAGCAATACTGAAACTTAAGTCATATAAACCCTTTCGTCCCCAGGTTGCTTTAGTCATGGTGTTTCATCATAGCAATGGTAACCCTAGCCCTAACCAGTAGACACATCTCACAGTCTACTGGACTGTGAGCCAAAGAACTAAGGAGACAACACTCAAGGTAGGCATGGCAAGAGTTTCTGTGAGCTTCATGGGTTCTCAGGCCTGAGAATGGAGCTAAATGCAAAGACTGTTAGAGGAAACACTTCACAGCCATTTCCCTAGTTTTCACACAGAGAAATGCAGCAAGAATATCTAATTTGTATAGGTGTTAGAAGGGTTAGATGAACCCAATAAAGTAATTCAAAATGGGGGGAATGGTTAGCACACACCTCTGTCCTCGAAGTGTGCAGAAAGCTGGGGTAGGAGGATAGGAGTTAAAGGAGTCTAGCCTGAGAGTAAGACCCTGTCTCAGGAAAAAGATGATAGATTGATAGATAGATGAATAGCAAAAAAAAAAAAAAGGTATTGTGATAATCTGTGTAACTCAACTATGAGATGAAAGCTTTAAAAACTAAAGTATTTACCAACCAGTAGCCCCAGAGCTCCCAGGGACTAAACCACCAACCAAAGAGTACACAGGGAAGGACACATGGCTCCAGCTACATATGTAGCAGAGGATGGCCTTTTTAGACATCAATGAGATCCTGTGAAGGATCGATGTCCCAGTGTAGGGGAATGCCAGGTCAGGAAAGCGTGTGTGTGTGTGTGTGTGTGTGTGTGTGTGTGTGTGTGTGTGTGTGTGTGTATGGGGGGGTAAGGGGTTTGGTAAGCAGGGGGAGGGGGGATGGAATAGGGGGTTTTTGGAGGGGTAACGAGGAAAGGGGATTACATTTGAAATGTAAATAAAGCAAATATCTAATTAAAAAAAAAACTAAAGTATTTCAAACAGCTCAGGGTCTCTCTAGCCACTGCTCAGAAACCTGGTAGTTATTTTGTGAGACAAGATCTTCAAAGGGGGTCTTGTATTTCTTAGCCATGTGAACCTGTTTTATGCTGTGAAATCTTTTGAGAAGACTTAAATATTCAGTGTCAACCCATCTTTAAAGACACTAAGGAATCCCCGGATCTATCAGCTTAACCAGTAGTTCCCAGTTAGTTAACCAGTAGTTAACAGTTAATCAATAGTTGCCAGTTAGTTAACCAGTAGTTACCTGCCAGGACAACCCAGACACACTAAGGGAAGCATCCAGATGAAGCCAATAGAATGACAGATTTCCCATGACTTAAAAAGTTACTGTGCAAACAAGCAATGTCTCCACAGCTCCTGAAATAGCATTTACCTGACTGGTTGACGTGACTAATTCTGTTGTCTTGTGTTAACCCTTGTGGGGTGGGGGGGAATGTTGGTCAGGAGCCCACACTCCCACATCACAGGAAAAGGCTGTGTTTAAGCATCAATGTCTGAAGATAGGAATATGTTTGAGTCCTTCCGGCTTTAAAGATCTCTGAGGATAATCAATGCATGACTCACGACTTCTGCCTAAAATATGTTTCAGCCATCCACAGAAGCCATGCCACTTCCTAAAGCTCTCTCCAATGTGGCTATTTTTTCGACCCAAGTCAGAGCAAGCAGAGGTAATGACATCCGGAAACTCAGGCTTGCATCTCACAATTCACTACTCTGGCATCACGGCATTCATTACATGTCCCTCCCTGAGCACAGACTTCCAAGGTTTCTGTAACTTCAGGGTCTCAGAGGCCTCAAGGGCCTCTTTCCCTGCCTGTCTGTGTACCTCCCTAATCTGCTCTGTCCGTAACAAACTGTGTGCAATAAAAAAAAAAAATCCTCAGTCACAGCTCCACCTGGCCAGGAAAGGCTGGTGCAAAATCACTAACATGCTTACCCTTTGGCCCACAAAAGTCTGGCCAACTTGAGCCAGGGAGGTAACTCAGTCAATAAGGGGCTCTGCCTTGCAAGCTTGGGAGCCTGACTTCAATCCCCAGGACTCATATAAGGCCAAGGATAATGGCACCCACTTGCCATCCTGCAATGGGAGAGATGGGAACAGGTGGATCCCTAGGGCTTGCCGGAAGCCACCCTAGCCTACTTGGTTATTTCTGCAAAGAATACCAACTCAAAAAACCAAAATGGACAACCTGAGGAAGAACATCCAAGAGTTGACCTTTGCATACCTGCTCACAAACACGTAACTGTGCATGTGCGTGTGCGCACGCGCGCACACACACACACACACACACACACACACACACACACACCCTCACACCACTTTATGTAGTGTAGTCTGTCATGAAAAGAAGTGTCTCGGCCCAAGAGCCACAGGCATGCGTGCCTCCAGGCACCTCAGGAGCCACTGAAGCAGGCAGGAGAGGAGCTGTGTGACAGTGTGAAAGTCACGCCTTTCCAACACCCTCTCTGTGGGCAAGTCATGCCTGGTCAGACCTGAGTGGGTCACTCCTTTTATACTAAGCACCTCCTTGTACACCTTATACAGAGCAACCTCCTTGGACTTTGGAAATGGCTGAAATTCATTGAGCTGATGCAAGCAAGTCTGAACACAAGTCAACAGGCTGATGGGTTCGTTTGAAAAAAAATGATCCTAGTTTATATGCAGGTGATTTATGAGCACTTTGAAGTCCTTAAGATTTCTCTTTCTGTCCTTGCCTCACTTCTCTCTACTCCAAGTCCTATAAGCTGATGCTAGAATAAAATCCTGCCAGCACTGTTCACATATCCTCCAGTTTGAGAATCAAATGTGGGATGTTCTCAGACTCTCCCCCTGGACTGGCTTGTGGTCTGATTCCATCCTCAGTGGAGAGGGAAAGGAGGGAGGGAGGGAGAGTGGGGGAGAGAGGGAAGGAGGGGAGACAATGGGAGGGAGGGAGGGAGGGAGGGAGGGAGGGAGGCAGGGAGGGAGGGAGGGAGGGAGGGAGGGAGGGAGAGTGGGGGAGAGAGGGAAGGAGGGGAGACAATGGGAGGGAGGGAGGGAGGGAGGGAGGGAGGGAGGGAGGGAGGGACAGAGGGAGGGAGAGTGGGGGAGAGAGGGAAGGAGGGGAGACAATGGGAGGGAGGGAGGGAGGGAGGGAGAGTGGGGGAGAGAGGGAAGGAGGGGAGACAATGGGAGGGAGGGAGGCAGGGAGGGAGGGAGGGAGGGAGGGAGGGAGGGAAGGAGGGGAGACAATGGGAGGGAGGGAGGCAGGGAGGGAGGGAGGGAGGGAGGGAACTTAGTTAATAAAATAGCCTTTTAGAAAATATTTCCAGCTGGTTGTGGTAGCAAATGCCTATAGGATTTGCTGAAAGAAGTGGAGGCAGGAGAATCATGAGTTTGGGGTCAGCCTGGGCTATACATTTAGAAAACACTTCAAAACATGGCAGTCAACCAAATTACATAGTGAGTGCTTCAAGGTGGACCAGGTGATTCACTGGATAAGGACAGTTGTCGCACAAGCATGATGACAACTTTTGAACTCCATCCATGTGCCATGACATGCACACACACACACACACCAACATATAGACTCACAGTAAGATACACAATTCTGACATATAGTATCATCTTTAAGCTTCAGGTTGCAGAGACACGGCAAACTCTGTTGTGCCCTGATCCAGTCCTAACTGAGGAGCCATGAAAGCAAAGGGTACCCACTGCGCAGTGCTTACACTACAGGCCACAGAGTGCCTGCCTCCTTTAACTCAACATTAGATGCTGCCACCACATTCCTGAACTTTTCCTGCTCATCCCCCAGGAGCAGAAATTAAAAGATCTATATGCTTACTGAGGATATACACTATTTTAAATAATAACATCAGGAGTTTTATGCCAGGAAATTATCCTTACAGAGAAATCCTTAAAGTTCTCCAATCGGTCGACTTCTCCAAAGACACGAAACCACAAGAAAGACAAAGGCTGTGACAACCCGAAGTATTTTACACGGAAGATGAAAACCAAGCATTCCAACATAATCTGAGTTGTGAGACAGAAGGGTCTAATGCAATAACAAATCTGAATTCTTTCCCCCAGAGGCTTGCACTGAACTAAAAACTCATTAAGGAAGTTACACACTGCAAATTGATTTAACCATTTGAGATGAGAAGACCTGCCCTAAGTCTGAGTCTTCTGCCAGCAACCCTCTTAAAAAGACAGGAAAGAAAGGAAGCATTTTGCCCTCACTCTCTGCTGGCAAGTTCATCCATCTATCCTTTGCTTTAGAGTTAGCCAGATTGGGGAGGTAGTTCCAGACAACTCTGTTCTCTTCCCATCACTCCAGTCCTCACCCAAGCACCTAAAACACAGGCTTCAGAAGCAAGCCTCCTAGGCTCCTGACCAGAAACAGGGTTCTATGCCTTTTCTGACTAGAATCAGAAGCAAAAATGGTTCCAAGTGCATCCAGAACATCCTCTCCACAGAATAAAGTTATGAGTCGGTAATGCATACCTTAGGAAAATCTCCCGAGGTGTTTTCCTATTGGAAAATTTGGAAATTAGTCCCTGGTAGCTGGTGGGTAAAAGAACTCGGAGAGATTAGAAGTATTCTCAATTTGAACTCTGATAATAAAATTGTAACCTGCTGCAATTTATGGACTGCAGCTAAAACCTGACAAGGAACTCACAGCTTTGAATGTCGACAGTGGGACCACGAAGACATGGAAAAACAATTACCTAAGTGTGCCTGAGGCACTTAAAGAAGAATGCCATAGGAAGAAAAAGGGAGGAAATGATAAAGTCAAAGTGAATGCATAGAAAATGCATAGACAATCCTGTAATGTCAAGCAGACCCAGCACGCTTCGAAACCGCTCAGGACCCAGCGGAACCAATCAAGGAAAAAGAAAAAGCTAACAAAGCAAGCTGAGAAGTCACCTAAGTCTGACAGCACTCGCCTTGCACGTGTGAAGCCGTGAGTTTTCATCACTAGACTCATGTAAAAAGCCAGGCTTGGGGGTAGCACAGGCGTGTGGTGTAATCCCACTCTGGATTAAAGCAGGGACAGGAAAATGTTCTAATGGCTAATGTATATGGCTCATTAGCCAATCAGCTTGGCGTTCCGGTAAGTTCCAGGCTGGTGAGAGACCTTCTCTCAAAAAAAAAAAGGGAGAAAGGTAGACAGTGTTGTGTTTTATTTAAAAAAAAAAAAAAAGAGGAGGAGGCAGGGATATGTTTGGTGAAGGTGCAATATTGTGTGGGGGAAGGAGGTACCTCTTCAGGCCCATGCTGAGGCATCCCTTCCCCCTGAGGGACCAGCTACTTGATGGTATAGTAGAGAGCAGAGTTTATTCAGGGCATAGGGAAGGGAGTTGAGAGGATAGTAGAAAGGCAGAGAGAGAGAGAGAGAGAGAGAGAGGTAAAGGCTGGCCATGAACACATGTAGAGAGAGGGAAAAGGGGAATAGGGAGACGGGGAAGAAGGTAGGGGAGCAAGAGCAGGAAACGAAGAAAAGAGAGAGAAAAGGGGGCAAGCAGCTCTTTTACAGTGAGTCAGGCATACCTGACTGTTACCAGGTAACTTTGGAATGGAGCCTAGAAAGAATGCCAACAGACAGTACCCAAGGAATGACCCTCTGGCCATTCACAAGGTGACCTTCTGACCACCATACATACATGTGCACACATACATGTCCCCAAGCACACACTAATATGTAAACACACAAAAAAATTATGATACTAAAAATACAATAATAGCATTAGTACCCATCACATGGTTGTTAAAGGCTAAAAATGAAATACCACAAGATCTATTCAGATAAATTTTGACAACTTAGATTAGAGGGAGCAATTCCTATGAAAATACAAATTACCATAATTAAGATAATATGCAAAATCGGGATCATCCCGTATGTTTATAAGTGTACATTCACAGTCTGAAGCTTTCCCACACTGAAAGCTCTAAGCTCAGATGGCTTGACTTTTGAGTTCACTTCAGAACGAAAACTACTACTATTTGACATCAGCTCTCCACATAGCAGGGAACATGTCTTGACTCATAAGTTCAGTATAAGTCTGATATATATCGTAATTTTTATCAAATCAACTCCAGCAGTAGATAAAAGAAACAAATCACAAGGAGGGGTAAGATACAAAGACAGGCTGTCATAGACAAAACTCCTTTCCCTAACAATCACTACTTGCTTGTGGAAGTTAAGATATTGAGTTTGTAGACTGACAAGAAATGCTAACTGTACACTGTATATCACACAGCTGCAAATCTGCAGAACACAGGACCATTTGTTCAGTGATCTCCAGGTCAGGACAAAGAACCTGAAGTTTTTAAAGAAGGCAAAGCCTCGCCATGCGGAAAACCTGGTCTTTCAGATGCAGACAGATGGACGGACGGACGGACGGACGGACAGACAGACAGACAGACAGAATGCCGTGAGGGTTCAATAGCCTTGAGGAACACACAGACACAAAGCCACAACGATTTCTATTACCACGAAAAAAATCTCTCTTGTTCATTTGCAGCAAGAATGATAGCTGAGACCTAATCAACTTGGTCCTCAAAGCTGCTTTTTAATAAATTTAATGGAGACATATTAAAATAAGCATGCCTTTAAAACTCAAAACCGAATTCCTTATCTCTTATAAAGCATGTCTGATTTTCAATTAAAAAAAAAAAACTACAGCATATGTTAGTGTGAGATCCTCAGGTCCCCCATAAACTTCAACTAAGCCTCATACAGAGAGCTGTTCTTGTGCAAAAGTTTCGTCACAGTTCTTAATGTCCATCTTCGGCACTAGGTCCAGACACAGACAGCTGCCACAGATGAACTTCCCGCCTTAGCAGGGACTAAGGCAGGGTGAACCAGATACCCAGCACTTGTATATTCATAGTTCCTTGTTCCACGACCTCTGAGAAGCAGCATAAAAACCTACAGCTAGCTACCTGAGCTACAAGGTAAATTAAGGATCGTCACACATTTGGGACCTGTCTTAGGGTTTCTTCTACTGGGATAAAACACCATTACCAAAAGCAACTCGGGGAGGAAAGGGCTTATTCCATTTTATATGTTGTAGTCCATCATCCAGATAAGTGAAGTCAGGAACTCAAGAAAGAAAGGGAAGAGGAAATCATGAGAGAATGCTACTTACCGGCCTGCTCCTAACTGACTTGCTCAGACTGCTTTCTTATGCACCCCAGGACCACCTAGCACAATGGGCTGGGTCCTCCCACATCCATTACTAATTAAGAAAATGTGCTACAGGCTTGCCCACAGGCCAATCTCGTAAGGGTAATTTCTCTACTGCGGTTCCCTCTTTGCAGATGACTGTAGTTTGTGTCAAGATGACATAAAACTTGCCAACATGGGGCTATGAGTGGATATAAAACATTAATCTGTCATTAAAATCACTGAGCTGAAAGGGACTGCAAAGCCTCTGGGCAGTATCTCTACACAGCACCAGCTGAATGAAGCTCAAAGACAAACGAACCGTTTGGGTGACGAGAACTACAGCCCCCCCCCCCCCCCCGGGTTCTCAGCGCACCACACGCTTCTGCCTAGATCCTTATTTTAACTGAAACCAAAGGAAGAGCAAATAGGGCCATGAAGTGGCGAATATTTGCAAGAGGGGAACAAAGGGTTCTAGTTTACTGGCTCCAAAGAGACCAGGACCACAAACAGGATCCTGGGGTCTGCAGTCTCAGACTGAATAAGTGACAACCACAAGATGAGAAAACATTGCACGGCCGATGCTGTCTGTGAATTGAATTGCAGCAATGAACCTTTCCTTGGAGAGTATAAGGTAGAGGGTCTCACATGAGAGAAGACACTTCTCATGACTGTTGCCAGAACGTGCAACCCAAGTGTCTTAGTCAGGGTTTCTATCCCTGCACAAACATCATGAACAAGAAGCAAGTTGGGGAGGAAAGGGTTTATTGAGCTTACACTTTCCACATAACTGTTCATCACCAAAGGAATTCAGGACTGGAACTCAAGCAGGTCAGGAGGCAGGAGCTGATGCAGAGGCCATGGAGGGATGCTACTTACTGGCTTGCTCAGCTTGCTTTCTTACAGAACCTAGGACTACCAGCCCAGGGATGGCACCACCCACACAGGGCCCTCCCCCCTGGATCACTAATTGAGAAAATGCCTTACAGCTGGATCTCATGGAGGCATTTCCTCAGGGGAGGCTCCTTTCTCTGTGATAACTCCAGCTGGTGTCAAGTTGACACACAAAACCAACCAGTACGTCAAGAAAAGGACATACCGCAGGACGGCCACCGAGGGCCTTAACAGTGGTGTGGTGAAGCCTGCAACATCTGACTCAGTCTTCTCACTTGAGCTCGGAAGAAGCACGCACAGTGGAGGGCTCAAGACAGAGCTAGCCTGTTTTGACTCCTTCACTTTTTGAAAGTTCTCTTGCCTACCTGAGTTTTCTGTGTTGTTGTTGGTTTTGGGTTTTTTTTTTTAAACGCACATAAAATCCACATCTTCCTCTAAGACTCTGATAAATGGATAACCAGCTCTGACAGGCCCATAGCTGCTGCCAGTGCCCACACTCAGATGAAAGAGCTGAAGGCCACAAGACAGAGGCAGCAGGCCAGGAGAGAACTCGGTGCCACCCCCTGAACTGTCAGCACCAGGCACAGCAGGGACTTCAGTTCATACAGGACCAGCCTCCCACACACACTTTGGATCTCTCCCTCTTTCTTACCCAGTACAAGAAACAGAAGAGACAGCAGTGAGGGGTTCTGAACCAAAGCTGGACAAGAAAACATCAAGTGACTTCAGAACAGGAGAGGTGTGGGTCCCACCTCTACGAGCTGGCAACCAAGAAACTCCATGATCAAACCAAACCCCTGGCCTCCCTGCCCTCGACTTTAAATCAAAGCTCAAACACACCACTCCAGGATCAAGTGCAGGATAACCGCCCACCCATTCCCTGAATCTACGCTGGAACTGAACCAGGATCTCAGGATCACCATGGCGACCACCAGCTCTAAAAGTTCAACCCTGTCACTCTTCAAAAGATTGTTCCATTTTAAGATTAAATTGCGAGAGGGAGAGGAGCATGAATGACATTTCCTTTCCTACCAGTTGTCTAGGATTTTAATGCAAAAAGAGAAAACGTCTATGAGAACTTTTCTAAATCTCTACTTCTAGGAGAAAAATAATAGTTACAAGAGAGAGAGGAAGGGTACCAGGCATGGGAGACACGTAATAAATAAAAATGAAGTAAAATCTTTTTTTTTAAAGAGGGGGAAAGGGATAAATGGAAAATTCTGTAAAAAAATGAATATAAACATTAAAAAAAATGGTGAAAGTCCTGCTAAGGCTGAGAAACACAAACCAGTTTTATTTCTATTTACACGATAAAGCTAATGGGAGACAAGTTAGTACACACAAATGTGGAGTAACTCTTCTTTTTCAGTACAATTGGCTAACATCTAATAAAACATGAGTCACGCACCTCCTGCGACAAGCTTCTGGTTTGTCCTATAGGAAAACCACTGCACAGTATAGCTGTGGAAGTACCATGGGATTTTTAACAAAACAATAGAAAAATATTAACATTATTATTAAAAGACTGATTACAGAATTACCCTCCAAGTCATGAGACAGGGCCAATTTCTCCCCCTCAGGTTTGTTCTCTGCCGTATATACACAGCTTGGTACCTTTACAGCATCTGTCTCTCAAGATATTAAAAGACTATATTCATAAAGCTACACTGCTATAATAATTTACCTTGTTTTTACTTATTGCTGCTAACCTCATCCTGTGCCTAAACTATAAATTAACTATTTTCATACTATAAAGGTTAGTAATGTCATCCTTCAGTATCCCCAAGAATAGATACTGAGGTTCCAGAATCCTAATAACAAAAATCCAGATAACAAAATCTGCAGGTGTTCTAAGTTCTTCCACAAAATGATAATGTCTGCACAGAACCTATACAGGGACCCCATATGCCATAAATCATCTCCAGATTACTTACTGTCCCTTACACAAACCAATGCTAAGTAAACACTGTGTTGTTTGGGAAATGTTGATGTTTAATATAAAGCAATGTTTTTCCATTGTTTTCTACCCGTGACAAGCTGAACGTGTGGTGTAGAGCTGACAGTCACAATGGGCCTACTGTGCACACCGTGCTGGGGACTGTTTGGTCACAATGGGCCTACTGTGCGCACAGTGCTGGGGACTGTTTGGTCTTAGGCATCCACTGGGGGCTTGGATAGATAGATGTGTAGGCTACGGTGACCTTCACCTTCTCCTCCAAAGAAACCTTTTCCTTTTTCTCCTCTAAAAAATAATATATATTTTTTATTATATATATATAATAAATATATTAATTAATATATTAATATATAATATATTAATTAATATATTTATTAATTATTTATATTATAGTATATTTATTATATTATATTTATATTATATTATTATTAATATATTAATATATATATTATATATATTATTATAATATATATATTATTATAATATATTATAATATATTATTATATATAATATATATAATATTATATATATATATTATTATAATATATATATTATATATATATATTATAATAATAATATATATTAATAATATATAATAATATATTATTATTAATATATTAATATATAATAATATATTAATTATTTATATTATATTATATTTATTATATTATATTATATTATATTAATTAATATATAATAATAATAAATATATTAATTAATAAGCCTATATATATATATATATATATATATATATATATATATATATATATATACAGGCTTACTGTACTTACTGGCTGCTCTTGCAGAGGACCTGGGTTCAGTTCCCAGCATGTAGCTGATGGCTCACAACTATAACTCCAGAGCCAGGGGATATGAACCCCTTTTCTGGCTTCTGCACTATGGTATACATACTGCACTATGGTCTACAAACATGCATTCATGCAAAACACCTAGACACATACAATAAAAATAAATGATAAAATACAGAAATATAAACACCAGACAGAGAAAAACAGAATACAGACATTTAAATGTTTTCACCATCCATGAAATATTTGCCTTTCTTCTGCTTATGATTGGATACGAGAGAAAAAAAATAGCTTTTGCTGAAGATATGATCTATCCCATATGCTAAAATCTGCCAAATCAAACAAATAAATATAAACTCACTGCAAAGTAGGTTGAGCGTCATACCCTTTATGTGGCTTTTCCTTCTTTTAATTTATTTTTTTGTTTGTTTGTTTTAGATAACCAGTGGGCAGAAAGTCCCATCATCTCTCCAGGGCCCCTGACACTACTGACCTATCCCTCACAAGAAAAATAAACGTAAAGCTAATGTTTTCAAACTACAGGTGGGACATTTTCCACACCAAAAATCTGCATTCCACACAAAGACAGAGTCTTTGCTTCAACAGTCCTGACACAGGCTGCACCCGACTGCTATCAACTTTACTCATTAGTGAGAAGCATCCTGGGCGCTCAATACCCTTCTGGTATCAGAAAACAAACCTCAGCACAAAGAAAGTCAAAACACAGGACTGGAGAGATAGCTCAGAGGTTAAGAGCACTGAGTGTTCTTCCAAAGGTCCTGAGTTTAAATCCCAGCAACCACACCGGTGGCTCACAGCCATCCGTAAAAGAGATGTGACGCCCTCTTCTGGTGTGTCTGAAGACAGCTACAGCATACTTAAGATATAATAATTCGAGCGGGGCTGACCGGAGTGAGCAAGAGGTCTTGAATTCAAATTCCCAGCAACTACATGATGGCTCACAACCATCAGTACAGCTACAGTGTACTCATATACATAAAATAAATGAATAAATCTTTAAAAAAAGAAAAAAAAAAGGAAGTCAAAGCACTCTACAGTGGATGCAGCCACCTAACATTTATTTACACCCTATACTCTGAACTCTGTTATAATAGCTTTATTAAAAATTTATCCATCGAACGGTCTTTCCACCCATTAATCCAACTAACAAAGAAAATTTGCACTTTGCCCGTCAGACAGTCTGAGTGCGCAGCATTACCACCTGAAGGTCAATATTTAAACACTGTGGGATTTGTTCAGGCATTTTTTAAAATCATAACCAGAGTTAGGATCTCATGGTTTTAACTTCTCAGTTAGACTTCTGAGCTGTCCTCAGAAGGAAAGATACATCTTCCATGGGAAAACCCAAAGAGGATTGAACAGGGAGCTGCCTCCAACTGCCACCCTACCTCCAACCTCCCATCAGCCCACTGGGATGGTAGTCCACCAGCAGTGTGTCCTCTGACCCCCTGCCTCAGGGCAAGGCATTTCCAAAGTCCAGATGGACTCTGCTTGGCTCATGATTAGTCAGACATCTCCATCACGCCTACATAATTTGAAATTGCAAATATCTGTGGGTATGTTAGCGTCTCAAGCAGTCCCCTACCTTCTAAAAGATAAGGATCGCTTTCTAGTGTTAAATGGTCTCAGAGTGTTGTTTTAATTCAAATATGTGGTGTAAGACCTGAAGTCAAGGCTCAGTTTTGTATGTTGCCTGCGTACTTGGAGAAATCAGGAGCATCTCAAGGTCTTAACCTCTCTGCACTAGAGCCCCTGCTGTTAAGGCCCCAGGACAAGACAATAGCATGCCTGATCACAGTGAAAGGCAATAGCTCCCCTAAAAGTAGGCACTGCCTAGGGTTAACCAGTCCCCTGCTGTCCCATAAAAGTATTCAAACAGGCTAGTCACACCCTTAGAGAAACCAGGCGCCCCCCCCCCCCGCGCCCCAACCTCTAAGTTCTACCAAGGCTGCCTCCCACTCCTGCTTGCTCACTATGACCTCAAGAGCCCCTGCACAGCAAGGTTCCTCCCTTCCAGGCTGTACACAGGGGAACTGATAGACTGAATCAGCCACGTCCAAGAATGCTCCCTCACACACAAGGTGAAGAAATCATCAAAGTGAAATGTCTGTTTCTAATTAGCGCATAAATAATGACGGAACAGGGAATGACAAACGGCACTGTAATTGTGCAACAGAAACAAAAATCAATCTACAAAACAGACAGGCTGTGATCTAGTGGGTCAAGTGAGCAACCTTCTGCCTTCTACCCACTGAACTAAGAGCTCACACTCTGGAAATGTTTCGGGGGTAGGTAGATGGATGAACAGAGAAATGGAGTCTTTGAAGGGTAGAGCCCCCTTTCCCGAGCCCCAAACACTTGTACAGTGGGTTTGGTTCAACTCAGCTTAGAAGCAACTCCACTCTTCACTAATAGAGCAAGCCTCAATACAAACAAGACACAGATTGCCTTGGGAAATGCTTCTGCAAGTTAAGGCTTTTTTTTTTTTAAACATGGCAAGAAATCGAAGAGTTATTTTAAATTTTTGGAAATGAGTTACTTCAGTCATTTGAAAAGTTTGACAGCAGCAGATCTCGTGTTTCCCTGATCCTGGTGTATATGTTCCAAATCCCAGCTAGTATATCAATATCTAATCACAGAAGCATGAAGGCTGGGGAAGAGAGGGAAACACAAAGAAAGCCAGGAAAGAGCAAGAAGCATCGGACGTGGTGCCAAGAATTCCTTCCACGGAGTGTTTGTTTGTGTGGTTGAGCTATAAGTCCACAAAGTCAAAGGCTCCTCAAACATGAATTGTCTTTTGCTTTTCAACAGACGCCAAAGTTGATTATGTGGTCAGGCAGGCAGACTTGCCTAGGTCTGTGCTAACAACAGCCCAAAGCTAAAAGCTTTCCCAGGCACTTCTGTGATTCTTCCTTCAGGGTTTGCCCTTCCGTGGCCTGGGACTGATGTCGTTCACACATGGCCACAAAGCAAAGTCGCACCACTCACAAAACAAGTACAACCACAAGGTCATGGTTTGAACGTCTGTGCACCATCTGAGATTCTCTGGCTGAAATGTAATCCCCAAAGCAACAACAGAGAGAGAGAGAGAGAGAGAGTTTCCCACTGCCACCTTTTTTTTATGTTTTTTATTAGCATATATTAAGTATTCATAATAATGGGTTTGGAGCTGGTATGAATAAGATGCCCCTTAAGTCTCAGGCGTGTAAATACTTGGTCCCCATTTGGGGATACGGTTTGGGAAAGATTAAGAAATGTGGCCTTGCTGGAGGAAGTATATCATTGGGGGTGGGCTTTGAGTTGACTTGAGACAATCTAGTCAGTTCTCTCTGCTTCCAGTTTGTGGTTGAAGATGTGTCCTTACAGCTGCTGATCCAGCCTCCTGCTACCTGCCTGCCACCTGCCTGCCATCTGTTGCTACTGCTCTGCCAGCATGGACTCTAACCCTGGAAGTGTAAGCCCAAAATAAACCCTTCCTCCTATAAGTTGTCTTGGTTGGCCTCACTAAGACAGGCTTCTTCCTAATGACATTTTCACACATGTATACAATGCACATGGGTCACATCCCACCCTCTTGCCTTCTCTTGTTCTTATACTGCTCCACTGTTGCCATTCCCCTTCCTTACTAGCCCCGGTCCACTTTAATGTCTCTTCTTGGAGGCACAGTTCATTAGTGTGGCTTACAGGCGAATGAATACCTTATCAGTGGTTACATTGCTGCAGTAAATGGCTTTCGAAGGAGGGTCTTTTAAGTGTAGGTGAGTACCTTGTAAAGAGGCCAAAGGGAACCAGCTAAACTCGCTAGTCCTCTTTCAGTCTGCCTGTGGATACAGCAGGAAGTGTCTTGGAAACACAGACACACCCTCCCTAGACCTGGAGCCTGGGGGCTCTACTCTTCCAGCCTTCGGAAATGGGAAAAACAAAAGCCTGAAGTTTATAAATAATATCTGCTCTTGGTATTTCTGTCACAGCCGTCCAATAGTCTAAGACAGACAGACAGACAGACAGCAAAGCAGCACTATACACTTAGGTATCAGGAACACAAGGGTTACAGCAGAGGAGGTTTCTCAGAGCCTCAAGGAGTTGGGCCAGTCACAGTTCTTGATGCATCGAGCAGAATCGGGAAGAGGAGACAGGCAAGACAAAGCTCTGAGACAAACCTAAAGGCTGTGGGTCTCACTACACTGGAATGAACACAAATATTTTTCTCTTCTGTATTTTTTGTTAATCCTTAACCAACTCATAAAATTGTATAACAAGCAGCTCCCGGCTTAAAGAAAGTAAATAACTTCTCTGAGCCAATTGAAACGACTATGGCCAGGAACATGAGTTCCAGTTGCTCCAAATATCACTGCTGGAAGCAATTCTTACTAGTTACCCCCAAAGATCATAATGGTTTGTTTTTTTTTTTTAACCAACTGTGTTGTTGGTACAACAGCAAGTTGAAGGAATTGCTATCGATCTTAGATACTACCTTGGGGTATCTGTAGCTTTGGGGTTGATAGGAACTAGAAGAATACTAAGAATACAAATACATTTCACAGGTTTTATCTGATAGTTATAAGGATGTTAGTTCAGATATAGGCTGTTTAAGAGACTAAAGATAACTCAGGATAATTTGACTCAGACAGGCAACACTTTAAAACTCCCCACAACCAGAAGGTTCTAATCATTCTGCCTTCTAGGCACAAATAAGCAAGCTTCTTCTCCTCCTCCTCCTCCTCCTCTTCCTCCTCCTCCTCTTCCTCTTCTTCCTCCTCCTCCTCCTCTTCCTCTTCTTCCTCCTCCTCCTCCTCTTCCTCTTCCTCCTCCTCCTCTTCCTCTTCTTTCTCCTCCTCCTCCTCCTCTTCCTCTTTTTCCTCCTCCTCCTTCTCTTCATTCTCCTCCTCTTCCTCTTCCTCCTCCTCCTCCTCCTCTTCTTTCTCCTCCTCCTCCTCCTCCTCCTCTTCCTCTTCTTTCTCCTCCTCCTCCTCCTCTTCCTCTTCTTCCTCCTCCTCCTCCTTCTCCTCCTCTTCATCCTCCTCCTCTTCCTCTTCTTCCTCCTCCTCTTCCTCTTCCTCCTCCTCTTCCTCTTCTTCATCCTCCTCCTCTTCCTCTTCTTCCTCCTCCTCTTCTTTCTCCTGGAGGAGCTTGCATATGTTGTATTCCAATACACTGCTTTACTTTAGCTGCAAATTTTTTTTTAATCTTTGATCTTTTTTAACAGTCCAGTCTTTATCCCTCTCCCAACCTGCCCTCTGACTGTTCCTCATCCCATACCTCCCCCCATCCAAGAAGATGTCCCCACCCCCACCCCCACCAGACCTCCCACTCCCTGGGGCCTCAAGTCTCTTGAGGATTAGGCGCATCTTCTCTCACTGAGGCCAGAGCAGGCAGTCCTTTGCTGTCTATGTGTTGGGGGCCTCATATCAGCCGCCTGGCTGGTGACTCAGTGTCTGAGAGATCTCGGGGATCCAGGTTAGTTGAGACTGCTGGTCTTTCTATGGGGTCACCCTCCTCCTCAGCTTCTTCCGGCTTTTCCCTAATTCAACCATAGGGAACCCTGGCTCTGTTCATTGGTTAGGTGTAAGTATCTGCGTCTGACTCTTTCAGCTGCTTGTTGGGTCTCTTGGAGGACAGTCATGCTAAGTTCCTGTTTATAAGCACACCACAGCATCAGTTAATAGTGTTAGGCCTTAGGGCCTCCCCTTGAGCTGGATCCTAATTTGGGCCTGTCTCAGGAACCTCCCTTTCCTCAGGCTCTTCTCCATTTTTGTCCCTGCAGTTCCTTCAGACAGGAACAATTCTGGGTTAGAGGTTTTCACTGTGGAATGGCAACCCAATCCTTTGACTTGATGCCCTGTGTTTCTACTGGAGGGGTACTCTAAAATTTCTCTCTACACACTGTTGGGCATTTCATCTAAGTTCCCTCCCTTTGAGTCCTGAGAGTCAACTCCCAAGTCTCTGGTAAATTCTAGAGGGTCTTCCCACCTCCGACCTCCTTTAGCTGAAATTTTAACTCATAAAGAAATGCAATTCTTCACTGTTATCATTACAGAGGAGCCGGGGCGGGGGGAGAAGGAGGTTGGTAGCAATGGGAAGGAGGTAGTGGTGATGATCATGGCATGTTTCTGAAGAGATCTCACATAGGGAGAGCCAGGACTAATGTCCACCTGAATTGTTCTTCTCACAAATGTTACAGAAGACTGTATACCTAGCAGGCTCTCTGCACCTAGAATATGAACTATTTCTTGAAGCACAGTTAGTTGCATGGAAATCATTCTCTTTTTTCAGAGGGTCAGAGAAGGGATTGGGGGGTGATGAGGGCTTCAGGCCTGGGTCTTCTTACACAGTTCACTGAGCCCAGGAATCCAGATGCTTCCAGAAGAGCAGAGGGTGGGGTTGTGCTGAGTCACCGCAGGAAGAGAGAAAACAAACAAGCAGCTAGTCAGAGGTGCCTTCCCTCTCTCTGATGAGGAGGGAAGGATTAGAAAATTCTGTTCCCAGTGCCTGCTAGTTCAGGTTTCTCTTTGCACTGATGATGACTGGGAGTTGGTAGCTGAGGCTGCCTATTGAACAAGTTCCCAGATGAAATACGAGTATCCGAGGACACGGGGATGCTCCGGTAGCCAAACCATTAAGAGAGAAAGAAATCCATCAGTGGATCTGGAACCTCAGGAAACATGTTTATCCGGGGCATTCCAAAGTCACCAGCCTTCTAAGCAGTAGCGGCGGCCTCCATCCCGGAGCGACTTACGGCCAAAATGACATCTGCGATCAGTCACTGACATCACTGTGAGAAGATGCCCAAGTCAAGTTATCCCCTACCCCGGCCTCCTGCATGTTCCTATCACTCTCTGCTCAGGATGTTCCTCTGACAAACCTTCATATATCTTAGGGATAACAAATGATGTTCCTCTCCTATGGTAAAACAGCTCAGCAAATGAAATTTTATTTGGTACAGGATAAAGCTGGCATGTGTCTTTTTCCTTTGGAGACATATATTGCACAAAATAATAAGACCCATTAAGTCTGCTAATTAATCAACCACACTGAGTAAAAAGTGGTCTAAAAATATGTAAGTACCAACCAGGACAACCTCATATTCAAATATCACTATATCACCATGCCATGAGCAGACAAATTATGCCAATAGCTTTAATCAGCAGTAAAAATGAAAAACATTTATTTATAAGAGTAAAAAGGGTCTGATGTTGCCCCAGCTGGACTTAACCTGTAATTGGTAGAAGGTGACCATGAGCTTCTGGCCCTCTTGCCTGCAGCCTCTCTAAGGCTGTGATCATGACTGTTCACCACCGGTTTCTGCATGGCTAGAAATGTGACCTCATGTCTGCTCAAAGTACGCTTCCTTCCACTTAGCTACATCCACCACCGCAAGGGGAAAAAAAATGTTTACACATTAAATGATTATGTCTCAGAGGAACTAGTCTATTTGCAGATAAGCAGACCAATAAACTAGAGGATTAATACCACATTTCACAAATGAAATAAAACGTCAGACAGAATTAACTTCCTGCTCCTGGAAAAAGCCCATGGTTGTGGTTGCATGGGACTGACATTTTGATTTTAAAAGAATATCATCTTTAGTGAGCAAGAAAGAGGACAGGTATTCCTGTTTCACTGGATTTTATGTACTCCAAACATTCTAAGAGTTCTGAATAGTTCCCAGTACATCCCCAGGCCCATGCAGTAGTGACTTCCCTTCACAGTTAGTTGAACAGAGTCAGCTGTAAGAAATAGAACCGTCTCTAACAGAACACCCAGTCAGCAGAGGACCTTTCTTATGGCATCCAGTGCCCTGTGGAATCCTTTCCCTGGGGCAGGAGAACCTGGCTGCTTCGCTGCACACCAGGCAGACATGCGTTCGCAAGAGTTCAGGGCTCTGTTTCACTTTGCATGGTGCTTATATTCAACAAGTATCAGACTTCAGGATGAAAACCCATACACTATCAGACATCACAACGGCTCAAAGAAATTACCTAAAGATGGTTAAAACACATCAGTACACACTATTCTGGCTTTTACAAACTCATAGGACACTTACAGTCCATAAAAGCACAATAAGATAACAAAAATAAACAGAAAAACTAACCTTAAAGCATACAGTCCAACAATATAACAACACACAAGGCCAACTTCCTAACTTGTGGACTCGGTGTTGATACTTTACACAACACGTTCGCATCATGCCACCTAGCACAAGAATTAATTATCTTTTTAGTTTTCAAAGTATTTTGACCTCTGGTGTATCCACAGTTCCATCCAAAAATCTGGGGTGCTGCAGGCACAGAACACAGGGATACTGCAGGCATCAAGCTCAGGGGTGCTGCATGCACAGGGCACAGGGGTGCTGCATGCACAGGGCACAGGGATGCGGCAGGCACAGACGTGCTGCAGGATTTCCTATTCCACTCACCACCAGGAAGGGAAGCAGGCAAGCACATCACTTGCCACTTCAAAAAGAATTTACCATCTGAAGACCCTTTATCAAACGAAGGAAGGAAAGACAATGAGCAGGTCCCTCTGTCTACCGTGGTCGATCTCGATCAGAAGGACACAGTGACCAGGAGCAACAGAAGCTGTGGTCACACATTCCTGCTGCAGACCCTCGCTGAAGCACTGGAGTCACATAGTCCTGGGCACCGTGCCTCAGTTCCCTCTGTGAGCTAAAGGAACGGAGCCATGCCCACACTGATTTTTATTATAACGACACTCTTTGTAACCAACAAAGAAAATACGTAATTGGTTGAGTTACAAGGTTGTATGCTGCACCTGGGGAGATAGCTCCCTGGGTAATGTGCCTGCTTCACAAGCATGAAATCCTAAGTTTGGATGCCCAATGCTCATGTAAAGAAATGGGCATGGTGTCATATGCCTGTGACCCTGGAACTGGGGATGTAGAGACAGGAGGATGCTTAGATGTACTTGATGGCCAGCCTTGCCAGTCAGTAAACGCCAGGTTCAGGGAGACCCTGCTTCAAAAGCTTAGGAGGAAAAGATGGAGGAAAGCAACTAGTGTGTTGACTTTAGCCTGCACACACACACACACACACACACACACACGCATGCCCACGCACACAAACATACACACTGATATGTACATACACAAAAACACACACATATAAATACAAACACACATGCGCACACACAAACATGCACATATAAACACAAACACACACACAAACACATGCATGCACACGCATGCACACAAATAAACACACTCACATGTACATACACAAACACATGCACATATAAACATAAACACACACAAGTGTGCGTACACAAAAACACACACATAAACACAAACACACACACAAACACATGCATGCACACGAACGCATGCACAAGCTCTGTGTGCTGGAGGATGAGGATTGTTCTAGAACAGGCAGATATTCAATGAAAAATCATCATCTCATCATTAAAATTCCATCATATTTTTGTACCCACCAGAAAGCGTCTGGGAACACCTAGTTTGCAATGACCCCCATGTACACAGAAAGGGACAGATCTATGGTGTCAGGTTTGTCTGTCTTTGTTCTCACCAGAAGGTGAGCCACATCTTCAAGAGCCTGCTATAGAGCATGCCCAACATTGGTTCCCCTTGCACTAACAAGACAAATGGCCTACTTCGACTTTGGTACCTTAGCTGGCTCTATAATGAGACTTGATACGGTAAAAAACCATCCTCTGGGGACTCAACCTTAACCCCCATCCCTCAGCAGAGCACGCCCCTCGTGTCTTCAGAATGGGCTGAACTCTTACCTGAAATTTCAGGTTCTGCAAAGCTCTACCAGTGCATCCAGAACACAGAACCACAAAGCCAGACTCTCCAGAATCTGAAATCTACTTTCTCAGAGCCACAAAGGCACCCTAACAAGCTTCAACAGATTTTTACGCTCCGTGCCAACTGGCAAGAGGCATCAGAAGCTAAAGTGACGGTTCTCGTTAACGTGAGGAGTCAACTTGTATATCAGCTACCTCGAATCGATGCCAATGCTGGAGGAAGAAAAAGGGAAATGCACGGGCTATATATATAGACCTCGGGCATGCCCCTAGTTGCTATGAGCTGCTCTGCCCAGCTAGGAGCATGCTATGTTCTCCTGCTGCACCCTGTCCTGCCATATGTAGCTGCACTACTCCTGACAGACTTCCTATGCGCTCAAAGTTGCCTGCAAATCTGCTCAAAGTAGCAGCATGTCTCTGCTTGTTGAAGAGATCCCTAGACACTGCCCTCATGAGACCAGCAGCAAACAGCCAGGCCTGGCCAACCCAGATGACAGACAGGCTGTAGCATCTGTGGCTGCTAAAAGTAGCCAGTGAGGACCTCACCCCTGCACCTCTCTGGGACTCAGGGGCCCTTAGATATAGCAGTAATGTAGCAAGGCTCTATTTTATAGTTAAGACATCAAGCAAATTTTGTTCTCTAATTGTGCCTATATTTGTGCAAGACTTATAGGATCCACGTAAGCTGAAATATTCTCCAGTCCTTGAACTTCTGGAAACTCTCCTGCCTCCACCTCTCATCTCATCTCAGAAGCAATAAGACTGCAGCCAAGCTACCATGTCTCTGTCTAAATAGAGATCTGAATGTTTGCAGGACAAATGTTTTTACCCTCTGAGCCCTGAGTCTGAGTCATTTGTTGGCTTGTTTGAGGCATGGTCTCTACATTGCCCTGGCTGGACCGAACTCTCAGTGTAGACCAGGCTGGCCTAGAACGGATAGAGATTCACTTGCCTCTGCCTCCCAAGTGCTAGAATCAAAGATGTGTGTGCCGCCACACCCACCCCTGAGGCTATTTGTATGCTAGGTTTTTACTCAGTAATCAGCATGATCAAGCCTTGTGTCTAGCTTATCAGTGATACTCTTCTTTAAACTTATAAGACTCTTGGCCCGGACTTGTAGTATTTTGCAATGAGCGCCACAAAGAATTTTAAGGTTCACAAGACAATAATTGGAGCAGGACCCAATTTAACAAAAACAGTGGGGGAGGGGAGCAACATATGAACTGCAGCATAAATAAAACACCAAACTGTAAATAAAAGTAAGATAATTTGGGTACTCTATCTGGTAAGGTGGACACCAAGAAAAACGTTTTCCTGACATGTCCAGCCTTTTGTTGGGACATGCCAATATCAACAAGCATCAGTCTGGTAACAAAAAATAGAACACAAAATACCTCATTACGCTCTAAGTAAGTTTACAATTTTGTTATCGGGCTACAGTCATAGCTATCCCTGGCAACATGTATGTGTGGCCTGCAATTTGGGCACGTGTACAACATTGATCATCATCTCAGGCTACTTTGGTCCCCTAAAGTCCTCAGGGGCATCAGTGGGTCTGAGGATGGAACACATGCAGACACACTCAGGAGTCTTGGGTTAGAGAGTCAGCTCTAAAACAGCCTCTTGAATCTTCAACAGCATCTATCACTCAACCTGGGACACAGTGCTGCCCCACCCACTCTTGACCCACAGATGCCACAAGCTGGTGTAAGAGGAGGAATCTGGACCTTCCCAGATATCCTGTTTCTGTACTGAATGCCAAAAAGTAACAGTAACAACATAGTAGCCAACCTTATCATCTTACAGATGAGAAAACAGAAGCTGGGAATGTAGCTCAGCAATATAGGCTTTGCCTAGCGTGAGTGAGGTGCTGGGTTCAAAAGCTTGCACCACCTTAATAAATAGACAAACAAACAAACAAACAGAAAGGACAAAAGAGAAACTCTGACTGGAAAAGCTACACTTAAAGAATGAACGAAACGCACACTCTGGACCTACCGAGTGTTAGTGTAAAAGATGTGAGGCTGAGCCACGGCCAGCAACAAGGCAGCGATGTGGCCAGCCATCCTCAGAGGAAATTCAGCAAGTGGACAAGCTCCCTTATGTATACAGCTAAAGGCTTATCGCATGTAAATGAGTGACATTTTCTAACCTGCAAATTTTCCTATGTAAAGATCCCTTCATCTACCCTTATACATGAAAACTAAATTACCAAAAATAATAGTCTCCTGTACAATTTCTAAGTGACTCTTTGCCCAGATCTAGAAGAAACAGCCTTGAGAAGGCATGCATATGGGGAGAGGAGGGGGAGAGGAGGAGGCATCAGTGGTGAATACTACGGGATCTATTCCAGGCTGGCCTGAACTTCTGCCCCCAACTTCCAGTGCTGGGTTACAGTATATGCCACCACACCCAAGTTATGTGGCACCGGGACTCAAGTCAAGGATTTACTGAGTGTGTGGGCGAGCAGTGAACCAAGTAAGACACATCTCTAGCCTTGCAGTTTTAAATTTTTAATTTTTTTCAAACATGCAGACAAAATTTTAACACACATATAGTCATGTTTACATAATCTCAGCGTGTGCACTCAAACCCTGGACAACTCATTCTGGGAACAAAAACTACCAGGGTAGAACTGCCAAGGCACAGGCCATGACCTCAGGTCCAGGAAGAAGGGAAGAAAAGAGGGAGGAGGGAGGGAGGGAGGAAGGGAGGGAGGGAGGGAGGGAGAGAGGGAGAGAGACAAAAGGCCTCGAGCTTCTCTTCTGTTAAAAGCAGGTTACAGCCCTGAAACATATTATCACATACACCTAAAAAATATAATCTTATAATATTTTATCAAGCCACAGAGTTGTTCCCTTGATGTGCCAATAAGGTGACTAAATTTGCTTTTCAAGTTTCAAGTTTATTCATTTTTATTTCCCACCATATAAGAAATATCTGTTTAAAAAAAAACCCACAGTGTTTGTCATAATTAATTTGGTGTTAATAAATGTTATTCCCATTTTATAAAGATCTGCAAGTTTCGACCCAAAAGTGATTGCCTGTGGTTTGTAACACCTCTAACAACTTGTACAACATCTCCAGGGATTGGGGGCAGACAAGGAATTCCCAGAACAGGGCAAAACTCTAGGTTCTTCCTCCCACTGTCCCCAGCCAGAGGAAGCTCTCTCACAGAGGGTTCCTTCTCCTCCCTCCAGACAGCAACTGCAGTCAGATATTCTTGACACCCAAACCTGCATCTTCATATACAGGCTCTGGGAGATTGTGCAAGACACCAGGCTTCTATCAAATTGTAGTTCATACCACCCACATCATAGAAACAATAAGATCTAAAGTTATATATACAAAATCCTACCTCTAGTATAGCTGGACAATAAACACCATCTATCCTCTAATGACCTGCCAAAGTGTGTTTATTAAAGGTATTTTTTCTAAGTAACTCTGTGCTAAAATTACACACACACACACACACACGCACACACGCGCACACGCGCACACACACATACACACACATACACAAGGAGGGAGGGAGGGAGGGAGGGAGAGGAGAGGGAGGGAGGGAGGGAGGGAGGGAGGGAGGGAGGGAGGGAGGATGAGAACCAATACGAGAGAACAAACCCAGTCAGTCGGGGATTTTAAATATTTTGAACCTACATTATAAACCTCCCAGTAAGACACACCATTGCTTTCCAAAGTCAGCCTTCATTTTCTGAAGGCTGAGGAAATAGTTTTAGAACTAGCTGTTAGGGTCAATCTATCATTCTCTGGTTAAAAAAAAAAATCCTACCACCCTTAAGAGAACAACTGGAAAACAACACACCCAAGAGCAATGCATTCTTTGTTGTCATGGTGCTGTGACAGACTCCTGACAAAGGCAGCTCAGGGGAGGAAGGGTTTATTTTGGCTCACAGTTGGAAGGTACAGTCCAACTGAGCAGGGAAGGCAGGCCAGCAGCAGTGCGAGGCAGCTGGTCACACTGCATCTGCAGTCAGGAAAGAGCAATGGATGCTGGTGCTCACTGATGTCTTATTTGGTACAGGACTCCCAGGTCATTGCATGGTGCTGCTTCATTATCTTGTGCCTTCCCACCTCAGCTAACCACTCTAGAAACTCCCTCACAAGCATGCCCAGAGGTAAGTCTGCTAAGTGGTTCCAGATCCTCTCTGGACCGCGACAAGAACCATCACAAGTGCTGTCTGAGGGGCTGGAGAAAGCTTTGTCATGCAAGCATAGGAACCTGAATCCAGATCCCCAGCACCCACGTAAAAAGCAGGGTGGTGTGATACACTCCTGTAATTCCTGCAAGCTGAGACAGGAGGATTCCTAGGGTTTGCTGGCCAGTCTAACCAATTTGGTGAGCTCTGGGTTGGTTGAAGAGACCTTCCAACAACACCCTCTGGCACACGCATCTAACTATAGTGCGTGTAAACACATACAAAGAAGTGGGGAGATGAGGGGAGAGGGAGGAAGAGAGAGAGGAGGTAGGGAAGGAGGAAAAGAGATAAGGAGGGAGGGAAGAAGGGAGGGAGGAAGGAAGGGAGGGAGGGAGGGAGGGAGGGATGCAAAATCAATCTTTATGATACTAATTCCTGTCGTGATCATAAAAAGAGAAAGCGGCGTAAGGATATGTTCTATGAGTGCGTAGGGGAAGGGAGTGCTTCAGCGGGCCCATGCCGAGGAATCCCTTCCACCTGAGGGATCAGACACAGGATGGGTATAGTATAGAATAGAGTTTATTTAGGGCATGGGGAGGGGAGTTAAGGGGGTAGTAGAGACAGAGAAAGGCAGAGAGAAGGAGAGGGTAGAGAAGCAGAGGCCGGCCATGACCATGTGGAGAGAGGGGAGAAGGGAATGAGGAGAGAGGAGAGCCCAAGAGGGCAAGAGACAAGAGAGTAAGAAAGAGAGGAGGGGCAAGTATCCCCTTTTATAGTGGGTAAGACCTACCTGGCTGTTGCGAGGTAACTGTGGGGGTGGAGTTTAGACAGAATCCTAACAATTCCTACTGCCACCTTAGACACACCTCAGTCAAAAATAAAAATAAATTACACTCCAGTTGGTCTTTGTCATTCATGATGGGTGGAACTTTGTGGTGATGCAGCTGTTCTGGGGTCCCCTACACACCTATAAGTAACGCTTCACCCACGCTCTGTAATAAGGCCAATAAACTTATCAGGTCACTGGTTTGAACTTGAACACAAGCCTTATCCTGTCTCTGGTGTCTTATCAGGAAACTCACAGCCCCTGAGAGTCCAGGACTAGTGGGTCCAGAAGTGCAATTATCACTTGCTCGCCATAAAGGCTTACTCATGAAAATCTGCTTAATCAAAGGCTTCAAGACCAACGTGTCTCGAGAACCACTTGAGAAAGATGTTACAGCCGGTTCACAACCCGGTGAGTAAGTGAACAGGAGCTACAAGAACAAGACAGCTCTGCGGCGAACGCTGTAACCAGCTGACTTGGCATCCTGTCCTAACCGCTCTAGTCATGGCTGTCTTATTGAGGAGAGAAAAACCTGGGACTCGCTCTCCCGTGCAACCGGGCATGGCCACAGGACAGTTTGCTAAATGAAGTCTATTACCAGTCATCCATGGAGCACAGACCACTGGACCAGACGGAGGACTGTGGCTTTAGCCATTCTTATATCCAGTCTGGATCAGGAAAAATGTAGAAAACATAGGATTAGGTGGATAGGTGAGCTCAGCTCTTAATGGCCACAACCCACACCACCAGCCCTCCATATCTTACAAACCCTTCCTAGGCTTCTTCTGGGCCCTTTCCTACCACCTCACTCCTCAGTGAGCAGCCACGCCTGACCAGAGCACAACAAGTCACCTGCATCAAGGTCTCTCTTGCTCCTCTCTCTCCCTCAAAAGACAAAACCCAGCTCATGAGCTTCACACAATCACAGAGAGTGGTGGCTTCTTTCAGTCACTAATACAGACTTGGGCACTGTCTGGTGTTGCATCCTGTTCTAGATGCAGGGACTGCAGCAGTAAAGGTGATGGCGTGGCCTTCTAGTAAAAACCTATGGCATTTGGTGACTTGTGACATTACCACACTCAGGCTTCCGCTGCGCTAAACACCAGGATGAATCATTCCTTATCTATCCACACGGAGGACCCCCTTTTGCTATTTTCGAGATAGGGTCTCATGTACCTCAGGCTAGCTTCAAACTGGCTATGTACCTAAGGATAACCCTCACCTTTGGATCCCCCTGTGTCAAACTCCATGACACAAGAACAGACATGTGGGTTTCGCAAATGGAAAAACACAACATGAGCTGGGACACCCTTGGAAAAGTTGGCAGACAAGCCTCAGGGGGGCTTTGGGAACAAACAAATTAGTGCCAACTGTGACCTCACAAGGTGCCACATCTGATTATCCAAACACCAGTGACTTTATAATTTTCCTGAGGAGACATGAACAAATGTCTGTGTACTCCCCATATAAGACATCAATAACAAAATTAGGCTCGAGTCCAAATCACTGAATTAAGGAGTTTATTGGCTTTATTACAGAGTATGGATAAAGGGTTGCTTACAGAGGTGTACAGAGGACCCCAAAACAGCTACAGCACCACCCAAGTTCTACCCTAACATGAATGACAATCTCATGGAAACTAGAGCCCCACCCCCCTAGTTAATCCTGCATCTCTCAAGACCCTTTGAAATTGGAGGAAAGAGAAATGACTGCAATCCAGGTTGGTGCTGTGACCCATCCCTCCTTCCATCTGCCAGAGGATATCAATAAACAGCACCATTACCATTGCCACTGCCACAGACCTGTCATGGTAATGCTTTGCTCACTAGGCTACCAGACTCCCAGACAGCAATGACATGACTGAGTTACATCTGTACCATGCTCAGAGAAAACTGTCACGCTTCAATGCATTCCTTGGTGACACAGGATCACAAATGTAACCTTGGAATGTAGACACCTCAAATGTCAAAGGCAGACAAGTCCTTCCTGAGCCATTGCTACAGGGCTGGCACACAAAAAGTAACAGTACCATAATGAATAAAGCAATCTGTATTTTCTTTTGCTGCCTATTTACCACCAGTGCCTAACTTAATATCTTCAGACGTGATTTTGGTGTCTCAGCAAAGGGAGAAAAGACGGTCTAGAAGCTGTGACCTTACACGGTTCTTCTGAGGACGTGTACTTGGCAATCACAGATTCCAATCTACGGCATGTAAAGAAGGCAAAGAGAAACCACACTAAGTAAGGAATGTTGGTCTGTATTCCTGGTACTTGGGAGCCCAAGGAAGAGGTGAGACGGGAGTGGGGAAGATCCCAGCAGCAGGCCAGCCGTTTCTGCACAGCCTGTTTCTTGGGATATTGGGTAATGAAGAGCATTAGTTAGAGCTGACAATTCCAAAGCTCATCTAAGATGAAGGCAAAAGTATTCCGAGCAAAAATCACGTTAAACACAAAGACTTCAGCCAGCATAATGTGCTGAGACAAAAACTAATATCAAAGATTGCTGAATAAAGGCACCCAGGAGAGCAATTCAGGAGTTAATGCATTTCATATATGAAATAAAACAGAAAATAGTCTCAGGCCTGATTTTTAATATAATAAAAAGCTGTGTGTATACTGCTGAGATTTCTGCTTTATCTCCATTGTAAATAATCAGCTTAGAACTCATGAATAAAAATAAATTTTATTTCCCTTGGAATGAGACTCATTCATTCTCACCCCACACGCGCGCTCTGGGAATGGAACCTGGGGTAAAGCTCACTTCAGCCCTCTTTATTCATTTCTGCAAACATAATTTAACTAATCAAAATCTCACACCGCCATTGGGTATACACATGCAACCAACCTGATGTAACTCCGGGTTTCTATAGACCATGTTATACAAGTAAAGATAATTATAAAGTCTCTCCCTCATATCATCCTGTCTCCTGGTGTTCAACGCCCCTCCCTAGCTCATTCCTAATGAACAGTCTCCTACAGAAGTGGTGTCTTGTCGCCTCCAAACTGGCTCCTAAGAACTACCCACTGCCACCCAGCCACACCAGGGAACCTTACATGGATTCTTAGCCCTACTCAAGTCACAAGACATGGCTACCCATAAAGATCCAACAGTACAAACCTAGTGACCTGGCCAGAGAAACTGAGTCAAGGAGGTTTGGGTTTCTTTATAAGCTACTAAGTTTGGGAAGAACGTTTCATAGAGCAACAACAACAAAAAAACTACATGAATGAGAGACGCAGTTACATTATTGGATCGGTTGTAGAAGAGCTGTCATTGTTTAGGCATAATGTCCATCAAGCTAGAGGACGGTCACAAGGAATCTACCCTTGTTTAAAAAAAAAAAAACACAAAGAATCCTAAACTACACATTCAGGGACTGGAGAGGCACCAAGGAGTGAAGGGCACACACTGCTCTTGTAGAGAACCGAGTTTACATTCCAGCACACATACTGGTTGGCTCACAACTGTCTGTAACTCCAACTCCAGGGGATCTGATACCCTCTTCTGATCCCCAAGATCACTGTACATACAATTTTTATACCATTGTTTATTTCTAATCATGGGTATGTATGCATTCATATGAGCAGAGTGCTCTCAGAGGCCAGAACAGGGCACTTGTATCCACTAGAGCTGGAGTTACAGGGGGTCATGACATGTGATGTGGGTGCTGGGAACTGAACTACAGTCCTCTGGAAAAACAATACAAGCTCTTAAGTTTGTGCTCAGTCATCTCTCAGCCCAGCACATACACATAATTTTAAAAGTGAAAAGAAAAACTGTTCAATTCCCTATTTCTCACGTATCCTTGATTAGAATAAAATTCACATGGAAGGGGAATTTTTAATTAAACATTCATTGATATTTATACTATCTTTCAATGTTTATCTGTTTTTCCACTCTAAGAAACGATCACTGCTACATTTTAGAAACACTACCAAGTTACACAATTCTTCGGAGTGTTCCAGTGGCAGAGTGGCACGCTCTGACTTGTGGAGTGGTGACACTCCCCTGCTACTTAAAGTGACCACGTTACCTTGGAGAGTTGGTGTGTGAGCCAAGACCTATAGCTTCCTCCTATTGTTTGTGGCTTTGTGGAGTATTCTACACTTCTCTCCAAGGAAATGACTGTGTCTTCTTACTCCAGAAATGTAACTCTGATGGGTGAGTACGGGAAGGCAAAGGTGCAGACAGGCAGACAGACAGACAGACAGACAGAGAGAGAGAGAGAGACTGACCCTGTGACAACTCTGGAGAAGAATATGCTACCTCCAGAAGAAACATGATAAACAGCCTGGAAAACAGGAATCTTGGGCAAAGGTATGAAGTGCTTACACACATGAACATATAAGCACGGAGTTAATCTGTGCAGCACACACATGGTGTGGACTCACCACAGAAGCACTGGGCTCACTCACCAAGGCTCACAGTTGTTGCAGCTTAAGGTCACGTTTTTACTTAAGGATGAGAAGTTGTCTCCAAAAATAAAATCAAAAAGGTAGGAACACGTGTGTAGCTCAAAAACTTGGAGGCAGAGGGAAGGAGGATCTGGAACTCAAGGTTCCACCCAGCTGCATATGGGGTTTTTAGAACAGACTGGGATACACAGCTCCCCGATAAATAAACAAATAATAAGTAAATAAACAAAGAAATAAGTAAATAAACAAATAAGGAGGATGAATCTCACAGGACTTTCACTCTCCCTTACAAGCCCATCAGTAGGAACTAGATTTCAGTTCTCAACCCATTACAGAGTACAGGACATATAGAATCTGGAATTTGCACAGCACCCCTAAAGCTACCCATACGTGGCCTTCCTAAAAGCAAAGGATTACCATCTGCACGAGGTTGGGAAGCTGTGAGCTAATCCAGGCATTAGTCAACTAACATCAAACATCTCAGGTTTTGAATTCTCTAGAAACCCATCAAGATCTTCTTTGTCCACAGGGGTCTGTCTGCAGGACCTCCAGGACACAAACAACCTGTGGCTTCTTGGAAATGTCTAAAAGCACACCATCTGTCTAAATCATGTAGCTCGCCAAATACAATATCTCCTATAAAAAAAGCCAGGTGCAATGGCACTCACCTGTAATTCTAGCACTTGGGAAGCTGAGGAAGAAACCCGAGGCCAGGCTGGGCTATACCGTTGAGACCCTCTCTCAACAACAAAATCTTAAATTTTTAAAACTTTGTAACATGCTCATTAGTGTCATGTGACATACACACAATAACTGATTTTTAATGGGTTTTTTTTTCGGGGGGGAGAATTGACTATGGAAAATGGGGCAGATAAGGAAGAAGTCGCAGATCAAACCAAATGGCCACATGATGGTGTCGACAGTTGTGAGAGCTGAGCGACAGGTACCCAAGAGCTTTTCTTCCACCCCCCTAGCCAATTGTGTGTAAACATTTCCATAGTGCACAGCTACCCTCAAAATAGCTTGGTGTGTGTGATGCATGTTGAGGGGTAAATGAATTATGGGAAAAACTGAAGCAAGGAGATCCTAAGTGGGTGTTTGCCAAGGGAAACACTACCAGGTACAAGAACAGATTCTAAAGGCTGGGATTCCTCCCTGACATCTGTTCTACCATAGGCGACCATCTGCTTCATATCACAGACAGCAAAGCATTTCAATAGGAAGTGTCAGAGGCGACTCCTAATCAGAAACCAATTACCTACATGTGCTTTCTGCCCAAAGCAGATTAGAAACTCCCGGGCAGAAGTTAATGGAAAAACCACAAAACCGCAAGACAGGTACACATTCTAATGAGGGTGGTTCCCTGCTGAGACTCTTACCAGCTCTGATATCTTAAATATTTAATTAAAAGGGGGAAAAAAAAACACTGAGGATATAAGACAAGAGATGTTGAGAAAATGTTCAGAGGTAAAAATGAAGAGTTTGGGAAACAAGGACGCTTGACTGGGAGAATCGGTGGTGTTTAGGCATAAAACACCCTAAGCATAAAGCACCCACCTACGGACTGTTGAATAAAATCTGTTTTACACCCAAAGGGCTCATGGCCAAAAAGACAACGCACACAGGTTACAATGCACAAGCACTAAAAGGCTTTTTTCCCCCGATTAAAATAAACTTCATATACTCATAAGATCAAGTGCTGCAGCTAGCTAGGACATCAGGAAAGACTGGATGTAGCCCACTAGGGTGCAGTGAGGTCAAAGTCTCACAGTTAAAGGTGCCCTAGCCCATAAAGGAGCTGGCCACTAGCACAAGCTTAAACAGGAAGCTGAAAGACAGGAGCAGCCAGTATGATTGCAAAAGATGTAAGAAGCAGTTTGGTGCAAGCTGAACACCCAGGAAAGGACATTTTGCTGTGTTCACAGGCTATACAACCTTCCGGGAGCTTCTTGAAAGGAACACAGTCAATGCCTCTTAGGAGAAGGCCTTCGAGGGGCTGGCTGAGCATGAGCTCTAAAAGTAATATGAGGTATGATACAAAGATGGAAAATTGGGGAGGCGTGAGAGGCTCTGCAACCTGGCTGAAGCCTCTAACTAGAGTCGAGTTACAGCAGAGACCGGAGAGACGGTGCAGCAGATAGGGGGTGAGGGGTACAGGGTGCTTGTCCACAAGACCCAAGCTGGATTCCGAAAAACCACCCAACAGCTCACAACCACGGCTAAGTCTGTTTCTGAGCTATCCAATGCCTTCTTCCGGCCTCCTCAACCACCAATTACACATATGGAGCACATACATGTGTGTGTGCAGGTAAAACACTCCTACACATTAAATAAATGTAAACAAATCGTCCAGCACAATGAATACTTCACAATGTGAAGGATGCGTAGAGAAATAATATCCCTCTTATAGAGATATTTTATGTTAAAATTACCCTCATCCATATTCAAGGCCCAAACCTATACCACCTTACTCCGGTCCTAGATATTAGAAATCTCAGATATAAGACTAAATCTTTGTTTACAGTAAAAATATTAACTCCTCCTTCTAAATCCTTTTAAGCCAGAGTCTTACTTTATCAGCTATGATCCTGTTTAATGCAAAACAACCACCCTAGGATCTCATTTAGGCTCCTTAGCTATTCTTTGAGGTGTAGTATCAGAAGTCCACCGAAATGGTATATATGGGTAATTCTTTTTAGTTTTTTTTTTTTTTAATGTGTGTGCTTTGCCTGCATGTATGGATGTTCACATATGTGTCTAGTGGCCATGGAGGTGAGAAGAGGGTTTCAAATGCCTTGTAACTAGAGTTACAGAGAGTTGTGAGCCTCCACGTGGGTGTGGATAATTAACCACCAGTTCTCAGAGAAGCATCATGAGATCTCACAGATCCTGAGCCATGTATGGTTCCAACCACTACATGACTACTCTACAAAGACACTTAACTGTGACTCTTCAGAAGTCCATATCCATATGTTAGTTTTTTCTTTAATGAACTCCAACTTCGCTTCACACTGACTTGCCTAAAATCTTTTATCTGAGGCCAAACAAGTATCTGTCTTCACTTAAGTTTAGGTATCTAAAAGCTTGAAGAAACTCTCCAGTCTGATGCAGGGGGTAGCAGGCAACTGGGCATTCTCCACTGCCAGTGTGCTTTTTACAGAGCCTAGGTCCTAGGGCGCCAAATGTATGGGGTAACATCAGCTATTAAGAAAGTAAAAAGAAAGAAGGCAGGTAGGCAGGGACACTTCTTCGTAAGCCCAGCGGGTGGCTCCGGTTTAGAACCAGTCTGCTCCCAGGGAAGGTGTGCTCTCACAAGAGGCCTAAGTTATCAGACCAGCTCTCAGAGGGCTCTGGAATCCTCCAGCAGCTCAGGAAGACTCTCTGACTCCACATCTCTTTAAATTCAACCTTGTAATTGAGCTAATGAAAGACTGCTTGCAAAATTACTTGGCATTAATATAGAGCACAGGGATCTTGAACATGCATGGAGTTCTCCTCAAGGTTCAGCTAACTGACACTTGCTAGCCTCTCCTGCTGCAGGGAAGGCAACAATGTACCCCTTACCATACAATTCCCGCAACTCCAGGAAGCAGAAGTACCACAAGGACTTCTAGAATGTGCAACGTTGTAACAAAATAAGTATATTATTAGCAAAGAAAACCAGAGGGAACAGGAGACTTCACCAGTGAGCTCCTTTACAGGTGGGGAGACTGCCACAGAGCATAAGGTGGCAGCGTGCATTGTTCCCAGTCGGTAATTTCACTCTTAGAATCAATAATAAAATTGGATATTAAGATAAAGATTGTCATATAAATAACTACTGTGTGGTAAACTATCCAGAAAAATGAATTAAATATTCAAAGAAGAACAATTATATGTAAGCATCATGCCATGATATCCATGGAAAGAACATGCCATTCAAAGTGTTTGAGATATAAATGTAAGTAAGCATTTTTTGTCTTTAAACCAGTAAATAGCCAGGCAATGGTGGTGCACACCTTTAATTCCAGCACTCGGGAGGCAGCAGCAGGCAGATCTCTGTTTGTGGCCAGCATGGCTTGCAGAGCAAGTTCCAGGATAGCCAGGCCTACACAGAGAACCCCTGTCTTAGAAAAACAAAACAAAACAGTAAATAACTGTACTTAGTGTGACCCTCGAATTCATAAGAGATTTTAGGAGATTTCAAGATTTGAGTCATTGATAATAGAGTCTGAAAGGACTAGAGCCTATTCGCAGCACCGAGGCAGGAAAAAGAAAATACAAAATGTTATGCAATGAGATTGCTATCTCTGTGTAAAAAGTATGAATTTTTTTTAAAACATACATGCAAAGTTTTCTTCTTTGCAAAACTACATATTTGATCTCTATGCGGTTTGCTTGCAGATGTTAAGAGTTCTCAGGCTGCCCAAGGTTCCTAGGTTTCCGTATCAGTCCAGCGAGTCAGGGGCAGAGAAGGAAAGGGAAGCCTGATTTTGTTTAGACTGCTTTTATTCTCTGAACACTAGATGGTAGAGGCACACACATGGCTGGGTCCCTTGATCCCGGCCCTGGCTGCAGTATGGCACGAATGCCACCATCCACAGAGCGCTATCAGGTGCGGCTCCACCCCAGGGCAAAGAGGCTGGGCTGTGACTCCCTTGGGTATAAACAGGTAAACAGCCAGTTCCCAGCACCGGCCTCCTCTACCAAGCTCCTGAATGTGCCCAGTCATCTCAATCCCGACTTCCGCATCCTACCAAACTGCAGGGATTCACTGGCCCACCACACCTCCATCTCACACGGATGCTCCACAAATGCTCACCCTCTGCAGTTGTTGGCATGGGTTGAGGGTACAGCTGAGCTCAGCACCTCTACACACTCAATGTCTGTAGAGTTCTAAAGATACAGAGGACTGTTCCTATGGCTGCTGCCCTGCTCATGTCTACCCTCCATGATGGCTGCACTTTCTGACCAACTATTTGACCAAATCTGCCACACAGAGACACACACATAACTTTTGTTTTTTATTTTAAAAATAAATCCTTACCAACCAGTACCTCCAGAGCTCCCAGGGACTAAACCACCAACCAAAAAGTACACATGGAGGGACCCATGGCTCCAGCTACATACATAGCAGAGGACGGCCTTGTCAGACATCAATGAAAGGAGAGGCCATTGGTCCTGTGAAGGCTCGATGCCCCAGTGTAGGAGAATGCTAGGTCAGGAGAGTGGGAATGGGTGGGTTAGTGAGCAGGGGGAGGGGGATGAGATAGGGGGTTTTCAGAGGAGAAGCAAGGAAAGGGGGTAACATTTAAAATGTAAATAAAGCAAATATCTAATAAACTTATTGAAAGTATACATACATACATACATACATACATAAGAGATAGCTTAGCAATTAATAGCACATGTTGCTTCCACAGAGCAGTTGAGTATGGGTCCCAGAACCCACATTAGGTAGCTCACAACTACTTTTAACTCCAGTCCCAGGATATCCAATGCCTCTAGCCTTCAAGAACACTTGTACTCACATGCACACACATGTACACACTTAAACATGCAACACACACATATACACACATGCAAACACATGCACACACACTTACATACATACACACACATGCACACACATGCAAACACACATATACATGCATGCAAACAGATGCAAACACATATACAACCATATGTGCACACATACGTATAATTTTTAAAATAAGTCCTTTTAAAAATACTCTTTTTGACTAAATATCCTGGCCTTTGAAAACAAATGTAAGAAAGAACTGAGTATGCCAAATATAGGGGACACAGGGATTGTCACCCAAGGGTCCCATCCCACTGTTTAGCTTCACACCACCAACCCTCCCATGTCATCCTCTGAGTACAACACCAACAGTCACACCTACAGCACAGCAGTGATGTTAGTGCCCTGTGAGGAGCACAATGCCTGGGACACAGCCTCTCAGTTACTGTCTCCAGCATTTTCAGTATGAGCACTATGCAGCCACCACACTGTATCTGTCACGATGGCATCAGTACAAAGCAATTTAAAAACAAAAACAAAAATGAGCATACAGGCATGGAGAGATGGCTCAGAATTTAAAAAGCACTTGCTGCTCTTGCAAAGGTCTTGGGTTCAGTTCCCAGTACCCACATAGTGGTCCACAACCATACATATCTCTAGGCCCAGGAAATCCACCATCCTCTTCTGAGCTCCACAGACACCAAGCATGCACATGGTGTACATATATACATGCAGGAAAAACACTCATATGCATAAAAATAAAATAAATAAAACTTACTTTAAAAAAAACTGTTCAGAAACAGAACATGCAAAAACAGAGAAAGGAAAATCACACAGGTTCATCCAACCCACACATTTCTTGAGGCCACTTGCGGGCTTTTCTTCAGTGTGAGGCTCTGAGGTCAGGCAGGGAACATTTTCCACACTGACTCTTTCTCGTTAATTCCCTGGCGTGCCTTATGAAGCAATAGGTGCTTAGTCAAAGACACACAAGTTGGGGCTGGTACACGAGAAGATCTGATAGAAACAAACATCCTGTCCTTTTAGGTAGAAACAAAGGAGTTTTTCAACATTGTAAGCTCAGCTTCCTGGAGCTTTACAAGAACACACCAAAATATACTGATGAGCTGATAAAAGATGATGACCGCTGGAATATCATCTTACTCTGTGGGAAAGCGAGAACAGAGGTGCTTTACAGAGCCGAGTACCAAGGAGTTCAGTCTGGAAGGCAAGTCTGTCCAACGTCATCTCCCACGAGTCAGCAGAACACATGGACCATTCCCTCAAGAAGGATGGCTTCTGTAACAACCCCACGGTACAAATACACGAAACAGCTCCTTCAATAAGGGACTCTATCGTGTAGCATAAAGGAGGATCTATACAGGCCCAGAGAAATGAAGTATGTCAGCAGCGATATTGGATACAAACACAAACAGACCCTCAAGTGTGTGCTGTCATTGAGTCTGAGCCCACTCTATCCAGACAGCTGATCTCTCTAAATCTCTATATCCTGCAAAGATTCAGTGTTATGTTGGCTCTTAGTCAACGTGGCACAAAGGAGAGACACCAGCGAAAAAGGAACCTCCACTGAGAAACTGTCTTCATCACACTATCCTCTGGGCATGTCTGTGGGCCATTCATTGATTAATGATTGATTAGGAGAGGTGGTCACTATGGGCAGTGCCAGTCCTGGGCACAGTGAACAACAGAAAACTGAGAAAGCCGGTAAGGGCTAATCCTGCCTAGTTTGTTTCAGTTTCTTCCTCACGTTCCTGTCCTGATTCCATCACTCAATGATGTAGTGAGACCTGGGAATCAGAAAATAAATCCTTTCCTTGATCAGTGTTTTTGTCACAGCCACAGAAAAGCAAACCAGGACAGAAACTGGTACCAGAACCATGGTGTGTTCCTGTGAGAGACCCAAGTACATGGGGCGTTCCTGTGGGAGACCAGACAGCGTGGATTTTTATGTCTTGTACTGTTTTGTGAGAGGAGTTTGGCACTCTAGGATAGGAAAGGCCTTTGAATGCTCAGACAAGAATGGGCTGGTATGGGAACTTAGAAGGCAGCAACGTTGAAAAGGATGCAGATGATGGAGGCCCAGCTTGTTAAGTTTCAAAGGGATGCAAGGACTATCAGAGTCACTTATGTGATATTTTGGATTAAGAATCTGTGGAAGTGAAACCTTTGCTTTACTGGAACAACAGGTGCTGTTCAGCTGGAGCTGAAGACTCAGCTGTGATGAATAGAGAGACCAGCGTCACCAAGATGAAATCTTCTGTGGAGTGTTGCCTTAGAGTCAGCTCAGATACTGTGGTCCAGAAGGAACCAAGGCTGCACTACAAGCTGGGGGATGAACTTGGCAATGTGTTAAGGCTCTTCCACACAGTTCTAGTTCTGGAGGCATGGAAGATGCAGGATTGATGTGGTTATGGAGGAAAGCTGAGACTTATCAAGAGTTCCTGAAGACATTGATGAAGATGCAGCCACAGCTACAGTGGAGACCCCAGAATATTGGTCACACCAGGACCATGGAGGGACCACCAAGGACAGTGACAAATGAAGAACGGAACCAGCCTTAGCCTATAAGATAAATGGTGTGTTGTGGATGGATGTCAGAGCCAAAGAAATGATCTGTCTGAGCTCTTTGGAGCCCAGTGATCATGAGTAAGCACTAGACATCAGATTTTTGTTTACTAATGATTAATGTGGGAGGGCCTAGACCACTGTGGTTGGTGCCACACCTAAGAAGGTGGTCCTTGGAAAGCAGGCTGAACAAGTCACGAGAAACAAAGCCAATAAGCAGCCTTCCTCCGCGGTCTCCGCTTCAGCTCCTGTCTCAGCTTTCCTTGGTGATGAACTACAACCTAGAAGCCAAATCAACCCTTTTTGGTCTGTGTTTTATCATAGCAACAAAAACAAAATTAGGATACCCATAGGTGAGGAATTTCTTAAAGGAGTTGGTGGAAACATCTACATGTATCTCCAGGAGCGTCTGCACTAAGTGCTACCAGAAGCACACTAGAAGGAATATTTACATGACATTATAAAACCCATGCTCACTGTGTAAGTGCACACTGTATGTATATCCATGGGGCTGTTGGTTTCTTGGGGCTGGTTAAGGTACACAACAAACAATTAGAGCCAGCAACAATGTAAACTAGCTGCAACAATGTAAACTACCTGCAACAATGTAAACTACCTGCAACAATGTAAACTACCTGCAACAATGTAAACTACCTGCAACAATGTAAACTACCTGCAACAATGTAAACTACCTGCAACAATGTAAACTACCTGCAACAATGTAAACTACCTGCAACAAATGTAACAACCTTTGAGGAAAAAATAATTTTAAAGGATATATTGATTAATTTAGCAAGGCCATCCTTTATATGGCGTGGACAACTAAGTACTTTTCATCTTAAGTGTTGACATAAAGCAATTGACATGGCAGAACTTCTCTAAAAGCACAGGCAGCAAATGTGAAAGGATGTGGGGATCATGGGAATCACATGAGAAAAGATACTAAAATCAGACTAATCCTCACCTGGCCCGTTCTCTTTATTAATAAGTTTCCTATTTAAAATGCCTATTTTTAGATATTTCTCTAGAAGAGAGATAATCAGGATTGAGGTTTTTCCCAAAGGACAATTTCGTTCCTTGCCTAAGATTACTCTTACAAGCATATAAAGTCACACGACATCAAAATGCTACATGCATTGCAGCTTAAATTACCGGCTAGGCTTGCACAACCATGGCAGAACAGCAGAGGCAGAAGCAAAGAGATCTCCTTGAGTTCAAGGACAGCCTGATCCACATGGCAAACTCCAGGCTAACAAAAACTACGTGGTGAGACATTGTCTCAAAACAAAACAAAACAAAACACATTAACTCACTTCCCATATCATTCACAAAATACTTCATTCATTGTTTTGTTTGGGTGCTTTGGGAGGGAGGGGGAAGGGATGGTCAGAGGAGTTTGTTTTTAGTGGTGGTGGTGTCACGGTGTGTAACTATCAAACATATGCATAACTATCAAACAAAACAAACTATGCTTATTTTCCAGGATCTAGTCAAACTGGCAACTTGCCAAGTCCTTCGTTAACTCTGTCAACACTTGTGAATCTGTAACACTGGGCAGAATGGAGAGTACTTTGTTTTTAATGATTTGGTAAACAAGGAAAGTATATAGAAAATAACATCTGCTCTCACTACAATATTCAAAAGACACTAAAACGTAGTCATACAAAATTTATTCCTAGCATCAAGGTATGCAATGTATTCCCACTGCAGAACCTGCTGCCCCCAGCCAAACAGGTTCTTCACCTTAAAACTTAGCAGAGAGGTGTGGTTCTCAGGCCCCACCCCAAGCCTATGGAATAGGATCTCCACCTTCACAATTGTGGGAGAGAAAGATTCCTGTAGGCTTGGTTCTGAACTCCACAGGCACATTTGCGCGCGCGCGCGCACACACACACACAGTAAAAAAACAACTGTTTAAAAAATAAAAGGGTCTTTTTTTTAAAAAAAAAAATGAGGCCAAAATTCGCACTAAATGACAGGTCTGTCTCCAGTGTAAGTTATGCTCTGTGGTTTCTCAAAAGCTTACCCATCTGTGAATTTAGAGGATGTAAAAGTCTTAAGTTGAAATAAAGCTGCAGATTATTGGTACATGTTCCATCTCCACCACTGTAGGAGTAACCAAACCTTTATTTTTAGGATTTCTGTGCCCTTTCCAGACTATCTTTCAAAGACTAGGAATACCATCTCTTCAAACATCCCTCATCCGTCTTCTCCTGCCCCACTCCAACAAAGGAAGGAAGCCTTCCATAGCTCCCAAACTCACTCTGTGCACTACATCATCAAGGTCATTCAAATCTGTCCTGACATAGAACCTATTACTCAAATTCTTCCCAATACTCAAGACCAAGCCCCACATCTTCTGTGAAGCCTTCTTTGATCAGGCAGAGGCCAGGGTTCTCTGTATCCTATAACCCTTGTGTGAATTCATGTTCAGAACACTCAACTAGCCTTCTCTTGTCATGCTAAATCTTTTTTTTTTTAAGATTTATTTCTTTATTTTATGAGTACACTGTAGCTGTACAGATGGTTGTGAGCCATCATGTGGTTGCTGGGAATTGAACTCAGGACTTCTGCTTGCTCTGGCCCCACTCGCTCCGGCACAAAGATTTATTTATTATTATACGTAAGTACACTGTAGTTGTCTTCAGACACACCAGAAGAGGGCATCAGATCTCATTACACATGGTTGTAAGCCAACATGTGGTTACTGGGATTTGAACTAAGGACCTTCGAAAAGAAAGAGCAGTCAATGCTCTTAACCGCTGAGCCACCTCTCCAGCCCATCATGCTAAGTCTTAGCAGGGAAGGGACTATATTTTGAATCCTATTAGTGACAATCACAATGTGGGATTAATAAAGACACTAGGAGTAAACCCTGACTATTTAACCCTCAAGACAGCTGAGTTGGTCTCTGAGGAAGGAGACTTGGCATACAGGAATCCTGCCTGAAAAGATAGAATCAGTGCTAGTGCCCCACACTGGCACCTCACAAGGTGTCTGGAGCCCAGAAATGCCTTGGCATGTTTGCTGAATGAGAGGCTGAAAGAAAAGTACCAGGACCACTCACATACCAGCCTCATTACAAGTGGGAAGGCCCCAGAATTTCCAAATGTTGTACCGAAATATATTCTTTAGAAAGTAAATTTCAGTTTCTTTTACTCCAATAAAGAAAACTGTACAAAGAATATGTGTAACTGGAAGGCCAGAAGCACAGGGAGTACATGGAACCTTCATGGCTAAGATCCACCACAAATGCATGAATAAGCATTTGTGCAAATATCAGCATTCTCTAAAGACATGTGATCTCAATTAGTGGGAGCTGGATATATCTGGCACACCCAGAGTACAGAAAAAAAAGACAATAAAATGATGTACATTTCCTAAAAGCGTGAGTCAATAGGTTGTTTGTAAATCAGTCTTTAAATGCTGATCTCAATTGACAATACCAGATAAGAGTACTACTTCCAATATCTATATAGTAACTATACAGAAAATACAATGTATGTATAATGATGCAAAGTATATACAAAGTATATAAAATATATAATGCTTTTCGAAATTAAGTGTAAAGAATCAGAAGAATTAGATGACTTAAAGATTCTCTCTAAAATGCTTAAGGGAAAAATTTATTTCCACTTGGTTCCGTAGCTTGTATTCTCAATGGTGGGTAAGGCTGCAGAAAATGCCTCTATAAACAGAGGGTACCAACTGGGCAGACTTTACATGTCACTTTACCAAAATTACTTCTTGTTTAATCCAAGGCATGGAGGGAAGTGATACCCACAGATGGAGCACATGAACCCAGCAGTTTACCAGAGACCCTCATCATCTCTTTCCGTCCATAGGTTTCTCATTCTTTACTGCTCCCTTCACATTGATAAAGAGCCTAATCACAAACACAGTAAGAGGAAAGCAAACCTAGAAGCTCTCTGCCCCTCACAAAGAAGGTCTGAGTGTTCACCTTGGCCATAACATCCCACACTGTTCTGCACACAGGACTCTTGGGACTTTGATCTTTTTCTCCATTGCCTCAACAAAACCTTTTTTGACCTGCTAAACAATTCTTGTGCCTATTTAATGGTTGCACATTATTTGTTCTGATGAGCAAACTATAGCTGACTTGACCATGCCACTGGCCCTTAGAAATTATCCTGATTTTTCTTTAATCAAATTATGCTAGATTGGATATCCTTACCTATTATGCCGATTAGATTTTTGCCAAGGTCATCTGGGAAGAAGAAATCTCAACTGAGGGATTGTCTTTATCAGACTGGCATGTAGGGAAGTCTGTGGCTAACTGGTATTGGTGCTGCTACTCCTGGGCAAGTGGTGCTTATAGGTGGTATATATGGGTATGCATGAAAACCATAAGGAACAAGCCAGTATGCAGTGATCCTTTAATGTCTTTTTTCTTTCCTGCTTCCATAATTCTACCCTGAGGTGCATTTACGAAAGACTACAAGTTTTAAAATAAAATAAATCCTTCCTTTCTCATGTTGGTATCAAACTAAGAGATACCCAATTACAGTTTCCTTGGGATACAGAGTACTCCAAAGAACTGAAAGAAAATGCATATTCATATCTTTACCCATTTTGTAATATTGCTAAGGATATGGCCAGTAGTGTGGAAGAGCGGGGGGGGGGGAAACCCAGCTTGCTGAAACTTTGAAAATATGAACAGCTTATGTTCTGCTTCTATCAATTTAATAGGATAATATTGTCATTTCTGAGTCTTTGAATGCTAGGTTTGGTCAATATCTTAGTTTGGGTCACTGTTGCTATGATAAAACACCATGACCGAATACAACTTGGGGAGGAAAGGGTTATTGGAATTACACTTCCACATCACTGTTGAAGAAGTCAGGACAGGAACTCCTATGTGGCAGGAACTCAAGCAAGGTAGGAACCTGGAGGCAGGAGCTGGTGCAGAGACCATGGAGGGATGCTGTTTGCTGTCTTGCTCAGCCTGCTTTCTTACAGCAACCAAGATCATCAGCCCAAGGCGGCACTCCCCACAGGTGTCACTAATTAAGAAACTCTCCTACAGGCTTGCCTGCAGCCCTAGCTTATGGAGGCATTTTCTAGATTGAGTTTCCCTCCTCTTGGAAGATTCTTGCTGTGTCAAGCCGACATAAAACCTGCCGGTACAGTCAACATTTTGTGGGGAGCCTTTTGGTGGTTAATTCATTCCTCTGCTAACTGCTTATTTGAGTCCTTTGGGCAAACACTCTTGAGCTCTTAATGTTCTCATCAATTTGATGGAGGCCAAGTGCTTCATAAGTGTTCCGCACTTTCAATTAGAAGCTTTCATATTAGGATAATATGGAATTAATTCTATGACTGATCAGCTGGCTAAATGTTCAGAAGTAAAGACATCAGAACTCCCACATCTGTGAAATAAAATGTGCATTACTTTAAGCCAGCAACTCTCCACGTGACCGAATGCAACCCGCCCTTCTTGTCCCTCCTTTCCCACAGAGAAAACGCAATCATAAAAAGCTGTGGTCACCACGTATACTGACTGAAATGAGAAAATGACATTTATACAGAAATTTGGCCAATGGCAATCCCTGTTTGACTGGGAAAAAGAACCAGGCTTCAATTTTTCTTATTAGAGAAGCACAACCTTAAACACTGTGATGGCTGATAAAATGTATCATTTCAACACTGTGATGGCTGATAAAATGTATCATTTCAAAACTGTGATGGCTGATAAAATGTATCATTTCTCCACTTCAATTTGGCCACAGAACTTACAACTGCCTAGAGTCACATTGTACACAGGTATGGCTAACACAAAGCAAATGTTAATACAAAACTAAATTTAAATGGAAATCATTTAAACAGCATGCTGCATAGGCACTTGTGGCTTTTCAGAAGTGCATCTCTCATACAGTGCTGCGCCTTCAGTGTTGAAAGACATTGCTGCTTCCATTGAAAACCCACTGAGCGAAAAAAGAAATCACTCAGGCCTATACTTAAAGGAATGCTGCATGAAAACCAGTTGGGATTGTGTCCTCAGCATACCCTGGCAATTGGGCTAATGAGAAATAAATGTATATGACACAATGCAAAAGATCTGGAAATATAAAGGCAACCAGAAACAGCAGTCAAAACCACAACCAACTACACACACACACACACACACACACACACTGACAAGGCATCCCTCTCAAAACTTGGATTAAAAGTAGCTGCATGTGCATATCTATCACTGCTAAGCAATTCTGCCAAGTATTAGTGCCAGACTTCAGAGTACTGACTTTGCATGAAGTAATGTAGTGATACTCATATTTTGCTTTCAGATACCAAATTTCAGAAACACCTGGAAGCTGTCTCTTTTCCATGAAGACTGGAAAGTCAGAAGCAGCTTCTCAGTAACTGTGCTTCAATGACAAGTGCAAATGATAAAGGAATCCCTAGATTGTTGGATGATAGTGGCATTTATTTTCGTTTATAAAAAATTTATAGATGTTCTGATTAGACATGCTGGTGTGTGTGTGGGAGGGGGTGGGTGTGTGTGAAATATTTATAAATCAATTCCTTTTTGAAATGCATTTTATAGGCAATCCTGCAGAGCATGCCCTCCAAGTTGGGGACATCACCTTCTAAGTAATTCTAAGTAATATATATAACTTATTATATGAAATGAGAAACATCGGGGTAGGAAGCACACATAAGGAGAGTAGTTTTGTGATTTTCATTATTTTTACTGTATTTTTCTCCTGTTCTCAGGAAGAGTCTGACTTCAAAAGTAACAAAATGTTTCAGAAGAGAATTTACAACTTTCTGTCATAAATGCTTTTCCTGTGCTGTTTTCTCTGCAGTCTGCTTCTGGGGAAAGCGTAAGGTCACTGAGAAGCATCGGTGCTTGTACAGAAGGGAATCCTGCCATTGAGAATATCATCACTATACTGCACAGTGATGTCTGCTGGCAATCTGCAACCAGGAGGAAAGATGGGAATCTTTGGAATCAACATGTAGAGCTTTAGGAGAGACAGCAGCTTGTTACCTGTTCTAGCAATCCCTCCCTTACTACAGGCTCCATGAGGAAGGATGCTTTGGTGCCTTAATGACTTCCTCTTGACATCTTATTCTTCCCTGGGTTCAAGTTTTGAGCCTGTAGGTCACCTGAGCCCCCATCTCTACACAGAGCGAGCTTGGGCTTGCCAGCAATCCTTCTGACTTAGAGATCTGCTCCAGGAAGGAGCAATGTGGAGTTTGCCCAGGGCATGTTACAACTCTAAATTATGTGGCTTTAAACCAATGAGACCATCAAAAACAAATCCCTTCACAGGACCCAGGCTAGGTTGCCAAATACTCAACTCTTCTAAGAGCCTGTAAGAAGACACAGCACAGGGGAGAGAAAGAAACTGGAAAGGAGGATCTAAGGAGATCACTCAGTCACTGAAGTGCTTATCACACAAGCATGAGCACCTGAGCTCAGAAACCCAGTGCCCATGTAAAAAGTCAGGCATGATAGCATGTCTGTAATCCCAGTCACGGGGGAAGGGAAGGCTAGGACTACAGGGTTCCTGGGGCTCACTGGTCAGCTAACTAAATCAATGAGCTCCAGATTCAATAAAACTCTAGCTCAAAAAAAACCAAAAAAAACAAAAAAACAAAAACAACTCAGGGGTGGTACACATATTTAAGCACAGCATTTGTCAGGCAGAAGAAGCAAGAAGATGTCTGTGAGTTCAAGGCTAGCCTGGTCTACATAGTGAGTTTCAGGCCAGCCAGGGCTAACTAATAAGACCATCTAAAAAGAAAAGAAAACAAAAGAAGAAGAGAGGAGAGGAAAGGAGGGGAGAGGTGGGGAAGGGAGAGGAAGGGAGGGGAGAGGAGATCGAGCCAAGGAGATATGACATCAGCTCTGGCCTCCACAAGTATATGCACACACATACACACACTACAAAAAAAAGAAAGAAAGAAAGAAAACGTAAAAGAAAGAAAGAGACAAGAAAGGGAGACGGAGGCAGCACCAACCAGCCTTAGAGTCTGCAGCTCACTGACCAGAGAAGCCCAGGCTGCAGTGACAAGAGCTGAGGACAATAAGCACAGTGCAGCCCCCTGCAAGGATTAGAGAAGTTCCAGGCACAGGAATAGTGCCTGCAAGAGTGTGTGGCAGGGGAGAAGCAAAAATCCAACAGTCTAGGGATGAAAGGCAGCAGCATCCACAGCAAGGAATCTGGTTGGCTGGGATTTAAACAATAGACCTGAGAACTCCAAGAGTGGGCACACCGCCAAGGAGGCTCTTCAGAACACCCTGTCAGAAAGATAAATCCCAGAATTCCCCGATGCTCAGGAGCAAGTCGTTTCTTTAGCAGGCAGAGGGAGAAAATGTGTTTTAAGAAACACTGCAGCATGGAGAATTCCACTACCGTGAACCTACGGCTTTTCTTTTGTCTCTTGCAAGCTAAGAATCTTCAAGCTAGAGAAGCATCTGTGCGAGGAGAAAATTAGAAACCACTTACACCCTCACCCCAACACCAGACCCACACAATTAAGGTGAAAGCATCCAGGCATCTGGCTGTTGGTGTCATTTCCAGCTTTAGGGGACTCCACTATACCCAGGAAATGCAAACTACTCTATACCAGGGACTCTATACTGGAAGCCCTTCACACAGACTCCTCCAGAGCTGCCTCAGGGTGACATCTGCACAGTGTGACATCTGCCATCAGCCTAATGTGTTAAGAAAGCCTTCCTAGGGCTGGAGACATGGACGGCCCCATAGTTAAGAGCACTTACTGTTCTTAGAGGTCCCAGGTTCAATTCCCAGCATGGTGGCTCACAAATCATCTGTTGCCATGTACATGGTGTGGATACACACATGCAGGCAAAACACTCATACACATAAAATAAATCCAAAATGATTTTTTATTACTAAAAACAAAGGCTTTGCATGTCTCCACGTGGAATCATACTTGTATCTCCTGCCCTGCTGCTCACCTCTGTGGACATCTGTGTGGGCAACTCACCCTGGACTGGGAGCTCTGAGAACATTCTTCTTCTAGAACATCCTCCTTTGCCAGACCCAGGAACACAGCAGGAGACAGTCATTAGACATTGGTTAATTAATCGGTGTTTTGGAGGATGAGAACAGAAGAAACAGATTCTTGCTGTCACCCATCATGCTCCAGGGAGTTCCTCTAATTTTAGAGACGGGAAACTCTTAAAACCAGGATTTGTGGCTTTGATAATGAAAAGAATTTCAGGACAAGGCCCTACGATACACAACTGGGGTTTAATAAATATATTCTAACAGATACTTAAGCAGCAGGATTAAGAGAAAGAAAGATACTCAGAAGATGGTCAGACAAACCACCCAAGAGCATGGCTTTTCTCCCCAAGAGAAAATCCAGGCTATCTTTACAATAGATACATGTGGAATTGTGGTGGGATTTGAAGTGGTGGGCTATCTTCAAAGAGTTGCTAAGGAACCTAAGTAAGATCAGTGGGTGGTTGCTGAGGGCCCTCTGATTGCAACCGATAAGATAAAAGCCTAATACTGGGAAGACACAAGATAGGATATCTTCACTATCAACAAAGCTAACAACAGTCTTGTCTGAGGTCCCAGAAGTCTGCAGAAAGGAATGAGGTCGAACCCAAGGTCATATATCCGCAATACTTAAGCCTGGCTCACCGTTTGTTTTTCTTAAACATCTAAACATGTAAAGGAATATTAGTTTTATGTCAGCAACCTTCAGAGCAAATGTTTCAGCACAGCAAACTGTGCCAAAATTCTCGATTCTCAGTTCAGGAGAAACTTCCACCAGACTGGGGTTAGAAACTTGTACTGGTTGGTTTTGTATCAACTTGACACAAGCTGGAGTTATCACAGAAAAAGGAGCTTCAGTTGAGGAAATGCCTCCACGAGATCCAGCTGTAAGGCATTTTCTCAATTAGTGATCAAGGGTGGGAGGGCCCCTTGTGGATGGGGCCATCCCTAGGCTGGTATTCTTAGGTTCTATAAGAAAGCAAGCTGAGCAAGCCAGGGAAGCAAGCCAGTAAGTAACATCCCTCCACGGCCTCTGCATCAACTCCTGTATCCTGACCTGTTTGAGTTCCAGTTCTGACTTCCTTTAGTGATGAACAGCACTGTGGAAGTGTAAGCTGAATAAACCCTTTCCTCCCCAACTTGCTTCTTGGTCATGATGTTTTGTGCAGGAATAGAAACCCTGACTAAGACAGGACTCTTCTGCTTCCCCATCCTTCTAACCTTCCTCCAACCACGGACAGGCTCTCCTTAGGGTAGGAAAATCAAGACAAGCACTGCACCATCTCTGCCAACACGTGGGCTGAGAAAGGAGCTCAGCTCAAACAAACAGGGCGCAGAGCTGGGTTAAAGCTTTATTCTCTAGTACTCCCTTACAAAACGAAGAGGGAGAGTGCACAGCTTGCAACTGCATGGCCTGGGGAGGCTCGCTCATGGTTGTACAGCCATGTCCACAAGCCTTCAAGCCTTAATGCATCTCTGCCTTAGGAGCAGCAGAAAACAGCAAATTCTGGTGAAACTTGAGGCTGTGAGAAGAACGAAAGCGAGAACAAACACTGCTCTGCCCATGACCCCTGACCTCATCTTGACTGGAGCATGAAAACTTGCCTGTTTAGAATATGGCTGTAAAATGCCATAGATAGATAGATAGATAGTTGGATAGATAGATAGATAGATAGATAGATAGATAGATAGATAGATAGATAGATAGATAGATAGAGATATTCAACAATTACCACAGAATTAATTACATAGTCAAACAGTGAATTGGATAATGTCCACTTCCTGGGACCACACTAGCAACTGTTTTCATACAACACTGAAGTCTTTCGTTATTGAACCAACAGTTGAACTTCTTTAAATTTCTCCACTGTGCGTGACTTCACCTACCATACTTAAGTTCTGTGCTGTCTCAAATGGGGAGAGAGCAGAAGGGGCCTGAAAAAATATTGGTTCCTTGTGAGAATACCAAGCAGTTTCTCAGTCTGCTGAGTTCTAAACCCTGGGATCTAGCAATTTCTAAGTCAGAGTTAGATTTGTTGGATTTTAATCACTAGGCTTGGCACAGGCAGAAAGCAATCACCGTTTCAATGAACTTGTATGATACAAGGTCAAAATATTAATATGGTGCCTTAATCTCAGCCTGGGTATTCCCCTTCAGAGTTCTACATCATGAATGCAGGGAACATATGAGGTCTGTGCTGCTGAGTGGTAAATAACAAGAATCAGTGATAGTGAAAATCTACAGACGCTGCAAACTTGCAAAACCACGTCGTAATCGACGATGTCGCCCCTTAGAAGCAGGCCTGCAGCACACGGTATCAGGGCACCCCAGCAAAGCTGTGGAGAGATTAGTCCACTACATCTAAAACATCTACACATCCAGAAGAAACCCCCAGTTTTCAACTCCAAAGCCCACTGTGTGAATTTATGAACTAAGAGACCATGTATTCCATTGGCATAAATGACAGACCACGTTTCCTTTATGTGCAGGTACATACCTAGAACCCCAGAGCTGACAAGTAGAGAGACATCCTGGACTACAGAGTTCCAAGGAAACCCTGGGAGAGTGAGAACTTGCATCAAAAAACAGAGAACAACAAAGAAACAAACAAAAACAAAAAAACAAAACAAAACAAAAAACAGACAAACAAAAGGACAACCAATGGCATTAAGGCCAGGCTGGAGCAATGGCTCACTGGTTAGAGAACTGGCTGCTCTTTCAGAAAACTCAGGTTCGATTCCCAGCACCCACATGGTGGCTCACAACCATCTGTAATTCTAGTTCCAGGGATCCAATGTCCTCTTCTGGCCTCCAAGGGCACCAAGCACACACCCAGTACACAGGTATCCATGCAGGCAAAACACTCATTAACAAAAAATAAAGTAAATAAATAAATAATAAATAAATAAAAGACTTCTGGATAGGACCTGAAATCAACAATGACACCCTGCCTTTCCGAGGACACCCTGTTTCTTCCCCTTCCATGCCCAGATGCCACTGTACACCCATGGGTAAGCCCCACCACCCATGACACTACCCACTACATTGAGCATGACAGTAACCACATCTTCTCTAAGAATGATTTCGAAGTTACCGAAACTTGTTCTATAAAAACATTAATTTGTCCTTGACAAAAAAAAAAACTGAAATATAAATTTCCAAGAACCGTTGTGCTTTTCAATCTTCTGCCACCGAATATGAATGCTCTCCAAAATTGGAGTCACAGAAACTATTTACAAAATGCTTTAAGAGTGTTCCTAGTTAAGCCCAAGTTCTAGTTTATGCCAGGCCACTATGGTATTCGGTGCAAACACTCTCAAAATAGCTTGAAAACGATATAGAATACAAAGTAACAATTGACTTAATAGGAGCCATGAGCACTTCCCTTACCCTAGTAATAAAATTTTGCTGGCAGTTATTTTCAGGGATAAACGTCTCATTATTAAAAACCTGTAATCAGAAAGGTGTCACACGCACCCTGCACTACAAAGTTATTCCTCTGAGGTCACCGAGACACACAATAGGAGGAAATCCGGTTCTGCCATGAAAAGTCTGCTGGGAGTCATTAATAAAATCATTGGGAAGGAGAAACTTAGGCTTTGGTCTTGTGCCTGCCTTATTCAATTGGCAGACAACACACTCCTAGTCTCTTAAAAGTTTTTTACAGAAGCTGTACTTCTTAAAAATAAAAGAGAGCTGAGATCCCAAACTGCTGTTATTTTTCTGTTCTGTTTCTGTGTGTGAAACAAGACTTCTCAACCAACACAAGACAATAATTAGTTCAGAAGGAAAGAAATGCTAGAAATGCCACTCACAGCAGCAAGCATGAGAAGAAGCTGAAATTCAGCACTTGGGCTAAATCACAAGATGGTATTATTTTACACAATGGTAAACGCAAAAGCAACTCAGAATGTCGTACAGATGAAGAATGTGTTTGCACTAATTTTGTACTTGCTGTGAACTTGGGACAGGTGTTCAGGCTCACAATCCAGTGCTTCTCCAGTTCAAGCGGTGTCCAAATAAAGCTGTGATTCTTTGAGGACTGGAGCCTTGCCCCACCTGACCCACCAGAACACCACATGCATGCACAAATCAAGGACAGATGTCATGGTGGGGTTTCTCAGTCTCACAGTTGGTGTTCCCTCCCTGGTGACTGAAGCATCCTTGCAGGAGGGAGCTATTAGATTTCACTTGCCTCTATGACCTGAGCCCATGCTCCTTATATGAGCAGAAAGGCTTGGTAGGGGGTATGGCATTTCCTGTCTGCTCTTTGGTCATTCCCCTTTCCCTCTTTATTGATTTCTTCTGGTGGTTTCCACATTTGAAGAAATGGGGCAGAATAAACAGATTCATCGGCCTTCAGCATGGTTTACTTATTTACTTGCTTGTTTTTAACAGTTAATGCTAGAATTGGGGGTGTTACTTAGCTGGTAAAGTGCTTTCCTAGGGTGCACGATATATGGTGAAACAGAGCCAGGACCTCCTGTGAACACACACATGATATGCAATAAAACATTTCCTGTGGATGCATGATACACTGTGAAACAAAACCAGAGTCTCCTGTGAACGCATGCATGATATACAATGGAACAGAGCCCAGGAAGTCCTGTGAATGTATGAATGATAAGCTGTGACACAATAATATCAGGATCTCCCGTGGATGCATGATAAAATGTGAAACAGAGCTAGGGTTTCCTGTGACTATAGGTATAACATACAATGAAACAGCCAGGTTCCTCTGCCCAAGGGAAAGGATTCCACAAGGCACACTGGCGGCCATGAGAAAGGTCCTGTGCCAACTGGGTGTTCTGTTATATAGATGGTTCTGTTTCTTACAGATGGTTTTGCTCAACTGCAAAGGGAAATCACTCCTGCATGGATCTGGGGGTATGCTGAGAACTATCTTAGAATGTTTGGAGAGAAAAAGAAAGAAAAAAAAAAACACCAGTGAATCAGAAATAACTGTTTGCTTTCTTACTAAAGATATTCTTCTAAAGTCAAAATGTCAGTCCTAGGCAAACACAGCCATGGGCTTTTCCAGAGGCAATATTAACTCTAAGTCTGACATTTTATTTCATTTGTGAAGTGTATTGAGTAATTCTCTGTCAGTTCATGTGCAAATAGACTAGTTCCATTAAGACACATTCTTCAGATCTGGAGAGATTGCTCAGTTGTTAAGAGCACTTACTGCTCTTGCAGAAGGCCCACACTGGGTTCTCAGCACCCTTGATAGGTGGCTTACAACTGCCTGTAATTCCAGTTCCGAGGGATCTGACGCCTTCTTCCCCGGCTTTCTGGTCCCTTTATCTGAGAAATATTCCCAGCAGGCGCCCCTGCTCTTTCTTATGTCTCCATACACTCTTTGAAAAGTTTAAGTGCCCTAGTGTGAGCAGGTGCTCCAGGTTCAGTTCCAGAGAGGAAAGGGGAGAGTGAAAGTCAGAAAACTGAGTTAAGTCTGAGGATATAAGCCAGTGAGCAGAGTGCTTCCAGGAGAGGAGAACCTACAGCAGAACCTGAAAGCAGCAACTCCAGCACTCCTGTGTGAGATAGAGGGGGACACAAGAGAAATCTGGGGGCTTCCTAGCTTGCTATGGTGAGTAACACACTCTTAAAAAAGTGTTTGAAGAAGGGGAAGACTGACATCCAAGATTACTGTCCTCTGACCTACACACACACACTCACACATTCATACACTCACACACGCATGCACTAACACACACTCACCCATACTCACATACTCACACCCTCACACACATTCACACAATCACATACACATACACGCATGCACTCACACACCACACACTCATACTCACACTCTTACGCACACACACACACACATGCTCACATACTCACACATACACACACACTCTCTCACACACACACAAGGGGAATTTGAAAAGGACAAGAAAGTGAGTGACTGAGTGCCAGAAATCTAATTACCATCTAAATGTCCCCTTGACTTGTGACTGCTGGAAGCAAAGTGGATACTGGAGTTTGTTCCAATTAATTTACGAAAACAATTATAGAATCAAGTAGCTGCAGGGGAGTGCACACACCACGCATTAGATGGGGCTGGAAGGATTCTCAAGGGGGACAGTAGCTGCAGCTTCACTTAGGAATGCTGCCAATCTTTCGGTGCACGTGGCAAGGCTATTTTTAACAAAACACACAAGTGAATGATCTGATCCTATTGAAAATGGATGATTTTCAAAATCTCCCAAAACCTGCATTTTTAACAAAACTGGACTTTTGTAACCCCAGAAACATAAATCCATCATTTTCCAAATCTTCCCTTACTTATGCATTGTAAAACCCATACTCTTCAGATAATCTTCAAGAGAAGGCATTCACAAGCTGTGTCCTACAACACACTGTTTTTAGAAAGGAAAACTTTTTTTAAAGAAGCATTTTTCATAATTTTTCTAGAATTATTTTATTATTTTTGTGTGTATGAGTGTGTTGCCTGCTTATATATCTGTACGCCACATGTGTGACTGGTGCCCGAGGAGGTGGTGAGCTTCCATGTGGGTACTGAAAATCAAACCCAGGCCCTTTGCAAGAACAAGTGTTCTTAACCATTGAGCCAACTCTCTAGCCTCTAGAAAGAAAATTTTATTCTGGGCATTTCTCCCCACTGTACACATTGTTTCCTCTCTACCTGCATGTGCAGTTACACTATCAATTAGTGAAATGCTGTCAATAGGCAGAGGCAAATCAATGAAATTACACACTGAATACATACCCTGACAGTTTACCTTTCTCTCCAGCTTCCCCTGGGGCCCTGTGGAAGCTGCAGAACTCAAACGGTCAGAGTAACTGGCACAATGCCAATGCAGGGTCCCAAGGCAAGTTTCTAGGTCACCTGATGCAAAGATCGCTGCCATTGCTGTGTTCTAGTAGAACTTGGAGCCACCACCCTGATCTAGGTTGCCATGCTGCTACTGGAACAACCCAAAGAAAGAAAAATCCCACAGTACATTCAAACATTTACAGCAGAAGGGCACCTGTAAGGTGAAGTCACGTGTGTGTTACCAGGGAATTAATTGCCAAGTCCTCTCACTTTTTTGTTTTTGTTTTTGTTTGTTTGTTTTTCAAGACAGGGTTTCTCTGTATAGCCCTGGCTGTTCTGGAACTCACTCTGTAGACCAGGCTGGCCTCGAACTCAGAAATCCGCCTGCCTCTGCCTCCCAAGTGCTGGGATTAAAGGCGTGTGCCACCACTGCCTGGCATCCTCTCATATTTTTAATGGCTTCATGGCTACTACCACAAAGGTGGACAGACAAAAGGACTTTATAAATGACAGATGAAAGTAACTATATCCAGAGAGATCTTACCATATGTGGGGATGAGGAAGAAATGAAGAATGCCTTCCAGCCTGAGCAGACTGATCTCCACAATGTCCATGCCC